>JAOXNH010000060.1:27885282-27901677 GCA_028566575.1 Bartramia longicauda | reverse complement strand
CCTGCTTTAGCAGGGGAGTTGGACTGGATGATCTCTATGGTCCCTTCCAACTCTAAAAATTTAGTGAAATTCAGTGATATTCAGTGAAAGGACAGAGGGCAAAGCTGCCCCCACGCTGGGCTGGTACCAGAGACCCAACATCCCACTGCTCCCGCTGCAGGAACTCTGGAAAACAGAGACTCTGGAGAAAGGAAACATCAGTCTAAGAGTGCACATTCACTGGGTTTACGGAATACTGGGTGTTAGGAACCAAGGGAGTGATGACGGCTTGTGGAAACTCTGGTAGCACTCCATTTCTGCCAACCATTTAGGAAGATCTTCATTAGCTGCTGTAGACAGTGGCCCACAGGCTGCCAAGCATTGCCTCCAACAGCCCGTGCCTTCCATTTGCACCGCACGCCGAGTGCCAGGAGCGCTCATTCATCATGTTGTGCCGAGGCTTCTGCTCCCCAGCCCAGCGGGGACGTAGGTGTCAGGAAGCTGCAACTCCCATTCCACTATTTTCCACTATTTTCCACTATTATTTTCCACTATTTTCCGTGCAAACAACCAACCCACGTGTGCAGCGTCAGCTCCGCATTCAAACACTGGGGTGAAAGATAATCTTTCCAGTGAAGCAGACTCCTGTTAACTAGATACTAAACTACAGAGGTGATTCTGATCTGTAACTTTTGTCACATCTTTTAACTCCCCAACTCCAGGGTGGAATTTACGTGCTCACACTGCTGGACACATTTGCAGCCGGGACTTCCATATTGTTTGCTGTTCTGATGGAGGCCATTGGAGTTTCCTGGTTTTACGGTAAGCCCTTCCTTTTGCACCTGCAAAATCTTTTTCTAAAATCCCAAGTGCTCGTGACAGGCTTTCCCATTGTTTCAAGGGAAAACAGCACAGCCTTGTACACGGGAAACCACAACAAGCCAGGTTTCGTGCAGTGATTTTCCTCTGATTTATGAAGAGTGACAGGAATGCAGACGTTCACTGGGACAAACTTGGAAACCCAGCAGAAAGCCAAAGCAAACTGCCTTGTGCCGGAGACTGCGGTGGGATGGGAATGTTGCTGCCTTGGCCAGTATTTTGCAGCTGTTAACACAGCTGATGACTTGCAGTAGCAGACTCATACCTGGTAGTTTCAAAGCAAGTAGATTAGCCTAAATTCAGGCTCACCTGCTCCTCCTCTCCATGATTCCCCCAGGGCTGACCTCAAGCTCCTGCTGTGCAATAGAAATAAAGGTAGTTTGTCTTTAGAGAGTTATAATAATTCCTACAGTAGTCCTTTTTGTTTGAGATGAAATTCTACTTAATTGTAAAACACTAGTAGTTTAAAATTTACCTTATTTCATAGCATAGTATGGAATACCAAACATCCTATACATCAGAATTAATACTATTTCCAGTACTTCATCCTAATTTATGCCACAAAAAAAGGTGCAGTAATTTGCTTTATCCTCAGTATGGCAGGCTTTAGGAATATTCCGTTGATCTCTGGTGCTAGGCTGGGATCACTGTGTGCCAACCAGAGTGAAGTAATCTGCTACAGAACCCTGAAAAATACATGGCTCACAATTTAAGTCACGTCTCAGAAGATGTGCCCAGCTTATTCAGTAACTTCCCTGGCCTTGTTTGGTCTTTAATATTTCTGTCCTCCGTAAAGTAACATAAATAAAAAGCAAGGCACTTAATACACAAGATTCTTAATAAAGAAGAGAAACACTTTTTTTTCTTTCCCACTGTATAAATGACCACAATGAGGGCAAACAGCCACATTCACTGCACTAAACCCCTATGGATGCTCTTGGATAACCTTAACTGGGGAAAACTCAACAAATTGAAGTTGTGCTTTCCACCACAACATTGACTTTGACAACACAGCAGGACACTGAGTCTGCCTGAGCTCTGTCCTTAGCCTGCAGGAACTTCCCAGTCTCGTGAAGTGTCCCACGTTGACTAATTTCACCAAGGAAAAAAAACCCAATCCTCTGCTATAAGTGACGAAGTCGAGTCTTGCTACTCTCAAAGTAGCGAAACAAAAAGGTTAAACTGAATATTGCTTAGAGTAGAAATATTTGAATTTTTTTATTATATATAGCCTGCTAAACCTCTGATTATATGAGAGAGTATCTGGCCTGTGAGTGTTCTCCCCATCCCTAATTCAGCATTTAATAGATGAGGTGTTTTCAAATATATGAAAACAGTGTTTTAAACATTTTCCTTTTTCCCTACTCTCCCAACCTAGAAGAGTACTTTTCATGTTCTAGCACTGACCCAGAGTTCAAAATTTCCCCTATCATATAGGAAGGTAGGACAATCCATAGCCTGGAATTTATTTACTGGAAAAGATGCCGCCTCCGGGAGGGCAAAAATTACGAGGTGCTGTTAAATCACCAAATCAAGCAGAACAAAACAAGTCATAATTTAATCTGAATTAGGTATATCTTGCTAAAAAAACAGTGAAAGTGATTTTCCCTTTCTTTTGGGGAGAATGCTATCAGTTCTTTAACTTGTCACAGACTGGGTTAGTAAAAATTCTAAGGACCTAAAAAAGAATATCTCATTTTCTCCAAGTAAAGCAATAGGATTCTGCATCTTAAGTCTTATACAAGTCATCTCACTGCAACAGTCCAAACTATCAGCTGTATCTGAAATTGCTTGCTGCTAAGATTAATGAAGTTTCTTGAGCTCTTGTTCCTCGTCTCCTCTTAATTTTCACGTCATACCTTCTGCTTGGTCACAACTCTTTCCCTTATTACCTGGTTTCAATGCCATAGCAGCCTGCAAGTCTCCTATACATTTAAGCCTGTATTGAACTAGCTGCTGATTGTTCTTCCCCTGAAAGTCATCTTCATTTCTATTCAGAAATAATGTTTATAGTTATTGTGTGATTCAGAAGGTTCTTAGACATTATCATTCTTACTGCCATTTACCTCCCTCAGTCACTTATTTATCTATCCCTGCTGTGCCACCATATTCCTCTATTTGTTCTAATAGAAAAAATTCTCACTTGCAGTTAAAAACTGTTGATGAGGGAACGAGGTGAAAAAGGGGCATTCATGCATAAAGCTGCCCAATCTCCTAAAGAAACAGTTTCTAGCTGTAACGTACTAATTCTGTCACCCAATATCAGCATGGAGCTAGCAGCTCATATGCTGCTCTCTCTCAAAATAGCGGAGGCACTAGATTTCACAGACAGCTGTCTTTGATCCCTGGAAAAGAGCTGAATGCAGAAGAGTGACCATAGCTCAGCTTGGGAGCAGAGCCATAAAAATATTCTTCAGATAGTCAGGGCAAGTTATTATCTGCTGCTATTAAAGTAGGATTTACTGCACTTCACAATAGCTAGGCTTTGTACGTTGTTCACAGATCACAAGGTTAGTCAAATTTTGTTTGTGGCACCTTCTGTCCTTCATCACCCTTTCCTTTCTCCCTCCTGCCTCCCCATAACTGGGAAAATATCTACTCATCTGTCTTAAGCAGCCGACAGATGTTTTTCCTGACACAGCATGACCTGTTGCTTTATAAAGAACTTATTGCAGCCCCGGGTGCTATGTAAACTGATTAAATCTGGCATGGTCTTGTCTGCCTCTTCTTTCTGACAGACGCCAGTTGCCTTCATGACCCAGCTGAATATTAAGCCAGCCTGAAGGCAAGCACTGGTATTTTGCCACAGACCAAAAAAAAAGGTGGAAATTTAGTTCAAATTATACCTGTGGCCACTTACTGTGAAGTTTCTTCTTGCAGAGGCCACCGGTATGTGTAAGAGAAGGAAGAGCTAGTTTGTTTTACTATGCAGATGTATTTTAATTATGACTGCTATCTCCCTACCATTTTTCCTCTTGTGCAACCCTGGTACCATCCCTCTGATATGTTCTCAGTAAAGCCAGACACCTCTCCCTCTGACACAAAACTGCTCTGCGGTTTCACTTGCAGGAAAATCCCTCCTCAGACAGATTCTGATGTGAACATCTCCCTGAATGCCTAGAATAAGCTCAGTGTGAGCTAGCAATGACCTTCATCCTCACCTCTAATCTCATTGCTTTCATTCAATTTCTAAAAATGATCCCTTGGACTGAAATTTTAGACCAGAAGGGGCATTTATTTGAAAAAAAAAATCTAAGGTTGACTCTTTGATTTTGCAAAAGGGAAAGAAATTAACCAAATACTGTCTGCTGGAACTCATCTTTTGCTCACAGAGGCTTTGGCATGGATGTGTGCCTGGTGTGAAAGTGGGAATGCACACATTTCCACAGAATGGAAATACAAACGGGGCAAACCAACCTGGAGAGCTTACTGCACTGCTGTGGTGGGGAAATGTTTCCTGCTCTTCTGGTTGCTTTTACACTAGCACAGCTGCCCTTCTTTGGGACTGGTATGGCTTACTCCCCTGTTGCCACCAGGAGAAGGTCACCACCAGCAAATGTCAGTATCGCTCCAGAGTTAGAAAGGAGACTCAGGAACAAAAACGGACAGTTGTTGTTACTCCACTGGATAGCTAATCAACAGATACCTTGTTCTGTGCTCTGTAGGAGTTGCAAATGAATGCCTTACAATGGGGTTTTATTCCTTTTTATCCCATCTTTTTCACATTCCCAATGCCAACAATTGCTGAACTGCATTAAAAAAAAAAGTCTTTCCTCATCTTCTCCTGGACAAGGGCCCAAATGACTGCAGTTCTGTGTTAGATACATACATACTGATTAGGACAGGCCAGGGAGACAGGTGTCATCTTTACATGCAGAAGAGCAACTCAAATGTAATGAATGGATTGACAGGAGGGCAGAGTGCTTGTGGGTCAGGGCAGAGGCCATCAAGGGTGAGATTGTGGAGAATATTGTTACAGAGCACCTGATCAGGGTCAGGAAGTGGAAGAAGCCTTCTTTAGGCAACATAAAGAAGTGTCCAGATCAGACCCTGGCTCTTAGAGATGAAGGTAGCAGGAGCAACTTCTTAGCATAGATGCTAGGTGGGCAAACCAGAAGTGATGTTCTTCTGGATCTGCTACTTGCACTCAAAGAAGAACTGCCTGGGGATGTGGGCAGCAGGCTAAACGAGTCAGAAGAGTGATCTGCCAGCATAGGAGGCCAACAGCATGCTGAGCTCTAACAGAACATAACCAGGAGATAAAGGAAGTGACTATTCTCTTACTTGGCACTTGTTAGACTGAGCCTGGAATACTGTGTCCTGTTTTTAACCCTCCGTAAAAGAAGGTGGTGTTAAACGGGAGAGAGTCCAGTGGTGGGCCACCAAGATATTCAGGAGCTGGAGCACACACCCCGTGAATAAAGTCAGAGAACTGAGCTTATTTAGTCTGGAGAAGGCTTAGGGAGGACGTGATAGTGGCCTTCCAATACCCACAAGGAACTTATCAAGAAAGATACAAACTGTGTGAGCTCATACACTGCTATGCATGTCCACAGAAGTAAAACTCAATATGGAGGAGAAAAAAACAAACGAGGGACAACACAGTATTATGTCTGTAGAGAACAGGCCAAATTTTCTGTGCCATTTAACAGACTATTACAGCAGAGACATTCTCAGGTAGCTGCAGTGTTTGTTAGTTCAGAAATTACACTGAAATTCTCTTTGGGTTCAAAGTATCTGATCTTAAATTCTAAGTATTTCTTACTTGTTTTTCACTGGAAAAGCAAGGAAAGTATTTCTGTATTCAGCACCAGTTCTCCAGCAAGTAATCTGGAGTTTTGTTTGTGGCACACCAGTTGCTTCCAGTAACTAAACGAGCCACCCACAGTTTCAGTTTACCCTGCAGAATCACAAAAAAAACTGGTCAAATCCTTTCAAGAGGTGAAAAAAAACCAAGCCCTACAGGCACCATCACCTGTAGCTACAGCTATGTTCTACTTTACAGGGTGATTCTTAGAAAGGTGATTAGAAGATATAGTTTTGAAAAAACATGCTGTTGAAAAGCAGTCTGAGAGCATGGACTGTTTATCCTCCATTTTCAGTCGAAATCGAACACAGAGCGCTGTTTGAGCTCTAAGTACGTCTGTCTGGAAACCTATGAATAACATTTTTTGGAGATATCTAGTCCTTGCCTTTGACCTTCTGCACAACGATAAATTTCACTCAGTATTCATAGCGGTTGAAATTCAGTCACTTTAAAGTTCACGGAAGGCACTACAAATAGAATTAGATTAAATTTAAAGAGCATTTGCAGATCCTTTTGGCTACTTTGCTTCACCTGTACATAATATTGGAGGGGTGGAAATCAAAGAGAAGTTCATTCTCAAATGTCCAGACCTTGTAAATACATTACACCCTGGCTGCATGTAAAGGACTAACTCAACCTGTCCCAGTTATGTTAAATAAATCCTACCAAACTGATCCACACGAAGAGAAACAATTTTTATGGTAAACAATACATCCTCTCTAATGAACAAATATGCATGGCAAAAAGCTGCATTTATGCTCTTTGCCTAGTAGGGTTCAGGATTAAACATAAACTTCCTGAACATACCAAGTATAATAATTACAGACTTGTCTGACACAACAGATTGCACTAGAGAGAACTACTTCTCTGTGAGCCTGAAAGTTAGAGATTGCTTTGTTTGGTTTTTTTAAGAAAAAGTAAGAAGGATATTTTTCCCCATTTTTATATCAGCGATAATCATCCAATTCTAAGATACAGTGTGGAAAACAGCATCGGCTTAGACTAAACTTTTGCAAGATACCTCATACTGGTAAATCCAACCAGAATAGAATCAATAAGAAAAATTGTGAAGAAGCCACCATTCGAATGGAAATTTTACAGTCACTATAAAATGCTTATTTACATTTACAGAAAATGACTTAATGCAAAGAAAGTGTTTCAGCAAACACTGAAGGTGGAAAATGTCCCACTGAAGACTAAAGTATTTCCAGAAAGTCCAAAACATGCAAGTTAACATTAATTAATATTACTGGAGTAAAAAAAAAATAAAACTATTTCTAACATACAGACAGCTTAATGCCCTTGTAGGCTACTCCAAATGTTTGGCTAGATGAGGCTCGTGACACTTATTGGGCAGTTCTTCCTAAGGCATTCAGACACAGAATCGGTAACGCTTGCTAAATGTGTAAAACCCACAAGGAATTAAAGGGCACTGACTGAAATGCCATTTCTTCCTTCTCCGCTGTTACGGAATTCAGTATGTCCTAAGGAACCCAGGGCAGCATATTTTTTTGCTTTCCCCTTGCAGCATGACCTATTCTGATTTTGCAGTCACTGTCTAGGGAGTGCTTCCGAAGGGGGATCAGCAAGGTCACGGGATCTTCCCTCCTGCATCGGCTGGGGGAAGAGATTTCTACTGCAACTATTTACACTGGTTTTATGACTATTAATACTTCAACTGGCATAAGTACTAAATACAAACCCATGTATTAACACACACACACAAAATCCCAGGCTAGATGGATTCGAGGAATATTACAGGCTGAGAAGTGGGTATTCCCAGCTCTTCTCCCCTCTGGCCATCACGTCACTTCCTAAACACTTGGTTCTGGTGCCTCCCTTCCTCTGCACTCCAGTGGATCCCACTGCAGGTAGCTAATGTTTGAGTGTTTTTTAATAAAATACTGCTACATATCTTTCCTGACAATGGAAATCTTGTCTATTATCTCCTTGCATGCTGATGTACAAAGTCTTACACAGAAATACTGTATGTTGCTATTGAAGTTTTGCTAATAATCAAGAAATCAAGCCATCCATGTTTCTAAACGCATATTCTATATTCCTGGTATAATTATCAGGATTTATATGTCACCCACGTCTTCATTTAATGATTTTCATGTTTTCCTCTGCTGTTTTAATTACTGCAGCAAGTAAATTTCTGACTACTCTTGATTTTTACTCACGTGAACAGATCATGTATCTTCTAAGGTATCTGCAAGAGCTACATTACTACATATTTAGATGTCTACAGAGGTAGCAATTTTAGAAAATTCTAGTTGGTATTATAATTTTCCAAAACACACAGGATACTCTCAAAAAGGTCACCTGTTTCTAGCTACTGTAGTTTTGTACATACCTACTCCTAACAGAAGCATCTACCCAGTTCCTTGGAAAGCTGATAGAAGATGAAATTACATTTGCCATGGATATAACAATCTGGGGTGTTTAGTGAAACACTGAAAGATAAGTAAAGTATGCCATTAAGTGGAACAAATAAGCATCCTTTGATAAATTAAGAACCGTATGAATCTACCTAATTATCAGTAAGCAGTGTGTGTGAGTAAGGGTCTGGGTTCTGCTTCGGTGTACTTATAATAGTATTGGGTAATTAGGGCACAATAGTCCACAACTATTAAAAAAGTGTGTGCCCCATTCACAACTTGAATTCTAGATATTTGTGAAATGCCACTTTTCAATGGTAATGCTATTTGCAACAGACCCTAAGTGCTCACAGGCATTTGTCTTGGATATGGTGATGTCAAAGACACAGCCAGTCATTCAAAGGAGATCAATGTTGTTATATGCCTTCTAATTTGAAAGTCATTATTGTCTGCTTCCTGAAAAAGCAGATGGTTTTGGGTACGCACAGTTGAGATTTATGTCAGCCTAATGTTCACATCCCTTCTAGGTGTGGACAGATTCAGTGAAGATATCCAACAAATGATGGGCTTCAAGCCAGGCCTCTACTGGAGATTGTGCTGGAAATTTGTTAGCCCGGCCTTTCTACTGGTGAGTGTTGATAATTATTTCATCATGAAAAGAATTTTAGTATGTTGCTTCCTACAGTACAGAGTAGGCACCGAGAGCAAGATGCTCACTGCTATACCTGATGTTGTCAGGATGACAAGACGCTCCAATTGAATTCTTTTTTCTCCTCAGTGGCATTGGTTATATTTTATGTAATACATTTCTGTTGTGAAAGAGAAGCCAATTGTGGCTGTGGTCATCTTCTGTTCCTTCACTTTAGCAGAATTTAAGGAAAGCAGCTTTTCGTAGGGAATACGGAACACTTTGACAGTGTTCTCCCTGTCCCCCCAGCATCTATGCATATTAAACATCAATCATTCTGGTGAGAAAACAAACTAACCAGGGATAAGAGACTGTGTTAGCAAGAATTTTCATTGGATGATACCAAGATCCCTGAATTGTGGAATGACACCTTAAAATAGCTAATATGCAACTACACCCAGTAATTAGCGATGTGAAACACTGACGAGATGCATTAAATATACCTTGTAAGCGTCTTGATGTGAAAAACAAGTGCTTCGTTACATTTGGGGAAAACAAATCCCAGAGTATGAATTCCATTGCTTTGTGTAAAGGTTAGATTCAGAACTAAACTACAGTATTATATTGGTTCCTTTTCGTATGCATATTTGTAAATCAAAAGGTCAGGAGGAATAGTATGGAAATTTGACCTCGCTATGATTTTAGGATACTATTAGTTGCATTAAAGCTATGCATTCTTAAAGCAGTGTTGGTATTCCAAAGATACACTGGGTAGGCTTTTTTGACAACCTTCAGCTCCCCTTGTTGTTTCTTTTTTTATATGAAAGCTTCTGGTCCCAATTCATCAGTAAGCATCTATCAAGCATGTATTAATTATCCTTTCAAATACTGGTCTCTAAAGAAGCTTGTATGGAACTATGTCCTGCAGCTCTTCAAACAGGCTGACTGAGACAGAATGGAAGAATGCTGCCCCAAGGATCATTAGGTTTTTGTGCATTAGGAGATTGTTGAAAATTTAAATTTTACAATAAGCAGAGTTCTGGCAAGGCAGCTAGAGAAAGCTGAAGTGATTGTCAGTCTAACCTTTGCCTGGCTTAAGATTTCTTGGTGAAATGGGCCCAGTGCCTTCCTGCTGAAGCCCATAAACACTTCATAATCACTTCATAAACACTTATGTTTATGGGCTCATGTTTATGGTCAGAACGAATCTGTAGGTAATGCATCTTTCAGCCATCACAATGCAGAGATTCTTTTTTTCCAGCTGGAAGTGCTAAACGTGGAACATATCAACTTAATTACTAGGAACCAATATGTTTTAAACCCCATGATGCCTGGGTAGGGGACGTTAGGCAGCTTTGTTACAGCTGTACAGTTTCTCAATTTTCTAAAAGGCAATGTGGACATTGCAATCTTGATTTATAGGGGAAGAGCAAATAGGATGAAGGTAAATGGTAAAGCTGGATTGAAATATATCTGAGAGTGACTGCCTAATAAAACACGTGAAATCATTTCTTCATCTCAAAACTGTACTTCACTTTATTCTTTCTTCCCTAGTTTGTCGTGATAGTCAGCATAATAAATTTCAAACCTCTGACCTACGACGACTACACCTTCCCTCTCTGGGCAAATCGCATTGGCTGGGGAATAGCATTATCTTCAATGATACTTGTGCCTGCCTATATTATCTATAAATTTATGAGCGTGCGTGGGACCTTTAAAGAAGTAAGTGGAATGCTAATAAAATGTCATTAAATGTTGCTATGAAATGAAATGGCTGGATCTAAGATGGCAGTTTGTTTCTCCGGCTACCGAAACTTGTTACTTATGAGTGACCTTTTGGATCCAACCATCAGATGGACGGGAGTTTTGAGGTAGGATTACTACATGCTGTTTGAGTTTCTAGAGAGAAATTAGCTTTCCAGAAGGCACCGTAATAATTCTGAAAAACAATATTTTTGATGTATGTAATTAATCCAATTAATTTTATTAACAAAAAAATATACAAATTATGGTATCTTCACATTCAGCTTAGAGCTGTGGTCTTCACACGACTCTACCTAAACAGAGGTCAGTCCAAGGTATGCTTTATCACTGTATACTGGAGTGTTGTAAACCATTACATATACCAGGTTAACTCAGATCCCTCCTATCTTAGCATTGTAAGGGTCTCTAAACACATACCCACATGCTGGGACGGTGGGATGTGCCCCCAAACCATCCCTGTGTTCAGGACAGCCTTTGTTCATTTATTGAGCATCTAGAAAAGGCAGAAGAAATACTGGGACACAGCAATAGCTCCATTTAGTCCAGTATTCTGTCTTTAACAGCAGCCACTTTGTATTTTATTTTCTCTGTCAAATACATATTGGACTCCTCTATTTACTGGAATTATTTCAACATTCTAGAATTTTTGCAGATCCTTCTGTTGTGTTCATCACTAACACCAGAATGCTTGAAGAAACTTAATATTCAAGGTAGACCGAGGTGCTGAAGTAGATCTGGAAATCAAGAAACAATTCTGATATAGGCACCACTTACAGTCTCATCTAGCCTGCTGCTTTTTAACTACTTCATTAAAAGAAGGAGAATACTAGAGAGCCCCATCTGCACTGCATAGACCCACTTCGTGTACAGTGTGCCTGATGTGTGCACTAAAAAAGCAGAAACTGAGGGAGAAACAATTTGTTACCATCTTATTCTAATTATTTGCCTAACAGCAAAATAACAGTTTAACATTAATACATTAATAGTTTTCTCTTAACTTCATTTACGTGTTTATTTGTAATATTAATATATTAATTCTATTTAAAAGAAGCTGTTTCTATGGGAAAAAACACAGCTATATTTCCTTGAAGTTCACCCCCCTGTACTTTCTTTATTTATCAGTTCAAAAAGGCACAGGATTAAAGTTCACCGATCACATTAATTTTACCATGACTGTCATAGTAAATTATCTATAGTCTTAAAACCTTTAATAGTGCTCAGAAGCAAGACTCCTCACCACTATACATCATCCATTTTTGTCCCGTCACATGTCATAATTTTATAACCTCATCTAGACTCTGTTTTATACCTATTTCTCTTGGTCTCCTTTCCTCCAGCTAGAGTTACTTAATGGTGTAGAAGATATTGATGGTCTTAGGCAAGTCACTGAACCACTGTGACACAGAGAATTTAGCAGAAAATGGGATCTCACCCTTCTCCTAGACAGGGTGCATCCCCCTTGCATCAACCTGGCAGGCCCAAAGGGATAAATGCCTTGTTTCTGAAACATTAACGTCCCCTCACTTAATGTTCAGAATGACCTCAGAAAGTCACCCCAAAGTGGGTGAAGAGAAACCTCTTCACCTGCCCTGTTTTCATCAGCTCCAGCACCTCAACGCTGGGCACAATTTCTAGCTCTCATTTCCAGCAATTTGTTTTGTTCCACTCCCAGGGGGTTTACAAACCCATTTTCTAGGAGCATCTAAATGTCAAAAAATAATTTGTACTGGCCCAACAGGCTTTTGCCAGCTTGCACAAGTTTACTCATATTGGGATGCAGAAGCCTTCGGCCAAAACCACATTTGCTCCTTCATTTTGCAGTGTTAGCATGTTCTGGTTTGTCTTTTACAGCCCTGGTAGACAGCAACTCTTCAGTCTCCCCATAAGACATACAGCAAAAGGCTACTAAATTATATCCAAGTAACTGTCATAAGATATGATGCCCTAAATTGTGTCTCTTAAAGGTTTGGGTAAAGGTATACTCAGTCTAATGGGAACTCCTTAAATTGGTTGGAAGTTCAGGATAAACCGAAATCTATATATGATCCCAAATGGCACAGCACAAGGTAGACAAAGGAGATGAGCTAGGAAATAGTCAGTACCTCCTTCCTCTCCCTCTGGGACAGCACTAACGGAAAAGTGTGAATTTAGGGGATGTAATGCCTGCGATACCAACTTGTTCCTCATGTTCTTTTCCATATGCACTTGCTAAATATTTGGATTTAGTATTTGCATAAACTCTCTACTGTTGCTTCTTATATTAAAGGCTAATATCAAGGGGCTTACAATAAGCTTGTTCTCTCAGTAATCAAGTTAAAGGCACATGATACAGTGATATTAAAGATTTAAGTTACCGTTTTAAATAAAGTTCATGCTACTTCCTCTTTATAGACTGGGGATTACAGATACAATCCCACTTCATATGACTGACTACTTCTTCTTCTTCCCCTCTGGTTTAGAGACTAGCTTACTGCATCACGCCTGAAAACGAGCACCAACTCGTGGCCCAAGGAAATGTCAGGCAATTTAAGGTTTGTACTCCTTTCACCGTGCTTCCTCTCCTGATACCAACCCTCTCCTGTCTTTAGCAACAGCTACAGGTTCGCATCAATCTCCTCACAGTGGATACCTTTGCAGGTCTGTGGGTCCTTTTTTTTTTGGGGGGGGGCAGCATGACAAGATGCAGGAAGCTCACTACCACGCACATCAGCTCTGTTAGAAGGCTTTTGGCACCTCCTTTCCTTGACTAAGCAGAACCCCCAATTTTACAGATCATTTGAATCCCACATTTTAGGTTGTATCTGAATAGAGCGGGCTCTCACCAAGAGATGAAGGTATTTCCCAGCTACCATGCCCATTTGAACACGTCGTAGCCTCTCCCTTAGTTATTGCACAGCAATCTGAAGTCAGGCTTCCTAAACTCAAATGATATACCACAACATGCAGTAAACAGCAAAAGAAATAGCCAGTGTCAGAGCTTAGACATGAGAGCCGTGAGGAAATAATGTGCTGGGTTATGTGGAATAGGCTTTCCCCACAGGCCTACGGTTGATTGAAAACACTGCTGGAGACTTCTTAAGCAGCCATGAAAAATATGCTGTAGGTTTCCAAATACTGCTTTCCTTTTAGCAAATAAAATGAGCTTATTGAAACAAAGTCCTTTTTTGTAGAAGATAAAAAGGATGCAAATATGAAGCTTGTTACACTTATCAGCATTCAGGCTGGACCACTTTCTGTCTTCAAAGTTGAAAGCAACTAGAATTATGCACACCACCTCAAAACATGACCCAGATTTTATAGTGGTGGTTTGTATGTTGGTATTGAAAAAAGAAATCTGCCTTTTGCTTACTCGGAGAAATACTGAGAAAAATACTGTTTGAAGTATAATTTTGAATTTTAAAGGAAATAATCCAAGTGTAGTTTTACGGGATGCAGGATGAAAGCAGGAAGAAAAAGCTTCCTGTTTTATGACCACAATTTATTTGATGTGGCCAAGAATATGCAGTAGCACAGCACCTCTTCCTGCCTTCTCTTTCCCCCAGTCCTGCCCTCAGTTGTCCAAAGTTTTAATGTTCCAGCTGTAAGTAATAACTTGATTTTTCCAGAGGCAGAAGTTCCTGTGTGAATGGGCTATAAACAGCCATTCCTACACAGTACTGGGCTTCTGAACCCAAAGCTATAATGGTGAAAGGGAAGCAAATGAATTTCATTTAAATTAGAAAAGATTACACTCAGAAATAAATTCCTAATGATACCTCCAAGCATGTTAAATACTAGAGTATATTAATTTCTTGCTGTCTTCAGCGAACAGCTAGGAATAGCTTTGTTATCACTAAAGAATAGTTAGTGCTTTGTTGATGTTGATGATGTTTAATTTTGTAAAAAGGACACCGAGTACCATAACCAAACAAGTACAACAACTTTCTTTTCATGTTTGGCAGCTATGAATTTTAAAACTGAACTAAGAACTAACTAACTAGCCTTCATATACAGCACATTTCTCACTGCAAACCGAGTCCCCATAAACTTAGTTCTCATCTATATGTTATTTTGAAACCTCTTTGTAACTCCAGATTTGTCAACTAGTGTCTTTAAAACACATCTCACTATCATCATTTGAATCGATAATGTTATTAAACAACTACTTTTGTTCCCTTACAGCTTCAACACTGGCTAACTATATGACAACCAACAGGTTGAGGAAAAAGCCAATATGTTAAGCTAAACTGGGAATACAGAAAAGTCAAGTTCAAAGCTCCCTCGATTATGCTTGGACCAGGCTGGCTCAGAGCTTATCTACTGACTCTTTGAGGGAAGACATCTGCTCTCTGTTCTCAATGCCTCCCTTCTATTACTTGGCTTCAAATGATCTTTAAAGACTCTATTTAATTTTTCTTATATCTTTTGGTGCCATGAGATCCCTAAATGACCAAAACTTGTGAGTTTTGCTACTGGCAGAAGTGGAGGAGGGGGGAGCAGAGGGGGAAAAAAAAAAGCAATCAACGTAAGTTAAATGCTCTTTTGTCATGAAGAAGTGAATTAAACTTTTCTGACAGTAATAATTACTTCAGATATTTGTGCCACGACCTATTTGAAACCAACAACACCTGAACATTTTTAGATCTAAGGAAAGAATACGTCTCGATTATGAGGAAAGAGCAACTTTAACTATGTACTAAAGTCATTAGCTTTCTTGCCATACTATCCTTTGGGGTATGAGTTCGCATCCTTCTGAAGTGAAGACTCAGTGCTTCATCTTCAGTGGTTTGTTATTAGTTTCTTCTCTTGGTGAAGAAGGTTGTCTTTGCTGCCTGTAGATGTCCATGCCATTTTCTGTCCAGTTTAATTATAAAAGCCGAAGAGCAGCAGGAACAGGATTCCTGTTACAGCTAAGTACAGAATACGGTGTAATACCACACTGTACTTAATTACAAATATATTCCCTTAGATCAGCAACTAAAATGGCTTTATCGTACGATCCATAATCCATGGAGTTTTTCAGCTAAGTATGAAAGTTAAATGCAAATAGACAGACTTTCATCTTTTTGATAGAGTTTGTTCCAAATAAAGAATGTAAGACACATAGGAAGAATGATTTTTTAGAATTACATAATCTAGACAGAGGCACCAAAATACCACACTTTGGCTTTATTCTCCTGCTGTGAACATGCTTTTGTGATAATCTAACCTGGATTCACCTACCAAACCACAGTAAGATTGCTTTTAATAGTTTAGAAGGATATTTTAGGCATACTCAGCTCTCTAAGCCTATTCCAGCTCTTCTCTCTGGTAGCATTATGCAGAGTAGAAGATACAGAACAAACTCTGCATTTGGGTGCTGTTCTTATTCTGTGGTCACTTATCACTGTAGTATCTTCCCAGTGATCACTAGATTCCGTAGCTTTGAGTTATTTCTTGCACTTATTTATCACTAAATCTAGAGTAATTTTCAGAGGCTTCTCAGCCGAATCCAGCCCAGAGTTTACCTCTAGACCTTACCTCTGAATTTTTTTTTTGCTTTCATACACTCAATTCAGCTTTTCTTTTAAATGTGTGTAGTGCTTCCTCTTTTTAAAAAGCTTTTGAAAGAGAAAAAGCTTTTTTATTTATAATACAGATTTTGTTGAGAGTTTTCTTTCCTTTTCTAAAATAGCCAAATGTAAAAGTCCCAACCGATTTCATCCTTTTCCATTTAACATTGATTTCTGTTCAAAATAATGAAAGGGAAATTTCTCTCCTTATTTATCCTCTTCATCCAACATAATCAATACTTTGGAATGTATCAATTACTGTCCTTTTCTTAAAGAGTCTCCGTGACAAATAGCAGTTTTAGTTAAACAGGGTTTTAAACCAAAAGGATACTTTCTTCTAATGATAAAGGAACTCATATTTTCTGGCCCCACTGATGGCCAATAGCTGTTTAAACCCTGTTATTAAGTATATTTCAATAATAAAGG
>JAOXNH010000060.1:27664904-27677605 GCA_028566575.1 Bartramia longicauda | reverse complement strand
AATTTTAAAGATGTTACTCAATTGTGGTGTAAAGACAAGACAAGGAACCTTGGCAATGTTGTGAGTTCTGTACATGACGTGACTGATTTTGACACACCCCTCCCTTTTAATTCCTTTTTTCTCCAGGTTCAGAGACCGCTGGATAGATTGTTCTGTTCAGTAGTGACAGTAGCTGAGCAAAAATACAGATCAACTCTGTGGTAAGCTATCAAGTGGTTTTTGCAGCTGTATTGTAATTGTTTGTGAAACGTTGCTTAAAACTTGCAATGAAAGGGTGCTCCAGTTTGTTCCAGTTGACATTGATCAAAGTCAACTAAAAGCTGCATCCTAAAGCTACCTCTGGGAGGGAGAAAGGTTTCAGAATTTCTGAGAATTGAATGTGACAAGAGGAAGTAAGCTTTAGCATAATCAAGTAAACCACTACAGATTTTAATTCACTTAGTACATTAGTCCACAGATTGTATTGGAAGGGCAGCAGATAGGTGACCTGGTTCAGTTGTGTCTGTGAAGAGTTCAGGAACTAATCCTGGAAGGCAGAGGGGAGTGTTGAAGGAAGTAACATCTACAGACACTTCAGCACATCCATTCTCAATAACAAGTCAGGATTAAGTCTCTATATACAGTGAAGCAGAGGACAGTTTAGTGGCTTCTCAGAGATCCCAGGTCAACAGTTATATCCAGGGCTGCTCTGAAGCTCCATGACAGTATTGTGTACCATCATCTGTTAATACTGGAGCTGACTTCAGGCATTTGCACCTCAGTTGATTTAACTGCAAAGCTAGAGCTCAGCATTGAACATTTTGAAGAGGACAAAAGCACAGAGCAGTGACTGGTGTTCGCAGCACTCCTGCTCAGAGACCTTAGGAAGTTAAGCTCAGTTGAGATGAAACTTTGAGAAGAAAATGTTTTCAAATACTGAATTTCACAGATCTTTTAATCTGCAGTCCCTCTCACAATCGACACAATTTTATTATTATGGAACGGTTTCTGATTTTGTCAGTGTCAATGAACTTGTGCACCTACCAGAGATTATATTTGGGCCTCACTGTCTCTCAAAAAACGTGATCCTTCCAAACTCAGTTTTGTTTAGTGATCATATTTGTAAAAGGTAACTTTGAGGATTGCAGCCACTTGAGCCAAACACGTGTTGAGTTCGTACCTCTGAAGAGTGTTTGAGACACAAAAGGCTGATAGATATTGATTTTCTAGGGGTGTTACATCAGGAGTGATGCATCAGCATTAGCACCTAGCAAGGTTCAGATAATTTCTGGAACTGACTATTTTGTTCTGCTGTGAGATGACTACAAATGCTGTTTATTTCATGATGTTGCATCAGAGACAGGAAACTGTTTGTCTCTTGGTCGTGTAGAGGCTTCAATTTCTACTTTTACCTGTGCTTTGTCTGCTTTGCTCTTCAGGGACAAGTCAAAGAAACTAGCAGAGCAGGCTGCAGCTATTGTCTGTCTGAGAACATTGGGTGTCCCGGAGGGGAAGCTGTGTGAGGGAGAAAGTCACCTGGTTAACAAACGCAAGAGGGAAGAACGGGAGCATTTGAATAACAGAGACCACGGAGAAGATCTCACTGAGCCTTCCCATAAAAAAGCTAATTTTATTGAAGGAACTTCTGACATGAATGTGCCTAAGATGCCACGATAGCGTGGAAATTCAAGGTTTCACACCTACACAGCTACAGATTAGCTCCTGTTTATATATCTTGCTGTTCACATTTCGTTTGGATTCTCTCGGAGACAGATAAATTCCCCGGTTGTGAAAAATGCCAATGAGATGTTTACTGTTCACCACTTACTATCCCTATGGTGCCTTTCAGACAGGATAAATTATCAACACGATTTTAAAGAATATTGAGAAGATTATCCAAAATAATAAATTTTTTAAAAATATCTGATATTCTCAAAGCAATTTGGTCATTGGTTTTCTTATTGTGTTTTTATTTTTGAGAAGTCTGCAGCCTGCTGGTAAGAGGTGTATGAATACATCATCCGTAAGCTGATGGATTCATTATGGAACTATGTAGTTAATCAGAAGAATCAATGTATGAAAATACTAATAGCAGAGTAGACGTGGTATTGTCAAATGAGTTTTGTGCGTGTCTTGCAAGCTTTATTTACAGCTGTCATGTATCAAGAAAAAGTTTTTTGCAGAGATAAGCACCTAGAAATTATAAGCATGAAAATAACATCATTCTTCCATAACTTCTACTACACTTTACCCTCCAGAAATACAATAATAAGAATTAACCATCCTTTCCTGGTCTTAGGAATTACAATTGTGCCTTTCCAATAAGGAATTGGAGCTAAGCCTGGTAGCCATCGATTTGTTGAATGAAGGCACTTTGAGCTGTTTTTGTTCTTTTGAAGTTCTAGTAAATATCTATATGTTTATTACTTGCAATAATGGGCATCCAAATATGGCCTGGGCATCCAAATATGGCCTTATGTGCGTGTTCTTGAAATGTGACCTAGTTTGCCTCAGTATTTAGCTGTTAGTGATATTGGTGGCCTTAATCAAAGGCACATGTTCTCTTCTTAATTTGCCGTCATCATAACTTCCTATTAAAGTAAACTATAAGTACATGCGATGTGCCAAGAGAGGATACAGACCCAGTCTGATTTCATGGCAATCCAGCCAAGCTTGTCTGATTTGAATTAGAGTTTTGAATCCCCAAAAGAATGTTCATGGATTAAGAGAATTTAGGGACTTTGGTTATTAGCAGTTTATTGAAATGGTGGTTTAGTTGTCCTCAACGGCGTGAGGAATCTTCAGATTTTCAGTTCTGGTCTGAAAACAAAATGACAGGGATATCATGCCATGGCCTCTGAAGTATTTTTCATAGTCTTCCTATTTAAAACTTTGAACCTTTTTCCTCAAGTGATAGTGCCGGCATCAAACCATTCTTTTACAATGGAAGAATGATATTTCACCAGATCACATGCAGACTTGTGAAATTAAATAGGTACGTATTTATATTTAAAATGTCTGCTGTTTAGATCAGAGTCATTTATAGTAAATTTATACTGTCTAAAAAGAAAGTTTTTCTTGCTCATTTTGTACATTGCAGTAAATGCAGTTAAATGTACTTATATATGATATAACTTTCGTGTTAGAATTTTACACCAAAACTGCAAAAGAATTTGCAGTGTTAATCAGAAATTTCAGAAGTAACCATTTGTAACCTGTTTGTGAGTGCTATCTGGGCATCTTAGTTTTCTCAGGACTATTTGAAGCAATCATAGAATAAAAGAGGAAAAAATCATTCTTAGGACCTGCTAGCAGTATGGCTTGCAAGGTCTAATTTCATAGAATCGTAGGATGTTTGAGCTTGGAAGGGACCTCTGGAGATGATGGGGTCCAGCCCCCCTGCTCAAAGCAGGGTTGGCTAGAGCAAGTTCCTCAGGACTGTGTCGAGCTGGGGGTCCTGTGCCTGCAAGGATTAAGACTGCACCCACAACCTTTCCTGGCAACCTGTTCCAGTGTTTGATCACCCTTACGGTAAAAAACAGTGGATTTTTTTTTTTCTTGTGTCTACATGGAATATTCTGTATTTCCATTTGTGCCCATTGTCTCTTGTCCCACTGCTTAGAGTCTGGCTTCGTCTCTTGTCATTGTCTGTCTAAAACTAAAACTGAATCTTTGGATAAACCCCAATTATTATAGGTGGTGGTGCCTAAATACAGTGTGGACTTGTATGGCAGCAATTACTGGAAATTACTGGTGGAAATTACGGTACATTGGGACCAATTTATGGATAAGGCAACCATGGGGAATCACTTGGTAGAAGGTCTGCCATGGCTAATAGGGACCTCTTTCAGAAAAGAGATAGGATCATTAAGTAAAGGAGCCAAGGCCTTCATAACAGTATTTGTACCTTTTCTTTTTTTCTCCTGTATTTTTACTCATGATGGAACATGCATCCTTCCTGCCTCCTTAGTGAGACGTAGCCTGTGTAGAGTTTTCACATTGTTTCCTTCTAGCCATTCAGTGAAAATGAAGTTCTAAGCACACGTATTTATGGTGCGAGATAGGTGACTCCAGTGGCAGTTGAAAACGTGTGAAAATTGGTGGGTTTACAGTGAAGAGCAGATTTCTGCAGCGTGCTGTCAGAAATTCACATGGAACTGTACTTGAAGGTAGATGCCTAAACAGAGGTATGAATCCCTGTTGTGTGGATGCTGTACTAATCGTATT
Source organism: Bartramia longicauda (assembly GCA_028566575.1). Classification (NCBI taxonomy): domain Eukaryota; kingdom Metazoa; phylum Chordata; class Aves; order Charadriiformes; family Scolopacidae; genus Bartramia; species Bartramia longicauda. The sequence goes on along the minus strand of JAOXNH010000060.1, from coordinate 27,673,399 downwards.
ACAGAATACATGCCTTGGTTTTTACTTCATGGAGAGAATTGGATAAACTTGGATGTGCAGTTCTCTAGGAGCTGAAACAAATACTATGTTAATGCTACTCTGCAAAGTATATGTCTTGTATTTATATTAAATGAAATGGGTGCTAAACAGCTTGGGGGAGGGTGTTCCTGTTTTCTGATAAGTGTGTGTTTTCAAATACTGAGATGCTTATGTGGTCACCCCTGCTTATACTTACTCCTCTTAATTCTCTGTAATAGTAGTATATGCTAATGAGGCTGTCTGCGCTGTCATTGTGGATGGCCATAGCTAGGGCAAACAGCATGTGAGAGTGAGGAGTCACTCCCTTGGAATGAGCACTCAGGGCTAATTATAGAAGGGCTGTAAATTCTGGCAACTGGCTAGAAAGTGTAACGTTTGACACCCTTAATCAACTTGGAGAAGAACTGAAGAAAAGTTGTAATTCTGTATGTGTGTGTGTGCAGGTCAGTGTTTGGGTTTAATGACTTTCTCTTGCATGCTTTCATTCCTCTGAACTGTTACAACTAACGTGTGACTTACTATCTGATCGTTCAGTTCCTGCTAACCAGCTGTCCACATAGGCTGACTGTGTTTACTGTATTTACTGTCTGTGTTACCTTCTCAGCACCGGTTCGAGAAGTGAATTACTTCAGTGACCAGTGCTTTCCTTCTGGAAATTGTTCTCTTCGCATGAGTTTTAAAGAGCAAACTACACTAGTGCCTCATCTGTGCAAGTTTCTGCTGCGCTTCTCTGTTCTGCTGTACCTTTCAGAAACTGAAGGTGGCAGATTTTTTCTTTTTCCCTTTTTTTCTTTTTTTTTCTTTTCCAGACCAATATGCTGACCTGCAGTATTTAGCCATCCAGGCACTTCTGCATTCTTACCTAGGGTGGCAATTGAGACCACAGTTGGGTCGGGGGATATTTAGCCTCACTCTGTGGAATCTATTTTTTTAAAATTTAAATGTGAAGTGGTGCGAGTATGATACTGTGTCAACTCTAACCAAACCTGTGCTGTTTCCAGTATCTGCTTAGTGAAAATGCTTCACTATTAATCCTGTGGGATTCAGTGAAGCAACTGGGATTTTTCTGTCACAAGACTGCAGCGAGCAAACAGCAAAGCAGTTGTGTTTTGTCTCTTGATGCTGCAGAAGCTGTTTATAACGATGCTCCCAAAGTGTGATCCATAGGTATGGGGAGAACCTGAACTTGTCCTCCCTGCGGCCTATGTGTACTCTGCTTATTAGAAACGGGAATGGGAATGCAGAAATATTCTTACTAGCCTTTTAGCATGGATGCGCTCGCTGCGGGGCTACCTCCGGGGCCCTTGCTGGTTGGAATGCTTTTTGGAATGTCCCGGGCTGCGAGCCCAACCCCGCCCTGGAATGTGAGGTTAAATGTTGGCGGTACAAATACAGAGTTTGAATATCAAAATCCTGGAGTTCCCCAGTGCTGCAATTTCAGAGAGCTGGCAAGTGAAGCACATGTCGGGCTCAGCTGCTCCCCGATCCAAAGAGCCAGTGTGCTGTGGGCTGCCGGGGAGGAGGGGGAGCTGGGATGGGGTCAGGTTGGGTTGGGTTTTTACTTACCCATTACAAAGGGCAGGCTTTTCAAAGTTTGCAAGGGGTCCTAAACAGGTGTTAACTAGAAAGAAGTCTTAATTCACAGAAGCATTTTATCACTAATTCTTTAATCCAACCTACAAGCTCAACGTGCTCAGAGCTGTTGCCTTATTCAATGGGAGTCTGCTCGTGTTTGGACTGGGAGTCAAGCAGCGGTGTGCCGGTGGGATGGCCTGGAGGGCTTAACTTTCCATCCGTACTGCAGTGCAGGAGGCTGATGTTTGAGGCTTTTATTGAGAGTTTCTGGTGACAAAGCTGATGAGAAACATTAAAAGCGAGATGCAGAGCCTCTGGTGAGGAGGGAGTGCCCTGTGCATTGTTAAACAGCAGTTGCCTAGGTCAGCTGAGGAGAAGAATTGATGAGCTCCAGAGGGAGTCTAGTCCAGTCTGCCTCACGCGAAAGAGCATTAACCTCAGTGATTTTATGAGAGGAGGCTTAAAAAACATACAACTTTTGTGGTGTTCACTTAGCTCCCAGATGAAACTGTGTTGTAGGAGTTACTGTGAATCTGCCTGTTAAATATCTATTAGACAAATAACTAGTTTTCCCTTGCCCTGGCATGGCGGGAGAGTCTGTTTGCCGTTTTTAGAAAGTTCCTGTCTGAGAGAGACCCTTTTGTGAGAGTTTACAAAGCGTTGTGGTGAAAATCTGATACTTTACTCATTTGAACTTAATTTTTCCTGATAGTCTCTGGACATTTGTTAATGCTTCAGTGTGTCATTGTATTTGATACAAAAAATGAGCTTCCTGTTTAGAAGCCTTTAACAGTTATTGCTTGGTGATTGTGACTGAAACGGGTCCAATCTGTCTATAGCTGTGAACGTGGGGTTTTGCTTAGTATTCTATTGTGTAGAGCTGACAGCAGTGGATTTGAGTACAGGTATTCAACCTGTCCTTTTTAGCTGTTTTACAACAGTGTAAACATTTTACCTTTCCTAATGAGGTTTTTTGTTAATTTGCACGATTCTCTCTGCAGCCTTAGGAAGCCGCGTGTGCTGTGCGTGCCTGGAGCCTTGCCACTGCCTGCTCTGGGCACCGGCGCTAGCGAGGAGTGTTAGTGTGTGGTCACAGCTCTCCATGTTAAACTTCTTAAACAGAAACTGATAAAACGTTTTCCCTCATTGTCATCTGAGAGAATTGAGAGTTACAAAGATGTTAAACTAAAAGCTAGTACTTTTTTTACCTTTTTTAATTTCAAGTGGTGGAAAACATTCTCCTTTTGAGTTAGGAAAAAAAAAACCAAACAATTAGGCTCTAATCAAACTTCACTGGGAAGCTTCTAAGTGACTTGCCTCATTTGATTCAGTGCTGCTTATTTACTTCAGAAATTAACTACTGCAATTTTATTTAAGCTTCTCAGCCAGCAAAGACATGAATGCATTTAGTGTTTTACTGTTTCACTAGCTCTCTGAATCATTATAAAATTCAAAGCAAATTTCTTGGCCGTCTGTGTATCTGCTCTAGTTACATACTCCTAAAAGTCCCAGGTAACAAACAGTTTAAAAGCTGAAACCATTGTCGTTGTTTTCTTCTCACTGTGCTGAAGCAGAGCCAAATCCTGGACACCAGACAGAACACAAGTAAACAAGTCTGGGTAGAGGTACCGATATGAACCACAAAACCCATGAGATCTTAAGAGTGTTAAAAACAATATGGGAGGGTTTCACTTCAGCAGAAGCGTGCATTTATTTCCCCACTGTGGCATACAATGCTTTCTTCTTATTGTAACCTTTTTTTTGGAAGTTAGTTGAACATTCAGTGTTCAGATCCTTAGGTGAGAGGGAACAGCAGGTGGAGTGTTCACAGGGACATCAGAATGATAGGATTTCAGAAAGCTGGACTGCAGGATGAAGCCGGTAAATCACTGCACAGTTAGACCCCGGTGCCTACCTGTCATATCAGTGACATGGTAATTCTAGTTTACTGCCTGGCTGCCCTGTGGCATTCTCTTATTACAGCTAATACCAGCTTTCGGATTTTCCTCTGCCTGAGCATGGAAACCAGTTTTAGTACTTATAATGTTTGTAGCCTATAAGATGTATAAATACTGTATTATGAATACTGAGTTAATAGAGATTTAATAAATTATCTTCCCTCCCATTAAATTTTATCAGTGTGCCGAATGTTGCAGTACAGACTGTGCAGTCAGTGGTAGTTTGCTCCCTAGTACAGGTGACACACAGGGCTATGCAGTGTGACCCGCGGTGTGTGCATATCCTGCAATGGCAGTGCTGCTGGGCTGAAGGGACAGAGAGGAAAAGAAGAAATAATGCCTGACATCTTTCTGTACTGCAGCACTGGTCCAGCATTTCCCCAGGGAATCAGCATTTACCCATTTTCCTCATGTTCATATTCAGTATTTAAACTCTTGTAAGACCATAGTAGGATTCTCCATGCTTTATTAGAGACAAAAGGTGTAACAGCATTTATTTAAAGCGATGCCCCACGCCACTGTGTCACAGAAGCAAGCACAGCTCAGAGTATGACGGAGGACAGAGTTTCCATTTCATTTCTTGTAGAAGAACACACTGAAACAAACAGATTTGTTCCACCCCCGCTTTGTTGTTTTTTTTTTCATACATCTTAATTATTTTTTTTAAAGTAATTTAGATGAAAAGGAGATTTTCCAGAAAGTGTTGATGTATTTCCATGAAAGGAAGAGCTAACCTCATCCTGTTAAAAAACATCTCACGTCTTCTTCACCTATCGCCGCTCAGTTGTCATTGTGCGTGCCATTTCCCCTTCAGCCCAGCCCCTGAATTCACCAGATCACCTGGTCGGAGAGAACATTTCGCCCACACAGTTCGCTTGTCTCACTTCCCCTGTGCTTCGGAGCGCCACGCGCACCCTGTGATCACACCGACGTCCTCTAGGGCCCAGGGGAACAGGCAGGGGTGATGTTTCTGTGTCAATGCGTGTACGGAAGGTGAACACTCGCCTCGACAAATTGTACAGGGTTTACGGGAGCCAAACCTCATCCTCAAGCTGTGAAAGCCTCCCCTCTGGGGAAAGGAGAGAGGCAACACAGTAGCTGTCTTGTTTTAGGACAGTCTAATCCTCTAATTAAATCCTTACAAGCAGGGTATCTGGGGCCAATGGGAAATGCTTCTGTTCCAAGCCCAGAGCTCTCACCTAGGTCTGTAGTCTATTTCTGCTGGTTCCAAAGATAAAAGTGTCTGTGAGCAAACAGGAGGGAGAGGCCTCAGCTGAGTATGCAGAGACTCTCTTCTCTCTTTTTTTTCTTTTTCTTTTTTTTTTTTTTAACTGCCCTAGGACCCCAGACTCCCAGAAGGCAGGTAACTATCCCTTCTTGCATTAGTCAGTTTGGTTGGCTTTTCTCTAACCGTGATTTAAACTGATTTTCACTAAATACAGCTCGGCCTTCAGAGAAGCTGTCTGTAGCTTTTGAACGGGTTTGGGGCTACTGACAAAAGCTAATCTTAGCTTATTGAGGCTACTCTTCACTAAGGACAGTGTGGGTGGGGAAGAGAGGATTTTCGAATGGTAATTCAGTTTCTGCTCAGTTCTTTTCTTAGCCTCACGAAGCTAAAGTTAGCTTTTGTAAATACCGTTCTTTTCTTCCACCTCAATATTTAGAGTAGACATGTCAAGCTGACCACTCTTTTTATCTGAACATAAATAGTCACCTTGTTAATCCCCGAATTCCCATTGCAAGCCTTTCTTGCATCCCTGGGTGAACTAAAATGAATTTGGGCTTCAACTGTTCCACCTGAGTTACCAGAAGAGTGTTGTGCGGGTGTTGACTTCCATCCCAGAAGGCCTTTATTTAGCTGAGATGACAAAAGAGCGTATCGGTTGCCTTCCTGTCTGCTTGGCAGTGATTGCTTCTGCAGGCCGAGAGCACTAAACATCACAGGTACTTCTTCCTTGACTTCTGTAGCACTCAGTCAGTAGTGTTCGGTGGTGTCAGTGTTGGTTTTTGGACAGGGGTCCTCAAGAGCACGCGCCGGTCCCTTCAGCAGGGGCACATGGCACAGGGGCAGAGCAGACACCTGAGAGCGGCCACCACCTTCGGCCTCAACGAAATCTACTGTCAGCTGTCAGGCATTGCCTGGAGCACCCTGCTCGAGGGATGAAGACTGGCTAAACCAGCAGTGGAGCAGGAACAGCTCGGGTGAATTCTGAAGGTGGAAAACACAAGTGGGTAGGGAGCCTATCATGACAATCCCTATGCAGGCAGCAAGGGTGTTTTAACTCAAGTGGAATGAGCTGCTTGTTCCAGTCCAGCTCTTAGCATGAAACATCCTGTTGACAACCTCAGCACAAACAGCGGTGGCAGAAAATGAAAAGAGCAATTAAAGTATTTTTTTACTCCTTTCAAGTAAGGAAACTCCTTTTTACTCCTTTCACTCCTTCAAGTGTCTCCACGTCAGGACTCGGGGTCAGTGATACAGGCTTCTGTGGAGCTTGTACTGTTACTGGCTGTGACACAGCTGATCTCCTAAAAGAATGTCATCATCTTCATGAATTTCATTCTTTGACACTTCTGTGCAAATGAGCACAGACGTCAGTGAGGTGAGAAGGTACAGACCAACTGGATGTGCAATTGTCTGACACGTTTCCTTGGGATTCAAGAAATGGAACTGGGAAGTGCACGTCTATCCAGTATACTTCCCATCTATTTACTCATAACCTTTGCATAGCAGATAAAAGCTATCAAATTTATTCTGTTAATTTGTATACATTAGTCAATTAATGAACAATACACAGTATTGAGCTCTGTCAGCATCCCGTGTGTACGTATATGTTATAAACACACACAGTACATTATGAACTGCTGTAGTTTAACATAAAACTAGCACCCAGAGGATCTTCCTTGATAAGTGAGGAAGTGGCATGCTCTGTCATTAGTTTCCTCCTAACGAGAAACAAGTATCTTTAACCACATCTTTAGACTCCCACGCCATTGTGGATATCAAGATGTTGAGCTTGGTTTTTCTTAAAGGTCATCATGTGAGATCTAACACACAATTTCTAAACTATAAACAAAACATAACTCCACAAAAGGAAAATGCAGATTAGCAAAAGTGAGTGAAACTTAACACAATGTCTAAAAATAGGCTCCAACATTACTTGTATGACTTAAAAACATTAGTAATTATGCAAAGGGTTTGTTTGTTGTTGTAAGATGAAGTTCAGGTCTGTGTGGAATATAGTTTTATTGTCTGTTTTAGAGCAATATCCAAAATAGGCCAAGTGTTAAGAGTATATGGAGCATCCACTATGAAGGTCTACTACTGTCTAAGAGAACAAACCCGAAAGGCAGGGCAGACGAGGGTGGACGAGGGGTGGAAGGTAGAGAGGAGCACAAAGCTGCCTGACCTGTTTTTCACCAGAGCAGAGAAGCTGGAGTACGTATTTTTGTGCTGTTTGTGCTCTCTGTGACAGACAAAGATGGATGGGGAAGCCGAAGGATTCAGAGCAGACTCATGTCAGAATCAAGACATGGGAAAAAGAAAAACTTCAAATAAAGCAGCTTAAAAGAATGTGGTGTTGGATGAACCAGTGAGAAGAAAGTTAAAGTAGTCAGGGATCTGGAACTGGGGTTACGTGAAGCCGTATCAATGTCATTGATAAAATGATTTACCATCTGCCTGAGTGCTTTTATTGGCCATTTAGCTATGGTTCTGAGATGCTGGATAATGTCCTGGATTCAGATCTACCCACTACAAATGTGGGAAGCAGTGACATACTTTCTTATACGTGACTCTTGGCAGGACGTTATTTAAAATGGAGATCAACATGGTTTCAAGTTTTCACTAGTTGACTGTAAGGGTTTAGACTGAATTACTTAAAAAGGGTGTAATGCTGAGTAAATTAGATGGATTAAAGTAACATATTTTGGATCTAAGTTCTCACAAACTTAAAAGCTATTTAGGCAAGGAATTTTGCCTTAAGCCCTTTTCTGTTGGAAATTTTTAAATTGTGTGCTTACAAAGAAGGAACTGGTATCCAGTACTTCCTGGGGACTGCCTGAGATTTATCATGGAACTGTTTATAGCCTACTGAGATGGAAGGTGAGCTGAAGAGTGCCATGGAGGGTATTGAGTGGCCACCCGTTGAGGAAGGTGCTGCCTGGCGTCTCACAGGTGTGCTAGAATGGCACTGAGCTATGTTGCCAGTATATTCTTGGGACTAATTATTCCTGAAACAAATAATACACTCAAAAGCTCAAATAAAGCTACTCTCAAAGGTACTGAATAAACTACTGTAGCACTCAATTCAAACATGTGAAAAGCTTTCCTTCTTGAATGCGTGGAGATATAAGTAAGGCGAAGGACTGTGGGAGCTGACTTGACATCAATCCTGAGCCATTCACGGGCAATTTCATCCTTTACAGCTCCAGTTCCTCTCTTAGCCTACAGACATCGGGTGGTATCAAGGCTCACGTAATAGGCTGTGATTCAAACCAAGTTATCAAGTCCTTGCCTCCTGCTCCCTGGTACTACCTCCTCCGCTGTGCCAGCATGGACACTTGCATATGGTTGCATTTATTTTTCATGTGAATCAATTCCCTGACGTGATTCACTCTGGGACCACACGAGTATTAATAGTGGCACAAGGGCAAGGATGGCACCTTGGCAGGAAAGGGTACCTGGGACTGGAAAGTGCTTATGGAGGGGAAGTAGGGACTGCTGAAGTCAATATTCATCTCCTAGGAAGGGTCAGAACAGCCACAGCCTCATTAACTTCAGGCCCAGAGAAGTACCTCCTGGCAGCCTAACATTTGTAGATCTTGTTTATGGGCAGGGCTCATATTAGAATCATAGAATCATCCAGGTTGGAAGAGACCCTTGGGATCATGGAGTCCAACCATCTACCCTACTCTACAAAG
>JAOXNH010000060.1:27572502-27587388 GCA_028566575.1 Bartramia longicauda | reverse complement strand
GAGAGAGCCCTTTGAGAGAGGCTTGCGAGAGAGCCCTTTGAGAGAGGCTTGCGAGAGAGGCTTGCGAGAGAGCCCTTCGAGAGAGGCTTGCGAGAGAGCCCTTTGAGAGAGGCTTGCGAGAGAGGCTTGCGAGAGAGGCTTGCGAGAGAGTCTTGCGAGAGGGGCTTGTGAGAGGAGCTTGTGAGAGTGGCTTGCGAGAGGGGGGGGGTGTATGTAACACTGATTCCTGACACAGCAGTTGAAGGCCTTCTAAAGCACTGCTGTAGGGAGAAGGTTCCCTGAGAGCCTGTACAAAACCCGCAGCAGAGAGAAGCCAGTGTTAGAGGAAGGACAGTGGGTTACATGGGGTCAGAGCAGAGAGAGGTTCTCCGGAGGGGGACTTCCTTCCCTCCCGACACAGACAGCTTCCCGGTACTTGAGCTCCGGGGTCTTTCAGTTCAGGGGAGGTGTTTGTGTTCAAAGTGTAACGTGTGGGTATGTGCGTGAAGATACGGCATATGTTCTCTCTCACATGCTGACTTAGAGGTGAAGTCATCGGCATGTTTGTTTGAATAATCACAAGTGTGAGTAGTAATTTAACTACCTTTCAAAAATGTTTTTAGAAAAATGGGGAAAACATTTCTCGGTGCACTCAGAGTCCACACCGCCTCCTCTGGAGCTGAATCCAGCTCTACGGCATCAGCAGGTTCCCTTAAAATGCAGAACCCTGCCCAACACACAGCTCACTGACAATGCAGGGTTGAAACTCCTACAGCATCCCTATGCTTCACACTTTATTTCCAATATATCTCTGGCAGTTGGCTGGCCTCGTTTATGACTGAAAATAAATGCAGTTTTATATTAAGTATTTGTGTGTGTTTAAGATTTTTTAAGACTTTTATGAAATGCTTTTTGCTTGAATTATTTGTAAATTTCTCTCAACAGATGGCCGACCTCAGTGGGAGGTAGAAGGGAAGATAATTAGGGAAAAGTGTCAAGGGGTGAGAAACAATTTTTCTGACTCTAGAAAGCTTTCTGTTTTAAAATGAGAAACTAGACCTCTTCATTGTTGTTCTGAAATTTAGACTTCATTTAGTAAAATAAGTCAGTCATTGGCTGATTCAGGCAGACTACTGGAGACTTCTAAATTGGCTTAATACTATAAAATAGCCATTAAGATGTTGCTCTGAAGAAACTGAAAATGCTTGTTGTGAAAGCAATGAAAAAATAAATCAAAAATTGAGAATATTGGAGACAATTTTGCTAAGTTGAGAAATGATTTCCAGTAAGTTAAAATTTTTTCTTAAAATCTTAATTATCCAAAATGCAATTCTTTGACTACTGGAGGGTTTTTTTATTCTCTGGCAGATAAAGCAAGCATCCTTTAAATGATGTGTCTATTTAATTAAAAGCATTACCTTCAGGACAGTTGTGTAAAAAAAAAAAAATCAAAAGAGTTTGCTTATAGTACGTTTTTTACTATGTAATATGCATAAACTTGAAGTTGACCAATTTCAAAATACCAGTTTCCTTCAGTTTTGCAGTAAGTGGTATAGTTTTTCTGTAATTAACAGTCTTTTCATTTGCATTTGATATGTAAAACTTTGTTTCGATTTTCATATAGGCAAACATCATACTTGAAGTTCCTCCATACCATAACAAAACCATCACAGCTGCAGTTCAGGTGCAGTTTTATCTCTGCAATGGCAAGAGGAAAAAAAGCCAGTCTCAACGTTTTACTTATACACCAGGTATTATATTTAAAAAAACAAATTTAAAAGTTGCATTTTATTTTGTTTTTTAAAGTAGACATTTGAAAATAATTCAAACAGTCTTGTACCTTTAACAGGTAGGTAACAGTAGCTTTGAATTGTTTGTAAAACAACTTAAGCTTGTCTAATTAAAAAGCTGAAGTTCAGAGTAATAAGCTCCAGCGCTATGATTACAGTGAGGTATTTCTTTGTTACACTCTCTACAGAATAATTTGCATTCTACTTTTCTTTGAGAATGATGGTGATTCTCAGAAGCTGATCTTCTAAATGACCCTAGTGATGACACGGAGGATAGTGAGATCATAGAAGAGCAGCCTTTACGGATTTTCCCCCTCTCAAATGTCAAAAAACCCCCAGGTTTAGAAATAAGAAAGATTAAAAAAAAATATCTTTTCCCCCTGCTCCGGACACATTGCAGCACGTTGAGCAAAGACAGTTTGTAATTCAGCCAGAAGCAAAAACTGTACAGTTAACTGTACACATAGTTAAAACATCTGAACCCCTGCCCTTTGCTATGAGGCAGTGGTTACCACTGGGTACGCACCACCTGCTCCTTTGCCTGCCTCTAGCTGTCTTTTCTTTTGAGAAACCTGCACCCATTTCGAGTAGTCAGAAATCACAAGGTTCCAGTGATGGTGCTAGACCCTTTAGTACTGTTTGGAGGACTAGAAGTCAGGTATCTGAAGAGTCTTTAAAGTCAGATACAGATATTAATATAAACTTACTAACAGTAATGTGTGTGCTGACAAAGCCAACTGTCATTAGTTTAGACTATTTAAAGTCAGTTTTGTTCACTTGTGCTCTAAAATTACCAACTTTGTACCTTTGTGCGCAATCTCAGCAGTTACCTGGGTATTTGGTACGCGAAGTATGCATTAATTGTGTTACCTGATTTATGTTGTATTTTTCAACCATTCCTAAGAATATGATAGCTACAATACACATCTTAAACTATATTTTTGTTTGAAAAATACATATTTAAATTATGTAAATGGTGGTATGAAGTAATGTCACTGCTTAAATAAGAAGCAAATTTAATTATAACTGCAGCTGTTATTGCACAAGTATTTTAAAATCCATTTTATCTGTAAATATATATAGCAGTGTATTGTGTATTGTACAAAGTAATAATTGAGCAGTTAAAAGCATTAGCATTTTCTACTGTTTGTACCTAAAATCAGTATCTTCTCATGAGCCTACCAGTAGCTTGAAGAAAAAAAAAAAATCTGTAACTGAAAGTGTGTCAGTTTGTAAGTCTCGGAGGAGTTGTTACGATCACTGAAATTGGAGGGATATGCTGGAAGAGTGGCTCTAACTAAACCCACAGGCACTACTCAAAACTAGTGTAACTGTGTTACCAAAGTTCAGCTGTCACCTTGATCAGAGTCTAAGGGAAGCCTGAAGCCAGCTGAAACACTAATTCCTCATTTCCCAGTGCCCTATACTGAACTCTTGTCAGCCGATTTCCAGGGGAGCCCAGGAGCAGCCCTTGTCCCCACCCCTGTGATGAGCTGTATCCTGGAGATGTGCTGGGCTTTCCTCTGGCTGCAGTGCAAATGTCTTTATAAACATACCTTGCATAGGAGGGTATTTTAGAAGGGAAGGTAGTTGCTGTTGAACACGTGCTCGGAGAATTCTTCTGGCTTTTAAGGGATAATGTGTAAAAAAGCAAAAGCAGAGCAAAAGAAGTGGAATTAGAGCAAGGACATTAACCATACTGTTGTGGCTGTTAAACAGCAATTAGTGTGTATTTATCACAGTCTACAAATGGGTTGGAATTGTAATAGCGTTTTACTTTTTCCAGTTATAATGAAGCAAGAGCACAGAGATGAGGTGGATTTATCTGCTGTTCCGTCTTTGGCCCTGCCTCACACAAGCAATGTCCAGGGCCTGCATTCCATCCGAACTCAATTGCCTTCACCAGAGCAAGGGCATCCACATGACAATTTACTGTCTACGTCACCCAGGAGCCTTGTGTGTCCAGTTCAAACTCCGTACACGGCAATGGTGACCTCAGCTGTATCCCACCTCCCACATATGCAAGGTAGAAACCTTAGTCCAAGTGAAGAGTGTCATGTTTTGCCTCCTGCTGTGGTTCAGTCTTTTCAGGTAACATCAGCACCTCCTGTGAGACCTTCTTACCAGCCTATGCAGTCTAATGATGTGTACAACGGACAGTCTGGTCTTCCTATGAACTCTGCCTCCAGCCAAGGATTTGATACTCTTTCCTTTCAGCAGGACACAGCTGTACCTCATTTGATAAATCTTAGCTGCCAAGCTCTACCACCAATGCAGTTTCATTCTTCAAATCCAGGTTCTGTGTCAACGTCAAGTACAGCAGGGCACCCGCTAGCACACCCAGCTCATTCGGGACAGTCGTCTGCTCACCTACCATCGATGGGATATCACTGCCCGAGCACTGGGCAGGGCTCCATCCCTTCTGCAATGAGTCGGTCCCTTGGGCAGTCTTCTCCCCAGCTGCAGCAAGTCCCGTACCATTCTACAAACCCAGCATCCGCTTCATCCCCATCCCCAACAGCCTCCCACCCTCTGGTCCATTCACCGCTCTCCGGACCTTCTTCTCCCCAGCTCCAACCTATGCCTTATCAGTCTCCTAGCTCAGGACCTGCCGCATCTCCCCCGCCAGCCACCGCGAGTCACTCGGGCCAGCACTCCCCTCAAGCACACAGTCCGGCACTGGGGGGTCTTAACGCGGTGCCGTCCCTGGTGCACCACCCCATATGCGATTCATCTCCGTTCTCACCAGATGGGGCAGCTATTAACATTAAACCAGAACCCGAAGATCGAGAACTGAATTTTCAAACAATAGGACTACAAGACATCACACTAGATGATGGTAAGTAGATGTAATATTTTAATACGGGGATATTAATCTACATTAAACTACAAAGTGGGTGTGGGAGGGTTGTTTCGTTTTGTTTAGAACGCACTCCATTTCGCAGAAGTGAATTTGTATCATCAAAATGAACTTACATTTTTGTGTCGAAAGCAGTGACTTATTTAAAACTAATGATATCAGCTGTAAATTTGAAGTCACAAAGTTCAAGTACTTTAATTTGCCCAGAGACTGCTTTTGTCAGAAATCAGGGCTTGAGAATGAACGCCTACACACTGACACATCATATATAAGGAATTCATTCTGATTGTCTTGTTGGTATGTCTCAGAGAAAGTCCTAGTAGTGTATCTAAGTTGCGTAAATGTAGTTTGGAGTCTTGTTTCCTGGAGTTGTCCCAGTTCTGACGGGCAGGCAGCTGTTTGAAGATATAGATCACATGCGTTTTGGCACTGCCTTAGTCGCTTCACAGCCATCCTGTAGCTCTGCTGTCAGCGTTCAGCACCTCTGCTCACAGTAGCTGGTTGCCTTCTCCTGCCCACTCTGCCTACCTTTTTCAGAAATTCACTTGTTTATCATAAACCGAACGAGGGCATTCTAGTGTCTAAGGCCAGGCTATAAAGTTCTCTACATACTTGGACAGTGTTCATTTACAAAACTTGTCCAAGCAAGTGAAAAGAAAGAGCTATCGGGTCCTAAGCAAGTACTGGAGACATAGATGCAAAGCATTTTAAAGAACATCATGGTAATAAGACTGGAAGAACAGGCCTGGCGTTAAAAGGTGTTTGATACTGATGACAGGAATCTTATTCTCTCTTTTCCATAATTGCCTTAAATGTTGTGGGGTTTTGGAGGTTTTTTTATTCATTCCTAGTAATTATTTGTATCAGCAGCAGTGTAAAGGCTTCAGTGTAGGCCACGTGTTAAATAGCCACGGCAGTCCCAGTTCCATGCACAAATGGAGCTTTGCTGTTGTTACCTCCAGTCAGGAGTAAGAAACTTGAGTAAGAAATGCCTTTAAAGACACAGCATACTGGGAAGAAAAGGAGAGAAACTGATGCTGTAAGTGGGCTTTCAGTTAAATGGCCACCCTAATTAAACAAAGCTCTCTTTTTAGAAGCACTGATTATCAGTGAACTTACCCTTATTTAGAAAGGAAGGAAGAGACTGATTCTCTCAAGGACTTACTGAAGGAAGAAGAGCAAGGCTCTAAAACAGAATGCAACCCAAAAAAAGTAGCGTTTTCTACTTCTGTACTAGAGGAGTGAGGAACAAATTGAATGTTTCAAGAAGTGTCATGGTAGAACCTCCTTTTTTCTCATCCTTCTCTCCACAATCACAAAAATGATGTAGAAATTAATAAAATACAACTAAACACTGTAGTTACGCTTTTCACAATATCAGCAGAAGTGTTTAGCATTTAGGAGCATCTTGGCAGTGCGTTTATACCTGTTCAGAAATTTTGGTGAATGCATAGTAAAAAGCCAATTTTTTTCCCCTGTATTGCAAATATTTGTTGCTTTTAGAAACTATTTCCATTGCTTAACGCAGGGAAATTATTGAGTGGTTTCTGTGCTGACAGACGTGGAATTGCAGAAAAAGCTGCAAGAGCCACACTTAGGGAGTGGCCACTTGCTAATAGTTTAGGGAAGTATATATATGTCTCTATAAACATGCATATATATCAATATCCATATGAATCAAATGGCCACAGCTTTATTAATTTCTGGTTTTAAACAAAGCTTGCTATAGAAGTATAAAGAAGGTGTGAAAACGGGCGATTGAACTTTACACTTCCTATATGGAAAAGTGGACGTGGTTTTAGGTGCTAGACTAGCAGTTGGCAGGAACAGTCCATTTGCAAGCATGGAGCTTACCTTCCTTGGGTTCCACTCCCAGCACTGCCATTCCATGGGTGCTTGGGGGTTGGGATCACTTGGGGTTGGTTTTTTTTTCATTTCTGAACTGCAAATACAAATCAGATGTCTGGCCTGAAACCTGCTGTTCCAAAAATCTTGAAGGGCGTAGTGACAAGAAACAAGCTGCTCAATTCTCTCAACATGAGTAAATACTTCCTCTGCTTAATCAGCTTTAAATAAAAAAAAAACATGTTTAGCCAGGAATGCTTTTTTTATAACGTATCTAATATATTACTGTGGTTTAAAAAAAAAAATCAAAATTTTTCTTTTGTGTATAATTGAATTTTAGTGTCCATACCAGCAGAGCTAGACACAAATTGCAAATTGGTTCTTCTACATTAATGTTATAACAATTAAGGAAAAATATTCAAACATAATTGTATACATAAATGAATGTTGATACAGTGTGTTCTCCCAGCTAATATATCAAACCTGAAAGCTATATTTAGTTGGAAAATAGATTTTTAAGGCTTACTAATTAAGGTGAATAAACCTCTCAAAATAAAACACTAAGGCAAAGCCAATTGAAAATTTTATAAATCATGCCTGGATTACTAACCTTAAATAATTTAAGACAGTGGTTCTTTAAAAAGTAAACAGAAAACTCAAAAAAACATGACAGCATAAATGATCTTCTTTTAAGTAATGTGCGCTGTTTCAAAATTAGCATAGTAGCTATTTTCTTTGCCAAGAAAACACAATATTTTAAGACCTTTTAGCTAAATTTTGAGTGTAGTAAGGAAGTGCTACCTCATGAAAAAATTAGTCCCAGAACTACTAAGCTGTTTAGCTTAACAGAGTAGGATTTAAAATTATTTTAAAAACAAACAAAAACAACAAAAACCCAACCAAACAAAAAAAATCCCCACCCCACCTACGATCTGGATAGCAGTTACATAAATTCCTTTAAGCAAGACTCCTAAAAAGTGCATCTTACTGCCTCTTCAGCCAACATTCAGGCTTTTCTTCAAAAAAAACCCCCTAAATCCACTCCTTAATTCAGAACTACAAAGCTGCTTCATCCGTCAGTGCTCAAACCAAGAGCATCTGGGTTAGTCTTGATCCAGCATCTCCTGGAAGGTGTAACACATCTGGATTCATAGCTTCTCTGCAAAGCCAGTTCTGCGTGTCAGTCACCAGAATGCCTTATCTTTCCAAATGGTGTTGTGTTCCTTCGCCCTTTCCCAGTTCAGACAAGGAGTGAAAAAGGGTTACGCAGTTCAAGGCAGATCCTGGACCTGACTGGCTGCAGGATGTACGCTTCCACCCACCCCTTCTTCTTCTTACCTGCTGAAGTCTGTGTGGCTCTCTGCTTTCTTGTTTTTCAACAGGATCTAACTGATGTCTTTAGGCTTTTCTAACCTCCACCTTGAATTTGGGTTTTGACTTCCCCTCTTCCCATCCTTGCTTCCTGCAGGAAAGACTTTCTAATTCACTTGAAGAAACAAGGGATCTAAATGTGTGAGGACACCTAGATGTGAAATTCAAATGATACCACAGAAAACATTTCAAACATAACACAATTTTGAATTTGTAGTTACATGCTACTGCCTAAAAGGTGCTCTGAAAAGCAGTGCTCTTTACTGCTTGGGTCTTTGCAATAGTCACCTCTGCACAAACTGGTGAGCTTTTGGGCTGGAACTACGTAAAAGCAGCTTCTTACCCTTTATTTGTCCCCTCTGCTTTTCCTCCCCTGACCCCGGCGCGTTGGCCCTTCTTTTCCCCTTAACATCTTTCAACAAGTCTGCCCTCTGCCCAGCTCCCCGGGCTGCTGTTCCCTCTAGAGACAGTGGAATATTTAGGGTTGCAAATGGGTATAAAAGGGGCAGCTGAAACGACAAACAGGCGGTCACTCCTTTCTGTCCTTTCCCACGTCCCTCATCCACAGTGGGCTCTGTTGTACACTCATCTAATAAAGGTCCCGTTTCTTCCCCACTTGATAGAGTCTAGCTTTGACAAGCTTTTCTTCTAGTTATATGATGAGGCCTTGTTAATTTTTTTTCCCTGACTCCGTTTTCAAAAAGTACTCCTAGTGTGGTGATTCACCTATCCCACTGTCAAGTTTTCAGTTTAAATCTATTCTAATACCGTTGATCTCAAATTTAATCTCTTGTGGTTTGCAGTTTAGGACTGAGTTTACCTTGGATTTCGTGGCTTTCTACAGTGATGAGATTTCTAACGATTTTTAAGGTGTTATGTGAGGCTGTATTCAGCAGACCAGGATGACCTTCTACTAATCCTCTTACATTTTGTTACTCATTGCATCTCGATTACATAAAGCTGGAGATTAGAAAATCCAGTATGTGGATTTACTATAAATCATAACTCGAAATCCTCTAACCATTCTGTGTACATAAAGCAATAAGTGCTTTG
This sequence comes from Bartramia longicauda, assembly GCA_028566575.1. Classification (NCBI taxonomy): domain Eukaryota; kingdom Metazoa; phylum Chordata; class Aves; order Charadriiformes; family Scolopacidae; genus Bartramia; species Bartramia longicauda. The sequence goes on along the minus strand of JAOXNH010000060.1, from coordinate 27,578,490 downwards.
TCAGGCACGTTACACATAGAATTCTGAGCCATTTGCATTTATTCATTTTAATAGTTCTGGGATCACTCTCTAGTTGATAAATTTTCTTGCTGGGGAACTCAGAGATCGTTCTGATCTCTGCTAGAAAATTTGCACGTCTTTTACAGTTACCTTTGTACTGCAGCTTCAGCTTAATTTCTGGAGAATGACAATAGTAGCTACTAAGATAGTATTGGAGAATGACTGTATTTCTCTAGATATTCATGCATTAACAGGACATTCTTAATGAAGGCAGCGTCCTGCCAAACAAAGCATTGAAGCTCTACAGACACACAAAGTTCCGAGTGCTAGGGTCTAGCTTAGCACAGAGGAGAGCGGCTCAAAAACCTGTCGCCTTGCTGGTGTAGCTCCAACTCGAGATGCTGTTGAGATGCACGTCTCAAACTCAATCACAGAGTGAAATGTCACTCGACGAGGCCCTGAGCAACCTGGTCTGGTTGGGGGTGTCCCTGCTGACTGCGGGAGGTGGGACTAGATGACCTTTGGAGGTCCCTTCCAGCCTGGACCAATCTATGAATCTTTCAGCCTCCCTGGCCTGGGGGTGTGTGACAGGAATCCAGCCTACATCATACACAAACTCCCAGAATATTCCTGTTGATAAAAGACATTCCAAGAGTTACACTGGTATAAATTGGTTAGTAAGGTTGAGTGTTCAAATGGCTGCTTTCCTAGTATTCTGTATATTTAATATATATTGCCAAGCAGTATGGAGACAGCAATAAAAAGCAGTTTACTGTCTAATTCTTCTCATAAAGGACTCCTGCAGTCAGATGCTGAGGTTGGGTAAGGTGATAAGGCAGAACCTGAAATGTATTAGAAGAGAATGGGAATCTACTTTTAGAAATAAGTGTTACGAATGAAATGGAGACAGATGCAGTCTGAGCAGTGGATCAAAAGGAAAAGGCTGAAACAGTGAGGAAAGGGGAAGAGGATGTTAGCCATCTGGGGTTGTCAACCGTTAAAGGATGCTGTGACCATATCTTCACTGTGTTCATAAAACATGTGCCAGCAAGGCAGCTATTGGGAAGAGCAGGTATGAAAAGAGCTTTAGATAAATCCTCAGCCAATGTATGGAACTTCCATTTGCCTCTGAGAGCCACAGAATACCTTGTAACTCATTCAAAGTAAGCTCAACTAGTCGTACAGCCACAAGGAGATTCCCATTTAAGAGTCAGAAGAGGTTAGAAACCTACTCCATGAATGCAAGCGGCGTGTCTACATCCCGGTGCCGATGCTCACAGCGGGAGTCAGGCACACCCTTGTGACACCGGCAAAAGTACGCTTAGACACTTTCACACTGGTTTCCACTGCCCAGCATGTGTCCTACAGCTCCAAGGTCCACGCTTAATACTTACTGCCTTAGACTCATCTGTACCTCTTTCTCTCAGGAAGAAGAAACATTAGGGCTTAAGCCAGTTGGTTTCACCGTGTGCCGTGCCGTGCCCAGGGGTGTTTGTTCCTGTGCCACGTCACTGCAGAGCTTGTGCTGTCACTTGGCAGGCACGGGCAGTCTGTCTGTATAGCTACAGACAGTGTGTGCACAGGGAAACTGTATTTCTCCTACCATTTCATACAGTCTTATTTTATTTTTAAAGCCTGTCTTATGGCTTGAAACGGTAACTTGCACGGCAAGCCACCACGTCCTTGATCGATTGCCATTGCAAACACGGCCTGCTATATGACTGGGGTTGATCTCAAACCAACAGAATCAGCTGCCTGCTCCACGCCAGAGGAGACTGGGGGTTAATTATAGCCCAGCAGCCTTTTTTTTTTTTTAAGGGAAAGTTGACACTGTACTACTGTCACATGGAGTCAAAAGCAGGCTAAATATACTGCAGGGATTCTTCACACAAATGCAGCTGATAGATTTCTGTTTGGAGTCGACACAAGAAGGTCTATATCCGAGGAAGCATGCGCTGCAGCCTGTCCATAGTGTTTATCTGAGGTTTACTGATCCTCCTTACTGCTGTAAATACAGCAGGTCACTCACCTGGCCTCTGAAACACATGAATTCCTTGGTGGACGCAGCAATACAACCAAACCTAGACGGTTGGTACAATCTTCCACTCTCTCTTCTAACCCACCCTGGGAAGCACATGCAGCATCCTGGAGAGTTTTGTCACTGATGTAGCAAAGAGCACACAGAGTCATCTCCAGCAAAGTACCACCACCCTCGGGGAGACCAGAGGTATAAGCAGACCTAGGCCACCTAGAGCTCCTTTCTTCATTCATTCGAGGGAGCTGGGGGTGTTCAGCCTGGAGAAAAGGAGGCTGAGGGGGAGACCTTCTCACTCTCTACAACTCCCTGAAAGGACGGTGTAGAGAGGTGGGGGTCGGTCTCTTCTCCCAAGGAACAGGTGACAGGACTAGAGGAAACAGCCTCAAGTTGCACCAGGGGAGATTTAGGATGGATATCAGGAAAAATTTTTCCACTGAAAGGGTTATTAAGCCTTGGAATGGGCTGCCCAGGGAAGTGGCTGAGGCACCATCCCTGAAGGTATTTCAAAGCCGAGTTGACATAGAGCTTAGAGACATGGTTTGGTGATGGGTTTTACCAGAGTTAGGTTGATGGTTGGACTGGGTGACCTTAAAGGTCCCTTCCAACCCAGACAATTCTATGGTTCCCATAGAGTTATGTCAATCTTCATTTTGCAAAGCATATTAAAGTCCCCACTCTGTGCTACTTACTCTAGTGACACTGCAAACAATCGTGCATTCTAGTTTTGGGGATCTCCTTTTCTAAAACCAGTACATCTTCTAGTTTAAGTGCTGTTGCCCACACATCCTGCTGCAGTTCAGTAGTAGTACAGGACACCCAGGCTAAACTTTTAATCACATAGTGCTACAAAAAAAGAAGTTGCTTGACTCCTATAGGGAGAGATTCTGTAAAGCAAATGATCCAACTCCAGTAGGCTTTTGGTCTGCTGTATCCATACTAGAACTCTAATTTTAAGTTGACTTACTGCTTTGACTCAAATCCGGTGCAGGTAATTGAGGGTTGAAAGGATTTTCTTAACCTGTCTTTACTTAAGGGAGGAGCAAAGACAAAGAGGTGGTTCATTAAAGTATGAATTTTTGATCAGTTAAGTAGATATGTCAGGTTTCTTGATTTCTATTGTAATTTAATAGCTTTAATTTTAGTGTTATATTCTTTGTGTACAAAACACATTTTAGTATTGCTTAAAGAAGTAAAAACCTTTCCCAGATGTTTATGAAACTATGAGGTAGAAAGGTATTTTTAATGTATATTTATCTGGTACCTCAAGTTCTGTCTAACTGCAGTGTGTGTTGAACAGCATCTTTATGCTAAGTTACACACTTAGAAGGCTGTTGCTTTATTTCCCGTGTCTCACAAACAACAGCTACGGTGTGCCAGAGGCAAGTGCATGCTTCACTCGGGAAGGTGCTGGCTGGAGACACGTTACGTGTGCTACACACGACACATCTTGGCAGGGCTTTCGAAGAGCAAAAACTCCCTGCTGTCAGCAGCTCTGTTAGGACACACAAGGCCTTCAGAATCCCTCTAGGTACAAAATTAATTAGAAAAATTGCTCAGAATCATATTTCTCTGCTAAAGTGTCAGATAATCCTTACAATGTAGGCTACGTGAACTTTATGGTGCAGAGACCATTGCTTAAAAGAGCTAATGAACTCTGCTGGACTCTCTGCAGGCTTTTTGGCAGGGTGGTGTTTGTCTGCTCCTTTGAAAGCCTGAGCATTAAAACAGATTGCTGATAAAAGTTCATTTGTTTCATCCAAAGGTAGTTCTCTGCCCATCTCCCTAGATCCATTAGATCTTTATTTAAATGTCACATTCTTGCTGGTTCTACTGTAGTTGGTGGGGAAAAATGTTCTTTTTTTAGTATCCTGTTATTTGACAAGAATTTGTCTTTCATCTTCTCCTTTCCTTCAAAATGGCAGTGGACGTTTTCATTGAAATCCAGATAATGCTTTCCACTTCCTGTTTAAATACATGTAACTTTACACTTTAAACAGTTAAGCCTAAGAAGTCATCCAAAGAAGTAATTTGAACTGCTTGAATTTCAGGAGGAAGTAAGAATAGACTCTTCCATTGTCCCAGTAGTCATCCCTAACCAGGGCTTAGAAATTGTACTGGCAAAGCAAATGTGTGGCTCTATCCAGAAGGCACAAATAGCCAGTTTCCAGAGTGATTTTGTTAATTGTGTTAAAGCCTAATTTATTAAACTTGGATCTCTGTCTTGGGCAGGAAAAAAGGAAAACCAGACCCAAGCCAGCCTACTGTTGTAGGCTCTGCGTAGTCACTAATCACAACTGAATAAACACACGCTTGTTGGTGAAAGTAATAAATAGAGTATTCTACATTCATTTTTCCTCCAGGGAAAACAGTCCCGTGGAAGACAGTTCCCCACTTCCTCCTTGGTTTCTCCCGGGGCCATGGTCTGATAGAGGCACCTGTACCAAGATAATACTTAGTTTTCAAGCAGTTCAAACTATGCGTGGCCTGACTGCACATCAGTACCTTGGGCAAAACCTACAGGTAGTCTGCCAAGTCCAGGGGAAGCCAGCAGCTGCTTGCAGCAACAACTCCCTTTGGTTAAAGGATAGGAAAAATAAAAATAAAGCTTTTATTTACTAGTACTTTTTTGGCTGCCTTGTTCAGTGGAGGTGCTGTCAAGGGGCATAAGCGCTTTTAATTTGACCACAGTAAGTAAAGCAGATTGAGAAAAATGCAGGTGGAATGTTCTAAACACAAATACTAAAATGAAATTTATTTAGGTATAAAATTTGTGGTGATACAACTAGAGAGATATCCAAAAATATTAACCATTACCTTTATGGCTCTGGCTGCTAACTGCAAAGTAACTAAATATACAAGATAATTGATACTGGTTTTGGTAGGCACTCTGGTAATTTATAAATAGTTACTTATGTCAACATATGTAGTAGTTGTGAATGAAACTGGGTTTTTAAAGTTAGTGCTATTAAAAATAAAATTAAAAAAAAAAGTCACTTCCTGGTTAAGTGAACTGTAACTTCTTGGTTTAGTCCAGTCAGTAGTTATGTCTGTCTTCTTCTCTGACACAGACAGTTTTATCTCTGACCTGGAATACCAGCCAGCAGGTTCAACAGAGAAATGGACTCAACACTCAGCACTCATGTCCAACTCCTATGTGGAAAATCTAGAGGGTGAGTCTGCTTACTGAAATGCTTCAATGTTTGAAATTGGAGCACAAAGGAAAGGGGAGTGTTTTAATAGTCTTAACATCTACAAGTGAAAAGCACTATGTAATATTTAAGCATTGCTATAATTGGACACCTGTGTATTCTGAAATAGTTGGAAATTCAAAAGTTGTGGAGCAGGTATACACACTTTCAGTAAAACCTCCACTGAAAGTACATAGAGCTGCCACAGAACTTCCTGAGTGCTGTAGGATCTAGTAAAACAACAGAAGAGAATATGAAAATCTTAAGCCAAATATGGGCAAGATTGTAGAGTGGCCAGATCAGTTAACTATGAGAAATTTAGGATGTTTCTCCTTTTTTAAAAAAGATGAATCAATGTCAATTTAAATAGATGGGATCCAGTGGCGTGCACTACAATCTAAGTATCAGGAATACAGGTTCATAAATAGATTCTAGTTGAATGTGCGCTATAATTGGGAAAGATCGTCTGGATTTATTTTAAGATGCTTTCAGCTTCCTATTTCACATCTAAACAAGATAATTATGCACTATGACTCTTCTAAATAGCAACAGCTTTAGAGATTGACGCATGGTATATTGGTTGTGTTTGTGTTTATACTCATTCTTCTTAAGTGTTTTTCACTTTATTGCAAACATGCCTGAAATGCCAAAGAACTACACTGTCCCTTTTTTTCCCAGTATATATAGATACACATATAACACGTTATGTGTGTTACTTTCCCCATAGATTTTTTTTTTAAAAGGGAATACCTGTAAGCGCAT
>JAOXNH010000060.1:27526618-27548890 GCA_028566575.1 Bartramia longicauda | reverse complement strand
ACTTCTTTCCTGTGAGGGTGGCAGAGCCCTGGAAGAGGCTGCCCAGGGAGGTGGTGGAGTCTCCTTCTCTGGAGACACTCAAACGCTGCCTGGACAAGTTCCTGTGTAACCCGCTCTGGGTGGATCTGCTTTGGCAGGGGGTTGGACTAGACAATCTCCAGAGGTCCCTTCCAACCCCATATGACTCTGTGATTCTGTGGTATAAATTGCCACTTCCATTTTCTTATTAAAAAAACCCAAACTAACCTACCATGCTTTACTCCTTTTAGCACTGCAAAGCCACCACAGTGACAGCAAGTATTTTGTATTATTTTCCATATTATTCATGATCGCCTATTTGCAAACCTTGCAAATGAAGCAGAGAGGCTGAGTTTCAGATCTTAGAGTCTATTTGTCACTTGTGAAAAAACATCTTCTTGTAAATCTATCAAATTTGGAATGATTAAAGGGCAGCAAGCATGAAACTTCATGTAATTTCTAAAGCTTGTCAGCAGAACCCATTTAAGACAGAAGAGGGGATAAGTGGTAGTCTCCCCAACACTGCATCTTCCAGTGAAGCAGACTGTCACTCACAGTATGATCCAAACAACACACATCCGCAAGGCACGGTGTTACTTGCATCAAGAAAGGTACTGAAAACCTAATCTCTTAGGTATCAACATTCCACTGTTGATCTGAGGGACTAAGGATGGAGTGGTTTTAATAAGAAAATTCAAAAAACACCCTATGGCTTATGTGGGTAAAAAATAAAAATGAATGATAAACCACAGAGTCTTATTTTCCCTGGGTACACTGAACAATAGAGAAAAACATTCAAGTGGGGGAAGGGAGGACAGTGGTTTTGAGCATTCGGGAAAAAATGTGAGTCCTCTTACACAAAGAGTTTGTAGAGTTCAATTTTTAGTGGCATAGTCTGTTAAACAGTAACCATATTTTGCCTGTACACTTCACAAATTTTATATCTATAGCTAATGTGAAACTGAGTATTTCTGAAATTGGTAACAATACATAGGAATGAGAAGAATTTCTGAAGAGGCGTGCTGTGCTTGCTAAATAGAATTCAAAAGTTACTCATTAATTCAGTAATAGCTTTTCTGAAGAATATCTGACTCATAAGCCAGTTACAAATTCAAGGGTCCTAAGATCCAAAGGTGCTGCTTCACCACCAATTCCATAATTATACCTCAAACAAAGTTATGTGCTTTTTACAGTGACACCAATACAAATATTACATGTTCCTTCTTGCTAAATAAGCCTTGTTTGACAGGGATGAAGACTGAAGTCTGGCTTAAGAAAAGCTGCTCCCTGGCTCTTCCTTCTGATTTCAAATCCAATTTCCTATTCTATATCTAGAGGCTAAACCTTCATTTATGTTCAATGACAGATGTGCAACGAACAAACGCGCCATTGTATCCAGCAACCTTTCCCCTACTTTTGTTTATCTTTCTTGTCTCCAAAAAAATCAAGTCCATCATTTTATAATCCGTTGTGACTGCAGCTCATGAGAGTAGCAACATGAGCAGAACGACCTCGGTGTTGTTAACCACATCCCTGCTTCTCCAGCTGTTTGAGGTACCGGCACTCGGTGCCACTGAGGCTGCGTTGCTGGCAGTTCCACAGCCATCCAGCTGGTTGAGTCTACAAAGCGATTTGACTCATTTTCCCCCTCACCTTCACTGCTCCATTTCTGGCCTATCCAGAATTATCCCAAGAATAGTCTGCCAGCAGTAATGCCCTTCACCTCCAGCTCATCCCACCCTACCCACAGTATTGGCCAACGCTGCAGACTGCCTCCTCAGCGTATTTTCCAACCTGCTTTTCCTGTTCAAAACAGGTTACAAAATCATACCACCTTCTGATTCCTTACAAGAGTGATGTTAATCTCTATGCTACTAGCCAAAATAGTCTAGTCATTACGAAACCTCTAAAAGCCACAATATCCAAAACTGAACTTGCCCTGTAGTTGGAAGGTCTTCAGGCCTTCTTCAGTTGCAAGTGACTACACTACAACATCATCGTGCTATTTCCCCAGAGTGGCTTATATATTTAAAAAAAGAACATTTGGATGATATCCTGGTGCCCGTGAACAGAACAGAAAAAACCCAAACCACCGAACCCCCTCAATATTGCCTTCACCGCACTCACAATTTCCCCTGTTGTTAGCACACTAACTCTCTGTGATGCCATCATCAGTGCCTAGGCCTGTGGCATTGTAATTTACTTCCTCTTCCCAACCAGCTCCAAAACTGTGCCCACAACCTGAAAATTCTGAAATTCAGAATCCTTTTTTTTCTGGGGGTTTACTTTTACAAAGCGAGATCAGGTTACTCTAACAAAAACCCTGACATGCTGTTATCTCTCAGTCACTAATATCTTAGCTGAGCAGAAAGATCAAATTTAGAAGACAAGCAGAAGTCACATTTCATTGAGAAGATGGAAGCTGCCATCTTTATAAGCCTTCTCCTCCCAACAAGCAAGAGAAATGGTCCGTTATTCACATGCACACTAACAGGTTTAATTCCAGCTTTTTACTGCTTGTTTAGGATATATCCACTTAGGGCATGCAGATCATCATCTAACCCGTGCTCCAGATCCCACCAGGAGTATGATGTACTTGACTTCTTATAAGTCATTTTAGAAGGATTCAAGAGGTAAATACTATACACAAAACATACCACATTGTAACCAATCTTAAAACTTAGGTTCATCAGGCGTAGATGACTTCAGTGTCAGCAAAGATTAAGCAAAATTGATTGTGTTTTTAAGTTTCTGCATGGCTTTTCAAAGAAGGCAGTCCTGATCTTTTCAAGGACATGTTAAATTAACACTATTACTACAATTAATATTCAATGTAGTTTGCATGGATTTTGACAGTAAAATTCATGTTTGCCCAAGGGCTGCATTGCATCAAACAGAAAACACGCACACCTAATGCAACGGGAACAGGAGCCACATTTTCAGAGCATGTTTAAATTGGAACTCATTAGATTAAGTTGCAGGAACAAGAGTTACACTCAAGGTGAGACTCAAACTGTCCTCACTTAACCCCTCACACCCTGCCTAGAGATGAGGAAGCACCTATTCCTTGCCTGCTTTCCTGCTGTTCGGCTACAGCACACCTTTACTTTGCTCCCAACACAGGTCTTTGTGTATCACAAAGTACACACCTGGGCCTGGGAAGACAGACCCCTAATGGCAAAACAGAACAGAAAACATCAGGAAAAGATCTTAGTCTTCCTGACAAGCCCACAAGTGCTAGCTTTCGATGCAGCAAGAAAAGCTAAATTCTACTGCTACTCCATTGCACGCATCAGATTTTTTCCAACAAACCTATCAATGGTTTTTCAGAGCTTCTGGAAAAAAAATTCCTGTAAGTTTCCCCCTCCCCAAAATACCATCGTACATTTCACTCTTCCTCTCCTCAGTTACTCTGATGTGGTTTCCTTCCGCCTCCAGGCCCTTCTTGTGGATGGTGGTAAGAAGAAATAGAACCATGTTTTCTTCATTTTGCCCTTGCATACTTTTTAATATCATTCTTTTAAAAGCACCCAGAGCAAAGATTTTGAAGCTTATCGCATATAAGTATACATTTTTAGAGCTATACTTGCATGAATTTCAAGCATCCTAAGTTAATTTAAAAGGGAATATACACATACAAGTGACTCGAGGGAGTAGCACACCTGCTTTTCCCCCACCTCCAGCAAGCAGAAAATTAAGCGCAGGTAACAGGTCATGATTAAAAACACAGCAACAACAACAACAACTTTCTAAAGTTACAATGCTGTAAACAGCCAAGCTAGAAGGTAGGGACCAGTACAAGAAATTGATATAAACCACAACAATTGCACATTCATCAGGTCTATTGTAAAAGCAGCTTTCCCGAAACAAAAGCAACACAAGATGTTGTGCACATTTTTACTTACCGTTCAAGAAGGGAAGAACATTCCTGAAGGTCTACAAGCAGTACAAGGCATTGAATGTTCCCAGGCTTTTGACACAAGGTGGGTTGCATTCCCATAAGTCTAAAATTTGTATTCGATTTGTATTGGGCTCAACCTTGCTAGCTTTTCTCTAAACTCTCCCTTGTTTCCAACCGTTCCTTTGTACCTACCACTACCTCAACGTTCTTAGTGCAGGCTCAGAAGTCTGAGTAACATAAACATAACTCATTACACTTACAGGAAGGGAAAGGGAAAGGGAAACGGAGAGGGAAAGGGACTCCAGAATTTTAAAACTAGAATTTCTGATGTCAAAAGTTAGGGGTTTATATGTTTTCACTTAAAAACATACCTTGCAAATGAGCTCATTGTGAATTATTTTTTTTTAATGAAACACAAGTTTCTCTTATAAGAGCCTCTCTTCAACAGCTAATGATTTTCTTCCTTATAGTTCTTTCGCTATGCTCATATTTTAAATGAGTTAAAAATACCTCAATCGCTTGAACTGTGTGGGAAACGTCTTAAGACAGGGAATGCTTCAAAGCAGCAAAAATCTACAAAGCCCACTCACGTGTTCTAAGGTTAAGGGTTGTGAGAGAGAGTGTTTGTCTAATTTTAAGAGCGGAACTGTTGATACACAAATCCCTTTCCCCCCCAGTCATTCCTAAATTCACAGAACTTCCTCTTGAAAACATGAGATAGTCCCAAAATGCTGCAACTGCTAGAGCAACACAAGAAAATCTAATACTAAACATTAAAAATGCCTCCCTATTTTTATGACAGCTCTTTCTACACTACATGCACACTATAGTCCCAGTGATAAACGTGCATGAGATCCTCTGCAAAGAGAATTTCTAAAGACTGTCAGTTCTTGGTGCTCAACACAACCAAAGGAAGTGACCCGAGAGACCTGAGAACGGCTGAAAATAAAAACAAGCCTACATCATCAAGTTGGCTTTTTCTTTATGAAGGGAAATTAACACATAGAGGGTGATTCAGAATATCAGACACGGGCCTTAGATGGAGGGGGAAAGTAAATGTCAAGTCTGGTTTTCCTCATGCTGGGTTCCAGCCCCCTCTGAGCCACATGGACAGCCTGCTCTGCCAAGGCAGCATCAGGAGGAGGGCAAGTAATGGTGTCCCAGTATATCTGGCCACCACAGCAGGACATCCAGCAGCTGTGGATCTGCAATAGGCTGGAAACAAGATCCAAAACAGCAACAACAGCAAATTTGCTCTCTGCCAACAGAGAGCAACCCCCGCTTACAACCCCCCAGCAAGGAGGAGCTGAACAAACAGCTTGAGAAAGTCACCACCTTCCAAAGAGAAACCCTGCCCCAGGATTGAGGCCGTTTTACCGCTCAAGGAAACCCAGAACCAACCACAAGGCTGAGAGCAAGTAAATCAATCAGCAAAGCATAAACATCACACTGGGATCTACCAGCTGGGAGCAGAGAGCCGTCGCAACCAAGTGCGTGTCCTACCTAGGCTGCAACCTTGGGTTTTGCTACCAAATTTGATCGGTTGTAAATCCTTAAATTTTATGCTATTGGTATCACTTTATTTTCTTTCTTAAAACCAGCTAAAGAGTCATTTTGCTTGGTCACATGGTTTCTTATGTTCTAAAATAGTATGACTTTTAAGTGTGACTTTTGGGTCACACTTAAAGCACTCCTTTTGCCAAACCATTTCCACTGGATTTCTGTTAGAAATTTTAATAATTTCTTGTTTGTAGAGCAATTTTTAAAAGTTTATTTTTCCAACTAAATGGAGTCAGATACTACCTTAATTTTCACAATTTGAAATGAATTTGTACATATCAAAACAACCCCTTTGCGTATCTATGAATGTACCACCCTACATGGAAAATATTTAAAATAGAAAACCAAGAACAAAATAATAAAAAGAATTAAATCAACTGTTGTATAGGAAACATAATGACTTCCAATTTTAACACTAACAGACATCAGATTATTTACTGACATGAGTATGCAGAAACTGCAGTTGTGAACAGGGAAACCCTCAGGCCCCCAAATATTTGTACTTGAAGTAGGGTGCTTGCAAACCGTGATCGAAAGGGGACATCTACTGGTAGCAAAGATTACTGTAGGCAGTAAATACCAAACCAGCAGTTTAATAAAATTACAATACCAAACAAAAATTCACTGGTGCTTCTGACAAATCTAAAAACCCTCACTCATGCCACTAAATAAAGATTACCAAGAAAAAAACCCACAGCAAAAGATACTATCCCAAAGACACAATTATAGTAGTCCTTTAGTAATATTTACAAAAGGCATTTCATTTAAACTCTGCTTTTTGTTATCAGCAAGCACATAGAAACCAACTTCAAATAGCTGCATTTTTTTAAAAAATCATCAAGTATATAAAGTAAAATGCAAAAGGAACATAACAACACACCAACATAAGAAACAACAGTTGGCCTCCCGGCCCCAGAGCAGACTCCCCCCTCACAGCTGAGCCATACGGACCCCCAGGGCAGCCGGCCCTGCTGGGTCACAGTCACCAAGCCAGGAAGGGGACTTAATAAGGCAGGATTTGTTTCTTAGCCTCTTGCAAGAAAACTTCACACACCAGCTGCAAGCACAGCCTGGTTGTGCCAGCGGCTAAGGGGAAATACCTGTGTACCATCAGGTGTGGGGTGTTGGGACATAGCAGAGGGAGGCCGACATGGCGGGGAGACAGGCCCCTCCAGGGCCACTGCCTCCCCTACCCACCCCAGGGCAACCACTCTGCGTGGGCCTGTCTCCTTTTCACCACAGAAAAGGGTAAAATTGCCAGGCGGCAGGTGAAGGTCTCCTTCGCTTTTCACCCCACATCAGCGGTGGGTCCCCGGTCGGGCAGGTCGAGGCTGAGGGGAGGTGGGGCAGGCAGCAGGGCCCGCTCTCCCTCTCACCCCAAAAGCGCTGCTGGGAGGCTTCCTTAACAGATACAGCCTTCCCACACGGCGCGGTCTGCTACCAAGTGGGGCTTCTGTCAGCGTGGGACCACGCTTTGAAGGTTTGAACTGCCATGAAGGTGTTAAAGAGCACAGAGAAGGTGTACAGGTAAAACATGGCTGATGGTTACACGAGGGGCTCCATTCCAGCCCCGGCTCAGCTTTCCCAACCTGCCAAGGAAGGCATAAATCATGTCTAAACAAGAATGGAAGGAACTGTTAAGGACTATATATGGTTTTAGTAGACTAAGCATCATTTTGGCTAACAGAAACCCACAAGTTTCATAGAGGTTATTAAGAGAAAAATAAGATATTTCCAGTGATTGCAAAGCCATAACCCAGAGGCAAGCAGCTGGAGCATGGCTGCACAGCAGAGGAACTGTGCTGCTTAGGGCAGGGACTCCTCCAAAGTTTTATAGGGAGAAGCGTTCTCCTCAAAGGCATTAAGGGTTCAGTCCTCCCCAGTATTACATTAAAGTCATATTTTTGGTAGACTTCGCCAACACAAATCTTGGAACAGATTAAAATTAACAGTCCCACTTTAAAATAATGCAAAAGCTTTCTCTCCAGTCCCACCTGATTTGGATAAAACTTCAGATGGGAGGTTTTAACGGTGAAGCCGCATCTGGCACGGGTTGCTTCTGACTAGAGAGAAACAAACTTTCTTCCTCTCTTCGCCATTTTTACTACAAAAAGGTTGTCTGGCTCCACAGTGACAGAAATGTAGCATTTTGTGGCATAGTAAAGGAAGTGACATAATAGGCCAATTAAACCCAAACATGAACACGATTTCCACTTCAGTACTTCTGGCACCAGAAGGAGGGAACTAAGCATGTGAACAGTGACATCGCGTTGCCTAAGAAGCATTCCACTACAAGAGAAACATGTATCATGCCTGGCTCAGCAGCACATGCAAAAAGAAAAAAATTCACAGCACTCTCACAAGGTACATACGCTTACCTAAATCTAGGAGAAAGAGGGAAAAAAAAGAAATGGGTAAAAGGTTATTTATCAGAGAGTGATGCCCCATGAAAATACATCTAAACAAAGCATAAGCTACTTTCAAAAGCAAATACACATCATAAGCATCTCTTTTATTTGTTGTAATATAAAGAAGCATACATCATTCAGTTCTTTTAAGTACAACTCAAATTGTACACTAACAAAAAAAGATCAATTCAGACATCCATGAACTTGTCACAACAGGATTCATTACATTTTGCTCTGCTGGTATTGCACTTGGAATGGTTTCGAAGTAAGGCACAGTAAAAACAAAGTCATTTAGTGCTTCTACAGCAGATGTCTTTTTTTAAACACATGCTACATGACATAAAAGTACTTCTTCTAGCTTATGTATATATACACACGTGGAAAAAGAAAAAAGCATGCACTAGAAGATTTAGATTTCAACGTCTTGTTGTTTCATAATATACAAATAAAGTAGTTTAAAGATGTAAACAAATTGCATGCACATAAACTAGAGCAAAATCTTTAATACAGTATCTGAAAGCTATTATGCTTAAATAAAAAAATATAACTTATTAGTACTCAGGTTTATGTGCCATTTTTGTCCTGTGGAGGTTAGAAGTTTGGTGCTGGGGGCAGGGAATTATGGGCGGGCAGGGAGGATTTTCCTGGTTTTGCCGTTGTTTTATTTTTGTGTTACACGTTGGCAGCAGTACATTGGTAAGAAAGACAAATATGGCTTTTGCAAAACAGTGTATAATGAAAACATGAGAAAGCACAATTGCATTTGGGGTCCGGCATCCTGGTATTTTCCAGTCAAAAACAAAACAAAAATCAATATGATCTAATCTTTGAACAAGGAAAGCTACGCATTCCAAAAGACCTTTCTAAAGACATTTAAACTCTACAAAAACCAGACACTTTGCTAAGTGTAAAAACTAAACACAGAAGAATCTGAATGACTCGAGGTTCGCTTTCCACTTCAAATGCTACTGAACAGGTTTCTCCCATGGCTGTGATAGCTGAAGTGCTATTAGATTGTCTTCAGAATTAACCAGATGCCAGGAATGGGTTTGCTTATTTTTAAACAAGTACATTAGAAATTAAGTAAGTTAACTGCATAATTTTTGGTTTCACTTTATCTTTGGCATAGGAAACGCCATTTTTCAAATTAAATACAGGACACGTACCACTCTACAATCCAACATATTATGCTGAAAAGGCACATTTGCTGCTGCCTGGGTGACAAGGGAAGACTTCTCATTTTGTAAAAGGCACGGTGTTAGTGCAACGTTCTTTCCCCATCCCCCAAAGAGTGTTTAGTTAGACCAAGTACAGTTCTACACAGCGGCTTCCCAGGAGCTGGCCGTGTTTCTCAGCCACTGCTTTCTTAGCTAGATCCAGGCTTGGAAAAGTCACCAACGCCTCTCCGCTGGGCTGGCCACTAAAGTTGTAAAGCAGGAGGATGGAATCTGCATGGAGCTGCAACGGCACAAGAAGACAAAAGAAAACACAGTTAAGGTCAGAAACTACAGCTGGAACTGCAGTTTGTAATGCTGGGCATCTGCTTCACTCCAATCCTGTGTCTGCGGTGAAAAGATTCTGGATACGAGAACAGGCAGGAGGAGAAGGGACCAAAGATTAAAAGCCAGGCTTGAAGAACAGCAGCAGCTCTTATTCTGCTGTTGTGCTGAACGGAACGATGTAGACAATTCCATGCAAAGATTTTGCTAGAGAAGTAATTCAGATTAAAGGTTGACAAGAAAAGAAAGACTTAGATGTTAATAAAGGGCAAACGGAGCAAGAAAGTCCAGGCATTCAGCAAATAATTTGTGCACTATGTGGACTACTGGCCAAGTGACAAATACTATAAGGCATGTGAATACTCACATGCAAAGTTAAAAAAAAATTATATACTGTACAAGAGTTCTGTGTTGGGAGGATAAACTGAACTTAACAGTGCAAGACAGATTGTTCAGTAAAACAAAGTAAAGTTTGGTGCAGTCCAACTGAATTCAATTTTCTTGCATTTTTAACAAAGCTAAGAAAAAAAACAGGATAGCAAGTGAGATTATTTAGTCATTGGAGCCAATTTACTTTGGAGCGCATTTGCCCTCCTGAATTCTTAAAGAACAGCTTCAAAATACTGAGTTTAAAGCAGACATCTCTGCCTGCCCTATGGCACCCCAGCCATTTCTCACAACATGCTGGAAGTCCTTCCAAGCTAAGTTTGGAAGCCCTGTTTGTTGGGTAGAAATGGATCTCAATGAAATTTCAAAACCAAAGGCTGAAGGGTCAAAAGCTCAGCATGAGAGATCAGTGCCAGATAAAAAACACGTGCTGCAACCAGCTTTATGAGTATTAACCCAATTCAAGTTAAGTTCATGTGACACATCCTCATGATTTTATAAAAGATTTAAATGTTTAAGAGTGTCATTTTTTGTAGAATTTGCATGTGCCTGGTATACTCCAAGAAATATCAGACCTCTCAGTTGTTACCAGCAGCAGTTTCTGATCAGCTTTACAATCAAGCATATGAAAATAAAACAAGTACACGCCAGAGCTTCAGTCACCCAAACTCTTAGCAGGCACAAAAAGTATTCTTAAGATACAAGCAACAGTACACTTTAGAAACTAAAAGCATATGTAAGACAGTTAGTACAGAATTTGTATCATTTATTCTCACAGAACTAAAGTTAGTCAAGAAATAGCATGCAGAAAGAAATTCAAAGACAAATAAAACATCAGGTCTGAAGCCCAGTTTGGGTTTGGAAGCAATTTTGGTTTATTTCAGAATAACACTGCTCAAAGAGAGTCGTACGCAGTTTGGGTTGAACCACAAATCTGAGCTAAGGGACGGTCTGCTCTACAGCAGCTCTTTGCTGTTAATCCATATAGGATCAAGTCATTTAACACATTGGTCCTGAATGTAATTTTAATATTGCAGTTCAGAGTCAACTGAAAACACGTGGAGCATGGTTAGACCTCTGGAGCACAGAGGAGAGCTTTAAAAAGTACTTTCAATAGCAGCCTTGGTATAATACCAAGGTAAGGATCTAGAAATTCACGTTATAAAAGTTGCATAAAGTTAGCAGAATCTAAAAGTCCACACATTTTGCAAGCAAGATAATTAAAAGGGTTAAATAAACCCCTTCAGTTTCATTTTAAGACGCACTAGTTTTAGGTTCTTATTTATCTTGATTTATAGCTAGAAAAAGGTTTTTTATGTACATACATTTTTTTAAAATATAGATTCAAAACCATACAAATCTTTTTTTCTGGGTGTTTTGTTCTAGAAAGAGTGCTGTCCGTGTGATACCACTTTGGACTGCTTAGAATTCAGAATGAGCTACCCCATGAATTATTTTTCAGTCAAAGGCCGTTTCCATGCCATACACAGTAGAACCCTATCATTGATCTGGTTTTCCAGTTAAACTGGGTAAAACAAGAGAGCCAAACAGATTGTCCAAGGTCACATAAATATGGAAATGGTCAGAATGATAACGGGTGTTCTTCTGTACACCACTGGGCCATGCAGCCTCTAATCCAGCTTCTCCTTAGCAGATCTAACAGTATCATGAGAAACTAATTCATTTGAAAAAAGCAACCGAGTTGATGGTGACTATGTGAAGGTAGCTTTGTCTGTGAAGGTACTTCTCGCAATGCTCAGTATTCGATTGCCTCTTTTTGTATTGAGAGCTTTGTGCGGTTTTTGTTTGAGGAGAAAAACAGCGTAGTAACTAATCGGTAGCATTTTGAACAGAACACAATAGTATTGGGAAGTCACAAACTCCACATAGGTCACAAGTGAATTTCTGTAGGGATTACGTGTTAGTGCCAAAAATATAGGGAAGTTTGCCATTAGCAAGTTTAGTTAGTTGCATTAGAGAGTCACTACACCAAAGAAACCTCCTCTTGGGTTAAAAAAAAAAAAAAGAAAGAAAAAGTAATAGTTCAAATTGCATTAGGGATGAAGAAAAAGAAAAATTAGCATATAGACAAATATGTGATTCACAAAAGAGAAAGCCAGAGGTTTGGGGGTTTTGGCACATGTTTGTGTCCGCTTTGTAGCTATAACAAGAAAAAAAAAAATCATCTACATTGCTATGCTAAAAACAAACCATTGGCCTGAAAGAGTCACATGAGGAACGAACACTAATAAAGCCTTCTGGAAGTTTAACACACCATCTGAGCAGAACCAGGCAATCACACTACCTCCACCACTGCTATTCCATCAACTACAGGTCGCAATTACCTGTTTCTTTATGTTAGTTGATTTTTTTAATAGGACAAAAGCAGAAAGGTTAAAGCGAGGACCCCAATGCAAGCTAAAAAGGAGGGAGAGCCGTAAGCAAACAACTCAGTATCACCAAGCCCTTCTTTCCCTTCCCATTCACCAAAGAGACCCATCATGTTTCTGCCAGTCGCATCTTACCTTCTTCAGAAGTTACAAAGAGTTACAAACAGACCCACTCTTTCGGTGCTTGTAACACACTCCTTGCTTGATCGCTCAGTTGAATAAGGCCATTGTAGTCATCAGGCGCATACTACAGTACAAGTGTGATAGGTGATAATCAGCGAGGGAAGGAACAGTTCTGGTACAGCAAGCCACACAGACCATCATTTGCAACCATAATTAAGAGCATCAGCTATGATAACTGGCAGGAGACAGTGAATTTGACAGATACTATTTTTATGCAAGATAAAAAAAATGCATTAACTAAGTTACCAGTTGTAGAAATAAATTTAAACGCATGTGGGGAATATTCTAAACTGTGTATTTCAACTGTTCCTTAGCAAGGAAGGGACACAGTTCAGATCATGAAGCGCTCTTTTTTTCTTTCTACTCCTGAGACAGCAGCATCAGGTAACAAAACTCTTAAGTTTGCATAATCATCCTTCCAGTAATGACTCCCTGGGACAGCTGAGCATCTTCCAGCACACATACTGAAGTGGGGGATTAGAACTAGGGTACAGATCTCATTCGGATCTTGCAGTCATGGAAATAAACTGCAGCTTCTCTAGGGCAGAGTGATAAACACTTCAGCTGTGTATAATATTTGCATTATGTAGATTACACACCAGTGTAGCTAAAGTAAAGCAGTGTCCCAGCATTAACCCACTTAAAAAATGAAACAGCATTTATGCTAGTATAGTGTATTTCCATATAGGAAAAAGTAATAAACTATACAATGTAACTGCATCGTGATAGGTTTGTAGTAGAAGAATATTAAAATAAGACTAGTGACTGTACAGTATAGTCATACCAATCGAACAAAACGTCACATGTCAATCGGATCTAAGAAATATTTGAGGTCCTGGATCTAAACAGTAATCATGCGTGCTATTGGAGGGCCTGGTACAAATATGAAATCTATAGTCAGTAAATAGATCTTGGGGAATATGAAACATTGTTTTGTATCTATCTCATAATCTTTCCAAAATTACATACCCTGGAAAGGACTGAGCAGACATGCACATGTTACAAAGGCTTACTTTGGAGTGGCTCCTGTAAGACTAAACATAACCCAAGTTCTAGAATATCCTTTCAGTGGCACTAAGTTTCCTATCTCTGCCTAAAATGTCTGATTTGGACTAACATTTTAGAAGATTGCCAAATGCATGCCACGTAGCCATACTATGCTGCCTTCCTTTGATATTTCTATAATACAAAAAGTCTCCTGCCAGCTTAGGGAGAAAAAGGTATTATGTTTGGGCATACAGGACATGTTTATCCATCCAAAGTGAAATTGAAAAGAAAAAAACCAACCATCACAGTATACAGCTTCCACAGAGAACAACAACCAAGAGCCCAGAGAATGTAAAGGAAAAGAACCTTCCAGAATTTTTACTACTGAATTCTAGCCACCTTCACATCTAGACCCATGCCATTAAGTAAAAGACAAATATAAGAAGTATTTTCTAGATAGCCTCTGCCAGGGCAATCAGACTGTGCAAATATTAGATTTATCAGTTCCCAGACCTGCCCTTGAAACAAGTCTACAAAATGTGAGTTTACTCTTTGGAAGGAATGTCTCAAGATAGTACATACTTTAGATTATCAGTAGATGTACAGTAACCAGAGGTCTATGGTCTCTTGTGAGGGACAGTGTTTAAAAGGTTACACTTGAAATGCATAAACAATGGGGAAAACATGAAAGTGGGGAAACATCCCTGCACAGAAATGTCAAAAGTTGTCAGAGCTTAGGCCCAGGCTTAAGGAAAGGGGGGGGGGGCAAAGAGAGAAACATCTATTCCTAAATAGCTAGCAATAGAAGCAACTTATAATCACAAGAAAGATAGGTAAGAGGCTGCTGCTAATCAACAGGGAAGTTGTGGAACAGTAAATTCTTCAAACCTACAGAATTCAAAAAGTAGTACTGCAAACCAAGCTAGGAAATAAAGTGGGGGAATTCTTATTCCCTGTGAATGAAACTGAAACTAACCTAACTAACCTAAACTTGCCTGTGGAAGTACATGATCATGAATACTTCTGTTTCTGTCTGCATTTCAGAAACCCATAAGAAAAAACAAAAACACCCAGCCACACTTGCAGGACAAGCAGTGTAAAGCCAACAGTAAACCTATAAACGCACTGTGCTCAAAAGAGAAACATAGTTTTGCTGGCTCATTCTGCAACACAGCAGGCCAAATTCTGCTTCCATTTAGATTTGAAAAACACCCCCTAGTGACCTAATCCCCCAGTATTTCCAGCTGCAAATTCACTGCGCTAGATTCTAGCGGCTTATTTCCTGTATAAATGTTATTGAGACCTGAGACAGTATAATAGTGAGATAATATGAAATTTCATGTTGTATTTTCAAATACCTATCCTTAACACACAAGTAACTGGTAAGAAGTTACCAAATACTGCAACAGTTCCCCTTAAGTGAAATAAAATTAAACACAGATCTCGCTGTTAGTGCCTCCACGACCCTCTTATCCCACTATCATCTAGTTCCCACCTTCCTTGCTTCTCTGAACTGGAACACAGCCTCTTTCCTCAGAACTGCTGCCTTGTCCCCTCATCTCACAACTCTCGGGGTGTTGGACTTCCTTCCAACCTAAAAGATTCTGCGATTCTTTCTCACCCAGGGACTTTACTCTCATTATGCCAATAGCGGCATTAAAATATAGTGGTCTACTAGAATGACGCAGTAGAAAATCCTGCTTTTTAAGCCATGACTTAATCTATGGAACACGATCTCTATCAGAGTTTTCCTTCAACTCATCCTACCAAACTGGATACTCTCACGGGTTCATAGTTGATGAACAAGGAAGACCTATTTCCTAGAATGACTGAAGAAGAATGTAGAAATAAATTCAGAGAATAAAGCAATTTCTCTTTCCCCTTCGTAGCAGCCATCGAGAAGTCTAGCTTGGTCTAGTAAGGAAGGTCGCACAGAATATCACTGTTAAATGAAAAGCTTCATTACAAAAGTCAGCCTCAGATGTTAAGGACATCAAAGTCTGGCTCTCAGCATCCACTCTGGTGCTATACTGACTTCTAGTGATCAGAGATGGGAGCTAGGATCAAGAAAGATGAAAACTAAATATAGAAACTAGGTATGGGATAAGGTTTGCATTTTGAACATAACCTTAGAACATAACCAAAGAAGGAAGCAAAACAGAACCTTTGCAAGTGGTTACTAAATAAGATTCTGGGGTCAATGATTAGCTCCAGGGCAGGCTGAAGATCGCAGGAAGAATATGCACATACGGAACAAAACCCCACAACTGACTGGAGCAAAGACTGCATTGAAAAGTGAAGAAGGGTGTCCCCTGTTCCCTACATTCTTCTTATTGTTATCTCCCCCATGATAGTGGAGACTTTTATAGCTTAAGACATGTCTGTTAATAATGGTAAAATGACGTTTCCTGGAGGACACCTTGCTTCTTTACAGAATCAGCAGTTTACCTTACGAGCTTAAGGTAAATACCTTTCTAGGTATTAATGTTTGGAATGGCAGAGATTTCAACTCATGCATATTAAATAACAGTTATTATAATATTAAATAACATATTAGACTATAATACTACTAAATGACAGGTGTACATTAAATAACACTAACTCCTGTCTCCTAAAGTAGATGGCCATTTCTGACCAACAGCTGCATCCAGTACAGCAGCATCTCCCAGACAGGCTATCTGCTGTGCTGACAGCAGTGCAAAGCTTTTTAAGCTGATAGGAACCAGAGACAGACTGGTTAACAAAGAGGTAGTATACTAGACTCTGTGTTCCTGGGTTGTTTTTTTTCTTCTTCAAGCTAATTTACTTCTTTCAGAAATACCTGCTTTCAGAAATACCTGCTATGTTGAGGGGATTTATGGGACTGTCCTTGTTCCCTCACAGACTGTGCACAGATTTAAATGGGTCACTAAACAGCAAGATATTGATTTCCATTTTATTTTTGCAATTCCTACAGTGGACATTCAAAGATCAGTCTAAAACAGCATATGCAAAGCAATCTGGGGGAAAAAAAAAATCCATTGCTAAAAAAAAAATAGAATTGGAAAGTATATTTAGATATGCCCCAACTGGGAAAAAAAACAAGGGGAAATGAGAGATAAAAACAGTTCTCATCTGGAAAGGAAAACATCCCAGGCAGAATGGCCACTTCAGCATCACAGCTGCAATTCTAGCCTAAACTACTAATAAACTCTAACACAGAATAGTTCCCAAACGGAAGAAACCCTGCTATGTCTGGAACATAGATTGATTTGATAAATAGGTAACTGCGGCATTTGGCACAAGCGTCAGGAGAAATACCCTAAATTGGCCTTGCCAATAAAGTATACTTTAAAAGTGCTGATACGAGCACCAGGAACAGATACCACCTGAATGTTTTCTGGAACAGTGAAATATGTAATGCCTGTTCCCAAAAATACAGCTTAAAGATGGTGCAACTTAAGTTTCTGGCTTCAGGCGTGGGAGGCAACAGGCAGTAACCACTAATTTACTACACCCAGTCTCACAGATGCTTTTCTCACACAGGCAACATTTCCAGGTGAAAGATAAATTTAGGAATAAAGCAAAACAAACAGCATACTAGGTTCTGAATGCATGGGGTGAACATACAATAATGACTTCAAACACCTCTACCACATCCTCTTCCCCTTCCCTTCCCTCATCAGAAGGTGCTATGCCTAGAACCGGCACAGACCATGGGGTATCTATCCCTCTCAGGCTACAAAGACTCAGATTTCAAAAGGAACCCATAGGAAACACAGAATACTTCTTTGTTCAAGCATGCATTTCAGAGAAGAAAAAAAAACACACATACTAATCCCTAAAAAGTCATCGACAATGAAGCCTGCTGTCCTGATACAAGAGAGAAAGGTTGTTAATGCCCTTGGAATTTAGCCATCCATCCACTTCCCTTAATTTCCTTATTACTGTTTTAAGCACGAGTCACCCTCCTCCCCTCCCAACAATGAGCCTTGAATTCTGCAACTCAGAAGACTTGGAGGATTAATATACTGCAAAAGCTCTCTTTAGCTGCAGATAAAAGGCACCTAAGCCCAGCAGAGGTTTAAAGAATAGTATTTATTTTGAAATTCTGACATAAACACACATACTCAAAGAAGTCCCTACATTTCCATCCTAGCCCTTTTCAGCAGATTCAGGAGACTGTAAATAAAGCCGAGAGGGTGACCATGGCCCCTAAATCTCAGTCTTCTCCTACTCTAGTTTTTCACTAGTTCTGAATGAAACGTCCTACTACACTCATACACAACTTACCTAAATAGCAAGTCTGCTTCCTAAGAACTAATCCACACAGTCCTTTTCAGGCAGACACCAGTTCTCTTTACATTCATGCCAATCTCCGAGAAACTGGGCAGCTACTACTAAATGCGTGCTGAATCCTAGCTAAGATGACAGCTTTGGTCAGTTAAGACCATAGGCATGGTTAAATTTCATCTACTTGTATGCAAACCTAACAGTTCTTGCCAGAATAGCTTGCAGAATAACTGCAAATGTGAGCAATAAACCTGCTTTCTGATAAGTGTAAAAAAAAAAAGTCATTATTTGGAGACTAGAAATATTTCTCATTGATTCATTTAGTGGCCAAAGAGTAAAATCCATAGAGGACTTAGCCAGTAAATAAAAGAAAAATACTTTTCAGCAAAAAATTTTATTCTGATACACACAAACAACTTTATGTAAACCCATCACCCAACTACTACACCCGTTCCTTCCTTATTTGCTTGATTTCTCTCACTGTTTCTACAACTGTACAGTGATGAGAAGTCTGTTGCATGTTATTAGTATTTTTGCACTACTTCTTCCTCAAACTTTTCTCCCATAGGATCTGAAATTATTTTTCTTAATTCTAAGATCACATGTTTTTTCAATTCACAATCACATATTTTTCATTGTAAGAGAAGTTTCCGGTAAACATCCACAGATCCCTTACTTCTACATAATGCCCAAAGACCAGCACCTGCTGAGCAGCTGGTGTTTTAGCCCCTGTCCGAATCATAGAACTACTACTGTCATCCCACTGCCCCATCTGAATTGTACAGTAGGTATTTTTTGTGGTTGTGATTTTGGTTGTTTTCAGTTGTTGTTGCTGTTTTTTTAAGTGTCCTTTAGCTATGTATCCAGTATACGATTGGAGCCGAATCAATGGCCAATCAAATGCATTACAGTACAACTAAAAAGCAGTTTGACATGAGTTATGTACTGAATAAGAGAGTGCTAATATTAGCTCTTCTGAAGATTACAGTATACTACAGCATTATACAGAAAGGCAATGGGGAAAATTACCATCTCCAAGATTTACTATTATAATTTTTTACAAGTTCTTCAAGATCGTTTAATGCAAGATACATTAAACACATGCAAACTGGAAGGACTTTTCAAACCATAAAGAAAGCAGAACTACAGGAAGAAACCAAGCTGATGAACCACTAACCAAGAGGCTAGTCCTGATAAAGTTAAATATAAATTAAAAAGCTGATCTGCAGATTTTTACATAATTTATTATTAGAAGCATGTACTGATGTTGAGACCAGCTTGTTGAAGCCCATGATAAGCAAGGTCTATCTCTTACGAGGCAGGTCTGGTATAAAAGTTGCTTTTGCTTAAGTAGCAATGCGCATACATGCAATATACAGTGCCCACGGACTGAAGGAAGAAAACAGAGAAGAATAAAGGAAGAACTTAAAACCTATTCCTTTCAGACAGGGACATACAAAGACAAAAATCACCCTTCAATCTCAGCATCTCTGATCTGCTTCCCAGAATACCAACATTGAAGCCCACTGAATATCAACATCAATTAGTTAAACAGAGATTGAAACCATGCCCAAACCACTGACAATCATTAGGGGCTCACTTTATAAACGAGCAGAAGCTTCGTGCAATAATTCCTTGGGCAGCAGTAGAAAATGAAAAAAAAAAAAAATGTGAGAAGAGAGGAAAGGGGAGGAAAAAAGAAAAAAAAAAAAGATTAGTTGTTGCACCAGAGACACAGTATTGTCCCAAGACAGTAAGTCACCACCTCTTTTTTCCCCCTAAAGGAATAAGTGAGTATAAAACTAGCATTACCACATGCGGGATTCCAAGAACAATTCAAAATAATTCCTTGGCTCCTTTATAAGATATTGAACCCGATCTCATTTGGACAACATCTTCTAAAGAAATCAAAGAGGTGACCGATTTAATATAAGTAACTGATGATGGCAGGAGGTTGCAGCAGCAGAATATCATTTCACCTTGTGGCAAAATTTCTATTAATTTGAAACATTTCATTGTACAATACAAACACTACGAACTGCTCTCCAAATGCAGAAACAAGAAAAAGGGCAAATTCAGCACCAGACCCAAAGTCCAGATTCACTAAACTGAAGACTTAGTGGAAGACACAGCTCCTAGACTCTGTCACTGACCGGTTCCAGACAGGTTCAGGTCACATTTTTCAAAGGTGCACTTGCACTTCTAGCTGAATTTCAATGCAGAAAATGGGCTTCCTCACCTAAGGCTTTCATACACCTACCATGGATACACCAAAATACCCAGCCAAAACAAACAAACAAACAAAAAAAAAAACCCAAAGCACAACCCAAAAGGTAATATATAAATGGCAAAGCAACAGAAGAACATTACTACTGTTTGTCTGGAAATCATGAAAGCCACAAGTAACTGAATTTGGTTTGAACTCTGGAAATATCTGTCTAAGAAAAAGCCCTAAAACACAATGACATTCAGTTTCTTTTTAATGTTTGTCAAAATTCCTCACACTTTTTATAAGCTAAACTTCAAATTTTTCCACTGAAAAACCAAGTATGCAAAACTGCTTTCAAATATAAATGTAACATTTGAAAGGGAACCACAACAGGTAGAGCACTGTGTCTTCCAAATACTCAGAATCTGGAACACACATAGTTCAGCATCTGTTCTCAGTTTACATTCATTTACACAGGAGATATCTGTCTCCACAAATTAAAGAAAAAAAAGAAAACAAAAAGAAAGCAAAATTTAAAATGTACTGTGCCTGAATATTTCATATTAAGTGCTGCTATGCATTAAGAAGAATCCATTTGCATCTTCCCCTTTAACAATACCACTGTTACCCAATTTGGAGAATTTTGAATGACAAACATGCAAAAATTGTCATCTTTTCACACACATCACTTGAACAGTGGTTTGAGACCCACCAAGAGGATTTTAAGCCAGGGCTTCTGAGTAGCATCAAAAGGGCAGACTTAATATTTGTGTAAGTCTGTTATCCACAGAAGTTAAACACTCACCAGAATATACCATATTCAAGTATCTTTCCTTTTAGCAAACACGTGATGACAAAACAGGGATATAGATACAATAAGCTCTGAGATGAAAGGCAGAGACATGGAAAGACCCATTCCATCAATTCAAATAAGTGCTTCTGGAAAAAAACCATTTGTACATGGTGCTTTTTTTTCCAACGTTGCTCACCAAAGTAAGCTTCTAAGTGTTTGCTCACTGACAGAGCATTGAATCAGCACATGCTGACTGTTACCTATTGCACATGGAATATTTGCTAGGGTTTGGAAAATCGTTTTCCTTTAGGTTGGAATGTAATGCAGTTCTAATGGAAAACGTTCCTGCCTGTAACCAAAATAACTACTTCTTGAAAGAGTGTCTGACAGAGGCGTCTTGCCTCTCTCCTTTTGCAAGCAAGTCACCACACCTGGGTCACAGCCTTTTGCACTAGAAATTGGCTCTCAGCAGACTAAGTCTTAAGCCTGAAGGTCAAACACTGACCCTACCTAGGGCTCCCACCACAGAGTGGCCAAGACTGAAAGCTTTTGGCAGCTCTCACCTTCCTCTGGCAGCCCCTTTGCAGCCCCCTTCACACTGGGGCTCTGCGCTTTCTCCCTCTCCAAACTCAAACCTAACTCTAGACACTAAATCACTGCTTTCAAATCAGGGTATGTTTATCATGTAAGGAATAAGGCAAACCATATATTACACTTCAGTCTGCCAGTTCAATATACAACACCGAGCTTGCACACCTGTTCAGTGATTTCCAAAAGCGCTCACTCACTCAGTTTGACCCCCGCTGATCATTATCTGAAGGCCCAAATACAGTATTCAAGGAGAGGGACTGCATACTAACCTGGTACCCCTGGAAGAAACTGAGTATCTCCTTCATTCCGGTGTTATATGGCAAGCCCTGCATACGGACTAAGGCTCCAGGCTGGGGCAGAATGGGAGTGTGGGTGGCAGTGGCAGCAGCGGCTACAGCTCCTGGGGGAGCTGCGATATACCCCACCGTGGTGGGGGATACTGGAGGACTGAAAGAGAACGAGGGGCAAAATTGTTATGAAAAACCAATAACTGGGTTTAGTACTCTGAACAGGCAAAGTTGAAACTGAAGATTTACATTTGAGAACAGGCCCAAAACCCACATAAAACCAAGCAGCCCTGATGCTGACTGCTCTGTGGACTTCATTTCTCTTCAGGATCTGATAATTTATTTTTAGAGAAGGGAGGGAAAGGAAAACAGCTAACATTTGTAGCCGAAGACATGAAAAGAGTGGCATTTGCTATTTCACAGGGGAGGAGAAAAATAGTAGCTGCATATGACTTGTTCTAAGATCATTAATAAAACCATAAATTAAAAAAAAAAAAAAGGCAGGGACAGAGGGAATCAAAGTATAAAAGAGCCCAGATCTGGTACTTCTGAGCCACAGAACAGTTAAGTAAAGAAGTAAAGTAGCATCTCTGGTCAGGACCCGTCTAGCAATTCACTAGATATCAGGGTAGTAAGTGTCACAGGCCTAGGAACTACCAGTGAACAAGGTATTGCCCCACGGACCCAAGTGCTAGACTTCAGTGAGCCACGTTGATACCGTCTGAGGAAAAGGAAAAGGTGTAGATCTTCTGCTCTGCTTACACATATGAAGTGTTCTTTGGTCTCA
>JAOXNH010000060.1:27516398-27526597 GCA_028566575.1 Bartramia longicauda | reverse complement strand
GCAGGACACACCCATGATGAGTCTTTCAGTGTGAAAACAGTGTTATAAATTCAAGAACAAACTAAGGGATGTGGGTAGAGGCATGTATTAGACACAGCTTCTCACTCGGCCGAGAAATAGACCCGCCTTGATGACATTGCCCCACTGCCAAAAGCACTGTTAAATATTAGACCAACATTATCATGAGATTCAAACAGAACCTGCAGAAAAGCCAAACTTCATTAGATGGCCACAGAGAATCAGTTAAAATGGCCACCCTCTCTGCTGACGAACATCAAATTCCCAGGATTATCCAGGATTACTGTATAAATACAAATTTAAGAGCAGTTCATGGGCGACCACACAAGGTGCCTACTCCATGGCGATGAAATGCCAAGAGGAGCAGCTAAGCCTAGGGGTTACCTGGGATAGTAGGCTGTGTAATTCATATAAAGCTGAGCAGCCTGAGCTGGGTAGTAGGTAACAGCTGGAGGAGCAGCCGCGGAGGCCTGGGGAGTCCTGGTGGTTGGCAAGAGGGCTTGTGGCTGGTAAAGCGCTGCTTCCGCTGGGATCACGGCTGCTGTTTGGAAAGCAGCATAAGCTGGTGGAGAAAGACCTAAAGCCAAACCAGGACACAGCAACAAAAAACAATCAGAATGGAGATCTCTGCTATAGGAAAGGAATTATTCATCCCAATGTGATTAATACAATCCAGGCATGATTAATGAACACTTGTGCAAAGGGTGCTCTCTGGCCTCTCCCCTGGAGACCCCTGCTGTGTCACCATGAACGACAACTGGGGCACTTGAAATGAGCAATTCCTAAGAGTTCCCAGCTCCTAGAGCTGAGCAGCCTTCTCCATATGCAAATGGAAAGTAGGGAACTTCAGAGTTATTCAAAGAAAGCATAAAGCCATGTGCATAGAGAAAGCTGGCGTGCACACCAACACACTCTGTTCTCTCTAACAGAAGTTGTACTCTGTGGGACAGAAGTATCATAGTATTAGCTACACAGGGGCATCCCCAACTGCTGACAACAGGTCTTCATGTATAGGCCTCCTGCAACTTCAGAAAGTATTTTTAGGATATAGCAAATGGAAAAAATACCCCACTAGATCCCTATTCTGATGCATTTTGATGAACAAATCCTGATTGTATAGGAACATTAAGCTTGGCTTGGTGTGCAGTCAAATTGATTTTACATACTATATTTGGCAGCTTTTTACTATTTTGCAAATGCACATGGGTATCTGTTTGTGAGACCAGTTAGAGACTAATTAGAACAGTAAAGTTCCATTATGGTTCTACAATAAGGTTCACTATAATCTTAAATAAAATAAAGAAAAAAAATTCCATCCAATTTCACCATTCGTATTCTGTTAACGTATCATCCCAGAGGGTGTCTTCCTTCAAAAATAAGCCCATAGAGTACCTTCTAAATGCTCTAAGGCAAGAGAGCAAGAGCACTCATTGGCAGCTAGAATATAGAATTTCTCCCCCTTTTTAAAAATCCCTCTAATTCCAAATAGGTTTCACTACAGGCAAGTCTACCGCAGAGCTCAGAAGAACAGCCCACCCGTATAAAGCAAAGTGTGCAACAATTTCACTGGCAAGGCCTCGCTGCCCTCTATTCACCACCGAAAAATACAATAAAAACGCCTCTGATCAATCCCGTTATTGCCCAAAGGGAACAATTCCAATCTCAGCGTGTATACAGATAGATGATTATTGATTATGGCAAAACCCAAGTCAAAAGGGGAAAGGCCACAAAGCTTCAGCACCTACCACATATCAGCCTTTAGCAGCAGAGAGCAGAAGAATTGGAGACTTACATGGTAACTTACATGGCGGTGGGGATAAGCCACTACGATTTAAAGTGCCACCCATTAAAACAAAGTTCATCTCCTCTCCTGAACACTGGAATACTTCCACATAACGGTCCTTCATCATTTTTTTGTGACATTTTTGAGCCACCATAAAGGCTTTGTCAGCGGATTTCATTTGGATAAAAGCGTCACCTGACGGTCGTCCCTAGGGGAAGGGTGGTGGGAGAATAATCATAAATTAATCTGCTGTTAAAGCACTCAGAGCACAAAGAAAAGCAGAAAGCACCAAGATCAAACATTCCCTAAAAGTCTGTATTGTTCTTCCTCACCTGGCACCAATGACTAATAGCAATTATTTTAAGGAGCAGAAAGGCAACACTCCTGTAACCAGCACCCAGTTAACACAACCCACTTCCGTCTTCTGCAGGAAGAAATGAAGAATAACTTAGCATGGAAACAAAGTTTGGAGGCCTCTAATCCAAACGCTGTTCAAAGCAGGGCTAACTTTCAAGTTACATCAGGCTGCTCAAGGCCTTCTCCACTTGAAATGGGAGCATCTCCAGGGGTGGAGATTCCACAGCATGTCTGGGAACCTGTTCCAGTGCTTAACCAGTTTCTCATTGTGGTTTCTTTCGCCCCCTTCTTTTAACCCAATGGGAATGTTCCTTGATGCAGTTTATTAACATTTTCTCTTATCCTTCTGCTGTGAAGCTCTAGGAAGAGTCTGGCTTTGCCTTCCCTGTAGCTACTTTTCAGGTAATAGCACAACAGTATAAAGCTCCAGACATGCTTTAATAAAGTCCATAGCTAATTCAGAAATTGATTTCCAGGTCTGATTTTCTGACACCTGACAGACATTGCTGTGTGTATAAAGTATTAAAAATTTCAGCAAAAAAAGCAGAACAAATATAGTGGAGCTCTCATTTGTTTTCTTTAATACTGCAATATTTCTGTGGCTAATACAAGACAGCAAGGAAAAAAAAATCCTGGTACGTCATTAAAATATATCCAAAACAATTTTTAATTATCAACTTCCTTTAAAGCCTGAGAAGTCTCTAATCAAGTTAGAGGTTAGGAAAACCTAATTTTTCCACAAATACCACTCAAACAACACAGCTACCACTGCGCAGAAGCCCTGAAGCTGACAGAGCAGCTCTGCCAGCTAACATAAAGCATTTCTGCCTTGTGTATTTCCAGCACTTGATGAAACACAAGGGACTATTTAAGAGAGCCTCCAGGATAAAGCTATCATTAAAAGAACAAGCTTCATCCTCCCCAGTCTTATGCATACGTATATAGAAAGAAAAACAAGTGTGTATGTAAAAGGAGAGGAGCAAAGAGGCAGGCAAACAGAACACAGTATTTTCTCCAGGATATGGAAGACCCAAAGCACAGCCAGGAGCAGGTAAGCTACCCTGGCTTCCAACCCTCCCCAGTAACTGGAAAGTGAGCCCTCCCATGCACAGTGCTGTTACCTGTTGATTAAGGACCATGTGAACTCCATGGGGCTTGATATCAGCTGTTGCATCACCCATAAATTCCAGGATGTCATCAATGCCAGCAGTGTAAGGAAGGCCTCTGAGCCGGACACAGTCACGTATGCTGCCCGTGGCAATGGTGTATGGCGGGGGTATGACAGGAATGATGGGAGTGGGGAGAGTGGGAATAAGAGGCGTTGACATATATCGATTAAGTACCTGTTGGCAAAAAAGCACGTTGATAGAGATTTACACATCATCCGGCTGAGCACAAATCAATTCTCACAATACCAATTTCACACAGTTTAATAAATCCACTTCCAGCATCAGAGAAAAAAAAGCCCCTTCTTAAACCAAATTATTGTGAATAGTTTCCTGTTCGGGACTTGAAAGTTTAAAAATCAGAAGGGAAGAGGGGAAGTCTAACAAATCTAATTTGCTAGACCCTAATAACAGATCTTTCTAATCTCATTATAAAAAAGTTTACAGATTACAGTTCATTTTAGAATATCCTGACAAGGAGCATCTGAAAACCAGATTTGTGCTAATAAACCAGTATTGTCACATACACTTCTTTATTACATTAGGGTAAATTAAAAACAGATATTTTAAAAGAACCGAGACCTGGAATAACTAATAAGTAAAAACACTAGCTCTAATTAATTTGTAAAACCCGATCAGTTAAGTGAGGGTACTTGGTTTTTTAACAAGTCCTCATCTCCAAGTGCAGGGTTTCTGAAGAAGAAAAAAATAATTTAAAAAAAAAGAAGAAAAAAGAATAAGAACTATAGGACACCCTGACCTCAACATTTTGTTTTCTCTCGACTCACTATCAAATGACAGAAGAACATAACTTGCTGTTGGGGCCTACTGCTGAACAACACCTTTAGCGATGACTATCGGAAATAAACACACACATTCCACTGAAAGAGGTACCAAAAACAAGAGGTGACAAAGCTTTAGTTTTGTCAATAATGATTCAGCCTAGGGAGGCTGTCCCAACAGAATCCTTTCTTCAAGAGCCTGCTTGTAGCACATTTCAAGCCAGAAATCTCCCTCAGCTATGTAAAGAATATTGCAATTACTTTGTATTAACACTAAGTAGATGAGAGCTGGCTTTCCCTCTCGCAATTACTCAAACGAGTAGCCTGTAATTCCCAAAAAAAAAAAAAAAAAAAATCACCTCTTGCTTAAGCAGCAAAAAAACCTTAGGGTGTCACCCTAGGGAGCTGTCATAGAAGAAGTAGTAATGACATATTGGTAGAATACAAGTTTTATCCAGGTCTCCCTAACAAAAGTGAGGGCAAAGACTTGGTCACTGTGACTGAGTATTTTTGTTCCTTACAGGATTTAGCCTCATTCTCTTTGAAGGAAAAAAAAAATATATTACCGTGCACTTCATACAGTATGATACACATATGGAGATTAGAAAAGTCAAGAATCTGATATCAGGGGGGTAGTAAATGGCAGGTTTACAAGTGTGGATATTCTTTCCCTTGTACCAACCCTTCTACGGAAAATGCCTCTTGTATCCATAGGTCGAAACAGTAACTGCATTAAGTTTTTATAGCCAGTGGTTACGCCAAGACCAGATCAAATCTCATAATGGTTCCCCTTTGACATTATCAGTCTAGAAATATTCTGTGTCAGGCAGAAAAATGCAATTTGTCATGATTTTCACCAGCTCAAGTTGCTGGAGCCAAAATAATACGCTTTTACCAGTTTAAGAAGGTGATAATAGGCACTGGTGAAGGATAGGGAAAAAGTGAAATATATTACCTCAGGAAAACAAACATTTCACTTCCTTTCACCAAAAGTCAGACACATCCTGGTAACTCCTAGTTTCCAACAAAGCAGTTGTAGGAAAAGCTGTTTTAATGCATCCAGATTTGGATTTAACATTAGAAATTCTGTACAGGGAGACCAGAATTCAAAGACACTGCTGCAGCTTTTCAAGAAGCACTACCTCGACACTATCAAGCTAGTATATTTTTAGAGTTATTTTTGTGATATCAGTCAACCTTTAAGTAGAAGGGAAATATCCAATGATTTTTACTTTACAACGTAAGGGATGTCAAAAAACCAAAACTGGCAGTAAAAAAGGCAAAAAACAATACTGCCCAATTTTCCATGCCAATCAGGAAGCACATATTGCCCTTTCGATACTTCACTTTGATAAAATAACTTTCATGGCTGTCTACAACATATTTGCGTGCAAGTTTTAGAAGAAACATTTAAGTGTTAAGGTTCGAGTCTCACAGCCAATAGTTACAACCTGTTGGACTTCCGCTGCTGTGCTCCTGAAGAGTTCAATGTAACGCTTTCCAAGTATTTCTTTGTGCTTTTTAAGTGCATTCTGTGCATATTCTTCACAGGAAAACAACACAAATGCATCTCCTGTAGGCCTGCCGTCTGGGTACTTGACAAAAAGAAGTCCCTCTTTCCCTCCTGTGACTGGGCACTCTGGCCCCAGGAACCCCAAGACATCCTCTTGAGTAGCAGTGAAAGGAAGGCCTCTCATCCGGATGATAACTTGATTCTCCTTAGATAAGAACTGGGCCACTTCATTGGAGGTGCCTGGTAGGAGGAGAACAACTTATGGTCAGCCAACAACACATGGAATTGACTCACCAGCACGGCCATAGGACACGAGCAGCAAAGCACGAAGGAGCCATATAGGAGGGTAAGCAGCTAGCAACAAACCCATGGAAGACCTGAGACACCACTGACTCCCAGTAATCTACTCTGAAGCGAAATTCCCTTAACCCTGAAAATGTTTCATGTTTTAATGAAGTTAGAACAAAGACGAGATTAGTGTGAACTTATACAAGGTGCACAGATGCTGCCACTGCAAAGGCTCATCTTCCTCCCAAACAGCAAGACCTGTCTGTGAACGTCACAGCCCAAATGCTCACAGCTCAAATTCAATCACGTGAAAACAGAACTTGACCCTGTCAAGTATTCTTGGAAGGCAAAACAGGAAAAGCTACTTCATTATCCATTTGTTTCCTCAGTCAAGGGCGGGGAGGGAAGGGGGAGAAAAAAAAATCAGAACTAGAACAACACTCCTCTGAACTTAAGTAATTACACTGAACTCCAGCATCACTTACCTCCTGCAATTTTTAAGAATTCTTCCCCAGTTGCTTTGTAAACCTTAAACAGAAGAAAAAAAAAATAAGACCACACATGAAAATTACAATATTCATCTGTAAAACACACTCACCCTTCCATGTGTGAGAGAATTGCATTTTGGTACTTTGAGCAAAACAGGAGTGTGATTCGTTCTCATTTACAACCGTATTCTAAAATATTCAGGTTGCTCTCCAAAGATTTGTCTGAAGTCACTACTTTTTACCTCAATGTATCTGCTACCCATGTGATGCTTATGTCTTTCCAGTGCGAGGTCTCTCTGTTCGGAATTGACAAATCGAACTAATGCCTCCCCGTTTCTTCTTCCTTGAGCATTCAGACAGAGAGCCACACCACCTCTGAAAGACAAAACCAACAAAAATAAACTTAGTTTGACTCTTTAAGACATTTAACATTTGCGTAAGAATAGTAGAGCAATCAGACTTTGTAACACAGAGTTTACAGACTGAAAAAGAAATTGCTACTGTCCACATTAAAAATGAAAATTAACTGTAACACAGGAATACTGCAGAATCCGCTCCAGTGAGATCTTAGATCTGATGCTGTTCACCACTTTCTCAACTTCCATGTAGGTGTAAGTTTGCAAGCCCTTCCTGTCATCTCAGAAACACAGATTTGAACTTTCTCATACCTCTAAGTAAAAAATTGTATTTTGTCAGTGCTGAGAATTTAGAATATATATTAAGTGGCACGTATGCTAAATTACTCACTCTCTCTCTATATATATATATCTGTATATACGGATATACAGAGGTGTACACACAGCAGCCATGTGAAATTTTTTTTCCAAACAGCACCTGGAGGTTGCTGAATCTGGCCTGTTTAGGAAGTACAGCAGAATACTGAAGGGCTGGCAGAAAATGAAAGCTTCAGTTATATCTTGGACTTTGCCTTGATTAACGCAGTAGGAGTTTCTCCCTTTAGGTACCAGCAATAAATGAATAGTTAGTTTTTAATTGATAAGTCTTTTTTCTTCTTCACACACTTTGCTCTTTCTTGCATGCCTACAGCTGGTAAACCTGTCCAATTATCACAACCGTGGGGTGGGAAGGAGCAAGTATGGGGAAAGACAGTAGAAGGGAGGACTCTAGTGGGGGTTGTGGGGATGTGTGTTAAACAAATATTAAAAGAACTTGCTGTAAAAGACAAAGCAAGACAAATTCTTATTATCTTACTTGGCAATGTTGAGTCCTTTGAAAAATCGAGCAATGTCTTGGTCTGAAGACTGCCACGGCAAACCCCTGGCACGTATCACTGTCTCGCTGTCCACTGTTTCAGATTTACTACTGCACAGAAAGAAAAAAAGAAAAAAAAATGCAACCAAAGCAAGCTTTAATATAGGTTTTCCATTGTCTTACCAAATTTCAGTTTGCAATTAATTTAGCTTGTTAATCAGGAGTATACTTGCTATTGGGACTCTTTTAATTCCATTACTCATTTCAACAAAGAAAGGAAAGATAACTGGGATAATCTTTTTATACACACAACACCTAAGATGCACTATGTTGTCACCACACTGCAGTTCCTTAGAAATAATAAATAGGAAGACTGGCTCACAGTGAGGCAATAAGGAACTGGCTTAATTTTATTTGGAAGATCTAACAATCCAACATAGAGGGTTACAGGGCAGTCCTAAACATCAATACGTTACTTATGCTTAAGATGTTTCACTCTCCAGCTACTGCAACGTATTTGAAAACAAAGAACGACTCTGTTCCTTCTCTCCCTAAACTGCAGACACAATACAGGGTATTAGACCACCCTTTGGAAGCACCATGTAGCTCAGCTGGCTACACGTATGGGGTACACTAGCCATTCCCCCTGTTGACTTAGGGAAAGTTCACAAATATTTCTTCACCGCCGGGTAAGATAAGTTGGCCTGGCAAAACAGAAGCTAGAGAACAAAGAGCGCTTAACTTTCAGTGACTTTAAAGAGACAGACTAAAGTACAGCATTCAACACACCAGCTACGGTCTGCCTACACCAGAGCACTGAACACACTGTATTTTCAGGAACCAACCGACTTCCACAGTGGCCACAGGGAAACATTCACAGGCTCTCCCTGCTCTAGACAAGACTCATCTTTGGTTGTAAACAATCGTGACAAGGGCACTTACCAAGGACCTGTTTCATACTTGTACTTCACAGTTTCAGGCTCAGTAAACATGTGATCTGCAACAAAACAGGAAGTTTAAATATAACCAAGGTCAGAGATTACTTAAGAATGACAGCACCACTGCCAGTTCTTACAGAAAAGACAGATTTTGGCATTCTGTACAAATAGTTCACTTACTACAACTTTCAGAGAGCATGCTGAAAATGATAGCCACCATGGTTTTCACTTGCCACACGCCAAAGTCTTCCTCTGTTTCATCTGTCCCTAAGCCTAGATCTAAACAGGCAATTATAGAAAATAGCGGGCTTGCACAATCATTTGTAAACAAGTCATTAGGCTTTTCTGATATCAACACAGAACTGGTAATCAAATTTACTGGTCTTAGCAGGGACACGTGACCATTAGACATTTTGTTACTGTGTTCATAAACTGGTTAATATTCACTTTAATGGTCAACAGTCTGAAAACTATTGATAGCTTACATCACTTCAATGTTAACAGTTAAAAAAAAGGCAAAGCAAAACAGAATAAGTTCCTATCACTTCAAACATAACTGAACTTTAACCACATTCAGCTAGGCCACACCAATCCTAAAATTTAGATGTAGCATGTTGGGTTTGGGGTTTTTTTTTTTTTGTTTGCTTTGTTTTTCAAATTAGTTTTTGTTTTAAACTCAGTTCAGTCAGGATCATACAAGAGGATTATTACCAGCTGCAAACAGCAGAAGCTTGCAGGCTGGCTGGTGTTGAAAAGGCCCACTGACAGCTAAGCCTTTCCTTCAAGGTCAAGTACCAACACCAGTGATGTTTTTCTTTAGTGGATTTACTGAATACTGTCAGAAGTTGTTAGAATGACAGCAGGGAAAAGAAGCCCAGTACTACAAGCAGAGCTCCCCTCCCCAACACACACTTTAGCAAACGCTCCCTCTATTTTACCTGTGAGTTTTTAAAACCCACATCTTAGTTTAGAATAACAAAGCTGTAACTATGACAGATGTAAAACTTAAAGAAGCATAGTTGATTCTGGTGCAAAAGCTGCAGCAAAAGGATACATTCTGCCATGGTCTTGATAGTCTGATCTTTCACGGGGGCTGAACTAGGGTAGCAAGTGTGAAATTCTTTGCGCAGATCATAAAAGGAATAGAAGCAGTCTGACAGCAGGAAGTTCTGCAAGGAAGACAAAAAGGTTGTTTTGTACACACCATTCCTTTAAATTCCAATTAACATTTTTGGACTGAATGAGGCAGTCTCAAAACAATCACATAGTTGCATGTCATCAGCTTGTCTACCATAGACCAGTCTAGTTCCTTTGTAACACAGTTCAAATTCCACAGCCTTACAGAAATAGATCTCTAGATGAGCAAACCCAAATGGCTTCTGAGAGGCAGACCTGTGCAGAACAGCTAGACAAGACAGCTGGGGAATGAAATAAAATAAAAAAAAAATCTAGGTTTTGCTTGTTTATAAACACTTCCATTTGGGATACTGTGTTTTCTCTTTTGTGGCTATACTGAAAAGCAATATTGTACCAAAACACGATAACAAAGTTTAAATAAATAGTTACAGTGCACAAAATATCTTCCAGCAACTCAAAGACATTTGTTCATTACTGTTGTGCAATGGATAAGAACTTTAATTATATAACATTATTA
>JAOXNH010000060.1:27393935-27410166 GCA_028566575.1 Bartramia longicauda | reverse complement strand
GGGAATTATCTTAATTTGGGAAGCACAGTAGACTTTTTAAAGGGTCCTGCATGTTCTGATCCACAGTTCCCAGTACCTTAGTTTGTAAATGTGCTTATCTACTGGGTAAGATAGGGAAGAGGGCTGTCTGGTACTGGACTATCTTTGTCGTATCCAGCCTTTTTGTTACAGCTTTTTGGGGGCCAGAGGGAAAGACAGATGTGTGAATTACTTGAAGCTTCTTATTAGGTATCTTTTGTGGTTTGGTTTTTTTTCCTGTTTTTTTTTTTTTAAAGGAAGAAATTGTTTGCTCATTGACTTCTAGAACCTGATTACTCACAGTCTGGAGTCCGAGGAATTCTAATCTTGTGCTGGATTTATCAATGAGGGACAGGAGGTAAACAGTGGTTGGTGCTTGCAGTAACTGTAGCTCTGTGAAGTAGCACATAAATTAAAGCTAATTGAGTTGAATACTGGCAAACAATCCATACAGAATTGCATTTCTGTGTGAAAAAATTATCTCCTGTAGGGGAAATGATAATGGATGGTGGGCATTAATTCAAAAAGAAAAGTGAATTTCCTGAAATGGGGTGGCAAATGGAAGGCAGCATAATACAGTATGAAGTATAAACTGTGTTCTCAGTCAGATACTTAAGCTCTGATCCAGTTACTGACCAAGTAGTGATTGGAACAACGTTGCATTCAGCTGAAAAGGAACTTTGTTTTAAGACTAAAATTCACTTTCCACAGATTACATGTTTCGTTATTGCTGTTTCAAGAAGTTGGGACATGCTGTTCTTTAAATGTTTCTGTAAATTGCTGAATGTGGGACTCTGTTAATTTCCCACAGTATTGTTTTACTTAAAAAATTCAACTCTGAAGGCCACAGAAATGATAGCCTAAAGGCCCTCATATTTGATTACAGAAGTGCTGTTGGAAAAATAGTTTCACTTGAATACTCCTCTTTTGCTTGCTTTAAAACCAGTCACCCAGTTAGACTGCACTTTGTTTCCTGAAAATACAATTTTGAATGCTTTCAAAATGCTAGGTCCTCCAAGAAAAATGTTTTAAGAGTTTCAGAAACTCATCAGAACTATTGAGGATTCATTAGTTAAGAAACTGATGTTGTCTAAAGGGTAAAGTTTTTAACTATTTTGGTAGCATGCATAAAATGTTTGCTGTCTTTAAGTGTATTGGTAAGATGTGTTGAAATGACAGGCTTGAACTTGCGTTCCTGTAGACTGCAAATGTTTTGGCACAGGAGGTAGGTTTAAGGCTTTAAGTTTTAATCAGAAAGGGCTTGTAAATCCAGAACAACTTGAACTAGGGTCATGGATAAGCTAAATATCTTCCTAAGTTTTAACTTCCTTAGGTAGCTTCATTTTCCCTGTTACCTTTGTTGAGGGAGAGGACACACATATTCCTGATTTTTTTAGAATAGAGCATTTATTTTGTCATCAGTTGCCCAGAAACCTACAGTTCAGCAGCAATATTGCCCAGACTTTTCCAGAGTAAGTACCAAGTTGCCCCAAGCCATTTGTAATTGGTAACTGTTGAAATGAAAAAACAAAACAACAAATCCCCACAAAAAAGTCCTTTTGCCAAGTGTTCTGTTTTATGCAGGGCTGTGAGCTGGATAAGCCTCAGGCTTGTGTTCCAAGACTGCTCAAAGATAAAGCTCTTCCTGTGGTCTGACTCTGGTCTGATTTTTTGGATAAATTGCTATGTTACTGGTTTACAACAGAAAGACATTACAGAAAACAGGTTATCACAATCAGTATTTCTTGCTGAGGTAGAACATAGCGGGTTAATAAGCACTGGAATGAGTGGAGCTGGAGGCTGTGTTGGAGGCTACCAACAGGGCATCAAGGGCTGAAACAAATGGGAAAAGAACATAGGGAAACAGTTCTTAACCTGGTCTGGACAATTTTTCTAAGCTTCATCTAGATCATTACCCATTAATTGATGTTACTTTCAGTCCCATACCAAGAGTTTAGCTTCAGGGATTTTTTTGATTTGAAGTTCTAAAACATATGATTCCAAAAGATGCTCTTTCTTCTTTTTTCTTTACTACTTTTTCATTGTGCCCCAAAAGAAAAAAAATTCTCTTACTCTGTTCTAACTTTGACAAGCTAGTATTGTGTTCTGAGATCAGTTGACCATATCTTTTAACCTTAAGATTTGTAAATCAGCTTTCTGCTAAGCAGACAAGCCCTAGAATGTGTCTCTTTCAATAAACTCTTGTTAGTTAACCTGATAAAATGAAGCTGAAAGTTTTTCAGGGCTTTTCTTTTTTGATGTTGTTTGTCACTCTAAAGCCTTGTGGCACAAGAATGTGCATACCTGAGTTTGAAGCATTGTGTTAGAGCAAGCACAGTGCTTCTGGTGAGACTTTGCTTGGATGTGATGGGTTCTACAGACTATGGTTCTATGTCCAGAACTGCTGATTTTTGTACCAAATCATCTTCAGCCCTTTCATTTTCAGTTTCTTGCATATTAGGATGGAGTTCTCATAGAAAAGTGAATGCAGCAAGTAAACTACATTATTC
This sequence comes from Bartramia longicauda, assembly GCA_028566575.1. NCBI lineage: Eukaryota > Metazoa > Chordata > Aves > Charadriiformes > Scolopacidae > Bartramia > Bartramia longicauda. The sequence continues at coordinate 27,407,638 of JAOXNH010000060.1, read as the reverse complement.
CAGTCACTGGAACTGAACCACTTCACACAGCATGTTGGGAAGTGCTTACTCACTATGGCATGTTCTGCCCCAAGGCCAGAGTGTTTGGCATTACTGGTACAGGCCTGCGAGAGCCACGTGCATTTGAGCATTCTAGTTTCTTGTGGGCAGAGAGGTCTGAAGAAATAAATCTTTAAGGAGAGGAGAATGTGGCACTTCCTCAAGAGGAGTAACTCAGGTGCTTTGCCACACTGCACAGTTAAATGTTTGAATTTACTGACGTATCTTCATTATACCTACCACCTATCAATCATGTCTCTGTTTCCATAATTTTTACTTGGTTTTATTCCAGGATATTTTCAGAAACCAAAAATAGTCTTGAGGACCAAATGTGTTTCTTATTTTATTTTTGACAAAATGTATAGAAAATGCTGAAGAAGCTTTCAGCTGTCATCGTAATACTTCTGAAGAGGTTCAGAGTCACTATGTGATTCTGTTTAAAAAGAGAAGGCTTCAATAACTAGCAATAATTGCAAAGGACTTGCAGACCAAAGGAAGGAATGTTTGGTATTAAGGTAGTTCTTGGAGCACAGTGTGTTCAAGGCCCTCTTAAATTCAGGGAATGTTTGGCAATGACTTTGCTGCTCTACACTTAACAGTATTTTGTATGGAACGTATTCTGAGACCTAGCATTTTATATGCTCCTTTTGTGTATGAACGCGTTCAATAGACTTTGAATATTTTATTGTTAAACTTTGATAACATAATAAAGTTGATCTAATACAGCTTGTCTCCTGTTGTGAATAAAGTGTTGTCTCAGCGCTCAGATGAAATGCCGACTTGTTGCTATCTTTCTTCCCCGAGGATTCCTGGTGTCTACTTTTCTCACAGTAACTGCTGCTTGGTTTGTCTTCCAAATGCACCTACTGTCTTGCGGTGTGCTTGGACTTCTCTGTTAATTCTTCTTGAATTTATGGAGATGTGCGACTGAGACTCAGTTTCCTTTGTTTGCTTTTTTTTTTCTTGCTCCTCATCTTAAAAAAAAAAAAAGTTCTTGGGATGCCTCATCCTTCTGTTGAGGTAATTCATTTAAAATTAGTCCCTCAGTCTTGAAGTGTCCTAAATGCTTGCAGTTGTGTTGATACTGTTGGTTTCCAAACTGATCCACAACCCATGTATGTTGACCATATGCTTCCATGGTTGTATGAAATAATGTTTTTGCAATTAAAAAATATAGCGTTCTGGCTCTTAAGAAACTGGAACAGTAGAGAATGATCCTGTGGGGCAAAAAGTCTCTGGAAATATCTCCCTTATCAAAGTAATCTAGAAGCTTGTTGGGCAAGCATACGTCTTCTGGTGGCTGGCCTGGATGCTTCACTAACCTGTACTTCAAATGATTGCTTGTAACTCTTGACGATGAAAAAAAAAAGATCAGGTTGAAACTTGCCTCTGGGGGCTTTTTTTTTTTAACATGATAAATCCTGTAATACAAGATGAGTGTCAGTGAGTGCTGCTCCTCTCTCTGTCCTAGCTTCCTATTAATCGGCCAAGAATTGTCCCAGTGCAATTCTTGTTCATGCCTTCCTCAAGGTTCACTGAGACCCCGTATGATTGCAGGAGAAAGGGGAGAGTGGCTTTCCTCCAGCTCCCTGTTGACATAGGGAAAGTCCTGCACTAAAGCAATGTCCCAATTGTTGGAAGAGGCTGGGAAGGCTGAGAAAATGGGAGTGGGAACGGAATGATAATGGGGCCCGGCTAGGGTGATGCCAAGCCATGATGTCCTGTGGAATGCTAGAACATTGATACAACACTGCTGCTAGCTCAGGTTGTGCATCTTTCAAATAACAAAGGTATAGTTGCATATTCCCTGGTGCTATTTTGCTGTGCTATGATATGCTTATCTTAATGATGGCATTATAGTTTTGAGAAATATCTTGACTTTCTCTTTAGCTTGAATTGCAGCTTTCCTCTGAAGTTCTAGCTTAATAGGTTCTTCTGGTTTAAGACTAATTTACTTTGTGGTCATGCAGATCAACAAATCAGTGCTAAAGGGAATGTTTCATTCCCAAATCAGCTTTCTTCAGGCAAAAGTAGAATGTAATATGAGCCCAAGAAATTGAAAACGCTCATATGCAATGTTTTTGTCAAAATATTGATGTTGTTTGTCTTAATGGTTTATGTTGATGTTGCCTGGCAACTTCTTGTTCTAAGCCATGCAGCTTCTGAGCAGAAGATCCCAATCCTGGACTCTCTTCCTTTGCGTGTAGCACACAATCGCCAATCTTGTGTGAAATAGTTCAGCAAGTTCCCTTCATTTCAGCTTTTAGGGATTAGTTCTCAGATATTTGAAGCTTAAGCTGTTCTCACCAGCCCAGCAGATCTGGAAGCGATCGTGGTACCACACTGGTACTTCCAGCGCTTTTGTAGGCTCTATTCAGTTTGTTACCAGCTAAAGCACATTTTACCACTCACTTCCAGTACTGATTGCACTTTCTCAGCACTTAGAGGTGCTCGCTGTGGATCAGTGTCACTCTCACCGAACAATTGCAGAAAATAATCTGGTATTTCTAGAACAGTCTATACTGGAGCAAACTCTTCAGTTTTTAACCAAAGACTGCGTAGCGTGTTATTTGGGCTGTTAAAGACATACTGCTGAAAATCAGGAAAAGAGGAGGTAATTTTAAATGTGAGGGTACTAGAAAGCCAAATTATAAATAAAATATTTCTGTAGCCTTGTGAGTTGTTACAGAGTGGCTACTGAACTAACGAAGCTTTGTACTGGTGTTACTTGGGTGCATAAGCACTTGGCCCAGTCACAAAATTGTTTCCTTTATGGGAAGGAAAGCAAATTTTGTGATGCAAAAAAATGTGAGCTGTCTCCTTTTGTAGAAAGAATGTTTAGCATGAAATTCTGGGGTAGGAGTGGGTGGGAAGGGAAGCCTCAGAGCTGGAAACTGTGGAAAAGTACAGTGAGATAAAGTGAGATGAACAGTAGTAACAGGAAGTCCCTAATGAAAATTGAAAACTGAATCACTTTAGTAGATTACAAATGCAAATAGAAAATACATTTTGGTGCCTTTAAGAAAGCAATGCAACTAGAAACTTTCTCTTACTGATTTGATGATTCTTCAAGAATCTTCATTTATGCAGAGACAACTGGTTTCAATGGACTTTTGATTTTTGTCTGTAAATCAAAGCTTGGGGGGAGAGGGTGTGAGATGTTGCTTCTAGCAATCTTCATAATAGTTATAAAGGTGTCTGTCTGGCAACTTGCTGCATGGCCTTGGGCAGAACTAGGTCATCAGTTTCACTTTTTCCTGCTTTCTGTTAGTTCCAGGGCTTTGTTAAATTTAGTCGATGTTTGTACAATGCTTTGGAATATGCTGGCAGACTCACTCTTTGACACTGAAAAATCAAACTACTCTGCCTTTCTTCCCCCAGATTCATGCAATTGTAAAGCTTGCTTAGAAATTCTGAATTTGTGACCAAAGCAAATGGGATGTTCTCAGTGCTCAACAGCTTTTGAGCTTTTGTGTGCTCTTTTTAGTCTTCTGTTTTAAACAGGTGGGCTTAGAAAGGCCATGGATTTTTAATGGGGAGGAATTACTTGAAGACTCAGTGACATCAGGATCTTGAGGCTCTAATTGCTTCATCAATTTCTCATAGAAATCTTTAGAAATCATACATCTACTTTGTCTGGAAATGCCTGGGAAATTTGAAATTCAAACGTTGGCATTAGTATCTAAACCTATAGCTTCCCTCCTGGGATATGCTGCTGCTTGGGTTAAAATTCCGTGTGCCGGGGACTCCTTTTTCCCATCAAAATCAGCATTAATTTTCACTTCTGGGAAGCAGCCATGGGATTGATTGTAAGCACATTTTTGTAAAGACGAATGGAATTCTTTCCCGCAGATTTTGGCTCTGCCTTTGCGGTGCAACTGCCCAAGACTCCCCCGGTACTCCCAAGCGGTACCTCCAAACGCTCAGGTGTGGTCCCTGGCAAAGGGATGGCAGAGCTTGGCCAGGGCAGTGACAGTGCAGGGGGAAGAACATTCCCTGGCATCACGGAAAGTGATTTACCTGACGTTAATCCAATATATCTTCATGACAAATACGCGGCGCTGTCTTTCTACTTCAACCTGCCCGTTCCCCATTAGAAAGGAGGGACGGAGGAGCACGCAGAGTGCTTTGTGAATACTGGAGGAATGAAGTTAAGTCTGAGGTGCCTTGTGTCCTTCAGAAATCTCTTTCCTAACTGAAACAAAACATCAGCCCCTGGGGAACCGAATTAAGAGGATTAGCATCCGGTTTGTTCTGATGCCATTTATTCCAAGATGTCTCCTGGATGTGAGTCGCGTGCAATAATGTGAAAACCTCAGCTCTTGGGAAAGGAATATTTGTGTCGTCTTATGTCCTTTGTACCAGTAGGCATCTTCAGCAGTCAGTAGCAGCAGAGATTTGTGAACCTCAAATAATCCAAAGACATTAATAATAGTTGTTTCACGTCTCCTATAGGTTTTGGGTTTGTTTGTTTGTTTGTTTTTTAACTTGTATTTCAGTAGCTAGAACTGACTGGAGGATGCTTTTAATTCTACAGTGACTGTGATGCTGTATTTTTCTTATGTAGTTGGGAGAAGAAAGGTGGGAGACTTACTGAATATAACTGTACTTGGTATTTTTGTTTTCCTGGTTCAGACACATTGCAATTTTCTTCCCCAGAACTCTGAATGCTTTTTGGTTTATAGCTTTGCTGTACAGGTGGGCTGGTTGAATGATGACCTTGAATGATCCTCACAAACCTGACAAGAACTGGAACTGCTTTGAGTTAACATAACGCATACTTTTATGATCTATATTAAAAATGCAGTAGAGGGCAGTAGTATATAAATTACAGAGATTTTTTTTTTTCTTGGTGATGTTGAATGGTGTCTGTGTTTAATTTCACCTGAGAACTCCAGGATTACAGGGAAATGAAGACCTAAGTTTGATATGCACAAAGTGTTTCCTGTCCTGAAACAATTGTCCATCTGCTTTTGGAGGAACTTTAAATAGATTGTTAATCTTTAAAAGATTGTTCTATCTGACATAAAAAGCAAGAAACTTCAGCTTGATTCAAACTGAGTAAAAGAACCCGAGGCATGAATTGCATATCCAGCCCCCTCTACGTGCTCACGTTAAAGTGCAAGTTGGGGGTTGCTGTCAGAAGTCTGAGCGTGAGGTGTTGTGGATGCCCACCACCAATGCAGCACCTGTCTTCGTTGTTGAATTTGGTTGGTCTGTAACCTGTCATTCAGACACCTTCTTCTCTAACAGCTACACGGAGTGGATGTATAGATATTCCTGGTGTACAGTACTACAATGTACAAAATGAAGGTATTTTAAAAAAAAAACATGCTGCAAATGCTGCTGGATCTGTTTTCTTACTGCACTGCTGAACAACGGACAAATCCTGTACCTCAAAGTTCTCACTTTGCTTGCAAGCACTGACTCACACCTAGTAACCTTTCTGGGAAGGCAGAGTTATTGACCAAGCTGCCATTGCATGTATAACTACAAATGTCACCTTATGTGAATGCACTGTAAGTATCCACAGAGTCATCAAGCCAGATGGTAAATTCAGCTGCATGGAAATTCTGTGCCTGCAGGCTAAGTATTTTCATCACTATTATTATTTTGGAAACTGTGCTGTGTCTGAGGTAGTCAAAGAAGGATTCTAGCATAGCTCTAAGCAGTTTGATTAAGATGAACTCGGAACACTGCTGTTATCTTAGCTATCCTAGCAGATTCTCTGTTCCCGTATGAAAAAGGCAAGATAGAATAGGAAAACTCACTAAATACTTAAGCTATCGTGACCAGAGCAGATCAAAGATGACAGGCAAGTGGCAGTAATAAGGGGTTCCTGCCGATCCACATGGCAAGGACATAATTTCATGAATCAAACCAAAATATGTACCTGTAGGTCCCAAAACGCGGATTGGACACCCCTGCCTTACACGGTTCAGGCGTTTGGGAGGATCTTTGGAAGGTGAAATTGTGAAGTGCTAGAGAGGTTTTAACGATGGTAAAACGATAAAGAATGCAATAATCTCTGGTACGTGTGTGAAATCCTCACTCCTGTTGTATCTGCTTCAGTCTTGAGCTCTTGCGATATTTCTAGATGAAGGCAAGTACTGTTGTCCCTGTTTGACACAAAGACACAGGTAACTTGTTCAAATTCCTTTAGGTAGAATCTAATCATGTGCCTTTAGCTCCAAAGTTAGTGCTCTTATCCTAACAGTCTCCAGTCTCCAGAACAAATAATTTGCTCGAGAGCAAGGGCAAAGCTGGAATGCTGTTCTTTGATAGAGGAAAGAATACTTGAGAAAAATGTAGTGTATGAATGAATGTATTTTCTGCATAACACATTCCTTGTCATTAATTTAATCTTGCTGAACTAACTCTAGGTTCCAAAGCAGTTAATCCCATGTGAAGATAACGCATCCTTGATTTTTCCTCTACTGGTAAGTATTGCAGTCTATGTCACTTTGCATTTTCTGTGTTTCTATTACATCCATTTGTACTTCACTATGATACAATGAAGAAAAATATAACTAAAATATGATATAATATAAAACATAAGAGATAACCCCCATTCCATTAGAAATCCCTCAGTCTATTTTTGGCTCCTAGTCCACTGGCTCAAACACCCTCCTCCCTGCCTTTGATTCAAGCCTTTCTGACCTGGTTCTTGTCACTGAGCCCAAGCTTTTTTCCCCCGCTTAAATGGTTAGCAAAATGTCAGCACCTTAAGCTCAAACAAACCTTCCAAAGCCAAACACTGCATGAAAATCTTCCACACAAAAAGAAGCAAACTGATGACAATCAACTACGAGGCACTGTTTCTTCTTGGAGAGAGACCAAATGCTTCAATAATGGCAAATGAAGTCTAAGAAACCCATGTTTTCTTAGCAGGGGTGTCTGTGCAAAGATAGAACTTAGCTCAGAGCTTAAGGGTGTCAAGAAGTTAGAAAAGAATGAACTGAAATGTCAGCGAGGCAGCAGGGGGAAGTGGGAGGCTGGGCTGGCAGAATGATGTCTGTCAGGCTGTGACGTACTTGTGTTTGCTTTGGAAATCTACTTCATCAAAGCAGAAGGAAAATTCTGACTCTGGGGGAGCCGAGGAAAAACCAAGTAGCTGGCTGGGCTGCAGTTCCTGGGATTTGACTATCCAACCTCAAAATCTGCTTAGCAAGTGCTAATTTAGAGCTGCCTAGGCTCAACCAGAGAGGCCTGGCCCGCAGAGACGGATGCTGGATTGCTGATCAGTGAAGACGGGAGCTGTCAGGGAATCCTGAAGTTATCAAATATTTACACGAGACACTTTTACAGATCATGTGACTTAAGAGCTTGTGTCCTGTGAGAAGCAGCAAAGAACCTGGGTTTACATGTGGAGAAAGCAAACATTATGTCTCATTAAGTTTCTCTATCTCCATCTAGCTAAAAGTTATTTTAATAAAGCCCTGAACTGAGAGTGACTTCCACGTTTCAGAGACCTCTGGTATTTGTGGTGGCCGATTGGCCTAGCTCTAGTTTCTGGGCTTCAGCTCTGCAGATGTCTCAGACTCTTAGCCAAGGAGCTGAGACTCGCCTAAGGGCCACGTGCCTCGCTGTATTTTGTCAATTGTTTTGTGTTTTCTATTTTCAGAGCAAAGACCACAGTTTATTTCATCTCCCAGTTCAGACCAGCCTCTATGATAAATTAAAGGTCATCATGTCATTCCTTATTCAGCTGCCTTTATTATTAACTTTCTGAGGATGATCACTGATTTATTTACCACTGAGTACATCTGGGACAGGACATAAACGTGCATGACAGTAGTATACATCTCTAAAAAAGGTGCATCTCCTAATTTAAATAAGTTGTTGTCTCTGCAGCTTAACAGTAGAATAAAAGACAACTTCTATCACCTGTACTTCATAAGTTTATTATCAATCTAGAAGGATTCAATTTGGAAAGTAAAATTTACATCTTTTGGGATTAAATCCCCTAGAGTTTAGGTGAAGAAACAATTGATCCACAGCAAAAGTTAGAGATTCTTTTTTTTTTTAGAAATTTATGAGGTAAAACTATCAAGTTTGGTTAATCCATAAAATGATTCTATTTTTCCATGGTAATAATGACACCTGACAGATACGTGTCCACACATGACAAAGTAGTAGCGATATCTTTGGTTTCTTTGAAAGCACAAAGTAGTGAGGTGCACAAGAAGAAATGCAGCTGCTATGATTCTCTGCCCCCAGTCCTTGTTAGGTAGATTTTAGTGTATTTCGTTTTTCAGCTGGATACAGGTTTTGTAATACTTCTTAAGGTTTAACAGAACCATATTCCTGTACGATGAAGCACAGGATCAAAGCTTTGATCTACTTGACAAACTCTTCTTAGACTTATGTGGGGCTGTTCTTGGGAATAAGTATTTAGCATCGGGTCCTTAAGAAGCAAATGCACTAATGGAATTGAGCAAGTACTACGTGCTAATTCCTTTCAGAAAGGATTTTGTAAATGCTAAGTGTATGTTCAATCCGTAATTTTTTTCTGAATGTTTCAAATCAATAGAGGAAACAATTTAATTTGTAACTCTTTCTTTGTTTCTATTTCCTGTACTCCTATTAGTAAATTAAGAAACTAAACTGATTTGTCTGGTTTCAAGAATCAGTAGAAGGTACGGGCTGGCTCAGACTGACTTCTGGGAAACACACCAACACATGATGCATAAAAATATTTTTTTGCCCAGAAGTGGCAGGTTGTAAACAGGAAATGCCGAGTTTTATCTGCTGAAATTACTCAGGTTATGATAAACAATAATAATCGTAGGGTTTATACCTGAGCTTACATTCCATCTGTTTTACTGTAACAGCTCTGAGCTCCAGGTGTGAACCCGGGACCTATCACACCAAAAGAGACCGGAGAGCTCTGGCTGCCTTCAGCAAACGGCAGTCGAGTACGTGAGCTTCCTCCGAGACACAAAACCGACTGAAGCCTGCGTGGCACTGAAAGCTGACGAGACTTGTCACCAAGTTTTACTGACAAGCTGCTAATCACTGGTGTTGGCTTACGTCATATTTACTATATTACTCTTATGAAACAGTTGCAGAGAAATGGCTGTTTTTCTCCTCAGCTTTGTATAGTGGCAGTGCAAGCGGTGAATCCACACCGGGGTGGGTTTAGCTTCACCGGACTGCAGCCTCCGGAAGGTACTTGTTTCAAGACACAGCACCCAGCTTTCCAGTCCCCAGCCTTTCTCCACGTTCCTGACTGCTCACAGCTGGTGCACAAGCTTTTCTCACTAACAAAGTCAGAAATTATGAAACACCAAGTAACTCCAAATGGATGTAACAGGTAATTTTCAGCCCACTGCATTTGTAGTTCGGGATGTAGCTCTAACACTCATTAACTTTTCTAAATAAGGGACCCTATTTCAAAAGGTGTGTGGGAAGCTCTGCACAAATGCAGTCAGTAAGCATTTGTATGCTAACCTCCCACATTGCATTAAAATGTCCTGCACCACGGGAGGTGGTAGGTAGGAGTGGGTGGGCAAACTTCAGAAGAATTCTCCTTGCTCTTTATTTACGTATTCAACTACTTGTTCTAATTTCTACCTCCTAAGCAGTTTTATTTCACAAGGTTATTTCAAGGCTGAATAGAAGTGCTACATTCTTGATGCAAACCTGTCTTTACTCCCACTTCCTCTTCTCTTTAAATTTAAACAGGCAAAATTTTACTGAAAGATGATGAGCCAAATCCCAAAGCATGTTCCAAACCCAGCTTGCAGTTGTCAGTCACTATCCGGGATTCACAAAGATGTGCAACTCTGCTACAGCTGAATTTAAGGACATATACATAATTTATGGTAGGACAAGAAGGAGTTGTAGTACAGACCACATAAAACAGCAGAGATAATCAAGACCACAAAGGGCTTCTATATTTGAAAGAGAAGCAAAAATGAGAAGGTAAGGGCCAAAGCAGAAAATATAACTGAAGGTGGAAAAATAGATGTGGCTTTTCTGTGCTAAAACCAGCTGTAACAACTGGAGTTGGAAAATCTCTAGTTCTGATGAAGAGGGCTGAAATGAGAGCATGTGGCAAGGGTGAGTCTGGAGGTGGTAGTAATGACTTAGATTTTATCAGGAAGTTTTTTCTATGTATAAGGGCAGGAATGTGGTACAGAGCTTTAACCTTTCTCTTAGAAAAGCAGTAACAATTTTCATACATCAGTACAGATGATAAAGATTGCTTCCTACAAGCAGCATCATTACAGACACTTTCACCTACTTGTTCCAACTAATTGCTATTCATATTAATTTCTAATATAATTTATATGTCACACATATAGTACATATTGTAACATAAGCTTTCAGTGGGTAAGGCAAGAAATGCAACTTTTCCTCTTAGTTCATACAGGCGTTAAAGCTGCCCAAGAGTTGGGAAATGAATTGCCTATTGGTTAAAAATCCATCCTAACAAAACAGCGGTGTTGGAATCCTAACCCTGCCCAGCTGTGAATGGGGAAGACAGCTGTGTGTCTGCCTAATTCCACAGCAATAAAGGCATCACAGCTGGCTGCTTGGACAGACTGTATTTATACCCTTGATATGCACTGATTGACTGCACTTTTTAAGCAGTCACAATTGATTGCAAATTTCTGTATTTAAGCTTTTGTCCTTTTACACAAAATTTAAACTTGAGCTTACTACATTTAAAAGCCTCGTTAACTTCACTGTCAGTTCTGCTCACTGAGTTGGACTTGCACTGAAATAATAGGCCAAGTATAGAAGAAAGCAGGTCTTATAACCTGCTACTGAATTGTCTATTGCTGGTAATCTGCAAAACGTCTGCCTGAAAGAACTACATTTATCCCAGAAGCTTATTAGATGATGCTTTAAAATTAGCTTGTGGCTTTAAACTGCTGTTCTAGAATGGCAGGGTTTCGTTATAGATATTTCCAAAACTAGTGATTACTTTCTTAATGAGCCCTTGATGATATTGTTTATATTTATAATTAGATTTACAGGGGAGAGTCAATTAGTTCAGATACAGTTGGGTGCGTGTACGCTGGCTGAAGTAGTCAATTGGTCTGAATGTCCAACCAGATGCAACTGCCTTTTGACAAAGATCATTGACTAAGAATTGGCATCTTGAAATCTCCAAAGCTAATGAGAATGCTGCTACTTTTCATATTCCACTATAAAAATGCTGATTCTCTGCTAGAGGAAAGATTTTTAAATTTTATTTTTTTTTTTTTTAAATGAAGCTATCCCTCAATTGTGTTGCTGCTGAGTTCAATAGTATTTTTGGTTAGTTGGGAATTTGGGATGGTGTCTTTATCAGGATATCTCACTGAGACCCTTAGCCCAAGAAGGAGACTAGATGAAGTTCTTCTGCTCCTATTCTTTCATTCAGAATTGTTAGAAGCAGATATAGGAGCCCAGGAGCTGATGGAAACTTTCTTACCCTACACCTGATGAGTAGCTCAGAAATAAGGGGGCACAATATAGCACCAACTAAACACAAAGCTACAAACCAGAAAAGAATGACTGAGGAATTCCCAATGTTTTTTTTTTTTTGATTATACTATGCAATGTCTTTGGCTCTTCACAAATAAAATCCAGAGAGGTTAAGAGGAGAGAAATATTTATCTATCTGACAAGGTGATCTGACAATAACTTGATTCTTGTAGAATTATGTGCCTATGAAGTGCCTGATGCTAAATATTATTTAACTACTACTTCAAAATCTTTTTACGCAGGTTTTCTGCTCCCCATTTATTTCAGTGCTGCTTTTTCTACCTGCAGTACAGTTCCAACCTACAAATGCGTCCATACAGACTAGAGTAGCTCCATGGAAACTGAAATATTCCTTTTCAGACTGACTAATTTTCCCTCATGCAACTGCCGGCTAGAAGATGATCTGGCACAGCTAATGCACTGATTAAGACAGGTTGAACACACAAACAAGAATGTATTTACAAAGACTGATGTTTGCTACCTAGGTTTACAAATTTCCCTATTTAAACGCTACTATTATCTTCTGCAGTTGGAAACTAAAACAGGAAAGTTGCATCTTTTTTTCTGCTACAGTGAACATGCTCATCAAGCACACAAGCTTACTGCTTTTGCTGCAAAATAGAAAACAAAGTTAGGAAGTTCTTAATAATTTTCTAATTTACTCTAGAAGTTAACATAGGACTCCTAAAGGCTGACTGATGATCAAATTATTCCCTTCGTTTCAAGATAAAAAAATAATCTGTTCTGAAAAAAATTAAAAGCTGCTCCCCTTGCTCCCCCCCAGAAAAGCCCCAAAAGATAAAAAATACTAGTGAAGCACCTGAGACTGACCTGAGTGAGAACACCTGGATCCTTCCCTGAACTCAGACCCAAATTCAAAACATCACATAAAATAGACTTCAGTCATACAGGCTAGGCTCTCCTTCAGAAAGCTTGTATTCCTAAGTAATAGCATTACTATACACATACTAGGTAAGTGAAGAAATGAATTTTTAATTAATTAAAGTAGGTTCCTGCAAAAAGTTTTGCATCTGGGAGATGCCAGTTCTCCATCTCATGCAGTTAACTGTCTATTAAGCAAATACTTTTTGGAATGTCTGCTTAAAACACTGCAAAGTTCTGAGACAAAAAATACTTATGAAAATTTTAAGGAGGGAAATCTTCCTTGAATACAAAGCCACAGAAATTTCAAAATCAGTACTGGTTTACACATGGAAAGCAGAAAATGTAAATATTACACGACTATAATTGTTTAGTATGAAAGTCAATTTCTAACGGTCACTGGCAGTGTCTAACATCGCAACATCTTTAGTCATTTAGTGCGCTGAGGTAAAGCCCTTTGAGATATAGGAAAGCATTATTTTTGCGGTAAAAATTGTTAAAACTATGCTCTAAAGAAAATCTAGAAAATCATTAACTACACTGCACAATTACTATAGGAACTAATCTGAGGCACTGCTATCCTAGGGACTGTATTACGTGAGAGCCTAGAACAAAAATTCTTTTCTTTTGTTAGGTAATGAAATTACACTATGTGCTTTGCACTACGGCAGTCTAAAACCTGTGGAAATTGCCACTAAGTTCCACATTTAAGCACTTTTTCATTCACTTTTTTCATTAATGTCCCCTTTGAACAATAAAACCCCGCTCACAAACTCCGGTTGTCCTAATTAGCTCTGACAGGGAGCTCGTGGTAACCAATATTAATGGCCTTTGCACCTGATCATTTACAAAGCAATCCCTGGAAACACATATGGAGAATTGATCTTTAACCCACCTGTTAAAGATTTATGGCATGAAGTGAGGTTAAAATAAATACAGCTCTGGTGAGAACTGCGGATCTGCCTCAGCCCTGCTGGGCCTTTCGAGGCACATCCTCCTCCCAGGGCACAGGCGGCAGCTGCGGAAGCCGACGTTTGCTTTGGGGGTGCTCATTGTACAGCGATGCCCTGCGGGGAGCGGGTGCGCGGTGGGATTCATGCGCATCCAGTGAATGAACTCTGTACCACAGGAGAAGTGAGTGGTCACGCAATCAAGAGAGAACGTAGCAAGGAAAGGGGAAAAAATAACCAGCACTTAATCTCATAGATTCATAGATTGGTCCATGCCAGAAGGGACCTCCAAAGGTCATCTAGTCCCACCTCCCCGCAGTCAGCAGGGACACCCCCAACCAGACCAGGTTG
>JAOXNH010000060.1:27375843-27388921 GCA_028566575.1 Bartramia longicauda | reverse complement strand
TTGGTGTTGTTGGCAAACTTGCTGAGGGTGCACTCAATCCCACTGTCCATGTCTCCAACAAAGATGTTAAACAGCACCAGTCCCAGTACCAACCCCTGAGGAACACCACTTGTCACTGGTCTTCACTTGGACATTGAGCTGTTGACTGCAATTCTTTGAGTGCGGTCATCCAGCCAGTTCCTTATCCACCAACTGGTCCATCCATCAAATCCATGTGTCTCTAATTTAGAGACAAGGATGTTGTGTGGGACAGTGTCAAATGCTTTGCACAAGTCCAGGTAGATGATGTCAGTTGCTCTTCTCTTACAGCACCAATGCTGTAACACCGTTGTAGAAGGCCACCAAATTTTTCAGGCATGATTTCTCCTTAATGAAGTCATGTTAACTGTTACTGATCACCTTATTTTCCACATGCCTTAGCATAGTTTCCAGGAGGATCTGCTCCATGATCTTGCCGGGCACAGAGATGAGACTGACTGGCCAATTCTCTTGCATCAAGTAATAAATCTTTCTAGACAAAGGAAATTCATTAAAAAGTTATCTCCCTACCTTCAAGAAAAGCACTTAATTACAGAGTAATGTTACATCAGCAGCTACTGTGGCTGGCACTAAAACATGGTGTTTGGGCAGTCAAAAACTGCATTTCAGGAATCATGTCAGCACAATAGAAAACCAGGAAAGTGACAGGAAACACTAATCTACATTCCCCTAGCAATGAAGCTGCATCACATACACTTAAACTATCTACAGCAGCCATTTATGAAAGTTGATTTTTATATGTCGCTATCAACAGATGTTCCAGTTCCTTTCAGAGTCTGTTACCATGTTTAGTTACAAGAAGCTTGATACCCAACTCATACTGTAACTACCACAAAGGTACACAGAAGTTGTCTTCTCTTCAGCAGATATATAAAAATGATCTATCACTATTGCCTTGTACATACCAAAAGAATGTTAGCACATCATCTAAAGCTGGAAGCAAAGGACAATTGTTTCCTATTCCTGTTAGTTTTCTTTATGACAGTGCAATCCTTAAACGATACTGATGATGGGGAAAAAGAGTAAGAGGAGTTACTAGTCTGGGAGCCATTTAATCTGCTAAACACTTATTAGCATGACTGCTGTTAATCATAACATGCAGCACTGGTTAGATGCAGAAAGCCTTAATAAATTCATATATCCTGTAAATTTGTGATTTTACCCTATCCTTCTACAAATGTAACACACAGTATAATTCAGAGTACTGTATAAAGTACTGGAACATTCAAAGCATCCAAAATGATTACGTAAGATGACCTAAAGGCATATTAATGATTAATTACTCCAGTAAATTCACCTGTAAGAAAATAATGCACTCTTTTTGCTGCAGCTGATAAAAAGCAGCTGTCTGTTTTGCATGGTGAAACTGCGACTCAGTAGAGACAAGCTGTTCCTGGGCAGCTGCCATAGTTCCAGGGAAATACTCAGTAGCTGTTTGAAAGGGCTGGAGAAGGAAGATGAGGAACTTCAGCTGCGCTGTGCTCCAGAGAATTCAAGTGTGAGGTGGCTGCAGGATACTACATCTCCTGCTACTGCAAACTACCCTTACATTTCCCACTAATACATGAAAGAAGAGAGCCGGTATAAAATTTATTTTTCCCCTCTAAGCTTATTGTGTCTTTTATTTTATTACTTTATCACTTGTTGGTTTTGCATCCTTGTATTTGGACCAGGAATCGTTAAACACACTTTGTGTTCTCAGGAACACCAAAACCTCTCATTAGCATTCTAGCAGCATAACTGTAATTACCTTTTAAAATACCCTATTTAACTCTCTCAGCTACGTAAAATGACAACGGTTTCTATACCTCCCATAGAGGGAACGCTGATTAGATTATTTAGAAAAAGAACAATTCTGATGTTTGCAAGGCGTGAGCACAGAGCAGTGTAGTTCTCCATTAAAGCAATCAAATATGGAGGAGTGTACAAAGCTGAAACTGGGTTAGCACAAGATTTCTAACTCAAGACGTAACTTATATATACACAAGTTAAATGTAAACCTTTAAAACAGACATGATTTCAGGTTTGCAATAAATAATCTACTTCTGCAGAATACTTCTTCTCTTCAAAAATATGTTTTGAAACATTTCAAAATATACAGATAATTATGAATTTAACCTATAGTTTTAGGTCTTCCAGCCTCGGGGTCTGTGGTATTATTTAAATGTATTTCTTCTTGAAGTTATAGTACACATTTATTTCTGGACAAGAAAAGATCCCAACCAGGCGTCCTGGGCCCCAGAAGATACGTACAATATGCCATCCAAATACCCATACAATATGGGTGTGCATTTATTCAGACAAAAAAAGTATATGCACACACACAAATATCAATTTCATTTGCTATACTTAGGTAGCTAGGCTACGTGATAGCAGTGTTGCTATGGGAACAGATTCTCAACAAAAGGAAGATATCACTAAGCAATGACACATGACAGGCAGCACATTTTTGGGTGGTTTTTGCACATTATGTCTGGATGGACAGCAAACATGCCAAAGCGCAAGGCTAACTTACAAGCTCTATATGCGCTTATCTATAATGAGGTTCCATCGATGATTTTGCATTATACTTACTGTTTTTAAGGATTCTACAAAGCACTACTTGCTTTCAGGTTCAGCCTTCCAGGTGTGTAGGAACTGTTTTCCCTCATCTTTATATTCTTTATCTTTCATTCCTAATTTCCTATCATGTTACCAGGTGTTCCCCTTTTGTTTTGTTGTCCCCTAGATATATTCATAATGGTCATCTGCTTCATCATTCTTCCTGTCCATTGTATACCTCTTTCTTTCTTTCTCTCTCTCTCTTGCCATGTAAATTTTTTTCAGGACTTTTCAACGCTCTTTTGTGTATTTTGCAGCCTACTTCCTCTCATAGTGTTACCCCCTGACAAAACACACAACACCATCCACATTCCTTCCAGCAGGGAGGTCTACACTCATACAGAGCCACTGTAACAACACTGGAGTGGTATTTTTTTCATTCAACACAACTGAACGTGTATTTCTTCTCCCAATTTCCTTAAAAGGCAACAGAAGAGATAAGAGTCACTTCTCTCATGAAAAGAGGCCTCTGGGAGTCCTCAAGCAAAATGCTCCCAAAAGAGTTAATTCTGGTCTCCCTGGTTCAGTTTGAGCTCCGTGGTGCAGCAGGGCTGGCAGAGGGAAGGTGACCACCCAGGAGACCAAATGACCTCAGCCAGTACTTTATCAATACTAACAGATAGCATGTAAAATTGTATGGAAATAATTTGAGGTGATCTACGGAAAAAATGAAACTAAATATTCAAAGATGATAGCCTAATCCAAGTTTGGGTTGGGATACATTTCTATCACTTGCAAACTAGTTCTGTCAGCTTAATCTGCACGTGAAGTGAAATCCAATGTAAAACTTTGCCCTGGATATTATCCCAAACCCTTAAATATGCATTTGCTGCAGACTGTAGACGTGGCATTCTGCATTCAAAGAATCAAAGTTACAAGACCATATTCAACACTCTATGTTATTTTTCTAAATAGACACCATCACTGCTTTTTTGTTCTATGCAGTAAGTGAACTACAGCAGAACAAGGTATATTTTCATATGCTCTTTCAGAATCCCTCAATACATGCATTTTGCAGTTTATTTTGTCTCTAGTGTGTATAGTAGCAGACGTGATGCTTTCTGTAAACTGATAGGATACAACCTTTACATCTCAGTGCAGTGTTTCAAAAGCTGGCATAGAATCATAGAATGGTTTAGGTTGGAAGGGACCTTTAAAGATCGTCTAGTTCCAACCCCCTGCCCCGGGCAGGGACACATCCCCTAAAGCTTTGAAACTAAAAGCTACACAGGCAGCCAGGACTTTAAGAGTAGCTAAAGACAACGCCAGTGTAGCAGTATTCCAGAAATGTTTCGGCAATTCCTTCTTTTTATATGTCCATGAAAATTTTATTGCAGATTTTTGCAGGTCTTGACATAAAAAGTGGTATTTCATGTCTTAATAAGACTTAATATACACAGAACAACTCTATAAATGAATAAATTGTATGAGTAGCATCCTGTCCTTACATATAGCAGTCATGTTGTACTTGATTTGACATTTCAAACTGTTAGTCAGGCATCGGCAGCTTCAATAAAACATTTTCTGAAGTGGAAGGTAATATATCCAGCTCAGTTCTACTTTTCCAGTTTTCTGATTTCTTCTTGTTCCATGACTGTTTCTCTGCATCAACATTTGCAGGAATTTGTAAGTCAAATTTAGAATTTTTAAACTGCCAGCAGCTCAGGTTCCATCTGGGATCTGAACAGTCAAGCTGAGCTCCTTCTGCTACACACAATACTTACACCACCACTACCCATAAATATTGTGGAATTAGAATTCTGCAGACAGATTTTCTAATGATCTACAGGCAGAACAGAACAATTTGCTCTTTCACACTCTTACTATTACTCTAATTATAATTCCCATAAAACCTAATGTTGTAAGGTAACATTTTTAAGTCTCAGTGAATCAGAATTTTAGTCAGATAACGCTAAACTCATGTGCATACTTAATAAATATTTAAAAACTGTGAGTATGAGTGACATGTCTATATGAGTATCCACTGAAAAGGTGTATAACATCAGTTTGGTTGAGTGAAAGTGAATCGTATGATTCACTTTTTGGCTTTGCTCTAAGAATCAAATAATAGCTTGTTATATGATAATATAATTCACTTTTCTGTGAGTTACAGTCAGTTCTCAGTGCCTGTCTGGGCTGCTGTGCTGCACAAGTCAAGCACTACCTTCCTCTTAAAGGAAAAGGCATATTCATTTTATTGTAAGGAGGTAAAGTTTATGACTTCCAATGAGGTTGGTCATGGCCACCTTTAGCCTATAATTATGAAAGACCTAAATTGGATCAATAAAACCCAGCATTCACAGATTCACATCCAGCTGCAGACAAAGGTCTACTAATGGCTATAGCACAGTTCACAGAAACCCAGAAGACCCAACTCAAGGTTTTACACAATGTAACATGCAACAAGAGTGGTGTTATAGTTGCCTTATACAAACAGAAGAGATTTCTGAATAACTGTTACCGCTTAATGCATTCAATTAATTAAAAAAGCAAGATCTGCAGCTTTCTACTGTATTTCAACTGGCATTAACTTTCAAATAGAATTGTATTGCGCTTTTAAGAGAGATACTATTTAATCTTTTCCATATATACTCAATTACTTTGACTGCTCCTAACGCGTAAATACAGCAATAAGTTTACCATCATAGTAAGATTACTCACTATAAAAGCCATTTCCCTTCTTCAACTAGAATCAAGAGAAAGTTATATTTGTCTGACAAGTACTTTAAATAGTTCCCATTTCAGATTAGATGGCTGCCAGACCGCACAACAAGCTGGTTCTACACTGCTTCGCCTGAAACTGTTAAAAAATGAGGCTAATTTAGAAAATTGAGTACAGAAAATAAATATCAGAAATGCAAATAGCTTGGATATAGTGAGTTTCTCCCTTTTGTTTTGATCAAAAAGAATGACATGTCCTTATGTGAGTTATTGTGTGAGGAGGGAAAAAAAAAGTACTGGCTATTAATAAAATCAACTTTGCAAAAGGACTTAAACACCAAAATAGCTTCTAAGTATCTTCTAAGATGCCAACAACAACCTTACATACCCAACTACCTACCAAAATAGGGAATTTCCATACCTGTAAGGAATTCAGATTCTTCACTGAAAATTGCTCACTGTGGCACTGTTAGCCTTAGTTTTTCAGATTTTTGACACCTTCCTCCCCAACTTACAGAAGCCTTTTTTTCCTCAGAAAAAACACACGTTTAAAGCAACAATCTACTCGAATGCACAAAATCCCACCTCTGTTTGTGTGGTGGAAGCAGAGTAAGTCAATGTTGTCACATCCAGCTTATTACAAAGATATTCCACCACATCACAAAACGTATTTCATGAGTATTCCTTGCAATGTTGCTGAGGCTATTAAATTTTTTCCCTACCCAGCTACATGCATTTAGAAGCCCTCAGAAAACTGTTTCTCTCTGTAATTTAACTTCTTAGTAAATATAAAGTGCGCACTCTTACAAAAGGCACTGCAGGTACCAAATGATGCATAAGCATCAAACTCCCTGGCTGTAGCTGGGAAGACAGATTTTAATGGATATGTATCCGCAGACAACAAGGCTTGCTCAGCAGAGATGGCAAATATATCTTACTCAGAGATGGCAAATGTTAAACTGAACAGTCAGTAAAACCAGAAGTAAACATTGTCCCTTCACTCTACTGTAGATACACAGGATATTCCTGAGCACATAATGTTTCAGAAAATCCACTAACTCTCAAAGCAATGAAGGATTTTGCAGTGTTTTGCTCCTTTTGGGGGATTTAACACTAGATGGCATATCACACCATGAAATGTGTAATGAAGTGTAAGCAAACTTTGCTTGCACTAGGCCAGACTCATCATTTAAGAAGCTCCTTAAACCAATACAGTAACACTCCAGATGAGCTGCTTCTCTTATTTTTATAAGGTGTGATTCAATCCTATTTTTCAGGGGTGGCTGAAGGACACTGAGGTGATATAACAGTATTAAATACACTAAATCAGCTTCTGAAAAAGGCCCTTGAAGAATAAATTTCATACAGTATTAATAGATAGATGCTTCTCTTCAATTTACTACTAAATTATTACTGTCTGGTTTTATATTAAACATCTATTACCTCAGCTGATGCTAAAATGTAGTTTAATATCCACAGGAGAGTCATAAGTATTGTTATGCTTTTCTTTCACAACTTTTGTGCAAATTAATACCGTCATGTTTTAGTTTCACTACTGATGCACCCCTGTATAAAAAAATCTTCATTCATAATTTATAGCATTGAATGCAATTACCAAATTTGGAACTCAGAACTTATAGCAACACAGTGATTTTTTTATATTAAAAATTAGTAAGACTATAAAGTTGAACTGTAGTTCTCCATCTGTAATATCTGATCACTTAATGACTAAATAAACCACAAAGCTCAGAAGCTAAGCGAGCATTATTTTCAACTGATGCCTCAATCAACTAATACCATATAAATGTTCATATACATACGATAGGTAAAGACATGAGAATAAAAAGAATTATCAACTAAGTAAAATATTAGATGAAACACATTAACTTTTCCATGCAAGCTAATTTTTTCACTTTATTGAACAGAAAACATTTCAGAAACTACTTGTATTTAATGAACCTGTAATCAATGAATTTTTCCTTACTTCTTACAGAAATACAATTATTACTAAAGATGTTGTTTCATATTTAAGAGGGATTTTATTACACTGGAGCTATTTACATCAAGTAAATTAGTCTTAATTAGTCTTAATTTTATGATTCTAGAAGAATCTTTCTCTTTAAAATACAGATGCTGGTAGAATTCCTATATATTTTTGTGTAAGATATCCAGTTATCAAAGGAAGAATTTACACAAAAATAAAAATAAGCCTTGATGATAAATAAAAATAAGCCTATGTGATAGGGTCATCACATAGCCTTCATTTACTGCTTTCCCCACAATCCTTGGCAGCAGAGTTAGATTTCATGAATATGGCAAAAAATGACTATAAGGATAATAAACTTCGGTTTAGGGATAATAACTGTTTTTACTTTTGCATGAGTAGTCTTCAGTCACGTTCAAGCTTGTCTTGCTCTCCAACAAGACTACTGTGCTGAGCAATGCAGATAAGAGACACAAGGGTACCACTGAACTGGCATTGTATAGAACTGAAACATCGCTCCAACAGTTTTTAACAGTAATCTCTTCTAATCACAATGGATCCTATGGTGAAAGCTTTACTGCTCAAGGTTGGGAGCTTTCTAGGCAACCAGTATATTTTACTCACAAGGCAGCCTCTAAGTGTATTTTCAGATCTGTAAATAAATATCTATGATTCACCTATGTATTGTCTGTGATGCATGGCTGCGTAAAAACGCTTAAATTAGACCTGTATTTCATATGCCTTTTAACAGCTTGAACACATTTAATCTAGCTGGCAGAGTGTTTTTAAGCTACCCGACTGATGTCGGACGCATGAATCCTGTAATAAAATGCAAAATAATCTTTCAGTAAGTATTGGCATGCACTTCTTTTAAACTTTACCTCTAAGAATAAAAACCCGGAGCCTCTCCTTTCGAAATGGGAGCTCAAGTAAGATCTTGTAGGGAAAATAATACAGGCAGTGGAAAACAATGCTTATAGTTGCCTTCATATAAAGGCAAGGAAATGAGAGTTAAGACATAGAACAAAATGCATTTTTTTCTGGAAAAGAAAAATAATTTTTAGAACTCAATTTCATCTAAACTGAGACCAAAATGTTTTAAATGACAAAATAATTGCAAGACAGAGAAGTTATACGGTTGCCATGGCTGCCTTCAAATGCCTTGATATGCTTTCCTTTCTTTATAGTTAATCTAAACTCTGAACTAACTCTGAATTTATCTCTGTTACTGCCGTATCAGCTGTTTTTCTTCAGAAGTCTGTTCCACTGCTTTATCTCTTAAACGGGGAAGGCCAGACAACCTTGGGACAATAAACTTCACTGTTCAACACGCTACATGTTAAAAACAAGGCTGGAAAAGAGAACTTTAACATCTAGTTCTTTTGCTATGCAAAAATAACTGTGGTTAAACAGTTACAGTCTTATTGATTTTCTTAGCATGGTTTTTCTCCTCTCTGGGTAGAAAAAGCCTAGAATAAGACTCTAGCTGTATAATATGATTTTCTCCACTAACACAGGAAAAAAAGCCCATGGTGTTCTAACTACAGTTAGGCAACCAACACACTAACCATAGCTATTTTGGTAGCAATAGCACCTTACAAAGATGTGGGCTCCATAAAGAGAATGTGGTTAAAACTGCATCACTCTAGGAGGTCAAACTGTCAAAAATAGCTTTCCCTCACACACAGTAATCAGGCTTGTATTTGTATGTTGAAATTACAGGCAGTTTAGCATTGCAAACAACTTTGTGGCAAACCAAAAATATAGGCCTTTTTTTCATTCCCCAGACACACATGCTGATTTATGTTGTCCTTTTAGTAGAAGGAAGTTTCCTCTGTCCTTAAAATAAAACAATCCTTTAGTATAATGTGTTGGGCCTCTGAAAAGACAAAACAGTAGCTCGGGCAAAGTCATCTAAAGATAACCTCTCCCCTGTCATACTGCTGTGGCTATAACCAGCACAATGCCTTGAATTCCATCTTTTTAAAAGAAAGATGCTGGCTTGTGCTGCTCACCAATGGGGTTCAGTTTCCAACAAAATTACACTCTTATTCAGCCAGTTTCGTGTCTGCCATTTCCCCCTGTGAACTTAGAGGCAAAATGGAAGTTGGAAGATTGGTCAACTTCTTCATGAGCAATTGATGCTAACGGATTATTAATGAACGTTCACTGTTGTGTGGTCGTAGTGTTAGGGTACTTCTAACATATTTTATACAAAATGATGTTTTAATTGTAGCACTATGTCCTTGGATCGACTGTAAGAACCCAAATACAAACAATAAGTACCAGGAAGATCTAGCTCTAATCCTACATACAGCTATATAAGATGACAATTATCAAACAGTTTGGGAAAACTTCATTTTACTTGTGTTATCCTAGTCAGTGATCATGTTGAATTTATAAGCAGAAAATGTAAGAATGCAAAAAGATTTGGAGATAATAACATAACCCTGGACTAATGACATACTCCGTACTACAAGGACAGCAGTCTAGGCTTTGAGGGTAACTACCACTAACTATTCTAAGGTCACAGTAGCACAACCATATGTGCAAACTTTAAATAGCGAAGAACAAAGACCATGAAACCCAATGAACAGATTAAAAAACCACTATTTCAAAAATCACTGAAACTGTGTACTTTGTGCTTTACCATTTCAAGCCCAGATTTTCAGTCTTCTGTTAGCAATCAAAGTATACAATTATAGGGAGAGATTTTTCAAAGAAGTCAGCACTTTCCAGTTAGGATAGGAAAGGAAGTAGATAAGTTTCCTAAAATTCTGATCAACCAGAAAGTTCCAAACAGTTTACGTATTTTTTAAAATATCACTGCTTAATTTCAGGGCCTAAATATGAATTAAGCTCTTGTGAAATATGATCCTTGATGCAGTGTGGAGAACAGCTATTTGAAAAATATTTTCCTTTAAAACATAGTTGTAAAAAACTAGAACCACTCCAAGCAAGTTGTCGTGGAGTCTCTCACTGCAACCACAGTACTGCAGTGACTGTACTGCAGCCGAAACCAGGACAACTACCTTATTTGCAGAAACTAAAGCCCTACAGATTTGCCAACATAAAAGTAGAGATTTGTGGCATGCCAATTAGGTGCACTCATTAGCTTCACATCCTTAATAAATGCTAGGTAGCTAAAGATCTGCTGGATTTATCCTGCCAATACTGCTTTCTGTCTTTCATTGTAAAGGGTGTATTTCTTTTTAACATTCCAAGTGTATAAATCAGCAAAGAGCAAAAGCTGGAATGTTGATCACAGTGCAAAGCTGATTAATGAGGAAACAAAAGAAGCTAATGGACATGCTTGGGTTAGGAATCTGTTCACAGTAGTGGATAGAATACTTTTCAATTAATAACCCCCATATACCCAAACCTGATGCTTAAGCACCATCCATTCTTTCTACGAGAAACTCAAATAAACCTTCATTTTAAAATGTTATGGAACCAAAAAGCAGATCTTAGGTGAATGTATTTTTAGCAGGTCTCTGCATGATCACCAGATGTACAATCATTACTTGGATAAACAGTATAAATTCTTTACCTTTCAGAGCAAAGCAATCTTTCCCCTACTCCATTATAAAGCACTACGGATACTGCAAACAAATTTACCCAAAAATGATTGGATTTACCAGAGAACAAAAACTATTAAGTTACAGGCCAGCTTGAAGAACAATCTGAAGTTTACCAAAATGAGTTCCCGAAAATCCTTTTGCTCTATCACATTCTGGAGACGCTGAGGTCCCAAGGATCAAAACATCTCAAACTCATGGTATTAGTTCAAGCGTCTCAGGGATCCTGTGCTGAACAGTTTGAATTTGAACAGATCTTCTCTACCCTCTCTCAGTTTATCTTACTCTTCTGAGGAAGTAAAGAGCAGAAGGCTACTACTGCTCAAGAGTGTAGTTCATGCAGCTATGAAATTATTGAGCACTTTCTTTCAGCATGTTTCAATTTAAATTTACAAATGGTGTTCTCTATTTTTTGCACTCATTGCAGACTACATATTTAAAATACATTATATTCTCCCCCTAAAGAGTTATTTGTTCTCATTCTTTTTCCTAAAACAAATTCAAGTTAAAGTACATTGTTATTATGGATGGCTAGGAAAGTAGAACACATAGATCTAGAACTTTTAAGTGCTCTTTCTCTAATTAAGTTATTCACATTAAGTTAAAAACTTTCACTTAGGAATTTGCAGAATGATATTGCTATGGCAACATTAGAGAAGTGAGTCCAATTATTGGAAAGCTTCATTATCCAGACTTCTGGCAGTATGACAAGCAGTTCAGTTTTGGGCCCAGTATTGCTTATCACAATCAAGAATGAGGGATTAAAAGAACTATGCAAGCGCTCTGTTGGACCCTGCAGATATTCACATATTTAATACTGGCCTAGAAACAAACTAGAAATCAAGGGTAAAGCATTTAAGACTACACTGAGCAAACTACCAGTATCTTTTCCAAAACAAGTCAGTGAACTCCCTCAGTAAAGACCAGCGTGCAACAGCGGCAGAGGGAGACATTTGTAAAGTCTGCCATTCTTTGAGATGTCGTAAATTTATGGACCAATACCTACAAAAGTAAAAGTCCAGTGAAAATCACCAGAGAAAGCCAGATTGGTCTCCAATTTATTGCCAATTGAATTTATTACCAACAGTAGAGATTTGGGACTTTCAGTCTGCATAGCAAAAATTTTCCAGTAACTCTCTTGAAAGGTTTAAATAAGCCTGAACCATTTGTTCAAGAAAAATGATATCTTCATAAGTGCCATAAATGACCAGTGTCATTTTATCCCCAGAAAAATGCAAATGAATAAATTTAAATATCTAATAAAAGAAAGAGACTTTACTTAGACGTATGTCAACTATACCAGGCTTAACTGAATACCATATGCCATGAAGACATGACTTGCATTCATATGCATATGCAAGTAGTGTGACATTTTGGTTTTATATCAAATGAATATTTTAAAGGTTATTGAAGAAACAATGGAGTAAGGGTAAAAATCAGATTATTAATTACATTAGCCTTTTGCATTCTCGTTACTTAAATTTAAAAATATTTTATAGGTCTGTATACAGGAAGAAGAATTCTTATAAAGAATAGAAGGCAAGCTTATGGATAAACAGAGCTAACAGGAAGATTTAGAAATAGATCCCATTTAATAAAATCCTACCAGACCAAAGCCACCCTAGACTTCATTTGAAATTCCTATGTTTAAAATCACAGAATGGAAACTTCCAGTTATATCGAAAGCCATACTATTGAATGGCTACTGGGACTCAAGGGAGGCAGGAAATCTCTGCTCTTCCATGTACCTTCCTGGAGCTGGTGCAGCTGTCTTCCACACAGCCTTTCCCTCCTGTGCTTTTGGAAACTGGAGCCACAATCTTGCACTTTATTTACTGAACTTTGTCCTTACTTGCTCATCACTGATGGCTGTCATTATAGACTCTCTCTGCAGGGTTCCATGCCAAAAGGCACAACTATAGGTGAACCTTTGTAACAGCAGAGGTTAAACAGGGATACTAACAGGAATTCAAGGCATGTGTTAACATGCAGGATCTTGAGCAGAATTCTTTTGGCAAACAAGATGGCAAACAAGAATGAACTGCAAATATTATGCACATTAGTCCTAGATGATCACATCCATCAGAATAAAATGAGCAGTGATTCATTCACTTTACTTCTGGTTTTCTCATTTTAATTTCCCCTCTCTATGATTTTCCAAAACTAGCAGACTTCCTTGGGCTGTTTTCATGAAGAGAAACGTAGTTTAGTTTTT
>JAOXNH010000060.1:27321079-27347762 GCA_028566575.1 Bartramia longicauda | reverse complement strand
AAGCTCTTCTTGAAGCTGCAGGGTGGGAAAAGTTTCAACATGGGAAATTCTGATGAACTGGGGAAAAAAAAATTACCATGAAACCCTGTTCAAATACTGGAACTTGGGCCCAGGGGAACTGTAGGATGTCCATGCATGGAAGTGTTCAAGACTTCACTAGACATTTCCCTGAGCAACTTGATCTAATTAAACTTGCTTTAAAAAGGGGATTGGACTAGGCAACCTCCAGAGAAACCTTCCAACCTAAATTTTATTATTCTACAGAAGTTTAAAAATAGAAATCCAGTTGGCCAAAACATGTGTGCAACAACTGAAGCCAAACACTGGTAGAGCTAATGTAAATCTGTCTCAGAAAAAGAAGCACATTAGGTTGTCATCAAGATGTTTCCTAAGTTAGATGGGGGAAAGGCTCAAATAAAACTCCTATGACATTTTTGGCCATTGGCAGTATTGTCAGTCTTTCACGTCTGAACACTTTCTAATCACAGTTGCCCAAACAAATTCTGCTTTTAGATTTCTGTCAGAAAATCAGAGAGCAATAGTGAGGACAACTTATTCCACATCTTAATATGAGTGGAATGAATTCAAGAACTAACTAACAATGTCCTGAAAATGAAAATCACTGAGAAGGAGAGCAATCTCCATTTATTATCCTGTTACAGTTCAGTTCTACTTAGATGACTCTTTTCCATTAATCTCCAGGCTTCCCATGGAGAAAGCAGAAGACTGATGCACAATTTAATGACTTGCCTTGGTGGAAACAGCAGGATAAGCCCATTTAATATGTTTTCTCCTAGTAGTGAATGACTGACCAATGGACCACCCCCAAAACAAAACCCCAACAGCAACAATGACTGCACTTTTCTAATCAACAAATCAAAATAGATTTTAACATGTATCTCTGATTGAGTCATGCCATACTCTTTGGTGACACCCAAATGATACAGTTGGTCTGTATTTCCTCACCTCTCAGCTATTAACCTCTCTCTGTTTCCCCTTGTCAGTTCTAATGCTTTCTCAGCTCTTCCTGCACCAAGAAATCCTGCTTCCTAATCTTCGTTCTCCTGCATTCAGCACACACCATGCCTCTTTCTGGGTTGCTTTTTACCTGTTCTGAGACTACAGTTTTCCACGCTGGCTAGCCATTGCATGCTTTGTGTCACAATGACCTTTTCCAGGGATTTTCTGCCATCTAGATTTTATTTAATCTAAACCCATTGATTCCTCCTTATGTAGTGTACTGACATGAATGCAACAAGAGGTTGGGTGGTTTGGGTTTTTTTCAGAAATCAGATAAATCTCATTTTCTCTTGCCCTTTTAAAATCCCTAGCAATACACATCTTCAACTCAAGGCAGCAGCTGTTGGAGCAGCCATCTAAGGCAGCTCCCCCCACTGCCAAGTAGGAGCTGAACCACCCTGGCTTGTTTGCTAGGTTTCAAACCACGTGCAATGTTTATGGCATCCCTGGGAAAACCTACACTGAGAGGGTGTCATGGCAACCTGTGCTGCAGCTGATGGCACTGCCTTTTGCTTCCCTGAGGCCTGGGCAGAATGAGCATGATGAGCGTCCTGATGGTATGCTGGGTATAAGCACACCTAGAAGCAACCTGGCCAACGTGGGACCATTACAGGTGGTCTTGAGAAGCCAGCTCCTACAAGGAATTGGACATTGATGGAGGAGGAAGTGGAGTTAAGAGTTGTGTGAATGTGAGCTATAACTTAGCATAGAGGATAATTATTTTAACTTAAATTCTGATATGTTTTGTTTCTTGTTTTTGAAGAATGAAGGACCCATTAAGTCATATTTCTGTATTTTTCCTATATTTGCAGAATAAAAAATGAGAAAGTTCTGTCTAATAATGCCTATACAATAATACAGGCATGACAATTAAACAGTATGACATTGGATCCTCATTTTCCCT
This sequence comes from Bartramia longicauda, assembly GCA_028566575.1. Taxonomy (NCBI): domain Eukaryota; kingdom Metazoa; phylum Chordata; class Aves; order Charadriiformes; family Scolopacidae; genus Bartramia; species Bartramia longicauda. The sequence goes on along the minus strand of JAOXNH010000060.1, from coordinate 27,345,838 downwards.
TTATCTTAGCTAGAGGATAGATTGCAGTGGAGAATAATTTTTATTTTTCACACATTAGTTATATTTGTGGCTTGAAACATCCCAGGCAAATTCTGTTTTTAGGACACACAATATTTAATATTTAAATATTTTAATATTTAAAAAGGAAATGTCTGCATCCTTCTGTACAGAGGCAGCAGAAGTTTTAACAGCTTCTCCCCATTCAAAGCAAACTGAACTGTGCAAGAGAGAGCAAGTCTTCATCTTGTAATATCAGGGGCATGGGAGGGTTGTGCTTTGTAGTAAAAATATGCACAACAGAGTTCATTTGTTTTTCTGTTGGTAACTTAAACACCAAAGCAGTGTTCTTGTGTGAGGGACTGTCTTGTTAGCCTAATTGTCTAAAGTGTACTGTATTGACTTATTCTCAGCATAAGCATACTGCATGTAAAATACAATCTGCAAAGAATATAGCCTTCCCATAAGTTTATCTCTACCACTGTTCATTTATCTTTCTACTCACTGATGCTTAAAAACTGAGTTTGTCTTTCCGCTTAAAATGGCAGACTTTTAGGATTTTGCAACCAGGGCTTTGACTGTAGGAAGAATTCTGTTCAGGACATTTCTATGGCTCTATACCTCCAATTGCAGCACTTGCTACTTACTGTGGCAAAAAGATGATAAAAGACACAGATCTCATATTTATTCCCCTCCCCATCCTAATTTAAGACCACTTTTGCTGTCAACTACTTGTCTCCTCCAACAGTGAAACATACAAGAACTTCCTTAGCATATGTAGACCACATCTGCACAGGAGTGTTCACATTCAAGCACCTCTCCAGCAGGCTGCAAAGCTAGCTCCGAATAAAATAACTTTTTATTTCACAAGCCTTTTAAGGCTGAAAGATGACAAAGCATTTTGTTAGAAATAAAGTTGGAGGAGTGCATCCTGTATTAAATGTGTCCTGAGCTCTTGCACTTATTTAGAGAAGTCCAGTTTTGTTTCTGGAAACTGACCACTGTGTGTGATCACTGCCTCACTCACCACACAAGGCTAATACAGAAGACCTGCTCTGCGAGCCACAACTTATGCTGATCTGCAAAACACTAATGAGAAGTGGTACAGGGACTGTCCTCATAGCTACATATTGTATGCATATGTACACATATATTTATGTACATATCTATATATTTATATGCACACACACACACATACATCCCTTCATGCACGCAGGTAACAACGGGATAACTATACATGTACACATACACACTTAACAGAAAAACCAAACACGTCCAAGAGCTTCTACCTTGGGCTATGGTATACAGTGATACCCTCACCTCATGCCATAATGAACACCACAAAAATAGAGCAGTAAAATTCAGTACAGGCGAAGACTAGCAAAAAGAGTAACTATTCTTGTCATTGTCCATCACATCCATACCAAAAGGTAACCATACAATAAGCAGGCTTAAAAAAAAATATTTTGTATATGAGAGAACTGTATATTAGAGAAAAAAAATTGTAGCTGAGGATGTTTATTTTCCTGGTGATGTAAACAGAGAAAATATGGTTGCTAGCAAAGCCTCAAGAAGAAACACTGCAGCTTTGTGCATGGTAAGTAACTAGCAAAAGCCAGCAGCACCACCTGGTGTTCTCTCCAGCCCCCAGAGAAGCTCTTCGTCCCTGCTTGGAGAACATCCCTAACAGCAAGGTCCAGCTCTGTAAACTTTGACCTCTTTAACCCACGGTGTGCCATAGGAATGCACGAACCATGACGGTAAAATCTCTGGCTACGATTATTAAATTGATGGAGTCAGGAGTCAGTAGTCCCAAAGCATAAATGAAGCTAAGATCTCCAGCCCTTAGCTTTGGATGTGACTAATAAACCCTGCTTATAGTAGAATGGATCAGTTTAAGCACAGCCATCAATGGATATGTGTTTTACCTGTCTTCCCTTGAGTACCTGCAGAATTAGTTCACTTGTGGGAAGAGTGGGTTGGGTGAGGCTGTGTTAGCCAGCAGGGTCCTGTGTGGACGTATCCTCCGGCCTTCATCTCTCTCAGCCAGCTTTGAAAGCAAGCCTGAGGCACTTTTGGTAATTTCTCCTGTCAAACTCCTCCTACTTCTGGAACAGTATTTTCCTGGTCTATTAAACTAAGATTGCATTTTGTAACTTGCGATGCTGCCTTTGATAGGAAGTGCTGTTTAAAAACTAAATCAAAACCTTGGATAAAAACTGAATAAGTACTTTTTTGATGCATATTAAAATAAGTATGCATGGCTATTTACAAAGAGCAATTGACCCTTGTGTTTAAAGATATCTGGTCCTTTGCAGCTCAGAAAGGGAGAGAAAAATACCTGATATTCAATTCTATTTTTCTTTTGTCACTTTCTCAGTAAGTAATAGCATGTAGACCTAGAGCGGGCAAATACTTGAGACAAAAATAAACTTATTCAGAAGCAAATATGTTCATTCATAAGTCATTATATTCCTTCACACATGAATACCCAAGCCAAAAAAGTAGGAACTTAGATGAAAACACAAGTCAGATTCAGCAATTGGGTATAAAAATACACACCTCCAGCTACAACAGGGCTCTACACAGCTTGCAGCTGGACCAGTAGAAGGTCATTGAGTACATTCTAAAAAACCTCATTGGCTTAAAAGATACTTAACTTCAGTTGTGAGTTTTTTATGATTTGTAAGTCAGCACCCTGCAATAAGTTTTAAGTACTGCAGAAGTTTGATAGGTGGGACAAAACAAAAGCAACTCTCAGTCACCCCGTAGCCCAAGGATCTCCCTTCACCCTTGCTTAGGGGACAGAACAAATGGCAGGAAAGTAAGTGGCAAGGAAAGTGTCAAGCACTGAGCACCTTTAGACACGCAGTTTCAGCCCCATCACTCAGTGCTGCCCTTCTGTGGTTGCCCTGTGGGACTTACTGTGGGGTAGGGGTGTGAGCAGAAGACAGTGTATTTGCGAATGATGCCATTCAGCTTGAGGGGAGGGAGCCAGGACACGAAGACGGTGGAGGCCGAAGCTGCAGCTGCTTTAACACCAGCGGGAGGACCTGGAACTGGAAAAACAAGATGTGTTAGAGTGGTCCAAGGCAAGCACTTGGTCAACCTAGCGTAGTGGAGGAGTAAAAGGGAAAAGAGGATCTTGCTGCTTTGGTAATTGTGCCCCCGTGGACCAAGTCGGACACCCTGTGTTAGGAAGCAGCCTCTGTGCTGCCCACGCCAGGGGAGAGGGTTTGGAGGGCTGTGCCCCCATTGCTAAGAGGGTAAAGGCTCTGCTTCAGAGGGCCCCAAAGCAGAAGCTGCCTCTGATGGTTAGAGTTTTGTGAAGTATCACCCCCAGCCTGCATGCATCAAAATATGTTAGCTGTGGCCAGTGGAATTGCCAAACAATATATTATTATAAATTGTCAATGTTGAAGACATAACTCATGCCAAATTATTGTTTGCTGTATAAATAATATGCGTGTGAACAGTTTAATGGATATACACAGTAGACCTGTGAACTTAATGAAGTGGAGAGCAAATGAGCTGCAGGCCTGACGTGACCCAGGTCCAGCTAGTGGTGTGACGTGTGAGCAGACATATGGCCATACAGTCTCCTTCCCCCCTGCCTTGCCTTCAGCAGCTCAGACCTCTATCTGGCACTGCAGTATGCAAACGCGTATCTCTTTCTCTAATTATTTAAATTATTGAAATAGATATGCTATATTGGAAATTACTACACATGGTATTAAAAACAATATGAAACATTTTGATGGACTGTACTGTCTACAGAACTTTCGGTTCATAAGAAATCTAATACTTTTATCTAATTTCAAGAAAAACAACCAAAATGTTAGAATTTCCAGTAAAATTACCATTGCAATGCTTGATCAGCTTTCTTTACCTTCACAGAAAACAGTTATTGTGCAATATAGACAGAAAAAACCCTTGTCCAGCAAGCTGATTTTCGTTGATGGATCCTTAATCTTTGTTCTACCTCATTTAAGTAAGTAGGTATTATGGTGGCCCAAAACTTTGCCTATAAAGAGAAGCCAGACAGCCTGGGGTCTACATTTGCTTAGCTTTGAGGCTAGCTACTTTCTTCAGGTTGAAAGAGCATATAAGGAGAGCTTCAATTTTCAGATCTATACCGGTATTACTGCAAGATCTAAGCAAGCTGACAGATAGGCACCACTCAGTGCAACATTTCTGAATATGCATTTTCTATTTATAGTGTGCTAAGAAAGCTAATAAGGCATCAAGTGAGAATGCCATGATTATAATTGCATGCAAACCCAGCCCCTCACTGCAAAGGGGCTAATTCAGTTAGCAGTTCTATCCAATGCAGAGTAAATATTGATGCTTGACAGCATTCAACTTGTTATTTATACCCAGCTCATTAGAAATGCTATTTGCTCCCGCTGCTGAAGAGTGAAAGCTAGCTCTCCAGGGTAATTACTTAACCCATGGGAGGATTCCTTTACAGTTACTAATGGTTTCTGGGAATCACTGCAAATAGACGTATGAGGTTAAAGTAATTTATTGTTAAATTAGGGTGTGATCTATAGGGACAGGTTCTGATGGTAATTGGTCATGGCTGTCAACTGTTGAGGGATTAACTCAGAATTCATGTAGCATTTTCCAGTCAATGAACATATGTGGAAAACATTGCTTGTCAGTGGACTGCTGTATTACTGTCTGGTATGCACACCAGCAGAAAGAGGGGCTAGAGAGTTGGGAAGCCATATAGTCAAATTTCTGGAGCTTTTTTAATCTAGGCACCCCTCTGGCTCATTGAGGAGGGGCTGGAATCAGGCAACAGTTTTTGCAGTGGTGCAAAAATTATTGCAGTGACAAAATTTATTCTGAATGTTTTTTTTTTTATTATTCCTCTTTTTGTTATGTTGTCTTTGTTTGCTGGGTTGTGCACATGGAAATGACTGTGTGTGGGGAAGTGTTTACATTTCCTTAGAAAGAATTCTGCAGACTGTCATCTGATGCTTTACAGACCACCACTGTCCTCTATCCAGAGAGTAAAGTCATTGTTCAAACTCATTCCCTGGACCTAAACAAGATTATTATGATTTAGCTCAGCATTAACTAAAACATTTGTTACTAAACATGTGTTCCTTGAGTAGCTGAAGAAGGTGGAGGAATGCCTTATCTTAGAGAGGAAAGACCCCTGTCTTGCTATGCTAACGTAAGGTATTTTCTCTCATTGCCATTGCATCCCTTAGCCTTAATAGCTTCAGTCATTATGAGACAGCAGCATCAGGAGACCTGGGCTGTCTTACTGAATTCTCCAGGGACCATTTTTTAGCACACTAATTCCCACAGATCTGAGGAAAGACAAGCTAAATCTGCACAGTACCATAGTTCCTTTTTTTCTGTAGTTACCAGGGGTAAAATAATGGTAAGAAGCTGGAGGACAACCAGGGCTGAGCACAGAGAGCTGAGGACTGCTTCTAGCCAACTTTGCAAGCTTCCAGGGAGCAGATTTGGTAAATTTAAGATCAAAGATGGCCTCATTCTCCAGCTAGCAGGGCTTTGAAAGACACGCAAATAGCATGCTGCTTTCCTGTGGAGGAGAACACTTTGTATTCTTGACAGTGCAAGTGAAATGCTAACGCAGAGAAGGCAATTATACTGATATGACTAGTCTGGAAAACAGCATTTAGATGTGCTGGATAATGGGGAGGAGCTCCAGGAACTTTCTCATTCCCCTTTTCATAAGCAGAGAGATTATCACCATTTTTCTTCACAGTACTGAACAGTGGGGAAGCAAATGCACTGAGCACTGGGCATTTAAGAGCAGTATCATCAATGTATCAAAAACTGAACGCTGCTCTGAAACAGGTTTTTAATTCTGCCCCACAAAAGACTATCCTATTGACTGTTACATTTAGGAAAACCAAAGCAAAATACACTCCTGACTGCTACCAGTAGTGCCTTTGTTCATGTAGATATCCCACCTATAATTTAGACTGATGCTAGCCAAAATACATTCACATGGGCTGTCCACCCCTCATTCACTCTGAACTGGCCTCATATTAATCACACCATTTCCATGAAATCCTGACAGTTTCACAAGAAAAACATTTATTATTCTGTACCCTGTTCTGTTAGTCAAAAAGATAAAATTGGAGATCTCTGACAATAGAAAAAATATTAAGGGGTCATTAAGGGCAATTTTCCATCATAGTCCCCAGGTGACAAACTGCACAGCCATCTTCATCAGCTGAGCTCTGCTCCAAAGAGTACTGAACATATACTTGATTGGATTTACACTTAATTGTTTTAGAATAAATATAAAGCTTTGTCAGATGGTATCTGTGCATCCACCTTTCTCATGCCAATCGCCAGGAAGCTCGGTGCCCAGATAGAGAAAGGAGAAGAGGAAAATCTCTCTGGATTCAGGCAGAGTCTTACAATGAGTCTGGCAAAGGGGTTTAATGTTATTCCTCCTTCCTCTCTGCAGTAGTCCCTGCTGTTCCCTTGCTGCAGCTTTCCCCTTGCTCTGAACGCTGACCTCTCTGGCAGAGGAGAGCTGGAAGAACAGCACCGCTGCACCGAGCAGAGTCTTCTGTGATACACAGACAGCTTTCTGTGCATAAGAATGCATTTTCCCAAGAGAAATTGTTACGAGAGAGAAATATGCATCCTGCGGCATCATAGAAACCCCAGAAGCAGCCTCTGCCAGACACTCAGTAAAAAGCAGCCAGGCCAGGACAAACTGCCAATTGCAGGAAGGTTTCCCTGGGAGGGGGCTCTGGGGGCCGTGTCCTCTGCTGGCCACTTTTGCCCAAGGTCAGTGGTGCTGCCGCCAGCCGAGGTGCTGTGTTGGGCTTGTACGGGGAGCAAATTCAGTGTCTCGACTACAGTTTTCTCGTATTGCATTTGCAGTGCAGATACAGGGGAGGAATTCATCAAGCCCCCATTGCTACAAAGTGGAGTAGCTTCTGAAACTGTACTTTGAACGCAGTGAGGAAGAGAATTTGAAGAACTACTTTAATTTTTAATGATTTAGTAAATTAAATCCTCAAGTGAAGAGGACAATCGGTTTATTAGACACTGTGAAGTGGAAAATGTAGGGGGCAAAATCACAATGAATTCTTAAAAATTGAGCATTTCTGCTTGGCTTATTTTTCTGCCAGGAGGAAGTTCAAGAAGAGCAGTTTCTTTTTCTAAAGGCTAATGGGGGAAAAAAAGCTAGACAGAACCCATAAATACGATCACATTGAAAGGAAAGCTCATTTTCTGTTATTTGCTAGAGTTGTTCCCATTTCCTAAGCTGATCAGCAGCAGTGTCTGACCTCTGGTGTCTAAAATCAGTATCAAACACTACAAGAAATCGAAGCTTCAACACGTTTCATCCAGGCTGACTGCTCTGCTCCCTGGGTTACTCTTATTTTGCTGCACTGGAGATTTCAGGCCTGCTAAAGAAATTTTGGCCTGATGTCTTTAAACTGAACACCGACAGAGAACTCACAGGAAGCCATGACCTGCCTTTCAACAGCAGCAACAGAACATGCTGCACCACTGATTTTATAAAGAAAAGTTTCACCTAATGTAAAAGAAATACAAAAAGAAAAAAAATATGGCGTGATATAACTATGCAGAGGGCTTGGAAAGACACTTAAAAATATCTCAGATTTACAGATTTTATTAGAGGAGGGTGGAATATCTTGTGTCATGCTTTTAGCCAGGGAAGGTCTGGGAGCAGAACAGTAAGGTTTCCAGATCTAAGTTCTGTTAAGATTGCAATTATTCCACATGCTGAGAGAGTGTTCAAATTAACTTTAGGGCACAATCTTCTAGGTCCACTGAAATTAGGCCTACTGAATAATTCTTAGAATAATTCCTTAGAAAACTACAAAAGAATTGTCTGTTCTTTCTGAGGAATGAGGCACCTGTTTGATGCATATGATTTGGCAATGTGATTGCTTTTTTCCCATCTAACTTCCACAGCCTTAAGGATGTTTAGACCTGGGGCTTTTGTCTTGGCCTATGTTTAACTGCAACCTTTTATGTATTCCACTCTAAACCTGCACTGCCTTTAATAAAAAGTTGTGAAGCAGAACATGAAATCATTGTATTTTCTGGAAATGCATTTCAGTTCAGTTTTCTGGACAAAAGCTTTAATGAGTGGAAGCAATGCGAGGCATCAGAAAACATCTGAAAAGGTTAGTCACACTGCCTCAGGGTGAATTATTGTTGAACTGCCAGGAGGATTAAAGATGAGAGATGAGCTTTTGCATAGCAGCCAAACATGGTCAGAGCCTACGTGTTTCGCAGGACTCAGGGGCTTGTCTGATCTCAGAAAGAGAGGAAAAGACCGACCAAGAATTAGAGAAGCAAACTAGGAAGAAGTGGGTTTAGGGAAAAAAAAATATTTGGGGCTTCCAATGTTTCAGAATTGTTGCAAACTGGAGACAGACCATAGGAGCTGGATGGGTGTGTGTATTAGGGGAAGGGAGAAATGGGCACTGTAGCCCTTCAGGTAGGAAATACTGTTATCAAGCAGCAAGTCATCCATCACTCTCCCTGGCCAGCAGGGCAGAGACAAGTACTCAGCCTATTTTGCAGCAAAAGAGATTGCATTATGGTGGATCCTTAACTGGTATAGGATGCTTGCTCCTTATTGTCCTCGTATATTGGACTGGCTGACCAATTTGACACATAAGGCATCAGGCATCAATGTTGCTCAAAGGCATAGACCAGCAAGCACATTCTTGCTCTCCCCAGGGGTGCTCTGACATGAACTATATCTCTTTGAGACCAGCCTGTCCCTAAACTGTTGGAGCAGTGTGGAACAACTTCCTTGTCTGCTGGTGGCTTAAGTCCCAGCCCCAAGGCTCTGGGGTGAGAGTCTTTGTGTTCAGAAAGTATTCAGTGAAAAGTTGCCATGCTAGGATGTGCTTGACAAAAAGTACTTGAAAATGCAGCAAGTGATCTTATGGTTCTCTTATTTTTTGAGCATATTTGGAGGTTCTAGCAGGGGAGTGCAGCCACCATATAACCTTGACCCATGAATGGTATGTCTCAATCAGGGAAGGTTTTCTTCTCCAACTGAGCGTGCAGCCTCAGAAGAGATGTACATGGAGTGAGGGAGGACGGGGACACCAGCCCAGCCAGCCAGACCAGTCAAATCAACCCTGGCAATCAATGGGGTGACAGATATCGCAGCCAAATAGTCAACACTGTTTAATACCTTCATAAGTGATCTGGATGATAGGATCAAGTGTACCCTGACAAAGTCTGCTGATGACAACAAACTGAGTGGAGAAGTGAACATTTCAGAAGGGAGAGCCACCCTACAGGAAGACCTGGATAGGCTGGAAGAGAGGATTGACAAGAACCTTGTGAAGTTCAACATGGACAAGGGTAAGGTCTTGCACCCAGAAAAATATAATCCAGGAGTGCAGCACAGGGATCTACTCAGCTAGGGAGAAGTTCTGTGGAAAGTGACCTGGATATCCTGGTGGACAAAAAGCTCAATATGAGTGAACAGTGTGCTGCTGTGGCAAAGAAAGCCAATAGGATGCTGGGTTGCATCAACAAGGGTATCACCAGCACACATAGAGAAGTCATTATCCCACCCCACTCAGTGCTTGTCAGGCCACACCTACAACATTGTGTTCAGTTTTGGTCCCTGCTACACAAAAAAGGTGTGGACAGGGTGGAAAGGCCACAAAGATAATCAAATGACTGTCATATAAGAAAAGGCTGAGAGAATTGGCTTTGTTTAGCCTTGAGAAAAGAAGGTTTAGGGGAGACCTTATCACCATGTTCCAGTATTTAAAGGGTGGCTACAAAGAAAATAGAGACTCCCTTTTTACAAGGAGTCACATGGAAAAGATGAGGGGTAATGGGTACAAGTCACTCCTGGGGAGATTCCGGTTGGACAGAAGAAGAAAATTTTTCACAATGAGAACAATCAGCCATTGGAATAATCTCCCTGAGGAAGTGGTGGATTCCCCAACATTAGACACTTTGAATATTCAGTTGGACAGGGTGCTGGGCCATCTTGCCTAGACTGCTATTGCCAAGAAAGGTTGGACCAGGTGATCCTTGAGGTCCCTTCCAACCCGGTATTTTATGATTCTATGAAAGGAAAATGTCTGTGGTGAAAAGGAAAATGCCCAGGACACAGGGGAGAGGAGTGAACCCAGTGTGGAGCCCTGTTGCGAGGGCTGCTCCTCCTTCCAATGCAAGTCAAGCCACTGCTAAACCAAAGAGTGCTGAACCAGATGCCCACTTGAGTCACAGGGCAGCTGTGAAGATCTCTCTACAGACCATAGCTTGCCAACCATCCCTGCTGGGGCACGGGCGGATCAAGCCAGCTCCTCATCTCAGAGCTTTTTGAGGATTTTGCAGTGTGCAATTTTAGTTACAACTGCATGAAGAAGGCTGCCCTCCATCACTGAGAGGATGCTGGCAGCTTGAAGCCCAGGGTGGGCAGCACCTCACTGCTGCCCCAAGCAAAAGCGGTGGTATAGCAGGAGCCTTGGCAGAGGACTCGCTGGAGGAGAAGGAGCCTGGGGCTAACGCCCAGCTCCCAGGTAAAATCACAGACTGAGAGATCGGAGATGCAGACAGATTCAAGAAAAACTGTTGGAAACAGATTGTTAGTCAGCTTTATGGATCTCAGTGAAGGACATGTTTTTCTTATTGGAAGAGAGCCACAATGTAGAAATAGACTGAAATCGAGAAAGAGGGCTGCAGCCATAGCTTAGGCTGTATATTTAAACATCTTTTGCTGTTGGACCATCTGGGCCTGGAGCTAAATTTACCTACAAATTATTTTCAGTGTTTCTACTTCTTGAGAGGTGGAAGGTGCACTTGATACTTTCTGCCAGCAGGAAAGGCAAAATAAATGTCCTGGGTCAGATTTTCCCAGTGTCAGACCAGTGTGTGGCTTTGGATGCCTAATTTGTCTGCAACACCTGCCTTGAACCCCAGGCTGGGTGCTCTGCATGCACAGAGCCCCTCCACAGACAACACAAAATCTTGACTTGCATTCCTCCTCCCGGTAACTCCATACAACAATTAGCAATGCAAAATGTACTCCCATCTTTTTCTGCTTTTATGCTGTTATTGATTTCTCCTTTTTTTTGAACCATGGTTAAAGGAAGACTGTTTCCGTGGTGAAAATACTGATGGGGGATCCAGAGAGTCTAGTTTCTGACTCAGCTCAGTCAACTTTTCTTGGTGACTCCCATGCACCTGGATCCCAGAAGAAAGCCTCAAACCCAGGTGAGATCTGGCAGTCCCCCTAGACATCAGGGAAGGTTTGGTGTGGGCCTCTGATGACTCATGGGAAGCACGTGGGATGGGGACTGACAGGTGCTGGGTGAGGAAGTTGTGATTCTCAACTATGCAACTTTTGCAACCTTCTCTCACAAAATGAGGCACCTGCTTCCAGCCCTAGGTTGGCCACTGCTGTGAAAAAAAAGAGAAAGTAGGATAGGTAAATATAACACACCAATGATTTCATTTACTTCGCAAAGATACACAGACATCACTACCACCAAACTGAGACACATCTTCAAATTGAAAGAAATGCATCACTCCGCCAATAATGTATAACTCTCTCATCTTATGATGTCCCATAATATCACCATCTTCACGTATTTCACTTGTATAAATAAATCAAACACCACACAAATGAATTGCAAACATACTTAGAACAACATATTTACTACCCTAAAGGCTTTTAAGCTCAAGAAATTTAATTGCTTTCCTATACACTGATAATCAGGAGTGACCACCTCAGCTCTAAGATCCTGTTACAGCTCCAATTTACCAGGTAATGAAAACATTAAATTTTGAGTAATCAGTGTAGATTTTATACATAAATCCTTTCCTCACACCCTCTTCTTTCAGAGATGCAGCTTAGGGTCTAAAACAACTAAATAAGGGAGATATTTGTGGGTGAACAGGATTGTGGAAGAAGCAAGGCCAGAGGAAGGAACAAAAGCAGCAGAAACACTGGCAGGAGACAACCCACAAACAGCGCCTAACGACCCTACTGATGGAGGGCAATTCTCTACTGATGGAGGGGAATTCCACCCATCTGGCAGTTGGGGGTTGTGGGGGCGTGTTGTCTGGGAAAGACGGTACTATATAAGCTGCATGGTTGTTACAATAAAGGATTCCGATTCCGATTCTGGACTCTGATTCCGATTCTGATTCTGATTCTGATTCTGGTTGCACCGGGGTCCGTGCTTTCATACGCTACACAACAACTTCTGCTCTAAAACCCACCCGTGAGCTAAAAAGATAAAATATTGTCTTATGTATTAGATTTGCTGAGCTTTGCTGGGATGCAGAGGAGACTGAAACGTACTGTTTCAGTAAGAGCTGATATGACTTAATCCAGCTTGAGTATTTACCCCACTGTAACCTTTTGGTTAGCTCTCGAAGGCCCAAACTCTTCTCTTCCTGGGTAAGTACTGTGCATAAACGTGATCATCTAGGGCAAAGGCTGAGAGTCTGTCTGGCATTTGTACAGAGGTATGTTTGTGGAACAGAAAGGTTTCATGCTGCCTTCCTTTGCTCTGAGCCTATGCTTTCTTCAGCCCTGAGGAAGTGACTTTGAAAAAAAGTGACTTTCCAAGATATGGAAAATACATTTTTTATGATGCAAAGCACACAGCATTAATAAAAGTGGAATTGCCAGGTGGTAAATAAGCTTAATGAAGAAATCAGGCATATCTTGACAAAAATCTTCTGGACACAATCAAAAAACCAGACAATGAAAACCCCAACAGTCAGTCCACCTCTTTTGGCTAACATTGAGCCTGTTCTCATTAAGAACAAACTTTTAAAGAAAACTCTACACTAAAAGTTTTAGAATTCTGTTAGATGAGCTAATGCTTTTTTCAGTTCTCATTCCCTACCCTTTATAACAGTCTGCATAAGCTAACTTCATCCTGTGTTCAACAAATACACATAAGGATGATCAAAAGAGTGTATTTTATTTCTGCATTAGCTGCAGAATTCCTTTGATTACTTGGGCATTCTAAGCATTTGAAAATGAAAGATATTTCACCCATCTGCCCAAATAGGTGACAGAACCTTTGACAGCAATGGTCTAGGGAGGTGCACAACATAAATTAGGCGGGCCTGTTCCAATAAACCGACAAATTCCTTTTATAAAACTGGTCATCCCCAACTGGTATATAGTAACTAGCATAGGAGGTACTTAGCACCTCATCAACACAAGGATATCCAACACTTTGAGTTCCATGTGTAAAGAAATAGTTCAATACTTATAACCACTCATTCCTTGGCTAGAAAGATGCTAATCTGTATTAAATCTGTGGGAGACTTGTGGATGCACCTGTTCAGCTGCCATCATATTACTTACACACTGCTATTGTCCCACAGCCAGGCTACTGCTCCTGGCCATAAGGAGCTACCCAGCTTTTCTAACCTTTACCTCCTCATCTCCTAAAATCTGCTCTGATTTTGGATTTCAGAACCATTTTAGCATAAACTTCTAAAACATCTGTCAAAACACTTCCTTGAAGCGTATACAGATAAACATCACATCTTTGTATTTGGTTGACATCGGCAAATTTCTTACTAAAGTAATTATTAAAGGGTTGACAAGCCTGTTAAAGCAGAGGCTTGTAAAGTAAACACTTCTTCTAAAATTGCAGAATTGTATCATAACTTCTAGATTGTAAATATATAACTTGACTATCAGAAAGCTTGTTTTTAACAGGAAATATTCTGACGGCAACGGTGATAAAATAGCTTGCAATTTCTAATGTCATATTCCCTTGAGCTGCTGACTTGCTACTTTTCCAGAGCATATGCCTTTAACGAAAGCCATTAGTGATAGACCGGGGAGAATTTTCCTTGGAGTAATAACCTGCCCTCAACCCTGCCCAATCCAATTCTCGATTCAAAATTCTGCGAAGATACAATTTTAAAAAAGGAAATGGAGTTGAAAAGGAGAACTGAGAAGTTATCTAAATAGTTGTAAAATTGACAATGAACAGAAATGTGTTTTTATTTAAAGCTAAATGGCTTGTGAGAAATGCTCAGCACAGATAAAAGTTCATAATCCTTTTAATAACAACTTGCCTGCTGTTCAAATCCATTTTATTTTTTGGTTAAGTGAAGATATTTTGGAAAGTATCAAAATCATAAGAAACTAATTACACTGTTTTGTTGACACAAGCCATTATCTATGTCACAGGGCGTGAAACTGCTAAAATACTAAAACTGAAAATTCAAGGAGGATGTCACACAGAAAAATAACTCTGAAAAATAAATTAGGGCATTCAATATCATCTTCATATTATTTTATTTGGCATTAGAGAAAGGAAGTTTTTAGCACAGAAATCCAATCTGGAACAAGCTTTTAGTCTTCAGTTAGCATTTCACCTGAAAAATATTCTGCAGCTGAGATGATCTTGCACCTATTGCACAGTCTGAGGTAGCTTTGCACCTATCACAGCTAACAGTTTCAAAAAAGGCACTCAAGTGTCTGCAGGAGATAAAAGCAAGGAACTTGGCAGTTTATCGCTTCAAAAACACATCTCTCTCTGATAGTACAAACTAAAAATGTTTCACTGGAAGAGAATACTATGTCTTATCAGAAAAAAATTAACCTCTCAAATTCTGAGTCAGCAAGTCACTGAGATTTCTACTAAATTCATATGTTCCCATTCATTCCACCTCCTGATTATCTTGTTGAATTATGTCCTTAGAGGAATTAGGGACTTAAATAATCAGTAGGTTTTTAAAACTAAACACCTAGTGGGAACATCTTAAATTGAGAACTTGTAGAATATACAGCTTTAGATGCTGAAATCTCTTCAAAAACAAAAAGGAAAGAATCATATAATAGAGAGTATTTGGGTAGCAGAGGACAGCAGGTAGTCAGTTGACAACTTCACTTGTTTTTGTCTTCAATAAACAAACAAATCTACCAAGAAAGGGAACTAGCAAGATCACCCAAACAAAATAAAAGTAGCCACATATATCTTGAAATGTATTTTTTTCCATCAAGAAAATTAGAAAGAAATAAAGAAGCTGCTCAATTTTAGGCTTTTGGTTTGCTTCATTACCCAATGTGTTAATTACATCTCATGTCTCTAATATTATTTTCTCAGAGGTTTTAGCAGATAATTAAGTCTGTTTCATGAATCTCGTTAAAGTTTTTCATAACTTTTATTACAGCAAATTTTTCACCAGATAGGCAGCGTATGGCTTCAGTATAGACTAATACTTAATGAATCCTGGTTTAATTAGCTTAATTCTTCCCCCCTTCCCTGTACTAGTTAACAATCTGTGCTCAGATCAAATTTTCTTGAAATGATCATAGAATAGTTATGATTGGAAGAGACCTTTAAGATCATTGAGTCCAATCGTTAACATAAACACTGCCATGTCTACCACTAAACCATGTCTCTAAATACCACATCTACATTTCCTTTAAACACCTCCAGGGATGGCAACTCAACCTACGTAAACTGTATATGGCAGTTATACACTGTTAAACTAATTTGAATTACAAAAGATTCTGAAATTTCCAACTTGAATGTCCAAATGTAGGCAGTTTGATCTATGTGTAGGTATCCAAATTAATGGTCTGGCTTTTCAATTAAGCTAAGTAAAATTATTTTATTTCCTGATAAGGCTTAACTAATTAAATCTTGTACAAACTTAATATTTTTTAATGGTTATGAAAGCAGTAAATACTTGGTTTTCATTTCCCAAATATCTCACAAAAAGAAGAATGATATTTTAATGTTCTTGTATTAAAAAGTACCACAAGTGGCTTTATACTCTAACATAAATAAAACATTAAACAAAACAGTAAAACCACCCATAACATCAATGATGTTGTTTTCCAAAACCCAAAACATCCAATTCAAATTAATAATAAATGACTTAGCATAGTTTTTATCCTTACAATATTTACTTATAGATCACCTAATTTTCTCCTAGGGCTAATGTGGAAACTGGAATCTGCTGCCATATATGATCAATAATCCTCCTGTGAGACACAGGAGACATTGCCAAAAGTAGTCAGTCAAAAATTAAATTAATTTGGGTTTCTTGGTTAGGATGTTCTTTTTTTTTTCTTTTTAAGTAGAAAGCAATACAAACATTTCCCAGCATCCCATGTTTAGCTTATTGGCTTCTCCTTGTGAAGGATGATGTCCAAATCTTCTAAAACTTTGTTTGACTGGTTTGACCTTATTAACACAATTTGAGCTTGCAGAAAAAACAACAAAACATTTTTGGAGTTTATGATTTCTATGAAGTGTTTGTCACAACATAGAGGGCAAGTTCAGCTTATCAGTCTTTACCGCTATTAATCTTGTTTTGGGCCTAGAATGAGGTCGAGTCACTTTGTACACAGGGTAAGAAATTATCTGATTGCATTACAAAGTGGAATTCCAATAAAAGATCACATCTGATAAAAAGTATACACATTGTTCCTAGGAACAGCAAGAACGAGAAACAAGAAGAAGACACTGCACATTTTAACTAGTGCTGGTTTTTGACAAGGAAAACATCCAACTATATGAAACAATTTAACTGGACCTCTGAAATATCAACTATAGACTCCAGCCAATATTTTCCAGTTTGTGTTCTTGAAGTCAAGCCTAGAGAGCTACTCTTTTAGAAGTGATCCAGCCTGACTCATTAAAAAGATAACATTTTTAGAGGATGATCAGTATGGTTCACCATAAAAAAGTTGCATCAGGCACCTCCCCAAAAACAAAAGCATCCAAAATTCTGAACTTACTACTGGAAATTTAGATCTCATCCCATTTTTTAGGTACACTAATAAAACTGTTTCAGACATCCAAATAAATTTTTTCAGAGGTGAAAAGATGCAAAATCTTAAAATAAGTATTCAGGCTATTTGTTACTATTAGAGCACTGTTGATATCTGATGGAAAAATTACATTTCAGTGATAATTACTTCTGTGTTATTCTATGTTTCAGCTCAGTTCAACAGTATTAGATATTTGCCCTTCCAAAGGCTAGTGACAGATTAAAACTTATCCCTTGGTACTTTTAAAAGTTGCCTGTAAAATCTGAGGATATTCTCTCTGGATCTCATGTTTGTTGAGATTGTGTTTGTTCACGTGTTTGTTCTCTGACAGACAAATCTCTTGCAATACAATCATTGTTAACGTTTTACCCAGGAACCATTTTTTCCCCTTGGAGTATTTCAATACTTAGGGCATTTTGCCTAATTTATGCTAAGTTGTTTAAATAATGTTTTTTCTTCCTCTGTGTTCCAAATCATAACTTAAGCCGATCCAGCAAGGATACAGCTGCGTTTAAAACGCAGAACTGTTTGGTCTTCCCTATCTGCCTGTCTGCCCTCTTCTTTTCTTTGTCTAGAAAGCAGTACTGCTGCCCACAGGTGTCTGCTACACAGCTCCAAAAAAACCCTCAAAAAGTGAAATGCTACAGGGACTTTGGGAAGATGTGAAGTGATGTACAAGTTACCTCATCATCTCAGATTACAGGGAAGGGCCACTCATTTGGAATGGTTTCAATAACAAGTCACCAAATAAATCTTAATACTTTTCATTTCTCTGAGCAAAAGCCAAACATCTTTGGAGCCCAAATGTCTTTTGTAGTGTTCTCAGATATCAGCACTATTGAAAACCCTTTATAAAATTGGTCATTCATCCAGTATAACTGCAAAGCTTCCTATCTAGTTACTCCTGTTATAGGACATCAGTTGTATTGAACTTTGGGACATTTGAAACATTTTATCTCTATGACGTCATCTAAAGTAAAACACCTGGGCAGACTTCCGAAAATCCTAAAAGAAATTTTTAATTAAATCATGCCTTGCCACTAACTTTTTGAAAGTCAGTAACCTTTCATGGAGATTTTTAATGGGAGATTTTGCTGAACCACTTAAGAAAATCATCTCAGAATGAACACTCACTATTTCTGTGGCAACCCATCATTTATGTGATTACCCAGAAGAGTATTTTAAACATCTCACAGACAGAAGCTGGTAATGTATTCCAAAACAAGAAGCTTTTTGCTGATGGCTGGCAGTGAAGTGTGTTCCTTGATACCTATTTTAACATCTACAAAAATAAACTTTTCTGAAATTGAAAGTAACAATTTAACTCACAAATCCATCATGTTCAAAGAATTAAGAACTATTTCTCAGCAGGTTAAAAAGCCACAGTGCTCCTACCTAACATTAAAACATTTGACCTGTTAATACACTTCATTCATTCAAAAAAAAAAATCACGTCTTTGTTTTATACCTGAATTTTCCACTTGCTCTAGAGTCACTTAAATTTCCACATTATTCAAGTATATATGCCAAGTGTTGAATGATAGATCTGTATTCACATTAAAGTTCCCCCACCACTGGGTACCCAGAAAAACAAGTACTAAGCATGATTTGGAGAGCTTTAAAAGCCAAACACAAGGACAAATTCTTAGATTTGCTGACAAATTATTGCTTTAATCTTATTTTCTCAAGCTTTAAACAGAAGCTGTGCATACCTCTTCTCTCTGCAAGGGAAACTGAAACACTAAAAGTGAAGGGAAATAATAAGATTTGAGCCCTAAGAAGAAAGTAGCCTCTTATCTTGAAAGAGCTACAGTCCTCAAAACTTGGCAATAATTGCAAGGGGAGAGAACTGCCAAAAATCAAGTTAGGAGATTACACCTACCACTTGATACTAATTTCAATTCTGATTAAATGGCAAGCCCAAAAATCAAGAAGTAACAAGCATTTAAAAATTCAGCATGAACTAGGTAACCACTCAAAAGTACAAAGGACTAATCAGAAAAATTCTTAAATTTAGTTACTGAGCTGTAGGAGTGTTTCATGTGCTGGGCACCTGCCTGTTCTGTTTTGGTTGGGTTGTTGTTTTGCTTGGGTTTTTTGGTTTTTTTGTTTGTTTTTTTAAATAAAGGGGAATGGCCTCCTTTACTGGGGACCTTTATACATTATATAAATCAAATAATGAAGTAAGTCTGCATTCCCAAGGATGGAGAGTGAACAAGAAGGAATACAGACAAGTGTACAGCTCTGAACAGGAGGATCAAAAATCGGAGCATTTTTTATTTATCCAGTGAAGCCAGGTTTGAAGTATCTATTACATTTCATTAAAAGTGTTCGCAGGACAAGAGCAGGAGATGCCCTGCTGTTTCTAATTATTAGGACAAGGCTAATAGCTATCTTCGTCTTCTGTTGCTCACTTGGATGCTGCAATTATTCTGGCCTATAGGACTTGAAAAAGGATACCCATTCTTTCAGAAATCTGAAGCGTAGTCTACGAGTCTGGATAAGCACACTGCTTAAAAATTGACAGATCCAACCACAATTGTTCCATTTGCTGAGCAACACAAAGATCTGAAGCTGAAAACAAACATTTGACTCCTGCTTTGCTGTCTGTTGTACCCTCTACCAAGGAACACAATAGTGGATCGTGTGCCCTCAACCTGAGCTTATATGATTTCCTGTAGTTACTCTTTAATTTAAATCTTTCACTTTTACCTCATTTTCCACTAAGATCTAGAAAGATCTCGAGATACTTTTCAGCTGGGCTATAAAATGAGATTGCCTAGATTTTTACAAAAAAAAAAATAACAGAAATACAGGTTAAGAGACAAAAAAAAAAAATAAATTCAAATTGCTTTCCAATGCTAATGAGGTAAAACCCAACCTACCTACAACCCCCAAAATATCTTGTTCCCTAAACTTATCATCCAGATACTGGATAAATCATCCATCCTGGTCACCTCACAAGAGGTAACAAAACCTCTTATTATTCTAAACTTGAATTTTTAGCATTAGGTATTTGATGATAGCTAACTACACTGAGTGTGATATTGTTGTCTTGAATATAAACTCTGAAAGTTGAAAGAAAGATTGACAGAAAAAAAAAGTATAGGAACGTTGCTTTAATGGTGCTATTTTTAACTCAACATTTTCTAAATACAATCTGTTCTATATAGTTGATTTGACTGCAATTTATATCAATGAAACATTTCAGCAACATACTGCTTTTTGATTAAAGAAAAGCTTGTAGTTAAGGGCATAAAACTGATTAAAATGAAGTTTCTGGTGGTAGCCTGACAGAAGCTTTGTTGGGCTGCACCCAGTAACAACACTGACAAGTTTGGTTGTTTTGGTTTTTTTTCCCTTACACTGCAATAGAAATCACCTTTCATGGTCAAAAAAGTTCTTAGATTATAAGTATCGCTTTTTTTTTCCCCTGCTAAAGAAAGTGAATTCTCATCCATAGCAATGAAAAATTCCCTCCATAAATTATGGGCAGCCTCAAGCTAACTTCATGTACCATAAATACTAAATGAGAATACTAACTGTCAAGTACTAGATGTCTTCATGTCTTAATCTATGGTAATCTGCCTTCCGGTTGGATGGTCCAACAGGTGATTTAAAATCAATTTTATAAGGCTGCAACAGGGGTTTTGTACACTATGAGCCTTCAGTTCCTGATGGTAAATTGAATTTAAAAGCAATTGCTACTCTCTTGTCATGCAAATCCAAGTCATACTGAATGCCAGGGTTAATGGGTATTATTTTGACTGTGTATTTAGGAGGCTGAGTTAAATCATATTTTTATTTTTAAGGATTTCATGTTTAATTAGCACATACCTTTTACTAAACTTAATTATAGGGCCATATCATGTTTGCCAGCCTTTCAGAAATTGAGACTTGAAATGCCACTCCGCTAAAGAAGTTAAGCTAAAGGTGCAGGAGAAGATTAAGCATACTTGCTTTTTGGGGACCTCATCAGTAAAATATTTTTCTTTATCAATACAACACTATTAATGGAAAGCAACACAACTTTATTCCCTTGATCAACTTTTACCTCCTAGTAGTTTCAGATACAGTTTAGTCATTCCTTCTTTGCTGACAGCAGGACAGCTAGTATAATCAATTCTCTTTTCTTTACAGAAAGGACAGCTGCCTTATGATGAACAAGGCATAGGTTCTTCTCTCTTATAAAAAAAGTATTCCTGACTCAAGTTTTTCACTCTTCATGTAGGCTCCACAGTGAGGGTGTCAGAAGGCAGGGCATAAAGTTAGACTGGAAAAATTAATTTCCCTGCTGTGGATACTAATAAATTAAAGTATACAATTAAATCATATTATAGTTAAAAAATGTATTTTCAGAGCAGTGACAGAACAGAACTTGCAGGCAATAATTCCCATACCTACCCTCCCATTGCCTTAGTCTTCCCTATACCCTGCTTTCTCTGCTTCTTTCATTCTCTACTTTAATTCCCTTACCTGGCTGCTTTCCAACAGTACAGTACAATTAGAGGTACTGCATTGTGCTCCATTTAATTTCTGCTAACACAACAGCTGTAGACACCTTCTGTGAAGCCAACTTGATCATCTTCTTGGATTCCCCAAATCTTTGAAAATTACCAGAAAAGGTTGGATTGTCTAATTAATGCCTTTTAGCATTATTGTCTGACATTTCCCCTTTCATAACTCTGAAATCTGGCACATCTACACTATTTCATGCTTTTTTGCTCCTGTTTTGTTAACTGATTCTCAAATCAACTGCTTTCTCAGTTCAGCCCATTTTTTCTGTGCATTTGATATCTTTGCTTGAATCGTAATAAACTTTTACAACTAAATGCATAGAATACTGTGCCATGGTATCTCTTACTGATACAACATTTAACACCAAATGGCAGGTTCACAAAAGAGTTATGCAGAACATCTCAAATCAGTTTTCAGTACTCTCTATGTGAACTGGAAGGCCTAAAAATAATTTCAAAAATGTATTTAGATAGTGATTACTTAAGGGCAGATCAAGGTTGTCTCTAAGAAGGTTTTTTTTAAAAAAAAATGTTGCACTTTTGAGTAAATACCTTGAGTTTCTTCTTTTATATATCCTTTCAATTATATGAGGCTCTTACTGTATATGGCTGTGCCATTTATTATAGCTTGACCATTTGGCACAATCTCTGCTTTTCTATTCTGTTATCAACTAGAGAGAAATTTTTCTTCCTTCATTTTAATTTGCAGTTTATTTCTTTGCAAGGCAAAGAAAGTGTTGACCCTGTATGGTTATAATTTACTGAGGATGTGAAAATGGAGGTAGTGAGGATGAATCATGACATCTGCTGTTCTTTCACTTAATAAGAGAAAACCTTTGGAAGCATAATTGGGCAATCCTTAGACAGAATGATCAGTGATCCTTCAGTATGTCTAATTAAATGTTTACTAAGACCATCAATAAGAATTTGGATGTATAATAACCTGAAAAGAAGCAGCACATTGAGATATCTGTAGAAAATAACATTAATAATCTTTTCTTGCTTTCCTTCATAAGATAGATGAGCTGCTGAGATAAATGCAGAAATTCCATTGAAATTGGGAAGAAATTTAATCTTCTACCTGGATTTCCCTAAATCTGTTTTATGCGTGCAGGAAAATGGGAGTCACTCTCTGCAGGGTAAGCAGACTGGTTGCTGCTGACAACAGCACACTACAGCTGCTCTTAGCAGAATCCAGGATCCGTGAATCCAGTTATTCAGCTGTACAGGCTGACGACTGCCTGTGTAAGATCTTAAAGAACTTTTCATACTTGATTTGATAAAGATATTCCATTTTTACTTCAGCGTGGAACCACATGTAACTGTAACAAGCTTAACGTAGGCAGACCTAACTGCAGTTTCAAAGGCAGTTCTCAGGAACTTCTATGTGAATTTGGAAGCAAAGTGATGTTTCTCCGTCTATTTTGGTGTCCAAAAAAGTTATAGTTCAGAACTGGGAGTACGAAACAGAAGAGAGTAGGAAAGATGTGAGATCTGAGGTCTGGATAACTAAGTTACCTGCAACTTGGATAAAATTGCTTTAATTAATTACTAAATCCTTTAACTGTGTCATAATCTGAGCTGTGTTACTGTTTGAATGAATATATTTATAGTATTCACAACTGTTTTGAAAGTATTTTGGATGTGTCTCTATTTCAACTTATCTGCTTTGCAAATCAGAAAACGGCTACTGCTTTAGTAGGACCCTTTCAGCTAATAAGAGAACAGACTTGGCTTCATTAAGATTAATGGGATGGGGAAACAAAGAGCAACAAGCAGGGAGTTGTACTGGTGCTAAGGTAGAGGAGAGCCATAAGGTTTACTTATTTGTGCTCTTGTAATTTGGGAGTGCCCTACAGCTGCGTAGACTACTGAAGGTGTCCCTCAACCACACTGTTTACCTCAGCTGGGCCCTTCATCAGTGCACGTTTCCTACTGTCTCAGGTACAACATATGCCTCCTGGAGAGGGAGCTCAAATAGCACACCAAAGCCCCAGCTCTGAGGAAGTACATTCTATCGTTACTTCAATGGGAAGAAAATGACAAAAGGAAGAAATGGTTTTTCATTATTTGTTCTTTACTATACCAAGAACTCATTTTTAATAATGCCAAGAGTCATTATTCAAAGTGAAGCATCTGCCTTATAGTTCCATAAATACTTTCTACACCTACAATTTGCTTCAGTCAAATGAACGCAGTAAGAAGGTAAATACTGTTTTAAACTTACCTACTATACTTTGCTACAACTGTATAATGTTGAAAAGTTCAGGTCAGGAACTGAGAATACATAATTCTGCTCTATGTGAGTCTTGTGGAAACGCTGGGGTAGGTACTTCAGGAAGTAATTCAGTAGTCATCATGTAGCAAAGATTAGAATAATTATCAAACAGCTGTACGTATTCCAGAGACTTTCCTTGCGCTGCGATCAAGTTAGCATGCTGGTGGCATACAATGCCGTATCAGAGCAGACATCCACTACAACACAAATCTGACAGTACTTTAAACCCAAGTATCGCCACACAACATGTAAGATTAGAGTCAGTGCCAACTTCTCACCTTTTTAGAATAACTGCAGCTGTGACCTTGCTCAGCAAGGCGTGCCTGCGTGATCCAGCTGCTATCAAGGGAACCTGTTACATGGAAGAACTATCCAAGCAAGCACCTGAAATGGGATGAGAAATCATTATATCTACCTGTTGAAAAAAACAAAGAAGCTATAAACCTAACTTCTTCTGCATCACTGGTTTAGAATAAACCCCATTAGGATGAAGACAACCCAAGGGAAGGTTTTGCTAACATAGTGTAAATAAAGCATACTGCTTAGTTTAACTTGGATGTCCTAGCTTTCTGACATATTGCTTGCTAGCTTGTAGTAGAGTTGCTAAAATCCTTCTCCTAGATGAGGGCGATGGTTGGACACCAGGATTTCAAAGCAACAATAGCAGGAGTGGATATGCAACCCTAACATCCAGGATTCTATACGCAAGCCTTCAGCACCTTCCAACACTATGTAATTCAGGGTGAGAGGTGGGCTAGTGCTCTAACTTCTACATCAACTCATTAATGTTCACTCTTTTTTTAAAACAGCTCTTGAAAGACTATTCTATTGTGGTCATTACCAAAAGGGTGAACTAACTTCTAATTAAAACTACACTGAATAATTACTTTTTCTTTTAATGAGCAAGTAAATAGAAAATCTGTTTGGAAACATTGTATCAGTTCATTTGTAAGTTAACTAATAACACAACCTGCTTCATAAAATGCTTCATAACTATCTGAAAAGCCCTGCATAAATATTTGTAAAAAAGGGCAAGAAGGAGGACCCGGGAAACTACAGGCCAATCAGCCTCACCTCCATCCCTGGAAAGATGACGGAACAGCTTGTTCTGGGCATCATCTCAAAGCATATGGAGCAAAAGAAAGCTATCAGAAGCAGTCAACACGGATTCA
>JAOXNH010000060.1:27121577-27138802 GCA_028566575.1 Bartramia longicauda | reverse complement strand
CTCCTGTCATTATTCCCTTGGGAGAAGAGGCCAACACCCACCTCTCTACACCCTCCTTTCAGGGAGTTGTAGAGGGTAATAAGGTCCACCCTTCAGCCTCCTCTTTCCAAACTAAACATGCCCAAAAAGTTCCTAAAGGAAACAAAGAAACTCTGACTTACGGCAATCAGGAAGCCACACATGCAAGAAAAGCCACTAAGTAGATGAAGTTTTCTTGCGCTGCCATAGATTACATTTGTCAAGATACTGTACGACATCTGTGCTGTTTGACCAAATTATATATAACATCACATATATTAAAGAAAGAAGAGTGCACATCAACTGAAGAGTCAGAAATTTGTAGAAGTCCAAAAGAAAGCAATTTAAATGTTCAGGTTTCCTCTAATTCTTGTTTCAACCACCATTCCGTTAATAGATTCTACTCACACATAATTCTCTCCTTGTATTATTGGCAACGCCTCTGGAAGCTCTAGCATGAAATTCTCTCTTCATCTTTAGGTCACTCAATACAATCTTACGATAAGAAAAACCAGCACTACTCTACTGCATTAATATACTGCATGACTACTGCATGTAATGTGTCTTTTCTGCATGGCCTACATTAAGATTACAGATGCCAGCTCCAACAGTAGAACAGTTTTGTTTATGGCTTCATGGAGGTGCTGAAGATACTTCATCTAAATCTTCTCAGGTGTTTATCCTGTTCTTAGCACTTTGAATAGCTAGTTGTCAAATAAAATGTCTTCCAAAGTCTCTTACCGTTCTCATATTGAAAATATGTACCACTCAAATTTTCAAGTTCTGGCTCAGCTTTCCAGCTTGGCCTCCCAAGGCAGAGAACTTCTACATAACTGGCAACAGGAGCGCTGCACTGGTCGTGAATCACAGCTGACTCCAAGAAAGAAGGCAAATAACTTGCTAAACGGCTCTTTTCTAAAAGCAACTGCCCATCCCTAATGAAGAATTCTTCCATTAGGAGGTACACAATGTGTATTTCATCCAAAGGAACCTTACTGGGAGGTGCCAGTGCAAGCAAAGAAAGGGGTCAGGACACTAGCAGCCAAAGACAACCAGATACTCTTATTCAGAAAAGAAGGCAGTGACTGGCCAAATGAAGGAAGTAGTAATACCCAAAAAGTCTAAGGATAATGTAAGAATTTTTGGCTGAATTCAGTTACAAGAAAGAGACTCATCCTTTGTTAAACTATACATCATAAAAGAATAAAAACAGCCAGAATACACAGCCTCCCATGTTCCTGGTTCATTGAGGGAGGGGGCACGTCGAAGCAAAGCAAGTCAGCTCTGGGTAAGTACACGAGGGTAAATTGGATTGCTCAATGCCGGACTCGCAAGATGCTAATCAAAGATGCAACTGAAGTCATCGTCTTTATCCCCAATTTACCAACAAAGCTGTAAAGCTCCAAGAAAGATAACAGCAGCTGTGTGGGACAACCAGCTATTTGCTTCAACCAGGAATCATTTTTAGCTTTTCCAAGTAAAAGCAGTAAGCTGCCGTGTATCACCTATTATACCAACTCAACCAAAAAACCCCAGGCACGACCAAATGGGAAGCAGGTAACACGCTACGCACTGCTAGCCACAACGTTCTTTCTTGTTAGAAGATGGAGCAGCCCCAAAAGTGCTCGTGGACCCAGCTGCCCTCTCCACAAAAATAAAAAAATACAGTGCAAAAAAAAATAGTTGCTCAGTGACAGGGGAAGGTGAGATAAAATGTCTGCTTTTATTTATTTAAAGTGTGTTTGTGCTCCAGAGTAACTGCTTCATATGCATAAAACTTAACAGTAGGGGTTGTGTTGATTTGCATAAGGAGGTCTAACAGATGTCAACTGTGATACTGGGACTGCAATCTTTGAAAAAGGAAGCAGAAGTAGCTCCCCCCCCACCTTTCCAGCTCAAAGCCTTTTGACTGAAATGAATAGGAGAAAGCTACACCATTCCTTCCCAAAACAAGGAAAGATTAAATTTAACTGCTGCTTTACTACAAAAAAGGCTCAAGAACGCAGCAGTATTATTACCATGTTTCTTTAAAAAAATCATTATTTTAATTTTCATCCTACAACTACATAGAGGGCAATAAGGGAACTACAGCAATCTGTATCATGTATCACATCTAGAATATGTGAGCAGATCAAAGATGCTCATTCTCATCAGATGAGTTTTTGGACTGGCTTAATTCTCATCTGCTTTTTTCATTCATCCCCTGACCACAATGCTCCAAGTCTCCTTAAAGATTCCACTGAGAATAAAATTCTTTTCCACCACCCAGAGAAATTTCACGGGGAAACGTTTACGTATCTGCATTATAGGAGGGTTCTGAAATACAGACCATTACAGTCATTAGCCGCCCCCCCCCTTCACTAGACAACTATGGGTGCATTATTAGTGTTTTAATTTGGACTGCAAGTGCATTTTTGAAGCAACTCTCCCAATTACTGCCACTTACTGCTTTTCGGTTCCCATTGTTCATTGTTTCCCATCGGAACTAAAGGGTGCTTCCCTTTTAGACCAGGCTAAACTGGAAGACAAACGTCAAGAGCACACCTACTGCCCCCCCCCAGCTGCAATCCAACCACGAGTAAGCACTCAGGCCATGGGACATCATCACAGGTCGTCCAAAGTAAAATACCCCTGAAGTACATAAGAGTGAGCATCAGGTCCACAGCGTCAACAGTTCCACCCTACAGACATCCTTCCAGAGGTCCACACCACCTGCTAATGTATTAGGACATCCTGTATTAAAGATAGTTTCGTAGAACCAGGGAATTAAATTCATATCAGCAATGAAAAGGGATCTTTTATGAGTCGTAGCTGCACTTTCACCGTGTCATTCTAAAAGGGATGTAAAAAGTGGCAATCTGAAGACCACTGTTTGCCAGCTGATGAGACACCTCAGCAAAAAATGCCTTTGCATAGAACATTAGTTAAGCTTTTAAGTGCAAGTATTTGGCAATCCTGAGATCTAGTGAAAAAGCACAGCTCTAAACCAAATTAATGACTTTGCAAGTCAAGTTCCATGAAAACTAGCACAAGAAGTAAAACCCCTAATAACTTTTGGAAATCAAAAACATTTTTTCATTTGATTGACTAAGGATTTTATATCATTCTTAAGTCTTCCTTTTTTTCTCCTCCATGTCCAGTGCATCCTATACTAGAGAGGCAAACTCGATCTGTCCATTTCTAAGTATCACAATTTCATGTAAAATTATGCAGCGTATGTATATACATAAATGTATACACACACACAAAAATATATATTATACTCGCTTCCGGTCAAGAACAATGTCGAAGAAAATGAAATGAAGCATACATAGAATCATAAAAATGTAGGCCTGGGTTTCACATGTGTAGTAAGGTTCAGGGCATTCATCGCCCCTCCTTTATCTGGCCCCCATTGCTGCTGCAGTGCTGTCACTTGCTGCAACACTGATTGGACAGGCCCCCAGTGAATCATTCCCATCCTTCCCCAATCTCCCAGGGGGGATCAGTTTTCCTGATCCCATTCACCAAATGGCTGCATAAACCTCTGTGATGACAAAGGCCGGGAGCAGTAGAGCAGGCACAGAATCCTCTTAGAGGAGAGGCTGAATTGGAGAATTTCACTGCTGTCAAAGGAGTATATTTTCCATGTTGTCATCAGAAAAAACCCGTAGCGTATTGTTCTACGGAACTCAGGACAGACAGGGGACTGTGTACTGCCTTTTAGTTTTGTCTGGATTAATTAATTCTAGACAAGAATTGAAAATTCCATTATGAGTCACTGGAAGGTACTTTATATGGTGAAACGATGGAACGGGTTGGCTGAGGAGGTGGTAGATGCCCCACTCCCAGAAACATTCAAGGTCAAGTTGGATGGGTACCTGATCTAATTGAGTACGTCCCTGCTCATCACAGAGGGATTAGACTAGATGGCCTTTAAAGGTCCCTTCCAACCCAAACTAGTCTATGATTTTATATGGGATACCACAGCCTACAAGAGAAATAAATATTCTTGGAGATTTTAATTACCCCTTATCATATGCTGATTCAAAATAAAATATTTTCTGTCCTTGTCTTGTTTTGTTTCATTCTGAAGTATTTTACCAAGTTTTTCACAATATATTTTATGACAACTTTGTCTTTCCAGATTCCAGCTAAAAAGAGGCAAAGAATTGAAAGTTCATTTACTTTCAATACATTTTGAAATAAAACATCTGCATAATTACATCTGAAATAACAAGTTACAGCTCACATTTCCCATAATCTGTTTTGAAAGCTTATATTAAATATAAATATTTCTCAAGCTTGAAAGAAAATCAAGTGCGTGCTTTTGCGGAATCATCTGCCTAAACACCTGAAACAAGTTTGCTGGTTTGCTAAACCAGTTTCTAATCACAGTAATCCTCTGTGGGAACAGAGTGAACACTTGAGCAAATAATTCCTTCATTCTGATGTATTTAAACCCCTCTGTCCATTGTCTAACTACTTACATTATAGAAGCCAACTGGGAATCTAAAAGGGAGGAAAGCTATTTCTTTCCCTCCAATTTAAATACCCGAAAAGAAGATGAAATTTTCCAAGTCTAAAGGATATAGTAACCAGAGGTATCCAATTAATTCACTGGCTAGAACGAAAAAAAAACACCTCAACTTTTGTTTAATGATTAGCTTTAAGTGTACATGTTTTGACAAGCTTTTACTTTAAGAAGCTTATATATTTTAATTGGATTTAAGCTTCCATCCATATACAAAAATAACGAATTTCAAAGTATTAAAAATTGTTGGAATTAATACAATATTGGTCAGACTGTGATTTAAGTTATTAGAAAGGAGGTCCAAAGCTAATCTTTGTCACAGCTGAGCTGCAACGCACCCATTTACTGCTCTGCACTGCCCCAACCATTAGTGCAACAGACTGCAGCTCAGTGCAACGCTGCTCTCCAAACCGCTCCAGCTTCCCACATACTGCAGTATGAAGGAACAGAGAAGACAATTATGGACTAATGAATTTAATTTACAATCAGCTCGAAGCGCACAAGTCTAATCGCTATCTTTGCAAGCTTCATTAATAAGATTAATCTGTGCTTGTTTTAATAAATCTGGTAATATATTATTATTATACTTTTCTATTTAAGATTTAATTATTCATGATGAGTTGTTCCATCCTCCTGTATTCACTGAAGTACTATAATAAACTAGGGATTTTTTTTCCTGTGTTGTTCCTCAAAATGAAAAGCATCCCTAGAAGGTGAAAAGTGAATAATATAGCAAAATACCACACGGTCAACTTACCACTGCCACGGCATCGCTCGAAAG
The DNA here is from genome assembly GCA_028566575.1 of Bartramia longicauda. Lineage (NCBI taxonomy): Eukaryota > Metazoa > Chordata > Aves > Charadriiformes > Scolopacidae > Bartramia > Bartramia longicauda. The sequence goes on along the minus strand of JAOXNH010000060.1, from coordinate 27,133,490 downwards.
AACAGCTTCAACATCCAGCACGGTATAGTAAGCTATATTGGTCATAATATAGATAATAGTCACAATGGGCATAGACACTGCAATAGCCAGGGGCAAGTTCCTGTAAGACAAAAAAAAAAACCAAAAACAAACCCCACAACTCAGGAAAAAAAAATCCATTAATAACAGCATAAACCTATTTGTTTGCATTCTGTACCTGACAGATAAAAAGACAAAATAAAGACTTCAGAACAGGTATCTCTGGGAGAGTTTGGTTTCCTTTAAAACTAGAAATTCTAACATAGAATATGGAAAAAAAAAAAAAAGATATTTTTTTTTTTGCAAAAATTTAAAACCTAAATTATTTGTAAAAAGGGATTCTATGCAACTGCTCTTCAAGTACCCTAACTTCAGGGTTTCCAGAGCAGTACTAATAGCCTTCAAATCCACATGCTTTAAGTTCTTTCCTATTGGCCATGTTAATTACTGCAACTAGAACTGAAGGGGGCAGAGCACTTGTTCTCCCTGGGGAACGCTGTTGCTCTGCTCGCTTGTAGCTTCTTGGCTGCTTCTGGAGCCAGCGCAGGTGGATGCACTAAACCAAAGCAAACCAAACCCCTGATCTCATTTGCACTCCCCACTGCGACAACCAACTGGGCTGCGTAATGCAGAAAGCAGAGGTGCAGAGGGCAAATCCAAAATTGCTAGACAGCTGTGAATCCTGGGATGGGGTGTTATCTTACTGGCAAACACACGTCTGGAAAGGAATACAAAAAGAGTCTAGAGTAACATGAAAACACTGCGAACCTCTAGACGTAAGCAGGCAGAAGTTAATTTAAAGCTGAGATAAACTCACAGCCCTGAGTGCGCAGCTCCATCGGGAGCAAGCCTGCAGAGCACAAGCAGAAGCAAACTTTTAATTCTAGGCTCTGGCTATTCTCAGCCTTTTTTCTTTCCCCGAAGCTTGCAGGGATATTCAAATGTCTCAAAAGGGAAAGTCTCACATTTGTGCAGTTTGAAATAAAACGTGACGTGGTGACTGGGTTGAGTACTTGCCATGAACATGTTTTCCAATAACAACAGAAAAAACCAGGAAAACCCCAACAAAGCAGAAAAATGAAACACACTTTGGAAGTTTCCTCAAAAATTTCCTGAAGCCCAGAACTCCAGCTGTGTCTGTCTGATGCTGTGGAAGTAGAAAAACAAACACACACCACAGCCCCTCCATATAAATCAGTAAATTAGTAACTGGGAGTTCTGACTCTGCTTCCAGATTTCACACTCACAGCAAGGCATCTGTGAACCTCAGTGCAGACAAGAAACAGAATTAGAAACCACTTATAAATTAACTGAGAAACGTTACGTAGTGTAACAAAATCCTGAAATGGCATTTTAAAGACTGCAGCACCCAGCATAAAATTTGAGTAGTCCTTCAGCTTTAAAGTTGCGGATTGCAACTTTTGACTGGACAAGCATGAGGGCACCACAAATCAAATTAATGTGAAAAACACGTAATTCTTGGGAGTAATTTTATAGCAGTCTGGAACATCTCATTATTCCTAGTAACTATGAATGTAGAAAGCTGAAATGTGGAGTTCACTTTACTACAATCGTTACCGAGAACGAAGCTGGTATTGGGCACTGATGCCTATGAATAGCAAATGAATGTAAAGAAATTTTCATCAGCTAAATATCTTGTGAGAAAAATTATTTTTCTAAACAATACATCTAATGCAAGAGTTATCCAACTTATAACACATAAGAATACACTAACTCTAAAAAGATGAAAATGCATTGCAACAGCACTCCAGAGGGGAACTCCTTCAGTGAAAAAAAAACCAATATGAAGGACCAAATGACTGATGCAAACACAAAACATACATCTCTTCTGAAGACATAACAAATCTTTGCAAGACAATTTAAGGAAACACTGTCAACCTGAAATTCAGCCTGACTAAAAATAGCTATTTTTAGAGTTAAAATACTTATCTGCTATTTTATCTTTTGAACAGATAACTTCCCTAGTTAAATAAATGCACAGCATAGAATTCAGGGGGAACAAAATAACCAGCAAAAATTCAAAGTCAGTTGGGCGAACTATAACAAAATCTCTCTTCCATTCCTTATCTTCCAGTCGTAGCAATCTGAGCTGTTGCTTGTAATAGGAAGTAAAAATGATCAAATGGGATTCTATTTTTAGCATAAAAGGCATCTGCTTACAGACTCACGACTGAACCAGATTAGTCAGTTGCACTTTTTGAGCATAAATTCACGGCAAAGATAACATTCTAAAATATGAAATCAGAATTATCGCACAGAGAAACACAGCACAGACTACACTTACGTAACCGTTTCACTGTAATATTAACACCTGTTCTAATTAATAGTAGCAACATCTTGAACTGCAAGCTTATCAAGCACCAAATAAAGCATCCTCCAACAGTCTGACTTATTTATTATTATCTTGTTTTGGTTTTTAATGTCATTTAAAACCAGTAAACCTTTGCTGCTGGTTGTTCACAGCCTCACCATCTAAGTACAGAGCAGTTCTACTCATTTCTGTATTGACTCAGAACTCATTAGTGAACGCCAGCCACAAAATGAGCAACTTGGTAACTATCCAGGTTTAGAAAGCTCAAATGGTTTACCTTTCTGGGTTTTTGATCTCTTCTGTTACAAAATTGAGTGTATCCCAACCAGAGTAAGAAAACAAGGCAGAATAGAGTGCAAGGGAAATGTCTCCAATATCAAAAGAAGATCCCTCAAAAGAGTTCTCAAAGTGCGACGACTGTCCTGTATGTGGGAGAGACACAATGACGATAATATGAAGATAATAAAGTACAGCAAGTAATATTTTTTACTTGGCACACAAATACAAAAAAACCTCAGAAACCCTAATTCCTTCAAAGCTGCTTATTAAGCCCTTTCCAATTCTACTCTGTGCTTCTGCCATGAGAATAAGCATAGCATTTAAATGACTAAAAATTATGCTCTGTGGATGATTCTATAATTAAACACCTAGTTTGTCCGCAACGGCACAAAAAAGTTCAGGAACATTAAGTTCAGACTAAGCTACAAACGACTGGCAGTGACAGCATTCAGGCTAAGGGTATCTTTCATAATATATATATTTATAAAATTATCCACTCCATCCTTCTGTATCTTTTTAAACTTTCAATCATTTAGTCTATGCAGAAAACAAAAAGATTACAGTTGATTTTAGATAACTATGACAAAAGAGAACAAACTCCTAAATGAATTTTACATTTTAGCTATTAAAAACAGAAAACTGAGAACAATTAACAGAACATAAAACATTATTGTTGCTCAAGATAAAATTTTCTCAAGGTAAGAGAAAAATTGCATGGGTTTTTTGGCACCAGTATTTGTGAGAACTTGTGCCATCTTTTGACTTTAAGCAAGTCAAGACAAGCTCAGCAATGGCAGTTTTATATATTCAGACTATTTTACACACACGAACATCAGATACAGAAACTTGAGTAACTATGTCAAAACGTGCCTTTTTGGCACATCCTGAAATATTTGGACTTCATCAAAACTGGCCAGGGCAAATATTTGAGGCCTCTAAACTGTCTTCCCTTCTTTCTCTCTTTTTATCCTAACCAGACATTGCTATTCCCTCGGCACAGACATAGGCAGAGTAACTGCTGGGTTGGAAACAGAGATGGAAGAGAATACCAAGGAAGTTACTAGTGAAGCAGCTCACAATCTACACAAGAAGGGATGGGCAGATGTGTGAGGGAGTTAACACTCCAGCACGGTGCTCACATACACATTCCCTTCACAATAATGACCTTGCTCATGGACTTTCAACAATAACCAGTTAGAACAAAGGACAAAAATTGCCGGATTGGCAGGGAAAGGCCTTTATGGCAGGTTTGAAAGCAGGGTTGTTTTTTTTTTAAGCTAACACACCAATAAATTCTCCTCAAAGAAAGGGCTAAGAACAAAACTGAATTCAGAATTCCTCTAACTTTAAGGCACAATGCCCAACACACACAGATTCAAAAAAATAAATAAATCCAAAATCCCAGCAACTTCCTAATTCTCAACAGCTATAATAGAACTCAGGACTCGAGCAAAAATACAGCTGTTGTTCCACAGCTCGAGTTACACGTTCTTAGAAAACTATTTTTACTTTAAGAGTTACTTTCATAAAAGTTGCATAAAATTTATTTTATAAAAAAAATTTCAGTTGATCTCATTGTAAAGTAATATGTTCCTTACAGAAATTTACAGCTTTCTCCACTCCCATTGTATTTTGCCAGCTCTGTATTTTCCTCTTTTCATTTCCTTTTATTATTCCAGAGTGCAGGCTGTAAATTGCACAACACTGCTGAGCAATCACTTACCACCTTCTACCCAGTTCAAAGTCAACTGAGATAGGTCAGCTTCTCATGATACGGTACCATGATAATGCCTAACATTGGTGCTCTCAAAATGGTTATATTATGCTTGCATTGAGTCTTTTGATAACACAAAGGTATTTTACAGTCTTTATACCATTTACTCAGTTTAACTGATAAATACAAACCTTTGCTTTAATTTTATAAGCTTACCCTGGCATATTTTAACAAGTCCGGTTATGATGATGACGATAAGTGCGGTGACTTTAGCATAAGTAAATACATCCTGCACCCGCGTTCCCCATTTAACATAGGCACAGTTTATAAATGTTAGAAGACCTAGGGAGAAAAAAACAAAATAATACCAAAAAAAGAAAAGATTATTTGAACAATATTAAGTTTAATTCCTCTTTCAAAGATTTTTAAATTATAGTCTAAATATGAACTTACCTGTTACACTATCAGGTTAAACTACACAAAATACACTGGTAGTGAAAACACACTGTTTAAACAGGACAATAGGAAACATGTTCTAAAGATTCATAATACACACCGTTTCAAAAGATGGAAGGAAAGACCTTCCCATTCTCTGATTTTATGCCTTTTTTCCAAATGTCACTCCTGATCATGATTAAATGCTATTATTCATTTAAATTTGTCAATATTGTTCTGATAAAAAATAAACATTAACTAGAAATTCCTTTAGGCAAACATTAAAATAGTTTGTGAGAAGTTCTTTCTGCTTCCTTGTTAGTCTGAGGACAAGTTCAACATCCAAGGAGTATTTGCCGTCCTGAATATGGGCGATTCAATACTCTTTCCCCCTTGTATTAAACTGGATTACTAAGTGAGGTTAGGACAGATCTGGCCAAATAACAAAACTTTTTATAGCTAATGCAAGGTTAATCTGGATTTTTAAGAAGTGACAGTAAGTAATGAGTATTCTGAACACATTCCTCCCTCTATCCCAAAATAAATCAGTGTCAAACCGATTGCACAAGATTGTAATGGACCCTGAAGCCAGACTTCCAGATTTCACAGCTGTTTTGGTAAGGGCAGCTGACTGAACTTACCCACATGATCAACTTCCCCAATACACACTTCTAGAGCTGTTGTTGAAATACACTGTTCTCACGGCCCTCAACAGTTTGCTTTTGCATTTATTACTTTTTCCTCACGTGGAGAGCCAGACAGCCTCTTCACTATTCTTTACTGAACAAAGTACTAATTCAGTGCATATTTTTCTTATTCAGATTATCATAACATTATTGATTCCAATCCGGAAGTTTAAATATCTTCCCCAAATCTCCTCTGTTTTTTTGTATCTAGTAAAAGTGGTTATATTCTACTGTACTTTATCTCCAATTTTCTTGTCCTATGTATTTTAAATATGCATATAAATAAAAACTAAATGTGATTGTTTAAGGAGTAAGGTGCTAGCAAAAAAAAAAATTAAAGGAGAAGATGAGATAAATTATTTCCTTCCCCATAATCCAAGAATAATGTGGTACTATTAAGATAAAATTGTACTTAGCACAGTTACGAAGTACAAAAGTAATAATTGCAAAGAGGTAACAAAAGAGTGACCTCAAAAGCATGGCACTAGTATAGCAGACAGCCCGGCCAAGTGGCATAGCTGAACCAGATTCCACTGCGTTTGGCAAGATGACGGGCAAAAACAGTTGTATCAAATTTCAAGTCAGGAGCTGCAGCTCCCAAAGAGCCCTCCCGAAAAAAAACAACTCTGCTTGGTCTCAGCTCTTCATTATTAACAATTGCTATTATCCATGGAGTATTTGCTCACAGAGTTTATTTTTGCCATTATTTTTTTTGAGCAACTTTCATCGAGAGCAATTATTATTAACTCATTATTTTAGTGAGTTAGGGCTTGGTCTCTACTTCAGATGAGATGCTACTGTCTGATATCTTAAAAATAAAAAAAAGATAATCAAGAATCCGAACAAGCCACATTCCCTCTCCCCTTCTTTTACCAAAACCATTCTTTCATGTTTTCTTCAACTTAATTATCATTTAGCTACTTAAATTTCCTAAGAACTGTTTAGTACTGCAGCACCAGACACCACCCCCATTTCCAAAATGAGTGACAAAGACTGATCTCACACTAGATCTAGTACTGTTACTACTAGCTAAAAAAACAAAAACACAAAAAAAAAACCACAATAAAAAACCCCTAAATCATAACAAACCCAGCCATTGTCACATACAATCTGTATCTAACCAATGTTCAGAATTCCACTCCCAGCAAATTAATAAAGTATTAATCGTATCCAGAGATAAGGATTTGACATGCATCAGCCCTGCCAGGCCAAGGAGAAGTGTGGGCTTTAAGAGGAAGAGCTAAATGAAGCTGGAGAGCAGGGGTGAGAGTAGGAGCAGGGCAGAATAAGTGTTTAAACCATAAAATGGACCCTTAAAGTAAGTTATTCCACCTACCTACATGAGAGTGATATTGCTGTCAAATATCTCCACTAAAGAAAAAGGTGCTGAACACAGCAAGCGTCGAGGACATCACATTGTGTTTCTACAGCTACTATATAATAATTACAATTGAATCACTGTCTTAATTTCTTGCTTTTTGATAAACTGCTTTTTCTAAGGGCTGACTCCCCTCAGATGTGCAACATCATAAATGGAAGAGCAGGTTCCCCTGCACTCCTGAATCCGTGCCTCGAGACAGTAGTGGTTTAAGGATTGTGAACATGACATTACAGCTCCTTCATTTCTTTCCTGAAGCTGTAACAAAACATGGACACACGTTTGGAAGGGAGAAGGGAGACGGAGGGAACAGAACTGAGTAAACTGACAGATTCTTTGGAAGAAGTTTGGTATTATTCTTCCCACTACCTGGACACGGACCAGAACATTAGTGCTCTCCCAGCAGTAACAAATTAACTTACAAAAATGGAAGGGGAAGCCCTGATGTTCACTGCTAGTTATGGAGGTCAAATATTTGAAACACACACTGCTCTATCTTTGCCCTCTCTTCTAGTCCTGTGCAGACAACCGTAATAAGGAACTTCAGAGCTATTTCAACAGGCTCCCTGTTGCCTCAAAAAGGAACCAGGTAGGAACAGCACATCTCCTCCCCGTAGCATATTATTAGCAGTAGAAAAGCCCAAGTTCTATATTAACTTTATGACAGGAGCATCAGGTCAATAGGGACGGCAGACTCCACAGCACACAGCAGTAATGATCAATACCTGACAACAGATGGCCATACAGACTTCCTGAAATATATTTTTTCACTGTTTACTGGAAATGTAATACATGTATAGAAACACTTTTAATAGGAAATACCTAAAATTAAACAAGACACACGGAGTACAATCATACAGTTTCACTCTCTTGATACAGCAGAGCAGTCCTGATTTGAAGTCCATGGAGAGTTATTCCTCAGTATCGACTAACAGAGCTGCTACCTGATGACAAACATTTCAAGGTTTTATGTGCACAGAAAATTTCCGCTTTTCAGAACAGCTTTACAACAGGTACTGTTGTACTGATGTTACAGTTAATCACGAAGATAAAGAATAATCTTGAATGAATTATCTTTTGAAACCCTACCAGAGTAATTACTTAAGCATGTCTACGTTGAGAAGCTATTGCAAAATAAATTACAGCAGAATTTATAGCATAAAAGCTATTCTGCAACAACTCTTAGACCACACCAAGAGTATCTTGAAGTTTGATTTAATATACTTTAAGGGAAAAAACTTCTTCCCCCCATTTTTGCCATGTAAGTAAACTTGGAAGAATTAAATACCTTGTTCTGCTTCTGAATGAGAAAACGATGAAATTCATTGACTGAATACCTGCAAGTTATTCATGTGTTGGAAACTCTTCTTTTCTCCACTGTAACCCAAACCATTGCAGATTCAGTACACAACAACTCTGGGACATTAATCAAACTTAACCCTGGACAAAAATATAACATAGTAAATTTCAAGAAATACTTACATTCACAAGCAGCTGCTATGAGCCGGCAAGCCAAATACGGAGGATCACAGGAAGGGAAGAAAGGTTGAACTATGTAGTTAGCAAAGGTGATGGCAATAATTGCCTGGCTAGTTGGCTCAACAATTAGGAGTGAGGTCCACAAACGAATAAAAGCAATGAAGCTCCCAAAAGACTCCAAGATATATGCGTAGCTGGCTCCCGACTTTGTAATAGTGGTTCCAAGTTCAGCATAGCAGAGAGCTCCAAAAACTGAAAAAAGCCCTCCAATTGCCCAAATTATTAGTGATAATCCATAAGATTTGCTGTAGATGAGAACTCCTTTGGGAGATACAAAGATACCTGAACCAATCATGTTGCCTACTATAAGGCTTATCCCATTTATCAAAGATATTTCTTTCTTCAGTTGCAACGTATTTTGGTTTCCATCCTGCATCTCACAGCTGTCACTTCCATCTGTCCTGTCTGATTTACTGACGGGGCTGTATTCAGCCAGCGAACTATGCGACTTCGTACAGTCTGTCCTTTCTCCCATTGTGGAAATACTGTGAATTCTCCACGACTCCAAATCACAATCTAAAACAAAATACAGACGGCTGAAATCATTATAAAATTTTTTATCGCAAGAATTTCTTGCCAAGTTTTCTTTCCACTTTTTTACCCTATGATTTACAAATGTAAATGGATAAACGCCCTTTTGTTGCTTCACACATTTTCTCACACACAGGTAAAGTCATAATAGTTAAACAGAAAAACCAACACAGAGAGCAAGAGACAAATTCCAATATAGCTCAAACTGAGAAAGGAACTTCTGCCTTTAGAAAAAAAGCCAAATAAACAAAACCAAAACCATAGGAAGGACAGAATTAAGTGATTCCAGTGTTGAAAAGGAACAAATAACAGATAGAAGCAAAGAGGGGTGACATAGAAAAGCAAGCACTGTAAAACCAAGCTGAAGTTTTAAGCATGAACATAGATTTATTACAGTACTAAATAAATTGATCGAATTATTGTATGGACAAATGTAAATTACGAATGAGAGAGTAACAGGGTTGCATGTTATTATTGCAGGGTGGGCTCTTGCTGTTGGGAACATGAAGAGATACTCACTCCAGAACCCGCTTGATCCGGCTCTTGACTTTTGACTGATATTACAGTTCACTCCCTCACACCTCCCCCAAACTGTTCTCAGTTCCCACTTCCTCATTTATTGGAGTTATCTAAGAGCGCAGGATGTACGTGAAAAAGCCCACAGTAGTTTCAATCCAAATTCCTCCATTAATAACTGTATTTAATAGTAGCTAAGAAGACAGAAATGAAATAGTTTTTTCCTCTGCTTCAGACTTGACCATTTGGAAAAGAGCCTCCTTCTCAAGTCTCCAGGAAATTCTCCCATGCCTTCCAAAAGCGAGTTACTGCTAATAACATCTATTAGCACAGGAATATACTGAAAATTAGCAGTAATTTTGAATAAGGCTCATCTTATAAAAGTTCAAGTAAGAAATAATCTATTCAAGGAACAGTCTTGTATGGAGAACAGCTTAAACTGCCAATTTGCTGTTGATTACTACGTTATCAGCTGCATAAAGAACAGTCCCTACACAACTGCCAGAATGCACGGCCATTCCTATGCCCTGACCCTCATTAAACCCTCAGTGTATGCTTCAGCCATTTACTATGAACCAGAAAAATTTAGAAGTCTGGGTCAGAATAAAGCAGCTGATCTAGCAGGGTGGGGGGAAAGTTTCTGCCCTTTTTTGGGGTAACACTAGTTTTGCAGAAGGTTTTGTTATACCAACAATACACTTATCAACTAGGAGAACAAAACCCCCTGCATATGAGGATTTTGAGTCAGTATGTGCTCACCCAAACTACATATATATCTATGCATCCAGCAACAAAGGAACATACAAGGTTTTGCTCACACAGTTAAAGGCACACATTTCGGGAGGGAAAACTTAATAATCATACTCCTCTTTTATTGTAAAGCCAACACCTGTATTCTGCAGTATGGAAAATCTGACCTGACATCCCTGAACTAGAATAGCTTTAAAAATGTGAAAATTATAAAGATTCTTTTCAATCAATAAAAATGTAACTTCTACTGAAATGGAGTACATATCATTTACTGAAACACATTACATCATTCATCTCTAAATTGCAAATACGATGGAATTATCAGAAAGCATAAGTGTGTAAAACAGCAGGACAAATAATCAAAGCAGACATCTTCCTGACTAATCTGACCATAAGAAGTGGATTTAAAGAACACTTGTGAGTTGTAAAAATAACATTCAACTCCAAATTGAGTCTTTTAATTTCTGTTTTGACTATGACAGGACACTAATTACAGATGTATTTCAGAAGGCAAATCACTCTGAACAAATGTCAATGGCAAAAATGAGAATACTACAGCTATGATTCTGACATCCATGAGATACGACTGATCACAGCATGTTTTCAAACTGGCATTCTCAGCCTTTCCAGCTGAAGGATAAAACTGAGTAATATGTTAATAACTGACTCATGGATGTAAAACATCATTTTGGTGATAACTACACAGCTTTATGATATCTTATTCCACATATCCTAATCATCATTCCCATTTCTTCCTGGAACACCTTTCAAAGTACGACTTGTGCAGAAGCGTAAACATTACTTGGAATACCCAAGCATTTGGATTATTTGATTTGATTCAAATCCGTTGAATCATTCCAATTAAATCGAATCTGATGTGTGCACACACAGGCAGTTTTACACTAACTCTGATTTCCCTCACGGTCTGAAGTTCAGAGGTACAATTACCTGTGCCTACAGCCCCTGTCACTGTTCAAGTGCCCCCATCGCAATTAGTAGCACGTGACTGCCATTCCATACGTTGTTACTGATGACCTTGACTGTTTCTTGCCCTATTCTACCCAGCAAAGAACAATCACAGTTATCTCACAGCCGAGCTTATTTTGTCCCCCAATAACTCTTTCTTCCTCTCAGAGTCTGCTTTTGTTATTCCCAACTTCAGGTATCTGCTGATAACTAGGATTTGCATGAAGGTGTGTGCAACAACTCCCTCAAGATTTGGCATCTCATTCTCTTCTCTAATCTTGTTTGGTTTATATCCTTAAAGCCTTAAGGGCAGGAATTGATTATTTGGCTGAGTTGCACGTCTTACTACACCACCTCTATGACAGGAAAAAACCCAACTATCAGCAGGTTTTTTTCCTACAAGCACTTCACTTAATGCTAATTGGAACTAAACTCAGCAGCTTTGATCAACTGAAAAACAAACAAACAAAACAAAACTACAAAGGAATAGGGCAAGTAGAGACTATAGGGGAAACTGAAGCTATATGAAGGTTAGCAATATAGAGAAAAAAATCCACGATTTTCTCACAAGACCATTATTTCTGTGGAAACAGAAGACAGGCTTGGAAGAGAAGAACCAGAGAGGAACAGTATACGTTTTCTAACATACAACAATTAGCTGCTGTAATACTGCAGCTAAAAGCACTGTTGGAATGACCTCTAATGCTGCCAAAGCCTTGCCACAGGACTGCTATGGCTAATGCAAGCTTATGCCTCCACACAAAGTAAC
>JAOXNH010000060.1:27085849-27096517 GCA_028566575.1 Bartramia longicauda | reverse complement strand
TCTCAGTCCCTCGCACCCCGGGCACCCAATCCTCGACCCAACGGAACCGCAATACACTTACTCCCTCCCGAGTCTTCGTCCGGCTCTTCGTCCACAAAAATTACGGGGAACTGCAGCATCTCTTTTCTTTTTGCTTTCCTATCTCAATTCGGAAGATCCAGGTGAGCTAATTCAGAATCTCTGGTGAGACCTCTGGTGAGGTAAGGAGCTGCGCCTTCCCCCTGCAGAAGGATCAGCTTCTTTGGAAACACTGAGGATATATTAAGGAATTCTAATCTTTACATGCCATAAGGTGGAGCTATGTGCTGTCACAGTATATAAGGCAATGGGACATCTGAAAAGGCAGTGCTGTTTTTATCGTAATTTCCCTGGAATAAGAGAATTTGTGAAAAATATTAAGACAACACAAAGTCTGACGTGAACAACAGAGATAAATACCTTCAAAAGGTTTCTGTCTGCTTAGGCTCTCCCAGCACAGTATTCCAAAACTGTGAAAAAGAAGTGAAAAAAAGAATGAAGACTAAAAGACTGATCATTAATTTGTAATCCATACCTGTGTTCTTGTTTCTAAGACCAAGATTATTAGTTTAAGAGAAAGGAGTTTTTCAAGACAAATTCTAGGCAAATCTTTCCTAATTTGGTGAGGTCCTTTTTCCTGCATTATTAAGTTTCAGTTTTCAACTGAGCTGTTCTTATAAAACAATAAATCAGCTAAAATGAATTTTAATTCTTTTTTTTTAAAAAAACCCCCATCGGATCAATTAGAATTACATTTCAGGTTAGCACCTGATCTCCATTTGCTCTTGTGAATTTCAAATTTATCTTTTTTGGTTTATTTTCAAGTATTTAAATAGCAACTGAAAGAGCTGGACTTCTCAGCAGGTACCGACGAGCACATCAATTAACCAGCCAAAAACTTGGTTCTGGCGCACTGCATGTCTATTTTCTTAAGCAAATTTTGATAGAGCTCCAAATACTTTTTTACTTTTCTAACATCCTAGGAAGTATTCTAGTGATCCCATCGACCTGCTCAGGTGGTATAAAATACGGGTTTTTGATAAAAAGCTCAATCTGCAAAATCAGAGGCAAGGAGGCTGCTGGAAGAGAGAAAGCAGGCGCTGGATGAATCAAGCAAAGCAGCCAAAAGGGGAAAAAGCAGTTCTAGAAAAATCATATCTACTTACTCATATATCTTGCTTTAGTGCTGAATTATGATGTTTAACCCCCCGCCCCCCTTCTGCCTTGTTTCCACATAAAATCCGAAAGTGCTGTTACTGAAATACCCTCTAGGAAAGTACTCGTACGTGTAACTTGCATGTACTTAAGTAGTATCTCCTGTGACACATACTTTTGTTTTCTCTGTTGCACCACTGCCTGGAGATGCACCCAGTCACAACCGAGCCTCTAAAATTATCTAGGAATGACATGTTGGAAGATGGATTATGCCACCTGAAAGCGAGCCGCCTGTGCAAAAGTCTTGTGTTTGTGAACAACATCAGATTAGTCACATCATTTACAGGTCTCGAGCTGTATGCCTTGACTCGTCTTGGAGCCTGCCTCCGTGACAAGAAAGCAGGAGTTGAAGTTTGTGGGCTCCATAAAAGCTCTGAGAGCACACGAGTGGTCATGCTTAAGGTTAGTCCCCAGGCTCTGTGTGCCAGTTGTGAAGATATTAAATGTCCATACAGACAAGAGCTGCAATTGGAGGTTCTCTCACTTCTTGCAGCAACTGTGAAGCGTGTTACATATCCAAAAGGGACATGCGGTAGTAGGTCATCCTCCTCTTTTGTATAAATCACCTTAGTTAAAAAGTGTGAATGCTTGAGAGGCTCAGTAAGTTATTCCAGCAGAGACTCCTTAGGACCTTAACAGGAGATGGTTGGAGAAAGGTCTTATTTTTACCTGGGCCTCATCCAGGCATCGACAGTTCTTCCTGAAACTGAAGCCAACAACAGTTCACATTTAGAAACTATGTGAATTTAGTTACTAGGTTTCTAAATGTATATGAAAAAGTTTTGGCAGCCATTACACTTCTTAAACATTTTGATCCATTGTATAAATATGATGAACTATGAAATATGATGATAAATATGAACTTTGAGAACAGTTCTTAATCTTGGTATATTATTCACCAAATATGGTGAATTTCAAGTTGAATTCACTGCAATAATTGGCCTCCTGTGCCATACTATCCTACTGCGTTATGTCCATCTGGCATTTTTACTGTAGCATCTTTGAAAAATAAGTATTTTGGCAACATTGCACAGTGTAGCAAGGACTAGGTATGACCTGCCCCTTAGAAATCCCATTCACCTGTAAATATCACCTTCCTGGGAAGGAAGGCCTCCTTCAAGTCTTTCAGGAGGGAGGTACACTAAATCCTGGCAGTTTCTCAGGTTGCAGTTTTGCAGGTCTGCCCTCAGTCGCTGTTTCCTCCAGTTGGTTAGACCATAGTCTGATATCTAGAGAGAGCAGGGAAAGTAAATTTTAGTAACAATACCTCGAGACTTGGTATTAAATGTTGACTATTAGGATAAATATGTGCAACAATAGGACAATCGCTGCATTTGACATTAATAGGCTAGAAGTAGAAGCTCCCACCTTGGCTCTGAACTGGGTGTCCAAAAGCACGTTGGAAGGTTTGAGGCTGCAGTGGCAGAGAGGCGGCTGGAGGCTGTGAAGGCAGTGCAGGCCTTCAGCCACATCCCTCAGGGTCCTCAGGAGCAAGGGAAATGGAAGGGCTGGGTACAGCTGATGCTGAGTAACATAAAACATGGGGTTTGATAGTGTGAAATTGTTACTATTCACATTTTCATTTGACAAATAAACAGAGTTACAATATAGAAACTAAGGAACAGATTGACCGTGACTACTGTCCATAATTTACATGCCGATTGCTCTCTTTTGGCTAACATTGTAATTAATTTTATCACATAAAAAATGACTCCTTTTTTGTACCTGATGGATGAGCGAGTGGAGGGATCCGTTGTTCATCCATTCAGTCACTATGCCCACAAGTCCACGGTACTGGTAAATCCCAAGAGAAGGCAGGAGACGTTCAGACTTGCAGCGCCTGATGTTTGCTACATCCTGAAGTAGCAACTTCCACTCCCTGTAAACAAAATAAAATAGCAAGGGTTAGAGGCAGATTAGACTGAAGGGAATTTCAAATAGAGGTGAGATAATGTAGGATATGGAAATGACAGAAAACCGTGTGGTTGAAAACAAGCTAATATAATCCTACCAATAAAACCGAGATTATATCATCTTCCAAACAATTCTGAGAAAATGAAGCAATCCCTTAGGTAGTATAATTTTCTCATATAACATGAAAGACCTCTGGAATCTTTAATATGAACATAAGACCGCCGCTTAAAGCAGGACTGAAGTGTAAAGGAAGGAAAAGTGAATTATATTAAACACAAAGATAAGAAAAATCAAGTTTTTTCCCCGTTACTGTCCCCAGGAACTTGTATTGTACCCTGCTGCTAGCGAGATCCACATTTACAAGAAAATTATGATCTTCCATGCTTACCTAATAGGAACATGTTATATAAATGATATAGCATGTCACAGCATTATGTAAGAGTGAAGCCAAATTGGGGTTTGATGTAAGCAGTACCACGCTGGTGACTTTGCCAAATTCAATTCAAGCTGCAGTTGGACTGTAGACCTGAATCCAAACAGGGTACATTAAAGAGCTTTGCTTTGTTTGTCATCAGAAGAATAAAGTCCTTTTGCTGCCTAAGGACTTCAACAGCTACTTCTTCATGCAGAGGAAACACTGAACTATCAATTCAATAGTGCAGTTTCATGGAAATAACTTCTGCTACAGGTTCAATTTTTGTTAATTTTATATTTGATATTAAAGATCGGATTATCTTTACTCTATGCCAGTTATGAGCTGAAAATTCATTGACATTAATTCAAAATTCAGTTGATTTCAATGGACCTGGAGCTCATTCCCTTTATTCTGACCAGCCTTTACATCGAGGCTTCAGTTTCTCACGTTTGCTGTGCTGGTTCACAAGCCCATAAACTAATCACGGGAAGTAATTCACAGCCCCACCTGTTTTAACACTTATTTCCACAAATTAAATATTTATCATCAGCAGACGGTGAAACATTTTGCAGCCCAGTAAAACACAGGTTATTCTCCCAGCTTCCCTAAACACAGTGTAAACAAGAGATCAGAATGGTAGAAAGAGAGAAAAAAGCAAAGCACTGGCTTTAGTTTTAGGGAGCAAGTTTGAGTGAAAAGATGCCAAATCAGAATAGCATGTTAAATTCAAAGTGAAGTAAAGTGTTGATTTCTGTAACTCTATGTTATTTTGGGGTATATTTGATTTAAAGAAACTTTTTTCTTTAAACAAGCTACCAAACAAATAACATTTGTTCAGATTACAAAATTGCTGGACTTCTACTGTCTAAAAACAAGCCATCCTCCCCCCCAGCCACAAAAAAATTTAACCTGAAATTTTTACTGTTCACAAATTCTGGCAGCATTTGGTTCTTGAAGTATCACTGACAATTTAAAATGTCAACTTAAAAATATTTATATGAAATACTATTTTTTCCTCCTCTGCCTTTAAAATGAACAAATTAAATGCTATCTATTCGAGTAGGACACTTTTGTATTTTACTTCTAACAACAGCCAGCTGAGTGGCAGCATTCTCCGCTAACAATTGTAACTAGCCCATAGACACACATCAGACACTCCTTTTTTGATAAACAGCCAGGTCAGTGCATTCCCTTAAATGCTTTGGTCTAACAGAATCATAGCATGGTTAGAGTTGAAAGGGACCTTAAAGACCATCGAGTCTTGCTTCATCAGAAGTAGCTTGTGGCTATTCCTGGAAGCTGCTTTTGCTGCCCACTGGAATGCTGCGGTCAGTAGGCTGACGCCCATCAGTTACTGCCCATTTCTTTGTATAATTAGGACATGTACACATCTCACTGCCCTGTAACCCTCACCATTATCCCTCCCTCCTCCCATTTTTTTACTCCCTCACTTGTACATTCTGTTTCCGATTGAATTCAACTGAGCTTTCTTCAGAGACCTCCAGAAGGATGTAGCCCCACAGCATGCCGTAGCATCAGTATGACTGCTCAGGGTGTGTAGACATTGTTACAGTAGAGAGAATTAATGGCTTCAGGATTGAGCTCTACTTTATAAAAATTTGTAAAAACCATGAAGCTTGTTTCTCAGCATAACTGCCTCTTGGCTAGTTGGGATGTGTTTAATGGGATGTGTTTAGGGATCAGATGATCCTGAGGATGCCACGATTCATCCTGGTGCCATCGCTGCAGGTCCGTGCTGCCACCCGCGTGGTTAGTTGGCCAAGTAAGACACGTACCTCTCTGTAGTGTCCTGGCTGGTCAGCAGCTTCACCGAGATGTGAGTGTTCCAAGAAAAATGAAAGGCTTTGAGAGCAAAGCCTGAGCCTGTCCTGGTCAAGGTAAAGTTCCCCAAATCTTCTTGGGCTACTACAGGTAATGATTGGGCCATTCTTCTTTGGCTAGCTTGTGGGAAAAATGGCAGAAAAGAAAAAAAGTTTTAAGGACTGCTTTTTGTCGCTACTGCCAAAGCACAGTGAAGTTGCACCACCCCTTACTTCCCAAATAACTATTGCCCTAATTCAACAGGCTCCAGTTACCACTTTGTGTCAGACTTTCCTTATAAATATAGGAAAAACTCACTAATTGCAAAGGAGTGTCTGGACCATAATTTGCCATCTGAGGCTGCAAAGTGCTAATTAATTGCTCATTATTATTTCCATCTGATGATTTTGAAATATGGGACCATTATTTCTAATACAAAGTGCGATTTTAAGGTGATACTGAACTATGTAGCAAACAAACCAGTATCTTACAGTTACGTGTTAGACAGAAATACAGTTTCCCTGCTTCTCATGAAAAAAGGCCATAACTCATACAAGTCTGTTCTGCATCATTCTCGCATCACTTTAATACAACATCACATGTCAACGCAAAAGCAAGATAAAGGACAAATTTCTTGTTGCTGTGAGCTGGCAGAACTCTGCCAAGTGGAGCTGTGTCTTTATAGCAGTTGCTAATTTGGCCAATACTCTGTCCGTACTGTAACTGTCCAGGGCCATCTGAATGTTTCAGACACATTAGGTGGCAATGCGTGTGGATTAGAGATAACCTCTGCAAAGCATCACTGCGTTACTACGCGAGTAACATTTTTTATTACATCTGTGAAGCTCCATTAGACTAGAGAATAACAAAAAGTCAGCAGTGAAAGAGGAAAATGAGCAAGCAAAGAAAAAGATGGGATAAAACCATTGGTAAGGATTAGTGTGAGATCAGTGGCCAATGAGTCAGAAGAACTCAAACTGCAACACTCCCTTTCAGAGCCCTGTGGACCAGGGCTAGAGACGAAAATATGAGGGAACTGAAGTCACAGGGCCAAAAATTTGCAGTAACCAGTAAGGCCTGTGGAGTGAGAATTGTGTCCTTCTAGGAGATGGGCTTTACAAAAAGAGATCCCGAGATGCAGAAACCTGAAGGGCTTCTGACTAAGCAGATCACTTGTTCTCCATGAGTAAAACAGAAACTGAAAGCTGAAGATAGATCAGGCAATGCTCATGGCTGAACTGCTTCTAGTTCATGACCAATTTATTTCTGGTTAATCTTAGTATCTAAACTGTGCCATGCAGACACGTTCACAACAACAGAGGGGTACTAAACACAGTTTTGCATCTAACCGCAATCAAAATGCAAATAAAAACTCAGCAGCTGATTGACCAGTTCAGCTCCAATGGTATTTGATTTTAATAGGAAAGCACAGTTGAATTTTTTGCTTTTGTTAGATTATTGTAGTTTGAAAGCAATAGCTGCCTTAGGAGCTGTTGTGGTTTAGACTCAATAGAGTTTCTTTAAGGGCTAAATCCAATGTGGTATGAGGCTGACAGACAAGTTAAGAGTTTCATAAAATTTGAAGAGATTGCCCTGAATGAAGTTAAATTTCCAAATGAGCCGTTTATTCTTTAAAGTTGCAAAGACAGACCACACAGATCTACAAATCCTAAATTTAAAGGAGGCAACCAGAAGGCTGGCAGGAGCAAAATTATGTCTCATTTTTATTATATATATTTTTATTATATATATTTTTATTATATACTACAATAAATAATAGTTTAAATAGCCAATACAATTTACTCAACTCCAAACATAGTACAAGGAAGATCAAACAATGAATATAGGAACTAAACCATCCCTGAAAGTGTCTATTTCTACTTAAAATTGAATCAAGCAAAGCTGTAACAGTTTTTTTAAACACTTGCTAACTGGCTACTCAGATAAAAATAAAAACTAGCCATCAGCTCCTATTTTGGATTTGCAAAACCTAATTTAACTAGAGATTTTCTAAAAAAAAAACCAAACCACCACCAAAACAAAAACCCACAAACCAAACAAGAGAAGCCCCACTTCAGTCTTTTTTTGCATTTCACTATTGTGCCTGTGTCTGTGCTTGTACACCTGTCTCCACACCTAGATTTAGAGTGATTTGCTGATAATCTCCAAAAGAGTTTAACCATGAAGTGAGAGATCTTTTACCTACGCAGGGTGCTACCCAGATTCCTAAAATAGTTGATGGGACTACTCACGGAATCTGGGACTATCATGGTGTTACAAATAACAAGGTCTCTCTCTACTCTCTGGGTTGCAGTTTTGGTACCAAAGCCATTTTCGATAGTTCTGCTCTTCTGAATGCTTTTTCTCTTAGACCCTTTTAAAAAACTCATCAAACCACAAACCCAGTATTTCTTATTGATCTTCACAAAAAAGGGTTTTGTCTTATTTTTTAGTAAGACACTAAAAGTCTCAGGCAACCGTGTCACCTTCCCCTAGTGAGGAGGCAGATGCAGGAGGGAAGCTGCCATAACACCACTTATGTCAAAGTTTCTGATTTTAAACGTCATTTTTAAAAAGCAATTCCTAGCAAAGATGCTTTCCTTAGTATGAGAGAAACTCTACAGGATCTTAATATTCAGGTATCTCAGTAAAAGAAATTCGAAACAAAAATCAACTTACCCCTGGAATTACGGGCATAAAAACTACGGAAGAATGGAGTGAAACTGCTGCAGAGAGGAACTGCTCTCAAACCCAGCTGAGCTCTCCTGGTGACTCAGCCCTGGGGTTCATCTCTCCTTTCATTGGCTGCCTGCAAACATCTAACATTTCCTGGCCAGATAGACAAGCTGTAACTCTTTAGTGGCTGCAGACGGGTTTTCGCGGGCTGATTTATTAACTGTAATTAGTGAGAGCGATTACAGAAAAAGAGGTTGGATAGCTGCTTTTTCCACAATGAGGAATGCCAAGAGGGAAAGCTATATAACAGTGGAAGAAACCATATTGGATACAGCCTAGATATGGAAGCGTGTAGAGCTGCATGCAGATCGTACAGCTGATGCTTATTTATGCTGTAGACCAAGCCAACAGCACAAAATCCCCTTAAACTTTCTAAGTCAAGCTGGTCTTAAAACAGAAAAAACCACTGGTTCTCTAGTTAGAGGGTAGGTAAGCACAGGGGTAACGGTTGCAAAGAACTAAGGATC
Source organism: Bartramia longicauda (assembly GCA_028566575.1). NCBI lineage: Eukaryota > Metazoa > Chordata > Aves > Charadriiformes > Scolopacidae > Bartramia > Bartramia longicauda. The sequence continues at coordinate 27,087,931 of JAOXNH010000060.1, read as the reverse complement.
AATTGGCTCTCGAGTAACCCCGCTGAAAAGGATGTCGGTTTTATGGTAGAAGTTAAGTTGGTCACAGAGTCAGAATGACAGAATGATAGGGGTTGGAAAGGACCTCTAGAGATCAGCTGGTCCAACCCTCTGCCAAAGCAGGGTCACCCAGAGCAGGTTGCACAGGATCATGTCCAGGTGGGTTTTGAATATCTCCAGAGAAGGAGACTCCAGCACCTCTCTGGGCAGCCTGTTCAGTGCTCTGCCACCCTCACAGGAAAGAAGAATTTCCTGTGTTCCAGTTTGTGCCCATTGCCCCTTGTCCTGTCGCTGGGCAGCACTGAAAAGAGTCTGGCCCCATCCTCTTGACACCCCCCTTTAGATATTGATCAGCATTGATGAGATCCCCTCTCAGTCTTCTCCAGGCTAAACAGACCCAGGTCTCTCAGCTTTTCCTCATCAGAGAGATGCTCCAGACCCCTGATCATCTTTGTAGCCTCTACTGGACTCCCTCCAGTAGTTCCTTGTATTTCTTGAACTGGGGAGCCCAGCACTGGGTACAGTACTCCAGATGTGGCCTCACCAGTGCAGAGTAGAGGGGGGGATGACCTCTCTTGGCCTGCTGGTGATGCACTTTTTAATGCACTCCAGGAGACCATTTGCCTTCTTGGCCAGAAGGGCACAGTGCTGACTCCTTGGTCCACCAGGACTCCCAGGTCCTTCTCTACAGAGCTGCTCTCCAGCAGGTCAGTCCCCAACCTGTCCTGGTGCAGGGGGTTATTTCTCCCCAGGTGCACACCCTACACTTGCCCTTGTTGAATTTCATCAGGTTTCTCTTGGCCCAGCTCTCCAGCCTGTCCAGATCTCGCTGGATGGTGGCACAGCCTTCGGGAGTGTCAGCCACCCCTCCTAGTTTTGTATCGTCAGCAAACTTGGTGAGGGTACGCTCCATCCCTTCATCCAGGTCATTGATGAACATATTGAACAACACTGGACCCAGTACTGACCCCTTGGGAACACCACTAGTTACAGGCCTCCAACTGGACTCTGCACTGCTGATTGCAACCCTCTGAGCTCTGTCTTTCAGCCAGTTTTCAATCCACCCCATTGTCCACTCATCTAACTCACACAAGCATGATTTCCCCTTGGTGAATCCATGTTGACCACTCCTGATAACCTTCTTTTCCTCCACATGCTTAGAGATGACATCCAGAACAAGCTGTTCCATCACTTTCCAGCGATGGAGATGAGGCTGACTGGCCTGTAGTTTCCTGGGTTCTCCTTCTCACCATTTTTGAAGACTGGGATGACATTGGCTTTCCTCCAGTCCTGGGGCACCTCGCCTGTTCTCCAGGACCTTTCAAAGATGATGGAGAGCGGCCCAGCAATGAATTCTGCCAGCTCCCTCAGCACTTGTAGGTGCATACTATCAGGGCCCATGGATTTTCGGGTGTTAAATTTGCCTAAGTGATCTCTAACTCGATCCTCCTCAACCAAGGGAAAGTCTTCCTTCATCCAGACTTTCTCCTCTTACCTCCAGGGTCTGGGATTTCCTGAGGGCCAGACATAGCAGTAAAGTCTGAAGCAAAGAAGGCATTCAGTCACTCTGCCTTCTCTGCATCCTCCATCACCAGAGCACCCTCCTCAATCAGCAGTGGTCCCACATTTTCTTCTAGTCTTCCTTTTGCTACTGGTGTACTTGAAGAAGCCCTTCTTGTTGTCCTTGACATCCCTTGCCATATTTAATTCCAAGTGGGCCCTAGCCTTCCTCCTTGCATCCCTGCATACTCTGACAGTGTTCCTATATTCCTCCCAAGTGGTCAGTCCCTTTTTCCACATTCCGTAAACTTCCATCTTCCATTTGAGTTTTTGCAGAAGCTCCTTGCTTACCTGTGCAGGTCTTGTACCTCCTTTGCTTGATTTCTTACTCATAGGGATGCACTGAGCTTGAGCTTAGAGGAAGTGGTGCTTGAATATTGACCAGCTCTCTTGGACCCCCATACCTTCTAGAGCCTTAACCCTCCATATTCCTCCAAGCAGCTCTTTGAAGAGGCCAAGTTAGCTCTCCTGAAGTCCAGGGTTGTAATCCTACTTATAGCCCTG
>JAOXNH010000060.1:27011399-27028016 GCA_028566575.1 Bartramia longicauda | reverse complement strand
AGCCAGGAGACTGCCAGCCTTTGGGGAGAAGTCTTGAGTGAGGTTTGTTCTAATTATCAGTAAAAGCACAACTTGCTTTAAAGAGTATGAGGTGTTCATGATAATTATGACAATTTTCTGCACAGCACAGGCAGAAGTGAAGTCTTCATTAACAAGCTGCAACACTTCAGTTACTGTAGTCAGAGGATTGCTGAAGTTGACAGCTATTCTGGAGGGACTGGAATTCATGTGTGGAAGAAAGATAAGGTTTCTCTCCCTTTTTTTTTTTTTTGGTGGTGTATAATCAGGGAATCATCCTTTGGCTCTGGGGGCAAGAGGAGAAAAAGATAAGTAGGCCTGTCCTGAGTGGAGAAGTGTAATGTGATGGTCTGCAATGGCAGGATAATGCTTCAGACCAACCTACATTTGTAGAAAGTAATGGATTTTTTTGTCATAAAGGCAAATAATTCAAAACTTATTTGTCTTCACAGGTAGACTCCAGGACCTAAAATGCTTCCGGACAGGAAGATGCAAGCATTATTGACCAGACCCCAAAATAAGAGTGGGTTCAAGCTACTGCCTGTTGTCATCATAGGTAAGTTTTCTCCTGCCAGCATTACTGTGTTCCCTCGTGCTGTTGGTGCTTTGGACTTGCTGTTTTCAGCTTTTGTTCCATGCGTTCTTACTCAAACCAGAAATGCCTGGCCACCGTTTCTGCATCCTTTCCCTGGCAGCCAAACTTTCTCTACTACAAAGAGAAAGATCACTAAGAGTTGTGGGAAGTAGGGAACCAGGTATTTGACAAACTGGGACACATACCTTTTTTTTTTTTTAAAATAGTAATGTTGGTAACCTTTTGGGCATCAGTTCAGCTGAGCCTGGTTTTTCCTCTGGATACTTAGAAGGGTTTGAAACCTTTTCACTGTAGATAACCACTTCTCGGTGAGTTGATTATCCATAGTGCTTGAATTTGAGGTGGGTTTGTGTGATCTTTCCCCTCTCCCCCCACTGCTCCAGATGCTGTTAAAGTTTCTTAAAATTTTTCACAGAATTCTTTTCAAATGCAAGTCAGCTACACTGATTTTGTACAGATTTAATAGAATGGTAAAAAGCTGTGGTGTTTCTGCCGGTTCAGAAAGCAGGTTATGTAGCAACTGTCTTGTCTCCCTTTCAAGAGGGGAGTTGGTGACATGAAGTGCTTTCTGGAGCAAAGCACAAGTCGTGAGGTCAGTGCCTTCCCCTGCGTGACCCGTCAGGAGCTGAGCTCCAGCACAGGTGCTGGACCCTGCTCATCTGAGCATGTGTTTAAATGCCTTGCAGAGCTGGGTTCCTTCCTTATCTATCATCTAATTTATAGCCCCGAGAGAGCTAGTCCAGAGTTAGTGCACCGCATAAATCACGCTTAATCCTTGCTAGCAGCGAGTTTGGCAAGGACACTGCTACCAGCAGCTTCTAGTCTGAGGCTGACTTTGCACTGCCCGGTGGGATGAGTCTTGAGGCGGGAAGGAGGATATTTTTGGTACGTTCCTAGTGCACTTCTACAGGGATCCGGTGTGGAAATGTCGCTAAAGCCTGGGAAGCACCAGTGTGAAGATGTGGGCTGTTGGATGGAAGTGGCTCGGCTGTTCCGCTGCAGCGGGATGTCACACACAGATTCCAGCTGCTTCCCCGGGCCCTGCTGCAGGGAGGCTGTGGGCTCCCACCGCTCTGCTGGCAGCCCCAGGAAAGCAGTTGCTTTTGAGAATAGTTTGAGCCCCAGAGGCAGCTGTACTTGTGACCATCCATATCAAATGTAAATGTGGCTCAGAGTAAATCCTCAGTGTGTGTTGCTGAGCGTTGTGCACTAAGCTTGGCTTAGGTAACTCCTTGTACTTGCTAAAGCAAAGTAGTAAGCTGAAAAGTGTTATATTTTACTGTAGCTTAGTTTGCTTTTAATTTCTGTTGCTTTTGGATAAGTTTCCTGCAAACGGAATACTCCAGATACTGACCTGAAGCTGTCCTTGCTCAGCACAGCAGACTTTGACCCCAGCTGCGGCATGTGCTGCCCTTCACATGGCTCAGCTCACTGTCAGCTCTGCAGCCCCAGCCTCCCTCTATCAAATCCCTACGGAGCAGCCTTTGCTGTGGTCGCTCACGCATGTGGCACCGGGCACTGTCACCACAGGCTCTGTGTCACTTCAGCTCCCCACCCCTGCCTCGTCACTGCGCTGGGTGGTGGGGGTCAGTCACATACCGGTGAGCAGCAGAGCCTGAGCAGACAGAGAAGCTGACACCGTTATGCAGACACTGTAAAATATTAAACATGCTGGACAACAGCCATGTGAAAACTTTCCACGGCCTGCTCTCACTGGGCTTTGGAGTCCCATATATCAAGTTTTTTTTTTTCCACTGGCTGTTGGGTGGTCAGCAGGAAGAGTTTAGTCATCCAGCAATCTGTTCAAAGTGCTGTGTTCCGGGGGTTTGCCTTGGCATGGCAGAGACTTTTTTCTTTAACACGCTCCCCGCAGTACCATGGTAGGGCTGGTTCCCCTTTGAGGGCATTTAAAAGTGTCCTCAAGACCTGTTAGTCAAAACTGCTATTGCCAGATATCCCTTATTAGATGGGATTTCTTACTGAGCAGAGCTGTTTCCCCTTCACTTCAATAGTCACTCTTCTTTTGTGGACTTACTCTGTATCCTGTGCGTGATGAAATACCCTGTAGTGGTGTGAAATGTGCATCCAGGACAACTGAGGCCCCCAGTCAGTATGTGACTAGTTTCCAGACCTTTGGAGAAGTTAATGAGCAATAATTCAATTCATCAGCATGCTAGAGACTTCAGGCTTCAGGTGATGTTATCCTCCAGCTTTAGCCCAATGTCTCTTCAGCAAGTTCTGAAGACCTTGCAATGCAAATAGGTGTAACTGGGCAGGAGAAGGGGAGATATGAGGGCAAAACAATTTCCCCAAGTCCATCAGTAGCCAACCTGGAATAGGAACTCCTCTGTGTCAACAGCAGTCTCATACAGTTTGGACTGGTCTGGGTATTAGAAGCATTCCTAAAGAGCTTGCTCTATCTGCAGGAGTATAAATTCTTCTCAACTGTTTCTTTTTTTTTTTTTTTTTTTAGGGAATGGACCTTCAGGAATCTGTCTCTCATATTTGCTGTCAGGCTACATCCCTTACTTCAAAAGAGACTCTCTTCATCCTCATCCCATTCTTCAGAGGAAACTGGAAGAGGCACCAGATGTCTCTATTTTGGACCAGGTTCGTGTAAAGAGAGAGTATAACATCATAGTAAAGCATCCTAGGGGTATAGGTGATAACCTCATTTGACTTTCAAAGTACACAGACAGAGTGAGCCTTAGGCAAAGTACTTTTAGTTGCCCAGATCTCCCTTTTATGAAATGCCAGCATTGCTGCTGTTTCTTGAGGTAGTCCTGAGGCAATAACAGGGTGTTTGTGCCGGTGAATGAGCTTCACAGAACACCAAAACCACTCTGGGAGTAACAAGCTGTCTGCTGCCTGGCAGGACATGTGTTTTGAGCATCTGATCTGCCTTTCTTTAGGATTTGGAGTATCTCTCTGAAGGCTTGGAGGGACGATCCCACAGCCCTGTGGCCCTTTTGTTTGATACCCTTCAGCGTCCAGACACAGACTTTGGTGGAACAGCAGAATCTGTCCTCACTTGGTGGCACGAGACTGACAGAGCCATCCCCCACCTGGTCCTTGGCAGAAACGCTCCTGGAGGTGCCTGGCATGTATGTGAATTGAAGCCCAACTGCTTAGGTCTGCATGTTGTGAAATAGCCAAATGTGTCGACTGGAGAGGCAAAAGCTCTTCTCATATGCCATTCAGCCATGTTTGATTTTATGTATATAGACAAGCAAAAGTTTAAAAAAAAAAACAAAAGAAAAAACGGTATGAGAGGCATTTATATTTCCAGTCTGTTGTTCTTTTTGGAGAACATGAATAGTTTAATCCATGACAGCAAATCAGAGGAAATCGCTGATTTTGTGATCAGTGCTATATTGAAACATGACAAAATTGCATTTCACTTCTTACATTAAATAACTGAAAGTTATTTTCCTGTGTTTCTTGTTCCAGTCTATCGAGGGCTCTATGGTTACCCTGAGCAGAGGTGAATGGATGGGACTCCCAGATCTCCCGTTCAAAGACTGGCTAAAGCAAAAGAGAAGGTAAGATAGCTACGGTGCAAACATTCGGAGGTTAGTTGGGAACCTGGGGTGGTCTCCTTGAGTGTAGCTGCCCATCTGTTATGGGTGATTCTAGTGAGAGAAAGGATACCCTCCCACCCCCCAGTAAAAGTCCATTCTGCATTCAGTGATTCAGGCTAAATTGCAGTGCTGCTTGGAATGTGTCCTTCTCAACACCCACTGGGGAGATGGATCACAGTGACCATGAGTTCTGCATAAAGCTTGGGAAAGGCATGGTCATCTGACTTCTGTGTCTACTGCTGCTGTCCCTAATGACAAGTACAATCACCCCAGCTGCTGTGCAGTTGCTGAGGTGCTTCTGCTCTTGAGATGGATAATCCAGGAGTTAAAAATGGAATGGAAGGAAGATGCAAGAGGAAGGCATAAATGAGCAACCATGTTCTTGGGGATGGGGTTCTGGGATTCATGCTAGAGAAAGCTGCCTCTGTCCAACAGCTTGTGGACCTGAGTGTTAGCTCTAAATACCAGGAATAACATTGCTGAAGTCAGGGAAACTAGATAAATCATCCCTGGTAGTGCCAGGGTAGATGGCTCTAGGATAGATTCACTGGAAGAGGGGAGAAATTTCTGTCTCTTACTTAACTGCTGCTTGACCTTTGTTTGCACTATATTACAGAGGCCTCAGAAACAATCGAGCCACAGCAGAAGACATTGCTCAATATTATCAACACTATGTGGGGAGGAAAGGACTGCAGAAGAATTTCAGATGTGGTACTGTTGTGACCTCTGTGAGGAAAGTGAGTGCAGAGAGCATCTCCAACTACCTACAGAAAGATCTGCAAGAGGATTGTGACTCGCTCTGGAACTTCAATAAGAAAAGTACAGAGGTCTTCCAGGTGGATGGATTCTTCAAAACTGTGAAAGGTGATAAAGAGCTCTTCTCCATCTATGCAGAGAATGTGGTCTTAGCTACAGGAACATACGATAGTCCTTCTTGGCTTGGGGTCAAGGGAGAGAACCTTTCCTATGTCCATCACCAGCTGTCTGCCCTAGAGGAAGCAGTGAAGAACAACAGCATTGGCATCATGTCAGATCCAGTCTTGATTGTAGGTGCTGGTCTGACAGCTGCTGATGCGATTCTCTTTGCTCACCATTGCAATATTCCAGTAATCCATGTTTTTCGGAGACGAGTCACCGATCCAGGTCTTATATTTAACCAGCTCCCCAAAATGATGTACCCCGAATACCACAAAGTCCATCAGATGATGAAAGAACAGTCAGCTGCTTGTGCTGGGCCCTATGAGCGTTACGTTAGCCTTCCTGAACACCATGTGCTATCCTTTGGCAAGGACAAGAAATGTATTTTTCAAGACAAGAATGGCTACCAGAAAGTCTATAAAATTTCCATGGCTCTTGTTCTAACTGGCTCAAACCCCAACCTCTCCTTTCTGCCAAATAATGGCATTGACTTGGTGATGGACAGTGGCCAACCAGTCAATCCAAAGAGGAATCCCATAGATGTTGACCCATTCACCTATGAATGCACTCAGGAGAAAGGGCTTTATGCTCTAGGACCTCTAGCTGGAGACAACTTTGTGCGCTTTGTGCAGGGGGGGGCTCTGGCTGTTGCCAGCTCTCTCTTAAAGAAAGCAAACAAAAATCCCCCCTAACAAAACAAAATTCCTGTGCTAACTGTGTCTGCGTTACTGCTGTTTTCTTAAAAAAGCAAGTAATCTGATTTGTACAGCCTCAAATGTGAAGCCCACTCCTGGTATTCTCCAAGGTTATGCAGAGAGTTACTAAGTTCTTGCTGAGTTATTTGGGAAGATGAAGTCACCAAATACAGAGTGGGTTTCACACACAGCAGTACCTTCAGTCCCTGGGGATTCAGCTCCTTTCCTGCACAGCTGTGTATAAAGGCTGCAAGGGCTTTGGATCTTGTGCCTGGAAAAGTAAGGGGCACGGTAGTGATTGCTCTTCTGTGCAACACCTTCCAGGTTGCTGAAAACTGAATTGGGGAACAATTATTGTTAATTATTTCCAGGCAGCAGGCTGACAACCCTGTGTCTGTCAGTGTCTTACAGTGTTTTTTCATGAAACAAAGCCAACCAACATGGTTTTATTTGCTCCTGTGGCTTGGCTGTATGTTCTTATTAGATCAGAAATCACTGAAAGGTGTTGCAGGTACCTCTGGCCCATGAAGTGGTTACTCTGCAAATAAAAGCTGACATAAAACTAGTCAAAACTACTGTCTAACTGACACCAGCAAACAAGTAATATGCAATATCTTTTTAAACAAGAGATTCCTGTGATGTTTTTTTTTCTCCTTCTTGAGAAGGAATGGTACTGATTTACAAATACTTGGTTTGCCATCTTGCAGCTTTCTAATTTCTAAATCCTAAAACTGCGATAGCCAAATTCTTGGCAGCTGTTGTAGAGACTGCAGAACTAACGGGGACCTGCTGGTCTATCGTGTAACTGCCCGGGTACTGTATGGGGCTTCTGCTGCACAAGATTTCAGAAAGATGTAACATGTACATTGTGTGAATTTCTAATGGAATGTGATTTTTTTTTTTTGAAGAATACTATTTCTGTGAAGGGGAAATTGTCAGAGTCACTTTTAGATAGTTTTATGCTATATATGTATATATATAGCAGTTTTTTAATACTACTTTTCTAAAAGATTTTTATTGGCAAAATATTTTGTTACAGGCTTTCAGTCAGAGCCTTGGATGAGCTGGGGTGGGTGGGAATGATGTCTTATGTCGCAAACAGCATTCTCAACACACCTCCAAGGCCTTTCAGGGGGAAATTTCAGGGTCCTAGCTCATTTTATGTGATGTAAAGACAGACTCTGCTCCCCGTGCTGCACTGGAACTTGCTGAGATGATAAGATGTTGCGTGTGGCTCTGGAAAGCTGAGAATGTGGAGACAGTGGTTGTTTGAGTCAGCCTCAAGCCGAGGTGTGTAAGGAGCTTGTCTGTGGTGTCGCTCTATCACACTTGAATGTTTTTGCCACTAACTGTTGTATGAAATTTTTCAATAAAGTGATTTCAGACTTAGTCTGTGCTTGTTTTTTAACTCTGAATCTCTGACCCAGAGAAGATCTAATGAACTGTTCATCAGCTCCCTGGAAAGCACCGGAGTGTGTGTTGTGCCTGCTGAATCCTGCATCTTTCCCCTCCCGAGGAGCACTCCTCTCTGGATTTGCTTTCTGTGTATATTCCTTTCTCCAGCAGGATAGAGAACCCTTGTATAAAGTGCTTTGGCAGTAGCTAGCTCTTCTGTGAGGCTAAAACACAACAGCAAACCAAGCTATTTGTCAAGCATGTTCTTGCCTAGGGCTGCTTAGATCTTTTTCCTGCTACCTACTGTCTTTTCCTGTCAAAAAACCCCAAATCAGGACCTAGTCCTGTAAATCAATAGGACAGTTTAGATCAGAAGGGACAATTGAAGGTCTCTAGTCTAACCCCACTAAAAGAGGGTAATCTTTGAAGTTAGACCTGGTTACTCAGTGCCTTATCAGGGAAAGCTTTGAGTATCTCCCAGGATGGAGACTGCACTATCAACATTTGATTGCCTCAGTCAGCATTTGATCCCCTTTGAGAATTGTGAGCTGTTTTCTTTGTAAGTTGAAGTGTCCCTTCAGTGATCCAGTTTGTTTACTGGATCTTGGAGTGTGTTGGGTTTTTTTTTCCTCATTGCACAGGTCTGAGGTGACAGTTATTCCCCTGTGTCTGTTATCCTGACAATACTGGGATTCATGGATAATACAAGATGGCACAGAACCCTGTGGTTTTGGTACTCCCCAGGAGAGATGAGCTGGTTCTCCGTTAACCCTGCCTTGTGCTCCTCTAGACCAGGTCCCAAGCAGTGCAGGATTGTGCTCTTCTGCAGCTGAACTTTGGTAGAAAAAAATCAGTGATGACCTTTCTAAAAATACCATTTTTGGCCAGGTCTCAAATTCCTGCATCAAAAGCAAATGAAGTGGCGAACAAAACCCAAAGGGCACGTTAAAAAAACACAAGGAGCATTGGAGTGTGCTGGGAATAAGTGTGTAGGGTTGGTGTCCAGTGAAATGCTGCTCTTCCCATCACTGTGGTCAAGGTCACAGCATTTACGCTGATCATTCCCATATCCCGTATTACGTTACTGTGATCTAATTTGCCCTGTGCTGGGGAGCTCCTAACTAGGGCAGCAGCCTGTGCCTGCGTCGGAGGAGCTCGGGTGACCGTGTTTTAAATAGCCGGCTTTCTTGCCCAAGATGCATGAGCTGATTGCCTGCCCTGTGTAGAACCAGAAAGGGAAGTGGTTTTTCACAGCTGACGCTTAGAAAATATCCTACATTCTGCCCCTGCAGGATTATGAAGCAGAGGATCTCAATAGCAGAGGTAGTGGTTTGCTCATCAACAATGACAAGTCCTCAGGGCAAGGCTGCGCAGGGGTAATCCTAGTTGTCATTTAGCTCTCCGTATCCAGGGAGACAAATATGGATTATTGTTCCAAAACATCAGCCATGAGAGTCAACAGATACCAGCTTTGTTACGTATGGGATTCACCCATGCATTATTACCTTGACCTACAGCATGTGACAGGACCAGGAAAAAAATTAGTCTCCTCTTGGGCCTTCTGCTCATCACATGCCCCTGGTGGGAGTGACGCAGGTTCCTCAGGCGAGATACTAAACACTTTCACCGCCGTTTCTATTGCTGCACATGAGGCCCAGCCAGACAGCTATCTTGGCGAGTTCCCTGGCTACTTAAAATTGAAGACCACTCTGCTTCATTTCTGTCCCCTGCAAGTCCTTTGATGTTCTCTCTGTGCCACCCAGTGGGAATCTCCTGCCACCACCATGACCAGAGCAGGTCGACTGGGGAAGCCTCGAGCAACTCCCTGCTCTGCTCCATTTGGATAGAGCAGGTTTAGTTTTGTTCAGGCCTCTGGCTGCTGCTAAGAGGTGATGTTCCTCACCCCACAGCAAGGGCTCCACATCAGGCACCCATTCTCTGTCCTTCAGGGCTCCTCAGCCTCCTCTGGTTTCCTCCCTGAAACTCATCAGTCCCCAGTTTGTGTCTTTGCAGAAGAAGCTCCCGAGGCCCGCTGGCACTCACCAGGAACAGGGGAAATCCCTGCACGCAGAACAGAAACGAGGATTTGAAGTTTACCAACAAGACAAAAAAAATAGAGAATTGTGGGGATTTTTTTTTTATTTTCTTGTGTGCTAGTTAGTCCTTGTAGTCAAGGCTGTTGTGTTTTAAATAAACACACTTCGGGTGTGGCAGAACTGACTGTACAAGTCTGAACTCGGGCACCTTTTCTTATGCAATTAATGTACAAACTTACTGCTTCTACTTTTTGTGCTGGTGAAGGACTTAAAAGATGTTAGAGCGTGTTCATCGTGAGCTTTCTTTTCTTAAAGGAATGGAAGGGTACCTTCTTTTTTAAAGGAGCCATCTTTTACATGTCAGCTGGATTGAAAGTATTTCAGTGAAGCGGTCTTGGGAACCCCTTTGGTTGTTCAGCATTCACTTTTTTTGGCCACACTTCTGTCTTTGACCACACAACTAAATCCAGCCACGTCTTGGCCAAACTGCTCTATTTAAAAGGTCTAAAGAGCATTATGATGAACTGCAAGTCTGATGATGGCGTAAATCTTGGCTTTATTGGGATCCTTAGGGAGCTGTCAGGCTATTGCCAGCTGCAGTGGCTCAAATTAACCTGCTTTACTTGTGAGACAGAGAGATCTGTGGGCAGGCCAGCAGCCAGGGCATCACTGCTGCTCCTGAGGCTGTGCTGTTGCTCGGGGGGCACTGGGAGGGGGGTGGTGGGGAGAATGTCTTCTAGCAAGAGGGGTTTCAAGCTGACACCAAGCCTGGAGGCTCCGGGGAAAAACATCTGACTTCCAGTGCTCTGAAGCAAGTGGCAAGGGTGGAAGCAAGCTCCTGGATAGAGAGTGGCTCAGTGGGGAGTAAGAAAAGGGAGCACAAATGTTGTTGCTGTTGTTGGCTGGATCCTGCCTTCTGGCAGAGCCTGGAAAGCGGGAGGGATCCGCTACCCAGGAAGAGCTTTCTTTGCCATCCCCGGGGACCAAGCCCCAAGGACCAGGGCAAAACCTGGATCCTCTGCAGTGCAGCTTGGAGAGAGAGATTCTGCTCCAGCGTGGCAGGGAAAATGTCTCCCAGCATTTCTGTCCTTGGCCATATCAACGTGCCCTTCTGCTCTGTATGGGCACCTCTGCACAGCTTGGCTCAGAGAAGCAGGGCCTACTAATGTATTGATTTACAGGACTCTGTCTGAGGCTGCACAGAGCAGGCTGCTCCCATGAACTTCCTTCCATGTGAAGGAAGGAGGATGGATTTTGTTTTCCAGCCCAATTTTTGCTGCTTGCACTCATTTCTTGGAAGCACTGTTGAAGGTACTGCCTGATTTTATGGCTCTGCTGCAGCAAGCTGGAAATGAGGAGAAGGAGGGGAATTCCGAGCCAGGCAGCACGGGTGCACGGGCAGCGTGGCCCTGCTCCGGTGGCACCACCACCAGCCAGGAAACCCTCTTTGTGAGGTGAAAGCACTATTTAAGGTATTTACCCCGCAGGTGAATTTCTACATCCGGTCTCGCTGGAAGCAAAGGGTCTGGTGAAATAACCACGGAAACCACCTTTATGAACCGTGGTGGGCGGCCGAGCCAGGGCGTTTGATTTCAGCCCAGCTATCTCTGGGGGTAAAAAGAGCTGGTTTGGCCACCGCGCCGGGTCGGGGCCAGGTCAGAGGGGGTTCGCAGGGTGAAACAGCGGCTGACTGCAAGCCGGGAACAAGGGAGGCTGTGAGTGTGTGAAGTTACTGCCGATGACAAAGTGCAGATTTTGGGGATATTATGTTGGCTAAGTCTCCAAATTTCGGTTGTTCTTTTATAAGCCCACTGAACCTTTTGCCAGGGAGGCAAACCTTAACCAGATGACAAGCAAAGGGCAGGATGAAATCATTCCTTTAATGACAGAGAAATAGAAAACCAGGAGAGCTGGGCTTTTTTTTATGAGACCACAGAGAGAGTTTCAGGCCTAAAACATTCATTCCTTTTGAGAGCCAGCCCAGCAGAGCAAACCTCATTGCAACTTGGCATTAATACCCGAGTAATCCAGTATTACCGTAACTCCGAGTCAGCAGAGGTCTCAGAGGCACAGATAGCTTTCAAAGCCAATAAAATGACCGATAGATCTTTCAGCTGAAAAAGCCAGGGAATTTGATTGTCAGAAAACAATTCCTTGGTGCTTTTCTGGGGTAATAAATAGACTTTTCAGTTTAAATATTAAGGTCTAGCAAAACCAAACAAATGGCAAAGCGGTGGGATGCTGAATGCGGATGTTCCAGGGGCTGCAGTGCTGGGAGCATCACAGCCTGCACTGGGTTCAGTCCATCCCTTGCCGGGCATCCTGCTTGGGGACCAAAGGGGCCACAGGGGCTTCATGGCCTCCTCCAGCTGGGAGGAAAGGCGTACACGTGATGGGCATCATGACATGGAGAGGGTGAGAGGCTTGTCTCCCAAAGCTGGAGTGGTGGCTGCAAGAAAGATGAACAAGTCAAATTGCACAAAGTTAACTCGATACTGTCGTTTCTAAGCAAATTGGAACTAGTGGAAAGTTTATGCCAAGTGAATCCCTTGTGTTGTGCAGCTGAGGTTTTTTTCTCCTTTTTAAAAAAAAAAAAAGTCTGTTTGCTGGGATGCCAGTACTGTTTTATTGAACCACAGCCTGGGAAAAAAAGCAGCGGCGGCAGATGCTGACATGTTGCAGCTCAGGGCTAGAGAGATTTCACAGCCAATGCTTCTGAACAGCTTTGAGGGTGGGACATGCTGGGGGCTCCCTCCCACCAGGGTAGTGGGTGGCAGCCCTGCCTGGAAGTGGCAGCCCTCCCCGGGGCATGCATGGCTGTCTGTGTGGGTCTGGGGGCTGCGTGGATGGGAGAGGGTAGGCAGAGTCTGACTCTGCACGGGGAAAATGCAAGGAAAGGAAACTGGAGAGACACAGTTTCCCTGGAGCTGGTTGGGAAGGATGGCATTGGCATGGCCAGAAAGGCAACAGCCCGTCCTGGGTGCTGTGGTGGGAGCACTAATTCCAAGCTCAGATGTGGCAGTCAAAGTTTTCCCTGAGGCCCTTCTGTCACCCGTTTGCCAAACTCCCATTCACAGGGGTTGCAGGACCAGCTTTCCTGACAATGCTGCTCTTGTCACGGCATCTCTGGCAGCTGCCCAGGAAATTAAGGCCATTAATGAGCAATAAGGCACATGAGCAGTGAGAGGGAAGGGTGGTGTTTCGTATGAATGAATTCCACGTGATTCACACTCCCTGAAATAACCTATTTGCAAAAACATACCACGTCACCTGCAATGCACTTTCACGAAGTTTAACCGAAAGAGATTTCTCAGGAGCGTGAATAGCTGGTGGTATTTTTGCTGGCATGAGTATAACTGAGATGGCTTAAGGCAGCATATTAAAGCGGTCAGCACACAGGCTCTGCGATATATAGACCCCATCAAATGTGTAATGGCAAGAAGTTTTTCCCCCCTGAAAATGAAAGCTTTAAAATCCTCCCTCTGTTTTACATAGAGGTGGAAGTAAGACCTTTGGAAATCTTTCATTAAAAAAAAGAGACAGAAACCAGTGTTCAATCAGGGATTTACAGCAAAGCCCCAGATGCAGTGCTCTCACATTGCGGTGAATGCTGTAACCACTGGGATTTGGGGGTGGATTTCTGGTTCCCTTTTCAGCTCGTGCTTCCATCTCAAGGCTGAGAGACTTTTTCAGATTTGTGTTTCACCAGAACTGGTTTCTTCCCCTGCATAATTCTGATTATGGTGAACCTGTGTTTGTAAGAAGCAAAAAACATTCCCAGGCAATTCCCAGGTCTGCAGCAACCACTTGTACCACTTTATAATTAAGGCGACCGTCATCCTGAAGTTGATATAAATAAGTTCGCATTCCTGAAAATATAAATATTTACATAAGTATTTTTCAGGAAGATGGAGAAGCAAGTGTCTGAGAAAAAGATAAAGTTATATAAACAAATGTTATCGGTCTGATGTAACACTCCAAATACCTCATCTGCTGAGTAATCTGGATATGACATAAGGGGGGAGCTGGCCGGGAGCTCACCAAGTGAAATGTTCTCACCCTGAAACAAAGGAAAGCAAATCAAAGGGAGGTAGAATCTCCCGTTCCCAGGCTGCCTGTCCCCTGTGACCTTCCTCATGCTCTGTTACGTCCATTTCCAACAAAGGCTTTTTTTTGCTCCCTTCCTTTAAACAATGTAATGGATACTCCTCTGTCTGTGTGCTGGGAAACATCTCGCTGGAGAGGAAGCAAATGCGGCTCTGCTGGAGCAGCTCCCGGTTTGCCAGCAGAGCGTGCGCAGCTTTCCCAGCCTTAGGTGAAGAAAACTATGGGGCTGTGAAAGCAATCCTGCAGCTGAAACAATAAAGTCTTGCTCTGGCCAAATACCATTAGAGATGAACCATCTTCCCCCCTTTCCTCATATGAGCAGCCCCAATAGGCTTTGGATACTGCACTGATAAGGGAAGTGGAAATACAGAGGATGAAAGTGCTTGTTCTGTTAAGGGCTGAATGACTGAGCCCCAAATTCTCACTCTTTCTGAGGCTAGAAGATCCCAAAGGCCCCCACTTGGTGAAAGAAGCATTTTCTATATGGAAATATAATTTCCATACTCCTCTGATTCCCCAATACTCAGATTTGTCAGGATGATATTTCATGAATTATTTACTACTTGGAAGTTTGTGTGACAGGAACAAAACTCATCAGGAAGGATGGTGACTAATGATGTGTATTCAAGTAAACACAGGGAAGAGGTGAATAGGAATATTGCTGCTCAGATGGGATTTTTGTCGCTACTGTTGGTAGGGGATATATTTCTTTTATTTATTTATTTTCTTCTCCAATAGTGCATTACTTGGAGCTGTAGCTGTCCTTGCTCTTTCCTCAAAGCACTGGACCACAGAGGCAGTCTTGGTCCCTGCAGCCCAGGGCTGGTCCAAGGCAGCAGATGATGGGACGGATGCCGTGCGCCCGGTAATGCGGCTCTTCCATTTCGTGATGTAGCATCGGGCTCTTTGCTGCTGGAAAGCCAGCACAGTTCAGGTTTGAGATCAGAGCATAGCTCTTCAGGCACGGGCACACAGATTGCTTGGTGTGGTTATCTCATGCCGACAGCCTTTAATTTAATAAATTCAGAGCAGGCTGCCTAAACAGATAACAGGGGGACCCGACAGCCTCGCTTTCTCCATGCAATTTTCACACCTCGCTTCCTCTGATTTCTCCCCAACTCCCACAAGGAAACTGGACTTTTGTACTCAGCTGTGGTTTGTGACAGTTTTGAGTCCATATCGAGTAATTCCTCTCACCATCCACCCAGATATCTTGCTTCTCCCAAGGCATTTGATCACACCTTGAAACTGCCGCCTGTGTTTGCTTTGCTTTTCTGACAGCTCTTACAATAACAAATGAGAACTACATTCTCAATAAACAGTCCACTCCAGGAGATCTGACTGCTGGCCAAGTTTGGCTTCAAAATCCTTCCCGTGGCTGTACGTAGGCAGCCACCCCACCTACGAGAGGGATTTGACATGTCCTAGTGATGGGCAGTGCCGCCCAGAACGGGGACCTGAAGGAAAGCAAAGGTGTAAAAGGCCAAAAGGGGACAAACCTGAAGAAAATGAACTATTTGAGGAGACGTCCTTGCATTTGGGCTGCAGCAGGATCTGAAGGTGGCAACTGCAGCGGGTGCTGGCGCGCCCGGCCCTGCAGCGCCGGGGGGTCTCTGGAGGCTGCTTCCCCATACAGCTGCGCTGGCTCCCAGACAGAAGGCAGCAGGGCACAGGCTGCGTGTTTCTTGTTCTTTTGATGAGAAACGCAGCACATTCGTGGAGGAGGAGGAGGAGTGAGATTATTACAGGGAGTTGGGAAATGATTGCTTTTTATTAAAAGCGGACATTTCCTAGGGATGCTTTATTACCCTTCACCAATTGCACACAGCCCTTGGATGAAGCCAGTCCCTGCTGGATTTTCAGTCCAGGAATGACACTTTGCTCTGCTTCACTGTCATGCAAAGGTGGTGTGTTCAAACTGGCCTTTGTGGTGGCCATAGGTACACCTGATCCCTTTTTTTTTTCCCCCAGTTCTTCTCTCCATTTTTAGCTATTACAAACCCTCTCAGTGCAGGGGACAGGCGAGCATCCTCAGGCTGATTTGGGAAGCGCAGTATTGTATTTTTTGCAGTCTGCTTGCCCAGGGTGGGATCGTTCCATGGCCAGCTTACCTCCCAGCATGACTGCAAATGTAAAAACCTCCTGCTGCGAGCTGGTGCTTGTGTTTCAGCAAATATTAAAAAAAAATAATCACTGTTTATTTGTTGAAGGAGCAGCCCCAAATACAGCCCCGTGTCAGTATCTAATCTGGCTGTCAGAGCTGGAGGGCACTGCCCATACTTCTAGACATTCTGTGGCTGATACTAGGCCGGGCTGTTACCTAAGTGTGTTGTATCATGAGCTTTGTTTCTAATGTTGGCATGTGAACCGTGACGAGAGATTGAGTGCGGGGCAGCAAGTCACCCCGGGGGAGGATGAATGCACAATGGTGTTATTTTATCGTAACTCCATCCCCAAAAGTCATCAAGAAAACCTCCTCTTGGCAGGTGGAGTTTGAAATGTACTGGACTATTCTGTTAGCCAAAGCTTTTGGGCTTTGTTGTAAAAATGGAGAATTTGGTGCTTTGCTGAAGTCTGCCAGGGTGGAAGAGCGTTGGTGTCTGTGGCAGGAAGTGTAGGAGGCAGCTTTGTTGTCAGGGATGTTGTGATTGCCAGAATGGAGCTTGCTGGCACGTTGGAATATGAGTAAGAGCCATAAGCCAGGGCTGGGGAAGGGGACGGGAGCTTCTATTGCATCACCCACGTGGCCATTTTCCAAAAGCCCAGTCCTTGGAGGGACTTTCCAAAGTCCTTGGAGGGACTTTGTCCCCAGATGATTCAGGACTGTGAAATGGGGCAAGTGTAATTCCAAACAAATGCCTCCGGCACCTATCAATAATTTATCTCCCCGGTCCCTGAATTTCCTAGCAACGAGATTAGTCCCAGTAATATGCAGTCAGTGCAGCCACACCAGCGCAGCTGGCCTTGCCGGGGTGCCCGCAGGTGCCCAGGTGCTTTTCACCAGGCTTCGTGCCTTTTCCCGGTCTCTCTCCGTCTCTCCCCAAGCCCACATCTCTGGTGTCTTCCAGCCTGTTGGCTCTTTGAGACTAAAACGTGCCCATCCCTCTCAGGAGTGGCTGTTCAGAGACTCACGTCTCCCTGCTGCAATCAAGGCATTGATGTAATTTATGTTTGCAGTGGGACATTAAGGTGTGCCCTGTAATGCTATAGAATAAGCAACCCTGGATCATTTGCTTTAACAAGTTTGAGACTAATAGTTAGAAATACTTCAC
>JAOXNH010000060.1:26981360-26995492 GCA_028566575.1 Bartramia longicauda | reverse complement strand
AGGTAAAGTCTAAGGAGAAGGTGGGAGTGAAAGGAGAGGCCAGGATATGGTGTTAACTGCCCTCATCTTGGGGAGGCAGGGGGGAGGAGGAGAAGTAGGAACACAGTGATCAGATTAGTGAGGGTTTTATGTGTACCTGGATGGTTTCCTCACCCAGGAGACTTAGGTTTTGTTTGTCCTCAATTCTGCACCAAGATTATGGAAAACAAAATTCTAGCTCAGTTGCACTCTATTTTAAATCAACATCTTATGAACCTGCTGAAGGCATAATAAACTCTACCAACACAGTAATAATTCTTAGGCTTGTTAGGGGAGCGCTTGTGTGAATTTAATAAAATTGCTGAGAAAACCTCCATTAAGCAGCATTCTCATTCAGGAGCTTTGAGAAGGCAGAACTGAGTGTTTAAATTTGAAACCACCAACATTTTTTTTCAAGTTTATTATTACCACTAGTGTTCCGAATTGCTTTCTTCTGCCAGCCAAATATCTGTATTAGGCATTTGAGAGTATAGCAAAAATGTATATTTAAAAAATAAAAGCTATTGGAAGTCTTCACAGAGGCTCCTGGCTCTAAATAAAATAGATTTTATATTAATCTAAACACCTGGTAAATGGAATAAGTATCATACAGACAGTAAACTGCATGCATTGCCTGTCTAAATCCTATAAAATGGGTTAATCTGGTGCATATTGTGGGCATCCTGTGGCCTCACCATGCGACTTAGCCTGTGCTTCAGGAGACTTGCTTAATAAAAGCATAGCTGGTGGGGGAGATGGTTGCTGTAGTACTTTTTGGACTGGATAATTTCTCATTTACCATCTGAAAGTGGTGTGTTGCCCTGACGGTTGGAGAACTGAGGGTGATGGAGCGGAAAGAGCATCCCTGGTCAGGCTTGTATGGTGCTGCCAGCTCCTGTCCGCCGCTTGGGACGGTCCCTGGCCATGGTGGAGGCGCAGGAAGCCAATCACCGCCAAGGGCTCGGCAGGACAGGGCGTTCCTCCATCAATATTTCATCACCTCCACTCTCGCTGACCTCCCGGGCTGCTGCCTTGGCTAAGTCTCAGCAACTTTGCTGCTGAGTGGGAATAGCACTGATGGAGTCACTGCAAGCCTGCAGAGAGCGGCTGTGGGGTGGACCAGCTTCGCAGCCTCTGTGTTGGAGGTGATGCAGCATCCTTGCTTGCATTCCCTTCTTCCTGGAGCTGGTTGGACCTTTCCTTTCCCTGAGCTCCCTGGGAGCCCAGCACTGAACTTCCCTTGGGGACTTGCTCCTCTGGTCCATAGGGAAGGTGTGAAGGGCTGCGTTTTCCCTCCCATCGCCAGATCCTACACCTTTCCCTTACCGAAAGCACACCGCATCCTTCCTGCAGCGGAACAACTACCGCAAGACATGAATGGAGGGCATCTTCAGGTTGTGTGTGGGAGGGCACTTTTGTTCGCTGAGCTAGAGTGTAAATCCTAGGTCTTCACAGAAGCAGCATTTTTGGCAGCATTACAAAATTATCAGAGTATATTGTGTCTTTATCAGCCTCCTGATGCTCATTCCAGTGATCATACCTTGATGTACTGCTTGCCTGTATTGACAGATGACTTTATCTTAAATTGCTTTCACTCCGGGGTGTCTGTCCTGTTTCAAATTTTTTGTGCGTGTGCAAATTTTTAGGTGGTCCAATGAGGTTATCAACTGGGAAGAATAAATCTTTCTCATTAGCAATAAAAACTAAACAGCTTAGTCATGTAGAATGAGTCCTTGGTAGGTAACAGAGCTGATGTGATCTTCCATCAACCTGTTCATGTACAAATAGTCATGCTTTCTGGGAGTATCCGGGGGATTTAAAGCCCTAAAAAGTTCACTTAGTGAAGCTGGACATAAATATTTCCATGTCTTAACATTTCTTCCATTTCTTAACTGCAGTTTTTTTTCCCCCTCTTGCTCTGAGAGTTTATTGTGAGGTTAGTGCCTCCACAGAGCAGAGTGCTGCAGATGGAGCCTTTCTCCCACTTTAAGCTACATTTTACCTATTGTTTTTGCCTTCTTGTTCTTCCTCTGCCAGTTGTGCTTAGTGGGGTGGTAATCTCCCACAGAACCTTAACACAGAAGCCGTGATGTCTATTTTAGACTTGAGATGTGATGTCTTTGTTTCAAAGCAATGGGAACAGTAATGGAAGGATGCAGTGATGAAACAAAAAAACCAGAAATAATCAGCATCTAGAAGGAAAAGTGCCTCATCTGGAGGTGCTCAGGGGTAGTGAGGAGTTGGAGTGTCCAACTTGGGAAAAGAGGAATATTTCATACTCTGGGCAGGGCAGCCATGCACAGCATGGCTGGGTGGTGTGTGCCAAACCATGGCCCTGGCTGGGGTCCTGCTTGTCCTGGCTGGCTTCGTTCTTACTTCCCATTGACAAGCCTTGACTGGCTGGTCCTTCAAAACCCATATTTAACCTCAGTGAAGTCCATTAAGAATGGAGCCAGGTATAATTTTCTCCCAAAACTTCTAATTGCTCTAAAAAAAACGAAAGGCCAAGAAGTAAGCAGTTTCAGAGTGGTTGCGAACTGTAATCCCGGTAGGGTTTTTCTGATCCTCTCTTGAAGCTGGACCTTGATGACTCCCACCATTTGGGTTTGGCTTAAGCAGAGGGTGGTTGCTTCTGCTGAAGTATGCCAGAATGTCCAGCTTTGACTTTGCCCTATGCAGCCTATGAAGAACTTTGGGCAAAAGAATGATTAATGTTCCTTAATTAAGCCATATTCATTAAATAGCACATTCTGCAATTCAATTTGTCTCTTGGGTTTCTTGTTTCGTGCAGCAGTTTCTCTTCTGATTTTTTTTTTTTTTAATGATTTTATGACCCAGAAAATAAGAGATTCCATTTTACAGCTGACTCTGATCTGTCCTGCTGGTGCTTTTATTCCCTCCGCAGGGAAATTTCTTTGAACAGCTGAAATCTCTTTTCTTACTCAAATTAATAGGGTCAGCTCTGAAGAGATGACGGGCATGCTTTCCCTTTTCTGCCCAGTTTATAAGCATGTTAATTTTTTGGTAATTTATGGCCAAACCTGTGCTAGTAGCCATTTTTGGCAGGAATCGATAACATTTCAGCCCTTGCGCAAGTCTTCTGCTATTAACTGCATTGTGTCAGGGGACTATTCCTAAAATGAAACTAGTCAGAAAAATAGCAGTTGTTTCTGTCTTTCTCCCAGCAAATTCTACTGTACTACACATTATTGCGATTTTTGTTCTTCTGAAAGGGCTGATTCCTCTCTGTGGAATCAGATAGCCTACTGCTACTGCAGTAGTTTTAAGTAAAACTACTCCACACAGTAGTTTTAAGTCTAAATATAATCTCCTTCCCACGCAGGAAACTTGCTTTTTAAAAGAAAAAAAAATGTAAATAATTTTTTTCAGGAGTGCAGAGCTGTGAAACTTGGTTTAAGAGATATTATCAGTGCTAGAGAAATTGGCTGGGCTTGCTGCACAGCTGTTGTAGGCTATCTTTTTTTTTTCCTTGTGTTGTATCCATGTTTTTGGCTTTCTTCTGTGAGGGAGATGGGAAATGCTGGAACTGTGTTGTGTTATCTTTATTTTTCTAGTTTTCTACCAGTTAATCCAAAGCCAAAACAGTTGAAACTCTTCCCCGGAGGTAGTGTCCATCATGTGGGGTAGAACATTGCCCTGGTGCTAAGGGTTTCACCCTTTCAAGTTGAACAACATAGTAAAAATATTTCTCTCTCTCTTTCAATTCTAGATTTTCAGAAGAGCTGACAAAAATGGTAAGTCTGTACATTCACATTTCACATTTCTGCATTGAACTTTTGTCAGTATTACCAATTTTTTTGTGATTAGTAATGTCTAACTGTTTAAATGTCCTTCAGTTTACTGGGTCTTATGCTGATATGGTTTAAGCCTTGGAAAAAGTTTTGTTATTTCTTTGGCTGAGATACATTTTTAGAGCAGATGTGACACTAGTGTGCAAGTTGACATGGCGAGATCTGCCAGGTTTGGGGCAATTTCACCAAAAAAAAATCCATTAAAAAAAATCACAGTTAAGTGATGAGTGAAGATCCACCTCTTGGTAATCTTGGTAATCTTGGTAATCTTGGAATAGTTTTGCAAAACAGACCTTTTCTGTGAATATTAGTCTGGTTCCCGGAGGACTTGGACACAATATGAAGGATGTGTGTTTTCAGTCTGTGCCTGTAGAAAGCTGAACAACTTCTCTGAAGCCCAGTCTCGTCCTTAGATGGGGAATAACATGGAGGGGTCTGCTTTAAATGACTAGGGATCCTGATAGGAAAGAGCTGTTCTGCTGTGAGATAATGTAATTATGGGGAAAAGTAGCAATGGGGTCCAATCCCAGGATCTCTGCAACACAATCTAATTTTAGCTCCCTGCTAAAATCCCAAGACCTAGTCTCTATTGTTTTCCTGTTGTACAAGAAGAAAATTAAATATGCATTGAGCCAGTGCGTGTTTGCAGAGGCACACGTGGGAGGGTTGTGCAGAGGAGCACGGAGCAATGTTTGGTTTGTCCCTGCCAGATTTAAAAGGGAGATTTCTGCAAGATCTTGTAGATATGATCACTGCCCCCAGGTAAAGCAGAGAAGGATGCTGTGAGCTGGCTGACACATAAGCAGTAAATGCCCAATTAACATGGACATTTGGCTGTAACAACTGACATGGTAATAAGGCATTGAAATTTGTTACTCAGTTAAACTGAATTTATCTCATCTGGGGGGTTGGTGTGGGGGGAGAGCACTGCAAGTGCTGCTTTCTGAGAAAAATGAATTTGTGCTCTTAAGACCCAGACTGTCATACTTCACAGCCTCCTGAGCACTTAATTGTTGCATAATTGGAGACCTGGAGGTTTTGCCTGATGAAATATGTGATGCTGCCTCTGAGAGATGCTGCCTGCTTGCTTTCTGCGGGCTGGCATGCCTGCCCCTGTGGAGCTGAGTGCTGGGGTTGCCAGCCTGTAATGAAGTCTTACCTGCCACTTGCTCTCCATCAGAAGTCTGGTGTTACGCGATACCACGCTAAAATCTGTGCTTAGTTATTCCCATCTCAGTTTGAAGTTGAAAATGCCACTCCAGACTTCGACCTGTGAAACTATTTCTTGCTAAGCGCGTGTTTAACCTCCCTCCTGCCAGAGCCTCCTTCCAATTTCCATTACAGCCTCAGTGTAGGGCAGATGAGACCAAAAGCAGTGATTTTTCTTCTCAATAACAAATATCATTCAGCTGAACAAAACTTGAAAGCATGCTCTTTAATTCTCCTTGGATGTTCCTCCCTTGGTAAAGCTCAAGCAAGTGATCCATGCAGATAACAGGTGGGATCACTCTACTGCACGTGGACAGGAAGACAGCAAGAGGCTTGTCCTGCTTGTTTGAACAGAGGGAATATGGATGTGAGCAAAGAAGCAGAGTTTAATAACCCAGAGCTGACCTTGGGGTCTCCATCAGCCACGCTGGGCACCCTCTC
Organism: Bartramia longicauda; assembly: GCA_028566575.1. Classification (NCBI taxonomy): domain Eukaryota; kingdom Metazoa; phylum Chordata; class Aves; order Charadriiformes; family Scolopacidae; genus Bartramia; species Bartramia longicauda. The sequence goes on along the minus strand of JAOXNH010000060.1, from coordinate 26,990,012 downwards.
ATGGGTGCACATCTCTCCATGGGGCTGCTGTCCTGCCCAGTAGACGTACCCTCCTGGGGTGCAGGTACCCCATAATGTAATGCCCACGGGGAGCATTTCTCGTGGATGAACGGCCTCTTTGGCCATGCTCTGAGGACATGAAAAGGTGTTCACCCCTTTGCAGGTGTTCTCCTGGATGCTGTTTGTCTCAACATCTTTATTCCATGTTAACCAGTAATATCCCAATTAAAACTCAAACAGGATGCTTGCATGGATCAGAAGATCCGGACCTGGTCTTGTCTAGGTCACAAAATGTTGAAATGAGTGTGGATTGCCAGCAACATGTCTGCCACCAGGTAGCTGTTCATGCACTGGGTGTAATGGTGATGGGCTGATGTGTCAGGACCCGTGATCAGCTTGGGGTAGTATGAACAGACACCAGCAGGACAAGCCCTACCCTGATGTTTGATGGTTTGCTGATAAAAAATGGTGTGGGGCAGGAACTTGAGCTGGTAAGTGTGAGAGCTGTCACTGCTGGGGCACAGCAGGTCTGAGCACTGGGCTTGCAGGGGGGTGAGGAGACCAAAGGCTCTGAGTGTAGGCAAAAAAGGTGCACCTGAGCCCCAGCAAGGCTGCTGCTTCTGAAATTTTTCCTGCCTCTTCCTAACCCTGGATGGGCACTGCAGGGGGGGACAGCTGGCTCTGCCAATAAAGGCCAAATGTTGTCTCCATCTGCTTCCACTCTCATTGCTTGCAATGCAGGTGACCTACAGTTACATTATTTGGACAACAAAACGTGCTGCTCTCCATGGGACTAACGCCGCCAGGCAAAGAGGATGCTGCCTTTTCCTTTTTATGACCTGGATGACAGGCTGTCACAAAGTAGTCTGGATTTAAGTGGCAGCTCTGTCCCCGTGTTGGTTCCTGCAAGGTGAGGTGGCCGAGCACGTGTCCATCGCAGCGTGGCTGCTTTCCAGTCCCACTGAGCAGGGTTGTTTCTGTAATCTTGGGGCTGTCCTCTTGAAGGACTGTACATCCTGCAATGCCTTTCCCCACATTTTTCCAGATGCTGATTTTCTTTTTTTCTTGAGAGAACATCTGCCATTCGTGGTGGCCAGCTCCACCAGTCAGACGTATTCACTTAACTCTGTTACCGAGAGTTTGCCACTCTTTGTAATTAGCTCAGTACGTTCCTCCACAGCCCTTTGGGGTCATAGCTTCCCACAGCTGCCCCTCCAGCACCCTGCGGCTCACAGGCGACACACAGGAATATTTCCCTTGGTACAGCCTCCCCACAAACTGTGGCTTAGAGGTTTCCAGAGCCAGAAGTAATATCTTTGTATTTAATATCCCTAGGGATCTCTCTTTCACAATTTTCTCTTTGACATCCTGGCCTTTAATTTATTGATTTGTTGAAATTCAGTCTTTTCATGGCTGTACCTGGTACAGCTCCAAGGAATAGCTCCAAGGAACAGCTCCAAGGTACAGCTCCAAGTGGAAGCATCAGCCCGCTGCTTGTCTGTCTCACTGCAGGCAGCCGGTGCATCATACAGAGCCCTCCATGGAAAAATGAAAATCTTACACTTTTAGTTGTTTGTCAGAATCTCGGGAAGGGGCCCAGAGCCCTGGACAGGCTGCTGAAAACACAAAGTCACAGGTACCCAAAATATTTTACCCTGTTAACAGGCTTCTGCTGTCTCCACACCTGCAGAGGTTCTTATCTGGCAGGGACTTTGCTCTTTTTAGTTAACCAGCTGAGACGGACCATTATCCCATGCTGTGTGCTGGTGGCATACTGGGGAGAGAGCTCCCAGGGCAGGGAGTGCTGGCAGCTTTACCCAGAACTGGCAACTCTCACTTCCCTCGGTGATGCTAAAGCAGCTCTCACAGACCCGTGCAGGAGCCCTACAGAAGTGGTGGGGAGGAGAAATCTGAAATAAAACCAGATGTCAGGAGCTGAAGTTAATAGAACATCTCACTCAGTTTTTACCATCCAGGGATCAGATAATTAAAGGGTCACCTAAAAGGCAAAGGGGAGGTTGTAAGCTTAAGGAATTGTGTCACTTAATGTGCAGCTTCCTATGGTCATAGAGGTCAAAACTTTGGAAATTTTTCACCATCTTGGTTTTATGTTATTTTGTCTCCAGCCTGGTAAAAATGGTATGTATTGTGTTAAAGCAATGTGGCTCATTCAGACGTGGTAGCTGTGGAGCCTGATTGTGTGAATTCAAGAGCTTCTCCCTCCTCCCCTTCCCTCCAAAGCTCCTCAGTGTAAACTGTTAATTCATGTAAAATTGGATGTTCTTGGTGCAAGACGCTAAAACACATTATTGTTCCTGCCATGTTCAGGTACTTGTATCAAGGTGATTTGATTCAGTGCCTGTGTGTACTAAGAGACTGCTAATGAGGCAGCTTTTGCTCGTTAAAAGATGTCTTGGTCTCCTGCCCCAGAGACGTGAGATTCTGTCTCTAATGTGAGTTAAGCCCCCAGCCTCTCTTCCATTGATGATACCAAGCAGCTGGACTTACAGCTATCTGTATGATAAACTCAGCAAACGGTCTGCATAGCACACCTTGAAGTGATGAACACATTGGAGACATCTAGATAAAGTGGCAAATGATCTGAAAAAGGGGAGAAGGGCTGGGGCATAACCTTCTGGCAGTGAATAATTCATCGAGCTCTAGTTAAGCTTTGCAAGGGCATGGCTGTTAGTCATTCAAAATAATCTTTCTCCTATGTGTAGGAGTGTTTTTCCTTTCTCTGCTAATAAATCCACCTACTATCTTGTAATCCTCACACTCCCAGTAAACAATACCTAATCGTTTAATTGGCATGTGGTGGGAAAACGGAGGCATCTTGTTTTAGGCTGGTGAAGCAGAACTGTCAATCATCTGGGTTATCTACTGTGTACTTTAATCCTCTCATTGGAAAGCTGTTAATCAATTATAAGTTAAATAGACCAGCATTCTCTTTGAAAGATTAAGACAGTTTCATTTTGACAGAACAGCCTAATTGCTAACAATTCATTATAGAAATGTTGCTTCCCAGACCCTGCAGTTTTATTATCTTGAAATCTCCAGTCACTGCAACTACCCAACTCCTATATCATAAGTGTAGCTAAATGTGAAGTGCATCCAGCTTTAATCTTGTGGCTTAGTTCAGAGCTTTTGCCATAATTAATAGATCTCCTTCATGGAAACAGCTGTTGATCTGCCCCATGGATGGCTTGCTGGGCACTGGAGGTCAGGTGGACATCTGGACCTCTGCTGTGGAAGCAGAGAGATGCAAAAGAAAATGTGCCAAAAACTCAGCATATGGTTATAAAGTGCCTAGGGAATGTGGCAGGAAGAACTGGCGGTGGTGCAGTATTTCCCTTGACAATGACCAGGGATAAGTTTGCATTGTGGTTCCGTCAACTTGGCACCTTCCTGTTGTTGCTGTCCTTGTGGCTTCTGCACCAAGAACCGGCCCAAACCGCTGTGCTTCTCCCTTGAATTTATCATAACTAGAGAAAGTGTGGATGGGAACAAAGCCATTCAACATGTACTGTCTTGGATAGCTTCTGCTGTTATCAAAAATGAAATACGATGAAGTGTGAACATGGATAAAACTAATTTAATTTGTAGGTTTAACATAGACATCTGGAGTACAAATACTGAGAAGAGTTTTCAGTTTTTAGTTGATTGAGATGAACAGCTAAAGGCCTGTAGAGGACACAGCAGAGCTAATAAAGGAAAAAAGGAAGCATGAATGCAGCAGGAATAGGTGGTTGGAAAGGGTTGTTGGCTAAGAGCCACCGAGGGCAATGGAGCTGTGCCCATTCCTATCCCAACAGGGCTTGCCCTTTAAATAGCTGCACACAGAGAGCTGTTAGTGACTTAAGAGCTCATTAAAGGAGATTTATGTGGTTATTCTTTGTAAGTAAAGGTCTGCATTTCCCAGTGTTGCCAGCCTCACGGCAAATTGTGCTACAAAGGATGGGGGCACATATAGAGCCACTTGCACGTGGGGCACATAAACATCCTTGGACATAAGCACCAGAACAAACTGGCTAGGGAGCCTGGTTAGCTGGCAGCAGGGTTGTGTCCTTGTGGGCAAAGCAAGCTCTACTGCTCACAGACAAACCAGCAGCATTGCTCTGCCCAATGGCATTGTGCCAGTAAAGCCCATGCCACCACTGTCTGCGTGGTCTGTGGAGCTCACGAGCTTCTAAAGCTGGAAAATGACAGAAAAAGAAACCCAAATAAATGAAAAGCTTCAGGTTCATTTCTCAGTCCCAGTTTGATATGGTTAAGAACTGGGGCATGTCATAAGTGTTGCGTAAGTAGAAATCAGCCTTGTTAATCAGCAGTGCACAAAGGAAGAGACTGAGGCTTGAGGTTCTCTCATGGATTGAGTTTCTTGATTAAGAGATAGTGGTGGGAGAGCAGGGAAAGCCCTTGCAGCAAAAAGGGATAAAAATGCCTCTTCAGCTCTGGCAGCGTAGGAGCTGTGAGAAACTGGACCTTACAGGAGCACGAGAAATGCAGGTGGAGAAGGAAGGAGAAAACTGGAACTGGTGAACAGGTGGTCCAAAGACCCCATTGTTAGTGTTCACTGCTTTATATTCTCATGAACTCCTCATCTGCAGGGCTACAGGTTAGAGGAGGTACTTTGGGATCAGGAAAATGGGATTATGGTCCAAGCACAGTACTGCTATCATGACATATGCTTAATGTCGCGTATTTCTTGCTTCTTGTCCTGCCTGCATTGCTGGTTCTACCTTTCCTTATTTCAGGAACCCAAGAAGCTGTCACCATTCAGCTTTCTCGCCCTGCCCAAGCCCATCTTTTTTTATGGCATCTGACTGCTGGGCAAAAAACTTTAATTCTGGAGTTGTTCTGAGTTTAAAAATAGCAGGTATCTGTTATTAATTACCTTGTTAATTTATTGAAACATTTTTAGAAAATGACTTGATTGGAATTTAGCATAATAATTGTCCACAAGATGGTTTTAAGACTCGAAGTAGTTATCTCCTTACCTTTCCCCATCCATTTGAGGCCCTTTGGGAAAATACACTTGCACAGGACTTGAATGATGGTAAGCAGCTGGGACTTCAATAATATGGCACCCAAGACACCAAGGAAGAAAAACGGAGACATCATGGCATTGGGTTCTTTCATTAGATCTTAAAAAGATGCCAGGCTGGGACCGCGATACCTCCATCAGATTGAAAAACCCCAAAGACCTAACAAGCCTCCAGTTGCACACACATCTCTTCCTTCCACAGCCACAACTCTGCACCTATTTTGAAATTATGCTTTTACTGTGAGGTCCCAGGAGCCTCGCCATCCCTGCCGTAATGGGCTACCACTCATCAAAACTACTTACCTTCCAGACCTGGGTAATTACCTTCTGTGTGGCTACTGCTCCTCACGCACAGGGAAAACCTTGAGCTATTCATATCCTGCTGGTGCATCCAAATTAAATCATTAGTTCTAAGTGAGAATATTTATAATTCTTGCATAACCAAAACAGTATTAGCAGCCACCCACTTATAAGTGGAAAAATGAAGTGATGAATCAAGTTTTCTAAGTATGGATAAATCTGGTAGGTTCTTCCATGACCAGATGACCTGTCTAAATGTATTTATCTTTTTTAAAAAAAAAATAAATAAGATTTTCATTTAGATAGTCTAGATTTCATGTGACAATCAAAAAGTACCTTGTAAAATTGTGGAATTACATTTATTTACCAGGAGAAATTTTGGATCTGCTTTCAGTTATTGGGACTCCTGTATAATTTCCTGGCTCTCTATTGTATGTTCAGTTATCCTTCCAAGTCCTTGCAAAGGTCACAGCACATGGTTTTGAAGTGATGACATCTGTTTAAATTGGGACATGCTGTTCCCAAAATAATAAACAAACCTATCAACCAGATGGTGAATTTTGAGATAATGTAGAAATTGTGAAATGGGGTTGCTGGCCATGATCTACAGGTTGTCACTAGATGTGCCCGGCACTTCTGTCCACCCCTTAGACCTATGAGCTTAGTGTACTGAATCAGGGTTTGGTTTTCATCATTGACCAGCTTGAAAGGGCAATTCTCAGCTGCTTGTGCCCTTTCAGAGCTGCTTTTTGCTTTCAACAAGAATGCGAAGGTATATAGTACACACTGCATGCAGCACAAGTGAAGAGTTGAGATTTTTTAGGACTTGTTTTTCTTCTCATGTCTCCTCTCATTAGAAAATGCATGTTAGAACTAAGGGGTTTTGGTTTGGTTTGGTTTTTGGCTGACCTCCTTCATTCTGAAAAGTAGACTTTGAATTGAGTGCACAGGGTTAGGACTTGTATCCCCATGTGCTACAGGCTGACAGTTATGCAGCAGTTTGCCTTTAATCTGGGCCCATGTGTGGTTTGCCTCATGCAGGGCTAAAGCCAGATGAATTTTGAGCTGGGCAAGGTTTGGATCCAGCCCAGAAACTCCACCATGAACTTAATCCAATGGTGTTGCCAGCACATGAGTTTTCAATTCCACAACAAAAATGTCAGTATCCCACTGTCGTGGTTTGGCCTCAGACGGTAACAAAGAACCCCGGGGCAGCTGCTCTCTCAGCTCCCCACAGCCATAAGGGGAAAATCGGAAGGAAAAAAGGCAAAACTCATGGGTTGGGACAAAGTTTAACAGAACAGCAAAGGGAACAAGAAAACAGTAACACGGATAGAGGAGTATACAAACATGATTACCCTACTGAGGCTACAAGAGGGGACCCGGGATGCCCCAGCCCGCTCCCCTGTGGTGACTTCCTCCTTCCTCCCTGATCCCTGGCAGCTCCTGGGCATGGCTCCCATGAGATGGAATACCTGTGTCCCTGCTAGATCCTGGGGAGAATTAACCCTATCCCCACCGGAACCAAGACACAAGTGCAAAATTTCATTTCTCAGTTGCATAGCATCTAAGGACATATTTTCCTTCTCTTTGATTACATCCATCAGTTTGGACGACAGAACACTAACTGCACCCTCTGATGATTACTGGATTTTTTCATATGTAGCCTTGGGTACCATTGCTTCATTAATTGCAGCTTTTTCTTCCAGTAATTCCTTCTGTAGATTTCTTACTTGGCTTTTCTTGTTGATAAGCAGTTCTTTGAGCTCCATTCCTCCATGGAGCTTCCTCCATTTCCTTTACAGTATTTCTGAGTGCATTCATCACCTCATGGTGTTCACTAACTGACAAAGAGTTTTGATTCTGAGTATAACAGTTGCTTTAGTTCTTCTGCTTCATCTAATACTTTCATGTACTGGGATTTCATTTCTGATGGGGACTTCCTCAGATGAGGGACAGGGTGCTAGTAAGGGCCTTCAGCCTGGCTCCCTGAGCCATGCTAATGACACTGCACTGCAGTCAAAGTCTTATGGAGGTGAACCAGCAGCTCCTGAGGTAGTTGAAGCCAACAGAGAAACACCTGTGAGACACCTCAAGGCGTGTTCCCCTAAGAAGATGGCACAGCCAACAGCCCAGCTGAAGTGCCTCTACAGCACTCTACAGTGTATGCAGCATGGGCAACAAACAGGAGGAGTTGGAAACTACTGTGCTCCTGGAAATATATGATATAGTGGCCATCACTGAAACCTGGTGGGATGAATCCTATGACTGGAGTGTGGCTATTGAGGGCTACAAGCTGTTCAGAAGGGACAGGCAAGGAAGGAGGGGCAGAGGTGTTGTCCTCTATGTTAAGGAATGGATAGAGAGTGAGGAGATGTCCCTAAAGCCCTCCCTGGGGTCAGATGAAGAGAGAGTTGAGAGCTTGTGGGTGAGGATCAAGGGGCAGGCCAATATGAGGGACACTGTTGTGGGTGTTTATCATGGGCCACCTGATCAGGATGGGGAAGCCGATGAGGCCTTTTACAGTCAGCTCAAAGTTGCCTCACAATCACAGGCCTTGGTTCTTGTGGGGGACTTCAATCACCCTGATACCTGCTGCGAAGGCTACACAGCCAAGCACGTACAGTCCAGGGGGGTTCCTCCAGTGTATTGATGATAACTTCTTGACTCAGGTGGTGGAGAAGCTAACAAGGAGAGGTGTACTACCGGACCTAGTTCTGACAAACAAAGAGGGACTGGTGGAGGACATTAAGGTTGGAGGCAGCCTTGGCTGCAGTGACCGTGAAAAGGGATTGGCCACTTGGGAAGATTGCAAGAATGCCATCAGACTATGCAGGGATGAAATGAGGAAAGCCAAGGCCTTCTTGGAATTAAACCTGGCAAGGGATGTCAAAGTCAACAGGAAGGGTTTGTTCAAGTATATTGGAGGCAAAAGGAAAACTGGAGAAAATGTGGGCCTGCTGTTGAATGAGACGGGTTGGCATGGTGACAGAGGATGCAGAGAAGGTGAAATTTCTGAATGCTGCCTTTGCTTTAGTCTTTACTGCTCAGGCCAGCCCTCAGTCTTAGTCTGGAGAAGAGAAGACTGAGAGGGGATCTCATCAGTGCTTATAAATACTTAAAGGGTGGGTGTCAAGAGGATGGGGCCGGTCTTTTGTCAGTGGTGCCCAGTGACAGGACAAGAGGTAACGGGCACAAACTTGAACATAGGACATTCCATCTAAACATGAGGAGGAACTTCTTTACTTTGAGGGTGACCAAGCACTGGAACAGGCTGCCCAGAGAGGTTGTGGAGTCTCCTTCTC
>JAOXNH010000060.1:26964149-26976309 GCA_028566575.1 Bartramia longicauda | reverse complement strand
GCTCTGGGCAACCCTGCTTTGGCAGGGGAGTTGGACTGGATGATCTCTATGGTCCCTTCCAACTCTAAAAATTCAGTCAAGATTCAGTGAAATATTGGCAAATAGCCCAAGATTAACTGAAATCAGTGTATTTACATTAATAGGCTCCTCACAGTATAATATGCTTTTTGCTTTCTTAATCTGTAATAGATGCCGGTTAGGAATTAATACCTGATGCCACTTAGAGGTTTGTTATCCCTAAGAGAGTATGGAGGGATTACTTTTGGCTCTGTGGGAGATAAATGGGGCAATATGCCCTCCTGGCACACGGAAGCAGCCGCAGCCCTGTCGTTGCAGCGCCGGCCGCAGAGAGCAAATGTGCATCGCTAAACCCTGCATCTGCCCCGTGGGGTGGGGTGATAGGAAAGGGAGGGTGGAGAGGCAGGAAGGGACCACGCATGAATTGTAAATGCTTCTGCCTGTGAAAACCCAGCGATGGGAAGGCACAGCTTGCCTGGCTGGGTTTCAGGCTGGAGATGTGTTTCTGTCCCTGGGCTTTATAGAGTTGGCTCAGACTGGTCTTGTTATAGTTTTCTAGCTGGAGTGATAGAGGTATTAATTAATACACTTGATATGTGTGAAGCAGTGGGGGGAAAGAGTATGTACTAAAATTGGAAGTACTTGCTTGCGCAGCACTGTAAGACCAAGATGAAATATTTATATTTTTCAAAGAAAGGAACCAGACTTGTTTCCTCTCCCCTGCATCCTATAATCTAGTTGTTGGAATACAGCAGAGTTTAGATCTTGGAAAAGGAATTCCTAAGTTGGAAACTAGAGGGGGAAATGGTTTTGTAGCATTTAACTGGAAGAAGAGTTAAATGAAAAGAAGTTACAAAAGTGGGACTGTGCTTTGTGAGGCCTATTGAAACCTCCTATGGCGCTGTGAGCAGACAAGGTGATAAATGGGGAGATGAGGGGAAAAGGAAAACCGAGCAGTGGCGGATGTTCTTCTAAAGCATCGTCATCAAATGTGGCTGGAGCAGGACACAGACGCTTAAAAGTTTTCAAAAACCAGTGGGTGCTTTCTAAGTGAGGAACCTGACATTTTAGAGGTCAGCAGCCAAGGAGAAGGTGACCCGTTAAGCAAGTGCAATCAGAAGCTGTGCTCACTGGCTTCCCCTGCCCTTCACGCCAGGGTGTGGTGTTGCCCAATTGTCTGGGGAGGCAATTTCTGTAGGCGTTTCCTAAAAAGGCAGATCTGCAGAATGCAGATACCCAAATGAGTGAGGTTACTTGGTATTTTCCCATTTCTGCTCCCTCTAGAAGGGCTCATAAGGGGGAAATGGGCGAAGAGAGACCTCGTGGGAGTTGGAGGGTAGCTTTGGGTAGAGGAAATGGCAGCAGAAGGAGTCTGTTGGCAGGGGAGACCTTTCTGCAAGACCAAGGCGGCAGTTAACAGCAGGGGTACAGCGGGGAGGCAGTGGGGGGGAGCACACACGCCCCCTGCCTGGCTAACAGCCAGGGGCTGTTGGGTGATGTGTCCCATGGGGATATCAGGATCAAGAACCTCAAACTGTGGTTTGCTGGAGCCACTCGCTTCCTCCCTGTGTGCCTTTTTCCAAGAGCTCTGCACTAAAACAAGCAAATGTATTCATGCAGCGAGAGACCAAATTACCAAGGAGTAAAAGAAAACAGGTTTTTTTATATTCATAAATCGCTACAGAACGGGACTGGGCCATTGCAGTGTAGCACAAGTAGGGTTTTTTCTTCCCTTTGGCCTCCTGTTTTCTACAATTTTGGTATTTAAGTTTTAAGCCCGCAGTATTTCTTTGCTCTGATAGTTGGGTGTTGGGACTGCTAAACCTTTGAATTATCAGCACGCTGAGCATTTTGATCCTTTTATAAAACAAGAATGAGGATTAAATGTTTCTCACAGCACTGCCGCTGCAGCACTCGGTGTAGGTATGTACGGGCGGAGCTTGCGGTAGGAGCCAAGTTGTTCTGTCCCACAAACATCCCACAGGACCTCAGCAGGTAGGAAACCACCGAACCGATCATCTGTGAGTGCCCTTCTCTCTGCAAAAGCATGTCAGTGTGCTCCCTGAGAGAGACAGATGAGGTCCGGAATTAGCTTCTTTTTAATTAGAGTGGAAATTGCAGGAAACTGCAAATGTTGTGTTATCTCTCGTGCCAAATGTCATCTAAGCCCTCAGTCAGAGGTTTCCTATGTATGAGTGCACGGCACCAAACCCTGCAGCACCCTGGTCTTCCTTGGCTGGATATTGCTCTTTGATGGGAAGTTTTCTAAGATTTCCCTGAAGGGAAACTGCATCATGGATCACCGGGGTGTGCTGGGATGCACCCACGGTCTGCTTGGCCAGCGCTACCTCCTTCTGCCTGAGGCTTTGCTGGTCTGACCAGCACCACGAACAACAGCACTGTTTTTGTAAAGACTTTTCTGTTTCCTGTATCCTAGATTATTCATATATCTTTTTTTTTTAAAATATATGTAAATGAGACAAAAATGTTTCAAGATCACGTGTGTACAATGAGGCCAGCAGGTCCCTGAGGACGAGGGATGGCTCAGAAACCCTGTTTACTTCACCCATAGCTTTGTGCATTGAACCGGTCTAGAAATGCAGCTGGCACTAATCGTTCGGAGGCGCAGGTAGATTTAGTGGGTTACCTGCAGGCAAAGGAGAGCCCGGAGAGCTGTGCTCCCCTGAGGGTGCAAAGATGTTTGCTTTCTGAAAAGCTTTTCCATGACAGGTTTGGCAGTGATGTGTGAGGTGGGAGACAGAAAACATCTCTGTTAACTGCTGCTTTAATGGAGCTCTTAGATGAGCCATCTCCTGCTCCAGGATGCTTATTGCTTCAAATGGGTCCAATCTCTGCTAATAAATCATCTCTTCCGCATGAGGAGGGTTTGATCAAACATCACAGGAGATATCATTGAGGGCTAAATCTAACATTTTCTAAATTAGCTAAAGCTCGTAATGTTAAGTATTTCAAAGAAATACAGTGTTCCCTTAAGCATTTCTATTGGCAAGCCAAGCAACCTGTGGTGAAATCTCTGTGTGCAGAGTGTCTCCTGATTTGTCTTTCTTGGTTGCTTGGTCGTCTTTACTCCCATTGCAGGTCCAAGCAGAACGGAGCAGGGCTGTGCTCCCTCTCCCAGGGCACCCTACCTTTGGGAAAAAAAAGTCATTGATTTGGATTTCCCATGGGTAGCCTGTATAACCTTTCCTGGGATGGCACTTTTGTGAAATCTAGATGCTGTTGGGTTTTGGTGGGATACTTTTTTTTTTTTTTTAACTACAAAATTATTCCAATGATTCTGTTACCAGAGCTTGGGGGAGGAGAAGAAAGCTCAATCGAGTGCGTTTTATCTTTTAAACTCTCTTGAGCATCACTGTAAGTGCTGGAGGCCCCCAGTGCTGCCACGTTCCTGGGTTAATTCGGTTCTGCCAAAAGCAGAAGGTGTTTCACGCTTCACCCTTTTGTCAAACAAGTTGTGTATCTTTTGTGGCCCCCGTTTCTCTTTTCCTTCTCGTTCAGCACAACGCATTCATTTCCCAGCTGATTGCCCATGCCAGCCTCCATCACTTCGCCCTCTGCTCTCCAGCCATCACCTTCATACTTCCTAAGACCTTAGAGAGAAAAGAGGGGAGGAGAGCGGCGGTTCCCGGTGCGGAGGCTGCAGGGTGCTGCACTGGGGTTATCGGTGATGCTGGGAAAGGCTGCGTGCGCTGCTGCAGGTTGCGTATGCTGCTGAGATGGCCTGGAGAAAATGTGGATTCAGCAACAGCTAAGTAGCACACAGCATTAAAAATTCACAAAGCCTTCTCTGAAACCCCCATTTCCCGGAGAAGCGTTTTAATGAGCTGCAGCGGGGCTGGGGGAGGGAGCAGGGGGACCCTTCCCCAGGAAGGAAACAGCCCATGTGCACTGGTCACCCCCATCGGTTTATGCATTTGTGGTTCTCAATGTTCAGTGAGAAACTATACCAGAGGGTTTTTCTCTTCTTTTCACACTGTCTTGGGAATGCTGTGGAAACTTATTCAGGTTTGGTGCTGAAAAGTAAAATAAAAATTGAGAGGGTGTTGTCAATGTTCAGGGGAAAATGGTAGGATTAAAATTGCAACACTTTGGGTCTTGGATTTTCAGATGTCCCTTTGAAAACTTTCTCTGAGAAGCCCGGTGACACTATTTTCCCCTGGGGAATTAAAAAACCAACCAAAAACTTGCGGGCATTTGTCCAATTGGCTTTCTCCTTCAAATACTTTTTTTCCCTCATTTTATTTTAGCCAAACTAAAGCAGGCCAGGCTGATCCACAGAGCCCCAGAGCGAGTGGCTGGGATGCTGGGGACTGAAAGGGCTGAAAGGCTGGGGACCCAGTGGGCTGAAAGGATCCGACTGGGAGATGCTCAGATGGGGAGGGGTCGTGGGGGTGCTTTGAAACAAGAGTCTTGGGGTGGTACACAACTTTCCTTCTGCCTTTTGTGTCAGTACTAATGGGCTTTGGCTGCTTTTGCAATTAAATCTTGAGTGGAGCACATTGAATGGGTGCTTCGGGGATGCTGCGCCGTGACCTACTTGTTAAAGCAGTTCCTGCCTGGCGTGGGCTGGGGGTAGGTTTTCATTGTGCAGTTCAGTGCTGCAGTGGCTCTTGTTCTCATTCTGTTCCTCATTTGTATAAATTTATATTTTGCCACTTGTACTTTATTCTACAATGTGGGGCATTGTGGAAAACACAGCAAAATCTTTCCCTTCGCTTAAAACCGAAAAGCCCGATAAGAGTCCTGCGTGTTTTTTAACCTACTTTTGAAATGAACAACTACAAAAAAATAAACAGAAAAGATTAATGCTGGAGTTTTGTTAAAAGGTAGTAGCAGAACTATGTGATTAAGATGTGCTTGTTTAATTTGCGGGAGGATAAAAATGTATTTAGGGTTTTTTTTTTTCTTTGCAATCTTTTCAGAGCATATGCACCTTCCCTGCAGGACTGCTCTGCTTCTGTGCTGCTCAGCTGGTTTGCTTTGAGTGTGGAAAAGATCTGCATTGTTTGCTTTAGAGATGTTAAATATCTCTGACAGGGCTGAGACACCCATCCTGCCCTGGACAAATAGCTGGAGACACTGAGCATAGGGCTTATGTTTTTCTGTGAAATAAAGGAGAAAAGCAGAAGTTTATTAAGTGGGAGCATAAAATTAAGAGCAACTGGGCTGGATTCAGTGAGGCTTTGCTTGGCTGCTCTCCCTGTGCAACCTGCAGGGAGCCAGGATGAGCGGCGCTGGAGACCTGCACAGCGTCCCATGGGAAGGGACCACTCTGGCTCTCGCTTGTGCTGGGTCCTGCAGCAAAGATTAGCCCAAAAAAGTTTCTGGAGGAGACTCAGCTATTGGCAAAGGAATTTCTTAGAGAGGGACCATCAGCAGTAGTTTGGTTCAGAGCCTGGAATTTCTTCAGCGGGACTTTTGAGACCATTGAGTTTCAAGAAATGAAACGTTCATGTTGTGAGAGATCAGCATGGTAGGCTTATGTCTGGACTTCACAGTCCAGGGGCTAAGATGAAGAAGAAAGTTATTAATTATGCAGGTTCTGATTTGCCATTCAAATAACTTCTTGTGAGCCTGGCACAAGGATGTGAATGTCGTATATGTTGCAAATGCTAATGCAGTAGGGTAACTTTTTCTGCCTTCCGAGAATGCAAATGAGGTATCTGCTTTTCGAGTTAGTTTAATTTGCTGTGTTCATCTCTGCACAGCTTGTTAGCTGAATGGAAAACTGTTGATGCTGCCAATGCAATCTGGATATTGTTTCATGGGATTGCAGAAAGCCATGAGTTTGTAGCTCACTAATCTGTGGTAATTTGCTGCTAATTTGTCAACAGTCAACAGCTCCCGTGGCTACCACACCAGAACAGCCACGATGCCACTTATCAGTGGCAGTAAAAGGTCATTTATAGCGGTGGTTTTCATCCACTGTGTGGTTTACTGAGCACAGAATAATGCTTATTTTACAAGGAGGAAACAAAGCTGTGGTGTAATTGCTGCCAGTGACAGAAACCAGGTAAGGTTTCACGCTTGCCCATGGCTGGGTGGCTTATTCCTGACACAGGGAGACTCCGGGGCTTGGTTAGGCTGACATGCAACTGCTGCTGTCATAGATCAGGAAATCAAATAAAATGTTCTAGCTGCATTCATAGCAAAATTTTTTAACTGTTTTAGCCCTCTGCTTCCCCGTGAAGGGCAGGAGCTGAAACACTTGCCTCTTCCCTTTCTTTCAGCTGGGTGTAATGAGCTGAAAACAGTGCAAACCCTACCCTGATTCTCTGAAATATTCATCGGCACCTTAGAGAGCAGAAAGCAAGTGAGAATGGCTGCTTAATGAGGAGCAGAGGGGATTAGGGCTGTTTGGTGCCTGTTTCTCAGCTTTCCGTGAAATCTAGATTTAATAGGCTGTTGCAGAGCTGGGGTGTATTGGAGTTGGTAGCACTGGCCTCTGCTTCAGGTTGATTGAAACTTCCTGATATATCATCCCAGACCCAATTTTTTTGATGTTTCTGCCAAAGTTTAAGAATCAAGTTTGAAAACTTCTGTGCTGGCAGTCTGTCTGGAGCTGATGGTTCCCCAATGTTTCATTACTAGCTGTGGCACAGTGCAAAATTACACACCTTGCCTTTCTAAATCTGTTTTCTGAGGTGTCCCCACTCAGAAGCAGGGATGTTCATTTGGCAGAGGAGGCCATTATGATGCCAAGATCTTCCTTTCTTGCTCTTACAGTAAAATAACAGCCGAATTTGGACAATATTGTAGTCTAGGAGAAATGGCTGTGTGCACACTTGCTGGGCAAGCTTGGGCTTGGGCTGGGCTCTGCTATCGTCTGCTCTACTGCAAGTATAGTCTACATGGTCCTCTCCCCTCCTTCATCAGCTTTTGGTGCTCTTTTGGGAGTGAGAGGGCCCTGTATAGACTGCTATGTGTTTTAGGAACATGTGAGAAGTTACTGTCAGTAAGCAATGGTGTTTCCCCAGGTAATTTGACTGAAAACGAAGAACCTACTATCTAAAGTTTTCTTCCTTCTCTCTTTCCTGTTCACCTCAGTCTTTGGCACAGCATCTGCTGCAGCTGTCTAAAGAGGCTGAGTGCTGGGTGAGCTCCATGATCTGGATTTACTGCTGGTCTCAATGCACAGAGCTCTGAGGCTCCTCATCTTTGAGCTGTTCCCTAAATCGGTGGGATGCAGAGTACATCCAACAGCGGTTCTGGAGCTTTTGTGCCCATGCTGTGGCTGCTCCAGCAATCTCCCAAGATTATCAGTCGTGTTCTCCCGGTCTGGCTGGGTGCAGGAGGCAGCTGAACTCGAGAATCTACTTTTCAGCAAAATGGAGCTTTTGGCTGCCCTTGCAGAGGTGGAAATGAAGTGACCTACTGATAAGCTTCAGAAGTGAAGTTTTGGCTTCCCTACCCAGGTTTCCCTCTTTGCTGCTGAGCATGGCAGGAGGTCATAGAAGGGACTCTGCATGGTCATCCATGGTAGCTTCTCAGAGGCTTTTTGTTCAGCTAAGGTGAAGGTAACCTGGAGTCGAGGAATCCATGAGCTCCCTCAGGGCCCCATCTTCTTGTTGTAGGAGACCTGAAGGAGAACGTGCTGAGTGCTGCCATAATTTTCCATCTCTGCTCATCACCCCGGGCTTTCTGCCTTTCACCAGTGTGATGCATGTGGAGGAGGACCATGGTGTGGCAGGAGTAAGAGCCTTGCAGCAGCCTGAACACATGTGTAGCTTTTGATGTGGGTGAGGGGGAATTGCAAAAAAACATCCCAAATAAATCCACTGTTCTGCTTTGATGGTGGCAGAGCTCAGTAGTGGATTAAAAGCTCTGTGATTCCCAGGCCACCTCTATTGTACAAACAAAAAAACACTTAACCTTGCAGAGAATTACATATTGTGTACGTATTAAGTATTGTGTATGTGAGTATTACTGTGTTGCTGGTGCATAGAAATTAACTATTTGTTACATAGGAAAATAGCAGCTATACTAGTGAATATTTTAATATACATATCCAAATATCAGTTTTTCTCCCACTTTTTCATGTGGGAGATTCATTCATGTGTCTTTTTCATGGTTTGTAGCGCTTCCTGGGCAGCATAGTTGTTTTTAGGGCACTGTAGGAGGCAGGTTCTGTTCTCTTTAAGCAAAGTTTCCTTGGGAGAATTTTTCCTTAAATGGAAGGAAGTAGTTTTGAAGTCAGGATTTACAGCTTTGAGGTCTCTGGAGCACTAAGTGGTCTTGTATTAATGACAAGCTGTTCTGTCTTTGTGTTTTATTTCTCCTTTAGATCAAATGTTTAGAGAGGCTGTCCGTAGCTCGTGTGCTTTGATCGGGGGTTTGGTAGTTGAGAGCTTGCTGGTGTTTTTGAAATGCAACTGGGTGTTGCTGCCTGGGCTATAAACAGAAATTTTGGGGATCAAGTGGTAGGGATCAAATGTTGATGATGTTTCAGCCACTTCTCTCCATACAATCTTCTCTTAAACAGAAATCCTAGTTTTGTACAACTGCATCCAAAACTTAAGTCCGAAAAGGACAAGAAGGAGGGAAGATGCTGAAGGCACATTAATGGAGAAGGAAGACAATGTTTGGGACAACAGAGAAAGATGGGACTGAGTAATACTGGAGAGAGCTAGGCAGATCTTTGAGTACATGGAGAATCAAAGCCTTTGGGAGAGAGAATTGGGTTGTTTGGGTTAGGAGGCTGCAAGCTCTGCACACGAATCTGCTGCTTTACTGTGGTGGTGGCTTGTGTTTGTGTAACTTGCAGGGGAAATGGTTTGAATGGGCAAATAGATCAAAGGTACTAAAAAGCTGTGGTTGTTCAAAGTCAGGCAGCCATTTAATAGCACCCAGCATAAAGGAGACAGGCTGAGGCCAGCTAAGATGAAAAATAGCTTTGAGGAGCTAAGCTGGATCTGCTGGTGGCTGCAACAGCTTGGAAATGGAGATGTCCTCATGGAGGAGGATGGGAGAAGGTAGGTCGCCAATCTCTTTACATTTATTTATTTATTATATGCCATATATTTATGGTATTTAGGTCTCCTGTGTGCTACCACACTGACCAGTAAATACCCTTGGTGCATGTCTGTCTGGGCTGTCTCCCCTCCAGCCTCTCTCGCTGCACAGACTGGAGCCCGAAGGCAGGTGTTGAGAGGTCAGGTACTGCCTCTTCACGTGAACTATTTACCAGGAGGTGCCTTACTGCAAGCCACAGTTTCTTTTCCCAAATGTTTTTCCACTAGTCTGCCCTGAGCTAGACCAACACGTCCATGTACAAAGTGTCCTGGGGCCCAGATCACCCGAGGTTTTCATAAATTATGGCAGAGCAGCAGCATGTGGAGGGGCTGACTCAGTCTTTTCTTGTGCTGCTACAGATGTGAAGCAAATATATTGAAATCAGCTGTTTACATCATTTTCTTTTTAAATGGAAAGAAAAGAAATTTAGTTAGTGAGAGGGAAACTGAAACAGGTTTTCCATAGGAAAATGGTGAATTAAGAAGGCTTTGTGGGCTGCTGGTATCTCTGTCTGGATCCTCTTCTAAATATTTGGGTAACTTTTGTTATAGCCTCTGTTAAGCAGTGATTGCATTGAACCTGGGCAGGCTATTTGCACGCTGAGAAAGTCTGATCCCAGCATTTAGTTTGCAAAGGAGTAGGAATTTCTTTGGAAGACATCCCTAAATAGCTATGCTAAAACATCTGAAGTCAATATATTGGGCGAGTACAGAAAAGAACCCGTTTAAATCAGTTCATTACAGCAGGGTGAGGATTATCTGGGAAATGGAAAAAAAAGTAGAGTTTTCACAAAAGACAGTGGGAGAAAATGTGCTGCATCACTCCTGCACGTCTCCCTGCCTACCGGCCTACATTTGGTATCCATCTATAGCCGCTATTAAAAATAATTTCAAAATTATTTCTAATTCTAGGATGACAAAAGGCTTGATTTGAAGATAAGATCTGAGCAGCTTGGTGAAAATTCTGGCATGTTAATGGACACTGCTGGGTGCTCAGGCTGTTTCTGGTGAGAACGAGGTGCAGTTTTCTGACTGCAATGGAAATCCCTACTCTTCCCCAGGCCAAGTCCTACAGGGAAGATGGCCAGCCATCGTCTGCTTGGTACATGCATACTTGTCATCCTAGACAAGAAATAGGCTTTAACTCATTCCTCACATCTTATACTGGCTGATGCGGTTATTTTGAAATGAAAGTAACTTTCCCCCCTTTTTTAATGGAAATGAAAAGGTTAAAGCTGGCACAGAGAGGAGCCTCAGTACTGCTATATCAATGCACATGACAGATTTTGAGTACACACCAGTTCCAGTCCTGCCACAAAACTGCATCATCTGCTGCAGAGCAGAAAGAAAAAGACCAAAACTGACTTACATATTTTGTTTGATGAACTCAGTGCTTTGATACAGAGAGAAGTACCTTCAAATTACTGAAGAAGAGCTGATCTTTATTACTGGGCTAAATGACTAGGGAGAGGCATTGGCTGACTTCTTAAGAGATACTTTTTCATTTGGTATGTGCAGCTTATGACTCTGTAAGGCCTTGTCTGAGTGTAGAAAGGAAAGATGTCCTGAAAAAATTCCAAAAAAAATCACAAAGGTTTGTGCTAACAGGTGGCAAAAAGAAAATGGTGATGATGAAAGTAGAGCTGCATGTGGCAACCTGCTCCGGAGCGAGGAGCACTGTGGGTTATGCTCATGGGAGGTGTGGTGGGGTCACCGGCAGAAGACAGGAGACACCACCTTGAAACAGCGTCAATGGCTAGAAAAAAACCATTTGTCAAGTGTTTTCCGATGAGTTGAGTAAGCCAAACTCCAGCTGCTGAAGTTCAGTCCCTGGCTTTGTCTGTATGGGAAACTGTGGCTTCTTCTGTGCCAGCCTTTGCATACCCATGCCAGCATCAACCAGTTGGTCCCATCAGCAATCCCAGCAGCATTAGGAAGCTCATGGGAGTGTTTCAAACAGAGATTATCATCTGTGATGGAAACATCAATCTGTCTCTCAGGTTATCCACGCGCATGGCTTTGTGTGGTACCAACCCTTGTGAAAACATCTAGACTGGGCATTAGTTACCTTTGAAAAAAAAGGTGATTTTGTAGTCATTCCTTAAATTCCTTTGACTGGAAAATTACTATAATTGTAGTAATTTCCTTTTAACGATGTGTGTTACATCTCATTAGCAACAGTGTTTGCAGGGGCTCAGTTCCAGTTGCAATGGCACTATCCTTATAGAGAGCCACTGAAATGTGGGCTGTGCTTCTCCACCAGAGCTCCTGTGGCTTCACAGCTTCAGCCAAAGCTGGAGGTGAATCACCAGGCCAGCTTCTGACTAAATTCAATTGCTCCCATAATAACACTGGGATACTGGAGTCAAAGTGGGGGGATAATTTTCAGCTGGCTGCAGAGGAGCTGCAGATGACTTGGGAGCAACTCAGGGGCTGCGGTGAATGCACCCTGTCCTCAGCCAGCAGAAAGGTTGTGTGATGCCATGCGAGGTGCAGTCCCAGCCATTTGGTGATGCAGGGGATGTGGCCCAGAAGCTTCCCATGAGAGTGGCAGCTCAGCCTGATGGGGGGTCCTCCAATAGCCTCCCCAATGCCACAGATTAAGACATTCAAGGACATCAAGACACTCATCAGGACAGCATCTATGTAAAAATGAATGGTCTAAAAACCAACACTGAATTCTTCTGAAAATGGCAGGTGAAATGGCTTTCTCCAGGCTTAGCAGCCTATTTATATCCTTTCTTTTGTTCAGTATGACTTCCCCTTGTATCCAATTCTTAAGATGCAGTTCCCGGTACCTCCTGGAGTATCTGTGTTAGCCACAGCACAGGGAAACGGGGCAGTAAGTGATGGACTGCCTGCCCAGGACAGCCCCATTGGTGCCTGAATATGGAGAACATCCAGCTTTTGTGGCAGGTTTTGCAGCTTAAAGACTCTGCTAGGAGGGATATTTTGAAGTCTCACATTTGAGACTAGCAATGTGCCCTTGTTGCGAGGACGGCCAATGGGATCCTGGGCTGCATAGGGAAGAGCGTGGCCAGGAGGTGGAGGGAGGTCATTCTGCCCCTCTGCTCTGCCCTGGTGAGGCCACATCTGGAGTACTGCATCCA
>JAOXNH010000060.1:26912843-26924153 GCA_028566575.1 Bartramia longicauda | reverse complement strand
CATGTTCAGCCGGCTGGCCACCAACACCCCCAGGGCCTTTTCTGCTGGGCAGCTCCAGCCACTCTGCCCCCAGCCTGTAGTGTTCATGGAATTGGTGTGTCCCAAGTGCAGGACCTGGCGCTTGGCCTTGTTGAACCTCATCCCATTGGCCTCAGCCCATCAATCCATCCCGTCCCGATCCCTTGTGCAAAGCCTTTCTACCCTCCAGCAGGTCGACACTCCCACCCAACTTGGTGTCGTCTGCGAACTTACTGAGGGTGCATGGCCAACATGCACCTGTCCTTCACACCCATGTGGCCACAACCAGAAATGATGGGATAGTATTGCAGTAAGGAGGTTTTCTGATAATGAGAAGAGGGAAGTCCTGTGATAAATTGCTTGTGAAAGGTCCAGGGCAGAAGACCTTCAGGACCAGACAAGGCAAACATGAGCTGAGAAGGGGCTGAGGCCAAGATTTATAAAAGGAGGATTTTATAGCAAAAGTCTTTTAAAGCCCATGTGATGCTGTCTTCTTTTTTTTTTATTTAATCTGAACAGGTGTCTCATTTGTTTTTTTAGAGCCATTTCAGGAAAGCTGCAGGTCTTTCATATGTTAATGTTTTCATTTATCAACTATTTAAGTGTCTGTTCTGTTCAGGTTTCTTCTACTGATTATGTGCCAGGCAATCAGTTTTGGGTCTCCGCTTTTGAAGGGATTTAAGAGTCAGGTGGAGGGAAAGGAGCAAGAGGCAGGTCTGAGTGTTATTCTGATTATAAGAAAATATATCTTGGAAGAAAACAGGCAATTATGAGCAACGGATTTAAGTCAGCCAGTCAGAGGTTACAGCGCAACACACGCCTGGTTTTTAAAGGGGTGAGGGGGTGGAAGATAACTTCTCCATCATCCTGGAATAAGGTTTGACAGAGGTGTTTCATGGCACGGCAGTGAGTTTGTTGTTGGGCTTGGGTTTTTTTAACTGGAGGAAAAGTGTGGGTGAAACAGAATTGGCTGTGATTTCCACTTGAAAAGCTTCCTCGGTTCGGTGCCATCTCCCTGTGGGCGTGCTTCAGCCGTGGTTGGAGTTAATACAAATTGGAGAAGCCGTCAATGTCCCCAGGATTGGTAAATGTCAGCCAATTTGGCCAATCTTGCTGAAAACCAGCACTGGAAAGCTTCATTGGTGGGGCTGTAACGCTACAAGGCAAGGCGAAGGTGCAGGGCTGTTGCAGGGGGGTGTCTCTGAGTCCGTGGGTGGCGCAGGATCATTTATATTTTACATCCTGTAGTCTTAATGAGCTAAATAGTGACCTTTAAAAATGCCAGCAAAGAAACTACTCCAAGACTGAAAATCTCCTTTTTCAGTCATTCGATACCCACAGGGACATGGCCATGAGAGCCCAGTTTTAGGCGTCTGCAATGCCTGATGAGGGATGCTTGATGCTGGTCCTGGCACCAAAATCCCAGCTGTGGTTTGCAGAGATAACACATTCCAAGACTGTTTTCATTAATCTGTGCCAGAATTTGGGCAGATTTGGGGTAAATGCTATTGCAAATGGAAAGTTGGACAAACTGTGATGGGACTTTGAGCAGCCTGTGCCCTGATGTGTGCACCCGCTGCGAAGTGTGCTTTAGAGGCACATAAAAAGCCTGTGATGTGGAGAGATGGGTGAGATCTGCGGCTTGGGCTTCAGCCTGGTCTCACCAGAGGACCCATCACTGGGCAGTATTTCCCCAATTACCTGTGGCTAAAGCAAGTTGTCCTTTTCCCACTCCTTCCTTCTCTCATTTTTCAGTGTCTCTGACTCACACCCCACTTTGTCAGTGATGCTTTCTGAGGCTCTCCTGAGAGACATCCCCTGCAGAAATCTCAAGGCCATTCTTTCAACTAGGCTTTTACATTTGCTCCTCGTCGCAGATGCGCACAGCTGCCTGTTTGCAGCAGCGGACATGAAGGCCAGGCAGCTGGGGATGTAGCAAAGGGAGAGATGCCTTTTTTCAGCCTCTTCTGGTTCTTTGGAGGCCACCATGCTCCTTCCTCAACCAAGGCTTGCCAGCAAAACACTCTGTGGCAGGATAGTATCTGTGATGCCAAAGTCTTTCTAGCCTTGAGCTAATGGACCAGCTGGATGGAAAAGAGCAGCCTTGGAGATGTGTCCCTCCAAGAGCTTCTGGCATGAATGAGCTTCATTGAGCAGCAATTATTATATTATCTCCATAAATATTTTAACTCCTCAAGCACAGCAAGGAGGAAATAACTCTTCAGGGTGGAATTAATAAGACCAAACCTCATTAAATCTCCCTAGGACAGACTGACAAATGTTTTAATAAGACCATGGGAAGGATTCCTTTGGAGCTGGTGTTCTTAATGACTTGTTTTTGCAACGCCAACTAGGGCATTTGCTGGCGGAGAGTCTGAGGGATTGCTGAAAAGGCATTTCAGACCCAGCTCCTGAGAACAAATGTCACAGCTGGGTTGGCAAACGGGCAGAGTTGGTTAAGTGAGGGAAAAAAACCCACCCACACCATTGTTTTAATTTCAGAGCTATTGGACTTATGGGCCTGCCAAAAATCATCAGCACTTCATGGACACCCCAGTATTCCTCTGTACCAGCTGCCATAGCTTTCTACCCAACAGCCATCCATTCAGAGCCCTTCAATGCAGGAAGTTAAGCTGATTTAAATGAGCATGGGAATCGCCTGTATGATTTTTCCTAAAGCTGAACCAAGGATATAGGCTGTAGTAATAAAGTCCAAATGTTTAATTACACATACCCCCACAGCCTTATATTATAGCACCCGCAGCCAGTCCGCATGATCAGATAGCACTCAGCATAGCCTGCACCTTCATAAATATGATTTTCCAAAATGAGCAGGCTCCCATGCTGGGGTGAGCGATCTGATCACATGAGGTACAGGAAGGGCTGATCAGGGAATTGTTTCATGGCGTTTGCAGGAGAAAGGCTATAGAGTCTTGGAGAGCAGCAGAAAAGTGGAGGTAGATACCCCTCCATTATCCCATTTATTTGGTGTATGGATTGAAATGGAAAAGCAGCAGTGCACTCTTTGCACCTGAAGGGAAACGGAGTGTGGGATAAACAGAGGGTTTAAAATCAGCTGATGCGCTCAGAGCATCCATAGGGAATGTGGTGCATGGTTTGGACAACTATCAGAGGAGAAGAGGACAAGGTGGTGGTGGTGCAGATCTCACTGGAAAGCAACGTTAATGGGGAGTTACTGTGTCTTTGCACTGCAGTAGTGCTTGGGGTAGCAGTGGGGGTCTCGGGGCACAGGGAACCAGGTGCAGCCCCCAGCCCAGTGCTTGCATCCAGCCCCTATGCTCAGCAGGGCAAACTGTGTCCCAGAAAACCAGAACCAGTGCTCTTAATTAAGAAAAATTATCCAATCAATCAGCCACTCGAAGGAGCTCACACAGCTCTGTGTTTAGCAGCGGGAGCCTCTGGAGGTCTGCAGGTCTGTGTTAAACCCACGTGGAGGGACACAGCCCCTAGCCCACGGGAACAGCCACCCTCTGCTGAGGCAGCAATCAGATCCTCCGCGCCAGCAATCAGAGCAGGGCTGGGTGTGAGAGCTAATCAAAACCTATCTGTAATTATAGCAGAGCCTGTTTGAGCGCCTGATTAATATAGTTATGCCTTCACTACAGGCAGGCTGGTGGCTGCGAGCAGGTGTGTGCACGGGGGGAGCAGCTGTGGAGGGGGGGAAACCACAAAAGAAATAGTTTCAGATCCCAAATGAAATGATATGTCTTTGCCAAGGAAATTTATCGATTTTAATACACCCTCCTTAGCCAGAGTGTGGATAGTGAAGATGTATTAAATGATAAAATAATCGCCTGGGTGAAGGGGCGGATTTGGCCTGGGCAAGGGCTCTTCCCAAAGCCTGTTGGCAGAGGAAGACAAAGCGTGAGGCACCTTCAGAGTGAATTTAATGCACTGTCTATCCAGCGTGGTTCAGATGTGATATGTATGTCTGTGCATATATGTATAATACGGTGCCTGGAAAGAATACACACATATATATAGGGTATATTGCTCATTCTGAGGGAGTTGTATTTTTTTAGAGAGAACAGAGACCACCCAGCTATCCAGGAATATTTGTAAAAGCGTTCAGATTTTTTCCCCAATACAAATGCTCAACAAATGTTTTCACATCACTGCCTTGGCTCTGTTGCTCTTTATTTGTCTTGTGGTGGTGCCTGTGCCTCCTCCCACAGAGGGGGCTCAGGGCAGTGTTCCACCAGCTGCTGCATCTGTGGTCCCAGGCTGTCTGTTCATCCTTCCCCGTGCTTGCACAGGGTGAGGGAACACTGGGCAGGAGTTGTCAGGAGATGTCCGAGCTCGGCGTGGTGGCTCTGCTGTCCTGGGGGTAAGGGCTTGCAAAAGCAATGCCCTTCGTAGCAGGCAGGGAAGGCAGCCAGCCTCCAGAGGCTGTGTGGTCTTGTGGCAGTCATCCTGGTAAAATAAGGCAAAATCCTGAAGGGGAGAGCAAGGGAGACATTGATCTTTTTTTCCCCCTGGTGAGGCAGAGGTGGTCCCGAGGCAGCCTGGATGGGGACACTGTTCCATCACACTCCTCATCCCATGCCTCCATACAGGCAAGCGGTGCCCCACTGGCTGCGCTGGGGTTCAGGGCATTATCAATCTCCATGTTAACACTACAGCAAGCAGCTGCAGGAGATCATGAATGCTTGGCAGTTGGCTTCAACATCGCCATCCCACGATGCTCACCATGTTATGCGTGTTCCCCGGAAACACCATGGCTCTGACGGGGAGGACTGCAAGTTCTTAGTGTTAGAGAGAAGTCATTAAGTGCCGCACTAGTTAGATGCTCAAAAAGCCCATCAAGAAACTCATGCTCCCCTACCAATTCAGGTGTGAGAAAGCAGCTCTGCGACCAGTTTCTCAGAAGTGTTTTTCTGCAGCTCATTCTTCATTTATGATTTAAAATAGGAGATAAAGGCCCTCTGGGTTCTTGTGGAGCTGCTCCGGTTGCCATGGAAATAGCCCTCATTAATCACTTTGCCATAAAACAAGAATAATTTGCTTTGGAGCGCTTGGGGTACTCATGTTGTGCCACTGCGTGCTCAGGTGGTGCTGGGACCACGCCGGTCTCACCCTGAGTTTGATCATTGCTGGTGGCATGTAGGGACCCAGGACTGTCCGTCCCTGTCTCATGGCACCAAGAAGTTGTGAGTCCCAGAGTATTCCCGTGCCAGGAGGTGCTGGCACGCAGGGACAGGCTGCCGACTGGGGGTCTGCCTGGACCACCTGCTGTCCCAGCAGGCACTGATGGGTTGGAAAGAATCTGGGAAAAACATGATGTGAGTGAGTTTGGGTTTAGAGGAGCCTTTATTTCACAGCTTTTTTTAGCTCCGATGCTGAGCTTCCATCAGACCTGATGTGGCCAGTGGCCTGGCTGGGCTGCTCTGGGTCTGGTTGGGCTGGGATCAGATCAGCTGGGCTGGTGTTGGACTGGTTGGAGTGGTATTGGCCCAATGTTGGACTGGTTGTGCCAGTGTTGGTCTGGTTGTACTGGTGTCAGTCTGGTTGTGCCAGTGTCCCACCTCTGCTGGGCATGGTCCTGCTCCTCCACATCCTGCTAGTCACCAGCCCCTTCCCAGCACAGCCTTGCTGCGCCCTCGTGAGAAACTGGGCTGTGCTGGGAAGGGGCCCCAGGTGCTTTAGGCTTTGTGCTGTTAAAACATTTTACTAAGTGTTCTCTGTCTTGCAAGGTTTTGGGTTACCCTGGGAGCTTCTGTCAGTCGAGCAGCTTGTCCTCCTCCACCAAAGCTCCCTGGGAGCAGCTCTGTGGGCTGTCTCCACCCTGCCTCTGGCCCCAGATGGCCAGAGCTTTCCTCTTCTTCATCTTCAGAAAATATCCAAATGCTAAAATATGCTTGTCTTGCAGTGCAGGACAGGCAGGAGGCTGGATGGGGGCTGCCAGAGTTTTCTGCCGCTGGCTTGAAGGCATCTTCAGCTCGTGGCTTCCTGGGGAGGGCCATGTTAGTCATCCCAGGCCCCTTTGGCGCTGGGTTGCCCATACTGTTGTGGACGAAGGCACTAAATAACGTGCTGAAGCTCTCGGGGTGGGGATCTCCAAAGCAGAGGAGGTGCTGCTTTTCATACCTGCACCTGCTGGCTCTTGTCCTGCAAGGTGGTTGTAAAGTAATTTAAGATCACAGTAAAGAAAGCAACTATGGACTTTGGGTGATCACCTCTTCATGTTGCTTTATTTGTCTATGAATGAAGGGTGTTGATGTGCCCCCCCCCTGCCCACACTCCCCCCTGTCACCGCCTGTACGAGTCTGTCCCAAGGGTGATGGATGCTGGAGGGGCCATATGCTGGGCAACCCACAGATGCTGGAGGGCTGGATGCTGGACAACCCATGGATGCTGGAGGGATATATGCTTCCTGTGGGGTGGGACAGCACATGCTGATTTTTCCTGTGGTCATTATGGTCTGGGACACAGACCTGTGGGTGGGATGTTGGATGGATGCTGCCCCAGCCGGGGTGCCCGCCAGCACTGGGTGGTGGGTGCTGGGTCTCACTGTGCTCCCTGTCCGCCTTGGCAGGTGTACGAGAGCGGCAGCAATGTGGACCAGTTTGTGACCCGCTTCCTGCTGAAGGAGACAGCCAACCAGACCCAGTCGCTGCTGAGCTCTGTGGAGAGTGCCGTGGACGCCATCGATGAGCAAACCAACCCCACCAGGTCTGTAGCACCTCCTGCCCTCCTCCCTGCTTCCCCGTTGGTGCAGGGGGTGGAGGGAGAGGAGGAGGATGCTTTTGCAGAGTGAGGGAAAATGCAGCGGACAGGAGCAAAGGGGAGCTGGGCGAGTGGTTGCCTATCTCTTTGCCTCCCTTCCCGGCTGCCCGAGAGCTCTCCAGGCTTTTCTCCACTGCTCTGTCCTGCCCTGTCCTTGTCTCCCTCAGCCCTAAGAGTCCCTCTTGACCCCTTCATCCAGGAGTGGTGCGGGGAGGGTTACGCAAACCAGAGTGCAACACCCCGGGGCTGGACCGGGTGGTACTGGTTGGTTGTACAGGGCCACACTGAGGCTCTCCTCCAAGCAAAGCCACCGGTCCCATGCAAAACATGGGCACCAGCAGCAGGGTGGCTGTGTCTGGGGTATGCTGGGGACAGACCACAGCGGGTGGCTTCCTGTGCAGGGGATGCTGTCCCTCCTGCTGGGGCACCCAGCAAGTAAAGCCATCCACAGAGGCAAAAGGTGCTTGTGCACTGGGGACAGATCCCATATAAGGGGACCACCCCCACCCCAGCAGCCCAGCATATCCTACAAGCTTGAAGAAGACAGAGGAGATGGTTTCGACATTTCTCAAGTGCTGGCAGGGCTGAAATATAAGGAGTACCCGGCAGCATAGCCCGAAACGCAGCAGAAAACCCCCCTCTTGCTGTCACAGCGTGACTTGCCTCCGGAGTACCGCCATCACAGGCTGTAACCAGGACAGGTTGCCACGGAAACCATTCATCAGCTGCTTATGAAGCGGATCCCTCTCCTACCATACCTGCAAACCAGGAGGTTGGGGGATGCTCAGGGGGATGCCTCGGTTTCCCCAAGCCACGGGCAGGCAGAGGGACCGAGACACATCGACCACAGAGTCTGAATGCTTCATTGCAGCCAGATGCATTTTGGGTTTTAACATCAGCAGCAGGCATGTCCCAGATGGGTGGCAGTGGGCTGGAGGAGCCCTTGCTGCTTGGGTCACAGTTGAGACCCTGGGCAGCTCTGGTGACATCTCACCAGCTTTCCTAGGAGAAATGCTCTGGGTTTCGTCACCCCACGTTGCTATCTTCTCCCTGTTTTGGAAAGAAACTGCTGGTCTGCAGCAAACCTTGCACAAAACATGGAGAAAGTACAAGCTCCCAGGAAATAATGTGGAGGAAACAAGTCCAACATCAGATGGAGCAATTAGAGCCCGTGAAAGACTTTGCTGGCTATTATTTGCCAACATGTGGGCCCAGTTCATAATGAGGAGTATTGTAGTTGTTTCCTCATGGTAATAATAGCCAAAAAGAACCAAAACCACCCCACTAAAAATGATCTCATGCATGAAGATAAAGAAGTGTCCTAAAAAACACTGAAATAAAGGGCTGTAAAATGAAGTGCAAGAGCAGAGCATCCAAGCCTGAGACACCTCATTAAATTGTGATTAAAAAGAAATCTCTGTCTGTTCTCGCCTAATTTCCTGCCTATTGACGGGGGATTATTCAGGACTGGAAGGGGGATTATTACACAGCCTGTAGCGATGGGGATGTTCCTGCTACCTTTATTGCTGTTCTTGCTTCCTTATCTTGGGGATGTTCTTTGGGACCAGCTCATCATGTCCCTGTGTGCATGTTTGGGTCCACGCCAGCTGATTTTGGGGGACAACAGCAGCAGCCTGGACATTGCTCCCTCGGTACCAACAGAGCCAGCCGAAATTGCCCTGGGGAGCCAGAGAGGGTAGAGAGAGCACTCGGCTGTTGTGCTGCCTCCAGCTGGGAGCCACATGCCTGGTGAGAGATGCCAAGAGGAGCCAGGGCTCCCAGGCACCTCCATCATCAAACAGCCAGTATGGAGCTGCTCTCACTGGAAGGAAACACTGGAAACCCTTTGAGCAACTCAGCCTTTCCCTCTTCAGTTCAGGCTTCCCTGAAGGGGAGGAAGGAAAGAGAGGGTCATCCTTCCCAAAACCCATTCCCATCTTGCTGCACACAGAGGGCAGCTGCAAACCCTTGTGGAGATGGCTGGTCTTAGCATCCTCTCTGGCTTGCAGAGGAACGAGGGCCTGGGGGGACCAGCGAGGAGCTGGGTGGTCATTCACGTCTCAGGGATACGTGTGTGCATGCCTGCTCCTTTTCTCCAAGAGGCATCGCATGTTAAGCCAGGACAAATGGGCTTTGTAGTCCCAGAGGAAGAAGCAACGTGGAGGAGATGCTATGGTGGATGTTTTTCCATTCTCCAGGAGAACTGTTGCTGCTGACACGTGGCCACGCTGCCAGGTGGGCAGCCTTTCCCTGCTCACTGCTGAAGGACGGGACGGGAGGGAAGCCTGCACTGCCTGGGAATGGTGTGGGCACTGCTGATCTCCAAGGGGTCTGGCATTGGTGGCAAAGCTGCCAAAAAGGATGCTCCAACTCTGTACATGCCCATCTCTGCCCTCCCTGATGGACCGTGTGCTCTCTGGTTGCAGGCACTACCCCAGCAAGGCTGGCCATGGTCTGATGGACACCTGGTATGACAGCACCGTGCCCAGCTACTCTCCCACCAGCCGGATGGTCCCCAGGGAGTATGGGAAGAGCTTCCAGACTGGTAAGTGATGGCCACTTCCCAGCTGTGCTGGCAGCCTGAGGTGGCCCAGGGTGCTCGGGGAAGGGAGCTGTGATCCCAGTGGCAGCATGGAAGTGATGCTCAGCTTCCCTGGAGGGCAGAAGGGCTCTTGAGAGGCCTCTCTCGCTCCATCACTGCCTCCTGGCTCCCCGCAGGTTCCCCTGACACCAAGGCAGAGGGGCTGGAGGGACAGATCAACAGGCTGGCTGAGCTGATTGGCAGGCTGGAGGACAAGGTAAGGGCCAGCGTTTCAACCTGTGGGGCTGTCCCTTGAGTATCCCTGCAGCCACAACGGACTTGGAGGTGACCGGGAGGTGGCTAAGCCCATCTCTGCATCACGGTGTGCATGGGTCATGGGTGGGTGCTGGGTTGCTGGTGGTGGTGGTGTTGGAGGATGTTACTTCTGATGAGCTGACAGCAGCTGTTGGATGTAGCATGATTAAGTGGTAGTTTATTTAAACAAGAAAAAGACAAGGAAGAAGGTAGTCTCTTGCAGAGGCAGTCTGACTCCATCTAGGGACTGAAGGAGAAAATGTTTTGATGCAGGAAACCTATTGGTTTGCATTTTCAGGTCAGAAGGGGAAAGGAGCAGAACGGGGAAAAGCAGTGATTCAGGGCAGGAAAATATTGATTTTGCTTGCCAAAGGAATTAAGAGTGTGCCCAGGGCTGGGGAAGGCCCAAGCGAGCATTGAAGAGAGGTGGGCACCCCTGCTTCTGTGTCCCCAGGGCAATTCAGAGACCACAAAAAGGTGTGAGCCGTTTTGGGGCTGATGCAAGGACACAGTGTCAGGGATGTCAGCTGTGCTGAGAGCACGGGGAGTTTTTGCAGGAAGGCACATAGGTGTGAATGGCCATTGGAGCCGTCCCCTGTGGAGAAGGGGGCATGGTCCATCATGCCAACTGCTGGGGACAGAAAGCCACCAGCCTTGGGGAGTACATGCAGCCTCAGCCCACATCTCCGCTTCTCTCCCCCCATTTCCCAGACCCTCTGGTTTGACCTGCACCAGCGGCTGTCGGACAGCGAGAGCACGGCTTGCACGGTGAGTGCCCCCCACTGCCCGTGGGGTGCTGGAGTGTCCCTGCAGCCTGGCATCGGACTGGGGGCTGGGAGGGCTGGGTCACCCTGTTTTTTGGGTCTCACATGCCACTTTGTCTTGGGGGGGGTCCTGGCAGTACCTCCTTCTGGTGCGGGACGAGATGACGGTGTCGCACAAGCACCTGGGCGAGTTTTGCAGCTCCCTGAAGCAGTACCTGAAGAGCGTGGCCGGGGAGCGGGATTGCTTCCAGTGGGTACCATCAGCAGCCGCATGTCAGGGGGCTGAGGGTGCAGGGGAGGATGTCGGGGGTGTCCAGCTGCCCTGCCAGCAAGGGAAGGGCTGAGGCAAACAGCCAGGATTCTTGGGTGTAGTGATTTTTGGCTACCACAGCCCTTTTGCATGGGGAGGGGAGTGCTTGGGGCGGGGGGCCAGGGAGTGTTTCCCCAGCCTGGGCTGGTGGGGCTTGAGTCGCCCCTTGGTGGCCCACCCTAAAGCATGTCTGTGGCTGCACGGGGGGGAGGGATGCCCCTTGGTTCAGGGCTCACGCCTTTCCCCGCTTGTGCCAGCGTCACCGCAGTGAAGCTGCCCGATGGGGTCACCTTCATTGTCTACGAATTCTGGGAGACTGAAGAGGACTGGAAGAGGTAGGGGAGGGGGCACGAAAAGCTCAGTTTTGGGTGGGTTGCTTAGGCATGGAGGGGTGTGGGAGCTGCTGAGCCCCAAGCTCTGTCCCCTGTCTGATGGCAGGGGTGAGGATCTGGTTGTCTGTCCTGGGGCTGTCACTGTAAGAGGGGACAGGGGGCTTGGGAGATCCCTGTGCATCTCCCACTTGGAGATGCCTTTGGACATGGGGGACAGGACGGGAGGTCTCACTGTCCTGAACCATGGCAGGGTGCTTTGCCCAAGGGGGGTGGGTGGGATTGCTGGCACGGACCCCCTGCCAG
>JAOXNH010000060.1:26889862-26903791 GCA_028566575.1 Bartramia longicauda | reverse complement strand
GATATGTAGTGACTAAGCAGCCATTTAAACAGTATTCAAGTCTTTGGTGGCTTTGGCTGCTTAAAACTGCAGTTCTATAAACAGACAATCAACCAAGGTCCTTTTTTCTCTTTCTCTCCAGAAACCAAAGACTACGAGATGATGTCAAGTGCAAGTCACCAGTATGACCAGTGCCGTGTTCGCCGCACCTTCACTGGGAGCCACGGATCACCCAGGAGAGCAACTGGTAGGAGGAGGTCATCTTTGGCAAATGAGAGCTTTCAAACAGAAGGCGTCTTTGGTGGATGAACCTGCTGCATAAGCTGCGGTCGTTTCACTCGCGGTTTCCGTCTCTTTGGCCTGCTCTTGGCTTTGTTGATCTGCACCACAAAGAATGCCAGAACCACCATGGCACCGAGAAAAGCAAAGACCGGAATAGTCTGTCCCACGTCCTGGTTGTACCTGCCGGGCATTATACCTGAGAAGGCAAAGAGGTTTGGAAGCGACTTGCAACCGTGTGAGCTACGATGTCTTTGCAGCGTTAACACTACCGAGCGAAGCCATCCCATGGCAACTTGTGTTTCAAAGATGAAACAGCTATTTAATCAGATTACATTTCCGACAGGAAGATTAACAACTGCAGGTCGATTAGCGAAAATAAGACAGGATGCTAATGTTACAGAAAAGCATGAGCATTTCCACCTTGAGCTATTTGGGCACATCCATGTGTGACCCAGATCTCCCCCGCAACAACCGCCTTCTGCTCTGCATCAGAGCAGCAGCGCAAACGCTCGACCATAATTTTACCACTAAGCAATTTCTATAAATCACACCAAATTCTGATGCTACAAGGAAAGTGATTTTGTGCTTGCTCCAGGGAACATGCACACACATGGTGAGGATGAGCTACAGAACCAAATCCTTCATTTTTACAGGCATTTTTACTCTGCTTTTGCGCGCTCATACAAGGAATTTTAACTAGCAGGAGGTATCCAGCCACAGCTCCCAAGGAGAGGGACCGCTGCTGACACCCCTTGGTCTGAACAGCATCAAAACAAACCTCAACTACCTAAAAATCACCCACCAAAATCTTCCTCCCAGGTTTCTTCTGAATAAAATATTGATACGCAAAAATATTTCTCTCAGGCTTCATCAGTCAGCCTTCTCCAACACAGCCATACTATCATCTGCATGTTCTTCACAACTGAAAATAAACATGTGACCTCTCTTCCGGCTGCGCTGGGTTTGTAGTTTTTTCAAAGCTTATACAAAAAAACCAAAGCAACTTTCAATTTTTTCAATATTTACCTCCAGGAATGTCCCATGCTCCACTTTCTCCAGGGGACAATGGTCTTACTTGGGGGCGGCTCTGTCGAAAACTGGGCAAAGCCACTTTATCAAGGTCAATTGACAGTAACTTTTGATGTTTCCACAGGTTGCTAAAAGAAAGTTGAAGACAGAGGCACTTGCTTCAGGAATGCAAGGAATTTTGTAGAAACATATAGAGAAAGTGGCAGTTGGAACCCATAAATAACTCACTAGTTTGGAACCAAATGATAATCCAATCCATTCTTTAGGATCTGCAGTTTGCAGGCCACAGGGACACACTTGGATTGGCAACTATTTACTAACAACCCTCTCTCTTGCCCACAGAGTACCAAGTCACCATTAGCAGCTCAGCAGATGAGTATGGGCTACACGCTGACACGTTTCCTACAAGTGACTGAGAAACGATGGACCAGAAGGCAGAGTCAGGTGAGCCGTCCAAGAAGCTGCTTCACAAAACTATTTCAAAGGCAAGCAGTGCCGATGGATTTAAGCAAGTCCATCCACTCTAACTTGGGATCATTCAATCACAACAGTGAATTTACTCGTGAAGCTATTTTTAAAATCCTGCAGTTTCACAGCGGAGCTATAAGGCGAGTCAGAATTATTCGCTGAAGAGGCATGAACCGTCACTTCCCCTTTGCAATCTGGTACTTCTCTAGGAAAGGCATTCCAGCTGTCTCTTTCCAAAGCAGATGGAACAAACAATTTTTCAGCTGAACTCAAAAGCAAGACTTGTTGCATAACTATAATAAAGACATATACTAACCTGGGGGCGGTTTCATTCAAAGGCTGTGGTTTGGCCCAGGACAGGTGAGGACAAGCAGGAAGGGACCGGGGTTTAGGGTCTCCCAAGTGAGCCTCCAGCACCTTCGAGTATCGATGCAAATGGTTACCTGCAACTCACAGCAGGGACAGACTGGGTCAGCAAAAGACTGTAAGGATAAGAGTTTACAACATTCACCCCCGGCAAAACAGAGCTGCTGTAAAACCAGTTCTTTAGAGTAATGATGACCCATAGCTAAATCTCGGTTCAAATTAACCTTACAAAACAGTAAGACACTGCACTTACAATGGCAGATAATCCAAGTTTTGCTAGCAGCACGTGAGAGAAGACTGAATGCTTTATATACCTCCATAGGTAGTAACTAGAATGCTCCCTAGCACAAACAGGCATCTAAAAATTCCTATTCTATGAACGGAACATTTTTTTTTACTCAAATCACAACTGTATCACCACAAATCCCTACAGTAAGTGCTCTCTTCTAGTAAAACATCATAGAGCTGGCACCAAACTAACCTTACTGGCATATAACTCAAGAAGTCTGCCTGAGCCTTCCTCAATTCCACCCTGACACTCCCTCAGTTGTGAGAAATCAAGGCTCTCACCTTCCATCCGCTCGGGGAGAGAGTAGCCAACTCCTGACGGCGGTCGCTGTCTGTTTTCAGAATGGCTGAGGCTCGGCGGCATCACTCCGTAAGAAGTGTACTGCAGGAGGGAATCCAGGAGCCAAAAGCAATCTGTGGATTTCACAGCCCCAAGCCCCAAAACAAGATAGGCATTATGCCACATTTAAAATGGCTTATCTTCCTGTTAAGAAGGCTGTAAGGATGTTTAGAAGTGCAATCAGTTTTTCTGGCTCTTGTTTTTCTCCTTCCGAAGTAGTAGATCCCATTTCAGAAAGATGCAACTTTCAACACACACCCCACCCAAGTACAAAAATACACAAACACAAAAATAATCATTCAGTCTTAAAACATTCTCTTGTGTACCTAATCTGGCTCTTTTGAGGAGCAGGACATAAACCAACAGGTCTTAAATATGGGAATTCCTGGTTGTGCAAGGCCACCCAAGTCCCTGCAAAACTTAAGAGGCTTTTTGGTGTGGAAACACAGGAAGCTCAGAACTTCTGATATCATTTTAAAGAGGGAAACAGCGAACTAACTACTTTTTTGGAAAGGATAAAATAAATACCTTGCAAAGAAAAGTAAGAACAAGGTAGTGCATTCAACTGGAAGTTGTGACCCATTTGCTTTCCCAAGCTTAAAAAAAATAAACAAACAAAGGGGAAAGGTTCTGGCTCTGTCCCAGCTAAAGCAAAAGCAGTGCTACAGCAGCTGTGGTACAGCCCAGGCTGGGCATCAATGCCACAATATATACTTGATTATGAGTTTCCCTTGCTCTTCAACAGCACGGGAACCCTCCTTTTGATTCTCTCCTAAATTACTACTACCTCAATCCAGAGTTACCCTTAACAAACAAGGAGTCCAGTGAGTCAACATCACAATTCTCTAAAACTTACATTTGCAGGAGTAGGATGACGTTTTATCAGCTATTTCCACCACACAGCAAACTATTTTTCTCATAACTTCTCCCCCCAGGAACAGTTGGCTGGGAATGGGAATTAATCCTCATAATCCTGGTGTCCCTTAAACCCTCCTCACCTTTGATTTTTAAAGAGATCAATCAGATTTTTAAGGATTTATATTCACAAATGTTAGGAATTCACCTCAGTTAAAGCCACTGGTATCTCTGCAGGAGACACAGCTCCTGATTCACAACTTAAAAGCTAATTTTAAAGGATTTCTTCGGAGCCTTTCACTTTTTCTTGCTTTGCAAGTCACACTGAATTTAACAGCATTAGGGAGTCACAAAGCACTGTTTTCTATTACTTAATTTAAAGCTACGTTTCTTATGCTATGTGCTTTCAATAATCTACAGCAAGTCCATAAGGCACCAATATGTTGGTGTTACAGCAGTTCACTGGAAGGCACCCAAAGACAGTAAGTAGAAACCACACAACTTTCGGAAAAAAAAGAAAGTGTTTGGGAGAGAAAGAAACAAGCTGATGGAGAGCTCCCTTAGGCATTAAATTCCTTTAAACATAAATAAATTAGACAAGGGATGGATTACATAATCCAGTATTTTAAAATGTCAGTGACAAAAGCTTAATTATAAGTGTACTTTTCATTACAAAAGGAAAATTCAGGTTGAACATCCCATTCAGTGGAAATGCAGAAAAAGACCTCACGTTGCATTATCTTCAGCTTCTTGAGCCACAGATCTACCATCTTGTGCTTTACATGTCAGGAGAAACCCAGTCAATCTCTTAAAAATTTTAAAAGTCAGATCAGACAAAGTGCTAGAAAAAGTTTTTATAAGGACCAACCACACAGAGAAAACAGCTTCTCTGGCAGTCACAGAAACCACACACACACACACACCCCTCGCATACTTCCCACCTAGAGTTGCAAAGAAATGCTTTGAAGTTTCTACTTTCTGGGATAGTTACACCAGTTGTGTAACTTCTGTGTCAGAGCAGAATTAACCTGAAAATAGTAATGCACAACTGAAATGTTGAACATTACCATATATTCTCACAGGAAACACTGCAAAGGGAACAAGGCATGCTGAGGAGCAAACTCAAAAGATAAAATCCATTGCACTACATAAACATTTTGAAAATGCAATTGGGGAAATACTGAAGGCATCCCATAACGGCCTCTTCACAACTTCAAATCAAGCATGTGTTAACAGCATTGCTTTCTGGAAGCAAAACCACCCCAAAGCAGCAAAAAAACCCACCAACCAAACCTTCCCAATAAAGCATCCACCCCAAAATCAGCCCCCAAAGCTCATGGAACAGAAAAACAGGCAAGGAGCCTACGGCGGGCAGGGGGGAGGGCAGGGAATGCTCCCATCTATCAGGGGGGTATTTAATGTGGGGTGCTCTTTTGTTGTAATGGCACCTTACAGCATTTTCAGTAGAGCTCAGCAGAACTGGGATTAATCCCAAGTTTGGAATATTTAGATTCCCTAGAAAACAGCTACTTCTGATAGGAGCTGTAAGACTCCCACTGGACACTAACTTTTCCTGCGCGTTGAAGCTCACACACCTTTCTGTCGATGGCTGTCATCCAAGCAATTGGAGTCACCGTACAAAACAATTCTGCCACCACTTTCGGAAGGAACTTGGTAAAGTCCCAAAATAGGGACATTTTCAATTATAGCAGTCTCCTGTTTTAAAACTTCAAGACCTAAAGCAAAGCACAAATAAATTTCTTAGTCTGCTAAGCTAAAACAACATCAACTTACCTATAAATCAACACAGCCAACACTGCAAACTTACAAATGCAGCTACACCGCTCTTGCATATCACAAATTTATGCAAAACGTTTTCAAAACCCCCATGATGTTACGATAAGAATGAAACTGCTCCAAGACCCTGATTGTGAAGCTTCCTACTGGTACCAATGCTTTTCTTTCTTTGGGGGAAAAGCAGAAAAAGACCTCACAACCTGGATCGTCTTCAATATTCTCAAATGAAAAATCCTAATATTTTCAGTAGCAGGTTTAAAATCCAAACGATCTGCCTTACAAATTGCTTTATGTTGTTTTAGTCTTTCTGCAGAATTCTACAGGACACAGGAACTTAAAAGCCAGCCATCACAACACGCACTTCTCTTCCCTAAGTTACTTTGCTGCCGTGCCTACCTATTCCTACAAAAAAACTGACTGTGGAACTACCAAGAAAAGAGAAACATTCTATGAAACACAACATCTGCCTCTCTGTAAGCAGCAGCTCCAAGACAAAGGCTTTGACTTAAGTAGTTTAAAGCAGCCGTTCAGGGTAAGCCCATTT
This sequence comes from Bartramia longicauda, assembly GCA_028566575.1. NCBI lineage: Eukaryota > Metazoa > Chordata > Aves > Charadriiformes > Scolopacidae > Bartramia > Bartramia longicauda. The sequence continues at coordinate 26,897,843 of JAOXNH010000060.1, read as the reverse complement.
CAAAGACTGCTGGGCTGGAATCTCTCTGCAACTCTGCAGTTACTCGTCACCCTTGTGCTTTGTCTGTTCAGCTTTCAATTCAGCAACAAAAAGGATTGTTTAGCAAGGGTACCTAAACCCAAAGTTTTAAAAAAAAAGAAACTCAAGTGAGTTTTTCCACCTTCCCTTGGCAAATTTTACTCCCTCCTCACCCCAGCTGCTCTCAGGTAGAGCCAGTTTTCCTTATGTCCAGCCCTGCCATGGTTCAGAGATCTGCTTCTCAGCCTTTTTCTGAAACGCTTGTACCAATATTGTAAAGAGAAATTTTTGAAGGAGTATCATTTAAAAGCCTGCCTCCAAAAGCGCTGCAAGTATCTGAGTAATAAAGCGGCAACCTAAAAGATGTGTTTGCAAATGTTTACAAGTATAACTGAGATAACTGATGAACAGAAAAGATGCAAAAAGAGCACAGGAACCTTCCCAGTATAAACAGGTATGTGCAGCAAAACCCATAGGACAGCTGTCTGGAAACCTGCCATTTATATCTTACAAATCCAGCCCATCATTTCATCTCCTGTGAACTGAAAGCTCCAATATGCAGCAGGAGGGAAGATACCCCAGTTCACAAAGGAACTAAAATGAAGTCTGTAGAGAGATGGTTTTAGGTTAAAGGTTTCCCACCTCTAACGCTCATTTCAAAAAAACAAAATAAGACAAACTTCAAATTCAGTATTTAGCCTCCTTTTCTTTAGATACTGCCTTTAGGTAGCAGAAGCGAAAGATGAGCTCTTTTGCTTCATGACTGCAATGAAAAGGATTCAACAGGGAAAGCAGGTCTAGCAGGCTGCTTGTCAAATTGACACTCTCCCTCTCCCTCCTCCCCGCCACGCAGATGTGTTTACATACAGCAAATACGACAAACGACTGCCTATCTACACATGGATATTGGTGTACTATAGTAATTGCACAGAATCATACTGGAGCTGCCTGTCAGGCATCCAACGACACGTTCTAGGCAAGATGAAAGAATGCCTACCCTGTGCATGTGTTTCTCCCTCCATTGCTTTTATACCTTTAGATTTTGTAGCTTTACTCGTGCTCTTTACTCCAAAGTTCTACTCAAAACACAGAAAAAAAGACCAGAAAGCGCATACCTTGATCCTTAAAAGTGTGTGCAATGACAATGCCATCTTCTGGAAACTTTGCAATACTGCATCCTGATGCATAATTCACTGCAAGACATGGCAAAACTGCAGTTTAAAGACTAGAAACGACACTCCCGCCCTTCCCATCATATTTCAGTGAGCTGTTAAAACAAGCACAGAAGAAAATCAGAGCAGTGTTCCTGGGAAAAATTTGCGTATTTTGACCAACATGTGTATTCACAGAGAAAGCACAGCTTTTGCAGGTTCACTTTTACATACTGCTTTCTAATCTTTCCATTTAGGAGACTGAAATTCTCTTTTTTAATCTGAAAAGCTTAATCAAATGCCTTGAGAAATGTAGTGTCTCACATTAAGAGTCGTTATTTATGCTACAGAGAACCTGTCTCCTTCAGCCAGCACTGGTGAGCACACAGAAACCTCAACACTGGTGACTTCTCTTTTCACATACACTTTCCAAATGAAGCAGTGAAAAGACAAGAGATTTGGAAACAATGCTTGAAAACATCAAGTGACTTGGTCAGATAAAAAGAAAGACTGCCTGGACCTAGAAAGTCAGAAAACAGGAAGGTCACAGAGCTATGGCCTAACCACAAAGCTTGAACTTGAAGCCAATCCCAAACACATTCATTTCAGGGGAAACAATTAAAAAGATTCCAAGAATTTACAATATATTTCAGGATGTTGTGATGCATGTCTAAATTGGCATATTGCAAGGAAAAAGTCCCTATCGATTTTCTTGCTCCAAAATTTCAAATTTCCACATAATTGCAAAATTAAAACCAAGGGCTTCAATTTAACAACTAATATTTATAGTCCAGACAAATACAGACAATACTCCGCTAAGTTATCAGCACCTGGAATGCAAGCTTCGACTGAGGACATGCATTACCTGGCCTGAAAATTTTTCACATACAGTCTATGAAGGAAGTAATCATTTCAGCACTCTCAGCTCCACCTCACTCTCACAGAAAGCTATTTTCCAAACAACACACTGTAGCGGACGTAGGCAGTGGAGTCCAGTACTCACTTTCGTGATTTGCCATCGTAAAATCCCCTTCGTACAGCCCGTCACTAAAGGCCATATTCCAGACAGACAGCAGATCATTGAGAGCTGGTATATTAGCACCTCCAGTATCAGGCATCCACCACTGCCTGTAAAAATTACAGCATAACACAGTTTATTAGTACACAAAATACACTCCTAGGGTTTGTATAATGAAACGTCAGCTGTCTTCCCACATGCAGGCTTGTTCAAAGTCACTTAAATACTGAACTACATCTCAAAGCTGTATTTAACTTCAGAGGCATGTGAGCAGCCATCTCTCTGACACCAACGCTTCTGAGTAAAAGTTAATACTAATGTAAAGTTCTCAGTGCATTTCAGTTCCATGGAAAACTCCTCTTTGCTAGAAGGAAATTCAGTCTCACGCTCTTTGTTTGGCTGAGTCAAAACCAACAGTCATGTAATCTGCATCTCATTTTTCTAATGAAGCAAAACGTTACTTGCTCACAAACTGCAGAACAGATCTTTCTAGCTGAACAGTAACACAAAACAGGCTGACAAAAAAAGTAATTATAAGGGTCTCTATCATCTACGAGTGATATTGGTGTATTTTCTCTTTATACAATAATTTCAATAATGGGTGCATAACCTGGCAATACTGCTTGCAATACACATTTTCTTTCTATTCTGCTCCTTGAAAGTGAAAACACATCCATTTTACTTTGTCAGTCTCCGATCTCTTACTTCTTTTCATTGTAAATGTTTTTCTTGTCTTTAAGAGAAGATTCCATTCCCAAGGGAGTATTCACAATCATGATACAACAGGCAGCTGTCACCCTTAAGCTGCAGCTTAAGGTCAATTTTGCTCTTCAGGTAGTCCCTTCTTACAGGCAACACGCAAGTGCTGAAGTACATCATATCACATTTGGGATTTTTAGGGTAATATGTGCATAAAATGGCAATCCTATGGCATTTTATTTCCCAAAGAACTGACACAAATCAGTACCTTGTGTTTTCATCATAGAACTTGACTTTTCTCATCACAGATGTGTTGTACCAGTCACTAAACACTATAAGTGAAAGTCCGTTATCAACATCCCTCCTCAGCTTGGTGATTTCTTCAGGAAAATACTCTTCCTCACTGTCCACCATCAGTAAAGTCCCTGTGTGGAAAGGCAAAAACAGGCTGTTGACTGTGATGTTATCACTATTCACACAACCCACGCAAAAGTCAACACAGCGGACATTTTGCACCACATCTGGTCCACGTGCCCTGCTCTGGTAGTTCACCTAAAGAAGTAACATTTAAACATGGAAAATAGAAAATGATTCAGTTTACAAATGTATCCAAAAATTAGTTTGGCAGCACAGTCCTCTTTTTAAGGGTGTTACTTATGACTCGTGCTTGTATGGTCCCATGAACTGAATGCCCGTCTATGTCTGGTGTGTATTATGCAGTTTGGTCTCACCCAAATGCTCCATACACTGAGCCAAACTGTGGCAGAAGAGGACAAGCAGGAGATTCACCGCTGATCCAAACGAAAGTGCTCACGTAGATGCTACCCTAGTGAGAAGGTGTTTCACTGCTGCAGTTCTAAAAGGCACTGCACGTGCTCCTGCAGGTTTGCAGCCAGGCAGACAACAGTTACTCTGCTAATTCCCTGAAAATGTGTTTGTGCTGTTCGATTGGTTCTAAATATCAAGTCACTTTGCTTCTTCACTTCCTGACTGCGCCCAAGAGGTGGTGGAGTTTCCATCCTCAGAGACAACGTAGATCTCGACAGGATGATACCCTGATAACCTGATCAAGCACTGATGCTTGCCCTGCGTCTCACAGTCCTTTGCAACCAGGCCTCTTCTACAAGTCCAGGCAGGCTGCATTTGGAAAGCCTTCAGATAAAGATCCTGTAGAAAGCATGTTAATGACAGGGACAATGGGACAGTGCACTCTCACCAAGTTTGCAGACAATATAAGCTAAACAGAAGTGGCAGACGGACCACAGATCACTGCATTTTCCACCCCTCACTCTTTCCCATTGAGGAAATTCTGGAAGCCCAACAACCTACTAACCAAATGAGGTACAAGGTAATGGTGAATGAGAGGAGAGAGAAGTCGCCTAATGCTGCTCCCTATCAACTATAAAACTAGTGGTCTCAGAAGAGAAAATATTATGTTACTTTTTTAAGGGCTACCATTTCTTTATCTAGCTGTACATTAAGTGAACTCAAAAACCAATGGTGAGATATTTATTTGAAGAATCAAGATAAACAAGTGATAACTACTGACAACCCTTCCAGAACTAGAAAAAGGTCAGGACAATGCACCCTCACTTTACAGTCCACTAAAGAACATGACAGCCTGAAAGAGGGCCTGTTTGGAGCATGTCATGGTTAAATCGAGGGGGAAACTGGAGTGGAAAAGTGCATGGAGACTGTTTGGCTGTCCCCTGTCTGGAAAATCTATCCAATCTCCTTCCTGATGAACACAGAAGCCCTACACTGCTTTGCTAATCGCATATGGCTGAATGGAATACTTTCTCCACTCTCTTATCTACCACAAAAATCAGTGTTTTAGAATGCCACTTCTGAGGGAAAAAACCCCCAAACAACAGAATGGACACTTCTGATTTTAGTCTTCTATTTACATCATGCTTCACTTTGACTGTGCCAAAAGATTTTGGTAAATACAGATCTGACTTTGGGGACTGAACACAAAGGGACCTCTAACTCACTCAGAGGTGGGCTCTTCCTCCCATTTTTTCATTATGGGGATAGAAAACTGCACTAATTCTACTAGACTCCCAAGCAAGCTTCTGCAGTGACACTTTAACAACTAAATATCAGCATATAAATAATAAATACACCCACTGTTAGAATATTTTTCCACTACCATGAGAATTTTTCTCTGTGCCCCCACAACATTTTTGGTGTTCCAAAACCCAGGTCATTTTAGGAAGAAGTTAAGAGTATGGAGAACAAGGCAATTAACTCATGCTTACCATACTGACTTGCATCAAAACATGTAAATGGGGAACCAAGAACCTCAACAAAGTACCCCATGCTCCTCAGGTGCTGGTACATATCCCTGAAGTTTGTGTGTATATGGTCACCATTCCTTAGGAAAAGAGAAAAGCGTTGAAGGCAATTAAATCTGGCATGCAGAAATCTGATATTAATCTTTTCATTATAGATTACTCCCTAGTTTCCTTTCTAAAAGGTCCACTTTTTTCAAATTACAACCTGCAGTTTTCCAAGCACGATCTCCCCTTTGCAAAATTCTTCACAAATGACACCGGTTCCAAGTGCTACAGAGAAGTGTCAGTTATACAGTCACAGCTAGAGATCGAGCACGTTCCTTACAAAACATAGTTCTACATGTTTGTATCACGTCACACACAAACGCTGCTACATTAAAACCAGATGCTCCTCACAGGACTTCCTCCTCACAAAAGAGCCAGTAAGAGCAGGTTTAACTACTAATTGGAAGAAACACATAGGGACCACCTGTATAAATAATTGCTGAAACTCAGCAGAGAGTTTCTACCCATTCGCCATATCTGAGTGCTCCACGTAGCTTCCCCAAAGCCTATGTCTTAGTCACTGACCCAATTAATCCTCACTTATACATCGCTGCACAATTCTTCCTATGGATAGTTCCCCTCTCCATCTACAGAAGACATCAGCTGAGGCGAGCCCTGCTTTGAAGATGGTCTCCCTCAACAGACAAGGGATTTCTTCTTCAGGATTCAGTCTTTCAAATTGCTCATGTTTTTTTTTGATAAGCGAATGCTGAAGTAGCTAATAATGTGGCCCCTTAACTTCCCAGGAGAAATTAGGGCAGGAAAAGAAAAATGCTACACTCTGAAAGCCAAACAAAAATCTCAGTGCCTTAAATGTGCATTTTAAAAGCTTTTAATTTCATGTGAATAAAAACATAGAGCACAAAAAAAAAAAAATCCTGCACCAAAAGCATGCAGAGTCCATGTGCTTTTCATGGATTTCTTAGAAAAGATAATCTCATGCCACACTGAAAAAGGCCAGAGCTCTCTGGCACTCAGTAAAGTTACCCCATATCATTAACACACAATCAAGAAATACTGATTTAATAGAATCTGAGATAAATACCAATCTAACGGATCATTCTTCATCCTCAAATTATCCCTGGGGAAGTATCCTGGTGGATAACGGAGATTATGATACTGATCCCAAAGGACTCGCTTACTACGAGGTGGAGTAGGAATAATCTTCACTTTTATGGGAAGCTTCACCGTTGAAGTCTGCTCTGCACCGTTCTTAGACTGAAGGAGAGAACAAACTACAGTGAAATCCTTTCCCCCCCGCCCCGGGAACATTCATCAGTTAACTGCAGATTGTAAAACACCAAAAAAAGGGAAGTTTCAAATCTACTTTTAGTCACCAGTACCAGCTCTGGAGACAAAGAGGTGAGTTTTGCCTTAAACCACCATAGTACTTCTTCTGCACTCAACAGGTTCTATTTATGCTCAGAATGACAAATGCTTAAAATATGTTACAACTGTGATTTGATACAATCATTCAAAATGTTAAGAACTTCTCCAGAACCATTAAGCATGGTTCTAGAAGAAATATATATTTAAGTAATCTCTTTTTCAAAACACTTTACTTAGAATTCACAATAAACAAATAAAATGATGAAGTTTGTATCAAAGAAGTTTTCTGATTCTAAAGCATATCCAATTCACAGGTTAATCCTGCTCTCAACTATCAGGATCATTAATTCTACTCTTCCATTTCCTTACCCCAATCTAATTTATGCTTCAAATGATGGGACCAGAGCAACTTCTTAGAATGGAGTATGTTGGGAAGTAGTTAATAATTATTAACACAGAAAAACCAAAATGCACAGAACTTACTTCATTTTCTGCAGGTGATGATACTGTGATCATAACATGACCTTGAGCAATGCCTTCCCAAGATGCTGCTTTCTTTGCTACAGAGATGGAAATTGCTAAGTATCCAGACCAAGGCCACAACACGGGGGAATAGGAGAAAGCCACTTCGATATTATCCCCATTTTGGGGGAGATAGGGCTGCCAGTCTGGCTGTGAAATGAAGAATACAGAACATTGTATTCAAATACAAACCAGTATTTGCAGTCACAATATTTTTGCACACATGGCCCTCTTCCTCTGCATTAAGAAATAACAAATCTTAGCTCTTCTGAAGATTATGTCAAATTTAAAAACATCCACCAAGCCCAAAAGGTTGGCGTTGTGTCAGTGAATCAAGCTAATTGTGATAGTCTTAATGACCCCACTATAGGCTTTTCAGAAGCAGGACTCTCTAAGAAGCCACCTGCAGCATGCTGCCTAAGCGCACACATTTCCACAGTCTAGGGTCCTGTGCAAGACTTTACTGGGCAGAACACATTTCCTTTTGGTAACAGAGAGACCTCTTGCTGTAACAGACAAACAGGCAAACTACAGCAGCTGTGTCAGAGTACTGCCATAAGCCAATGATGTCGGACAAGAGCTTCAATACTCTCTAACATAAGCTTAAATCCAAAACAGACCTCAGGATTCACACTAAAATGCTGAAATTAAGCTCATTTACACTAACTAGAGTTTTGGAATAGGTGCCTTACTTAACCTTGTAACTTCCCAAATCTGTTCTACATGTAAACTTACTTCAAGCTTAATGAAAAAAAAAAAATTATTAAAAACCTCCCTAGTCAACCAACACACTCAGCTTCACTGGCGTAGAAGAACAGGTTCTTCTACAGGCAGCAGACCTTGGTAAGTCAATACGTTCAGGCCATTCTGACCCATGGAAGAGGCATGATTGATGTCAGGAT
>JAOXNH010000060.1:26838925-26864264 GCA_028566575.1 Bartramia longicauda | reverse complement strand
GAAATACATTTTTTGTTTTGCTTCTGCTTCCCATTATTATTTCAGAATGACAAAAAAGATTCTGCGAGATATCTGTAAACAGCAGGAATTATACTTGACCCCACACTTAAATGATACGCTTTACTTGCATTATAAAGGTAAGATGTGGACATGACTGTTGAGATTTATTATTCTAAGTTGTATTTTAGAAGAGAATCTTATTTTATGGCTCACTGAAGTAAGATACCCAATAATTCTTTTAAATTAGAAACATAATTTTATATAAAATAGTGAAATTGTGAAACAAAATGAGTCAATATGAAGGCAGAAAAGTGAACTGATTATAGACCTGATTCACTGTGTGGAGTCATTCAAAGATCAATAGCAAGGGCACTTTTTTTTTTCCCCAAAATAGTGGCCTCTGAGAAATGTCTTAAAATACTGGTCTAGGTTACATTCAGAGGAAAATATATGTATTTCTTCTTAAATGTGTTTGTATAAAGAAGCTGCTTTCCAGCTTTGGGGACTTTTTTACTGCCAAATAAAAATGGTCAGGAAGGAAATGAACGGTGAAGACTAGCTGCATGTTCTCAAATACTACTAAAAAAAGAGGTTGCTAGAATCATCCTCTTGGGATCTTTCAGCAGGTTTTTGCATGATACGGTTAGCTGGTTCAGATTAACATAAGAATTGTTTTAAATAAATAGAATATGCTACATCTACCTTCTACCTTTGGCCTTGGTTTTGCTATTTTCTCAATATGTATTATTTGAGCATCTAAAGGCCTGCACCAGATATAGACCAGAACAGGTACCTTTTTGGTTTTGCCTGTTACGGGCCAGGGACTGTACCATTAATTCAGTGGAAATATTGACAGCAACTTGAGTACAAGCATTCTCACAGGCTGTTTCAGCAGCACTGGTTTAATGTCATTTACTCTTCCAAAGACTTGTTTTTCAACCAATTCCATTTCATTTTAAAACATCTTTTTCTGCAGGATTTGACCGCCTGGAAAACCTGGAAGAGTATACTGGATTGAAGTGTTTATGGCTGGAATGCAATGGCTTAACAAAAATTGAGAATTTGGAGGCTCTGACGGAGTTGCGTTGTCTCTACTTGCAACTCAATTTAATTCGCAAAATTGAAAACCTTGAACCCTTACAAAAGCTGGATTCCCTCAATATCAGTAACAACTACATTAAGACCATTGAGAATCTCTGTAAGAACTGCGGGTGCAGCATGTTTTAACCTGTAACAAGCCCATGTTCCTAAGCTTTGCATAAGTTAAGCCATTATTAGAGGCACTAGTTTCAATGTTCTTTTTTTCATTCATGTTAAAATTTTGCGCAATATCCCATACAAGGCTTCTACTGAAGAGTGAAAGCTATGTATTTTAATATTTAAATAGATGAGAAAACAGGAAAGACATAGTAATTACTTTCACGTAGATGCCTAGGACAATTAAATAATTTTTTCTCACTTCTTAATAGTATCTCAGTACTTACCTGCGTTGCAGACAGGCTGACAATCTGGTTTTCACCATTCACTTTACAGTTAAGATGTGCTTTGGCTGTTGCAGACATAATTACCAAATCTTTTATGTCTGTTGAAGGATTTATTCTGTCTTCAGCAGAAAATAAAAAAGAATTCCTCTACATTATGATTTATGAACATTGGGAGTAATTCAAAACACAAGTTCTTGCTTTTGTGTAACTGACTAGTTTGAAACATGAATTAAAAACATCCACCATCCTAAAGCCAAACAACTATTTTTCCCTGGGGTGAAGAAGGCAGCTTTGGAGGCCTGGCCAAAAAACGCATATACTAGAATAACAAACTTAGGAAAAAAGCTCCCAATTCAATATCAACAGTTATTTTGACAATGCAGTTTTCTACTTGCTCCAGAAAATCCTCTGTGAAGCACTGACTCTTGCCTTTCGTTGTCTGGCAGCTTGTCTGAAAGCCCTGCAGACTCTGCAGATCGCTCACAATAAGTTACAGACGGTGGAAGACATACAGCACTTGCAAGAATGCCCGAGTATTTCTGTCCTTGATCTTTCCCACAACAACATAAGTGATCCAAATATTCTAACTGTTCTGGAGGCCATGCCTTGTTTGGTAAGCGGGATATAGGTGGGGGTTTGTATCATGTATATGGGGGAATCCCATGAAATGGTTTTCCCAGTAGTACAGTGCGTAATAGGTATCAGTCTAAAAGACATGTTATTAAATGTTATTTGGGTTTTTTGTAGATTACCTGCAACATGCAGGATGTTTTATTCACTTCTCATTTTTGAAATGATAGGGAAAGTGCATATCCAGACTGGGGGTTCTTTGGCTACTCAACTTTAAAAATTGTTTCCCTTGTTTCTATAGCATGTGCTGAATTTGATGGGAAACCAAGTGATAAAGAAAATTGCTAATTACAGAAAGACACTTATTGTTCGGTTGAAACAACTAACGTACCTGGATGACAGACCAGTTTTCCCAAAAGATAGGTAAGAAATAGAGCCATCTTTACACAGCACTAAAGCTCAAATGCTAATGAGCATAATCCATGTTTTGTCAATTTTGTTGTGGGTGGAAGGCTGACTGGTATAACTTATTGAAGGTGGGTGACTTGTAATACAAGATTATTATACTACAGGCTTCTACTTCTAACACACCTAGAAAAAAAAACGTGTTTTTTCACAAGAGGATTAATTCTTGAACAGAATTGTTTTATCCAGTCTGTAGACTAGAGGCAAACAGAAACTGAACAAGTGCCTGGAATAGAGCCAAGATGAGCACTCCTGTAGATCTCTGCCGGTGTCATCACCAGCAGTTGGATATCTTTGCTTCTTTTGTTACAGTTCCACAAAAAAGATACGATACGTGTGCATCTCTGTTGTGTAAAGGATTGCCATTGCTATATGCTTTTTTTTTCCTATTGCAGCTATTTTATACTGTTGCAAACTATTTTAAATTTCTCTTTCATTATAAAGCTGGAGGTTTTTAGCTATATTACAGCAAGCTTTTTGTTTTTATTAGAGCCTGTGCAGAAGCCTGGGCTGTTGGAGGGCTTGAAGCTGAGAAGGCAGAAAGGGAAAAATGGGAAACCAGGGAGAGAAAACAAATTGAAGATAGCATCAATGCTTTAGCAGCAATCAGACAAAAAGCAGAGAAAAAGAAAAGACAAAAGTATATGGAAGAAAGTGATAGAAGTGTAAAATGTGGAAATGGAGGTGCAACAGACATCTTAGAAGGTTTGTTGTTACTATTTGGAAAGATGCCTGTGTCTGCTTTGATTTGAATGTTTAAAATAAATGGAATAGTTCCCGAATGTTCAGAAGCAGGCTGATGCGATTTTTGGAATATGTTCATAAATCTTCTTTTCCTATACTAAATACTTTATTAATCTTGGTGCTTCTTAGATTAACCACAATTATTTTAAGCAATCTTCACCTTTCTCACTACTGATGAAATAGAAAAACAACAAACGACTTTCTGTCTCAGCATTTCAAGCTCTTGTACCCTTCACCAGAGCAACCAGGTGCTGGTCAGGGTTCCAGCAGGCATTCGTGGGTGGAGGCAGGCACCCATCTAATACCAGATAATTATTTACTCTTGAGTTTTCTTTAGATGAGTTTTTTGCTGGGGAACTGTATTTGCTGGGGAGTGGAGATAGGAAAACCTACAATATTGCTGCAATCTTGGGAGGACTACTGATCCACAAATAGCTGCTGAAACAAAGTGGGAGCTTTTGATGCATATTTTAGGCCAAACTATTAAGACCATGTAATAAAGTTTGGATATTTAGAATGAGTAATGCTAGATTAACTCAGCAGTTGTAATGAACTTGTTTCTTCTGTACTAGCACCTGCAAATACAGATGACAGTGATAGAAATTCTAATGCACTAGAGACTTCAAATATAGCAGAAGAGGAAGAAACTCAAGAGAAGAATGAGAAACTTAGAAATGAAAATTTTGATGTCTGTGATGAAGTGACAACACTTCTACCAAATAAGGGAGATTACACAGATTTCCCGTCTGGAAATACTCAAGAGGATGCACAAGAATCAGACTCTTACACGGACTCAAACTTCACCAAGACGCCCAATGGTAATGTACACAGTGAAGAATCAAACCAAACTGGGGAAGCAGAGACGATGAGCCAAACTCTGTTTTAGTGTAGCACCGCCTCTGCCATGATTCAAACCGATTCATAGATAAGAACATCCCATTAGATTTCCACAGGGACTACTTGAAAATCAAGTAATACTGGATAAAATATTCCTTAAACAGAAAAAATTCTGAGGACTTAACCTGCAGCTTCTGCTACATAAAGGTGGAATTCCATGTCTCATTCGTGCCAGGTTTAGCAACAGGGCAGGAGAGCTCTAGAGGTGGTTTTGTGCCTTCACACATGGAGGAATGCTTTTGTAGATTTGTGGAATACATTATTGCAAAATGCAAATATTAATTTATACAATATAAGGGAGACCAAGAATCTGATGGAAAGACAAAGAGCTGGATCCAGCTGTGAGTTCTGCAGTGCTAGACAGGTCCCCAGTGGTTTGGTTTTGCAGTGCTTGCTGTTGCCATATAGAAAGTCTTCAGTTAGTTCTCTGCATCTGACTATTGTTTATTCTGTAGATCTACCAAGAGAGAAGGCAGCTACAGAAAAGGCCACACTTGCTGAACTGGATGAATATGCTGAAATTGAAGAGATCAAACTGGAGACACCAGAGAAACTTTATCTTGATGTATGTATTGGATTCAGATTTCAGGAAGTTCATATTTGAGTATTGTCTGCTCCAAATTAATTCATGTAACACCCTGGCTAATAAAACTACATGGCCAGGTTTCTAAGAGTGGTCTAGCATTAGGAAAAGTAAAAGGAAAGAACGAAAAAAAGCACCAAAGTAAAGTTGTAGGGGGTCTTCATTCTCTCCAGTGTAGCGTGTGTAGAGAATTTACTGCCACTTCCAAAGTTTATTTTGTCCTTTGTCCATAAATCACCTGGAGTTGGCCTTGTATCTCTGTGATTTCTCTGGAGAAGTTAATGAGGCCTCTCATTTAAAAAACAGAAATCACGACAAAAGGAATCTAAGGGATACATACGTACTCTTAGGCAAAACTCAAATGAAATACATAGTTGAAAATGTGAACTATTGCAGAAAAAGCATAAGGAAGAAATAGCCACCCACTCATTGTAAATGTTAGCTAGCAGTATTAGATATTTTAAATTAATTCTCAAAATACAATTTTTAGATATATTTCCAAGAAAAGCAGAATGTGCATTATTTGGGTATATAATAAGCAATTGACATTTAAGGTTTCTGTCTGATGATGCAAACATTTAAACATGTTTAATCACATTTAACTGTGAGGAGGACATGGATGATACCACTGAAAAACACAATCTTACTTCAAAGGAGAACTATTCGGTATGTCCCAGTTATGACACTGCTGCTACACTGACAGTGTCAGATCATGACATAAGTAGCAATAAGAAACTTCTGAGCATATGCTTCCCCAGAGCACTTAATATACTCTTTGATCCCTTCTACTGCCACTGTTAACTAAATTTTTACTAGAATGTTTTAGAAAAGTGTCTCAGATCTTTTCTTTGCTCTTTAATTTCCCAGGTCAAAATTCCGTGCTGTTATCGAAGGGCTCACCTCACTGCTTCAGTAGAGGGTTTATTGCTGCATCCTCCTGTGTGGCTGGTTTTAATTACAGGTTTAACAAGGGTAGTAGACAGCACTGGCAGCAATTCCAAGTATATACAATATTAGTTTTATAAGCAGATCTTGCAGGGTCTGAACTAAAAGCTTTAAAGGAATAGTGATACTGTAGGTAACCCCAAGGTGAAGATCTCATAGATGCAGTGTTTTCCCCTCGGTGCTATATGGCACCATAGCACGCTCTTTGGATCACACTTTAACACAGTGTAAAAGGAGCTCTTCAACATGCATGCATGGAATTTCTCTTGGCACATAAAAACTGTGACTATTCTAACTCTACAGAAATAAAAAAGAAACCCAGATCACACACTAATTCACATTTCAGTGTTCTGTGCTACTTCATTATCCAACAGACATTTACTAATGGAAAGAGCTTCTCCCAGTGCCCTCCAATACTTACGCTATCACAGATTTTCCGAAGAGACCTAGAGCTGCCATAGCAGGGAATGGCTGTGACAGTGCCAATGGTGAGAAGCTCTGGAGCAGCACCGTCGTCTTTATTCATATCCCGGAGTCAGCAGATGGTCTCGGTAGTAATATAAGGGAGAAAAGCGGAGGAGGATTTGTAACACGGTGGTTGTGACATCTCTCTGTCAAGCAGAAACAAGCCCATGTTGCTGCACATGCCCTGGTGGTGTTTGAACTACATTCTCTACTAAACCAGGAGAACTTTTAGTAAGTGATTTTGGTTTAAGCTGCAAATGCAGCCTACTGATTGGAACAAGACTAGCAGGTATTTCACTTTCCTGTTGACATCAGATTCCACTCACTAGCATTAGTCTCAAATCTTCATTTGTACATTTTTAATGTAATTCTTATAAACCCATGGGACTTCAGAACATGCTTCACTAGCTACAACCACATCGGGAAACAGAAACTTCTTTGTTCATTTTAATTCTGTAATAATTTTCACCACACAAGACAGTACAGGCTAGATGTACCTAATGCTACCACACCAAGCAGCGTGCTACAAAATCGTTAAGCTCTAAAAACACCTAAAACCAAAAGGAGATGCTTCTACCAATGTTGGCCTACACTAAAAAAATGACAAAAAGGGTATTACTTTCTACCCGTGGTTTTGTATTCCCACCCTCTTAATTTTGCTTTCATGACAGCAAGCAACAGTTGTCTTGGGTAGTATTTTCTAGCGGAAAGCTGAAATGATTGGACCTGTCTGAGGAAAACCAGTTCTCAGCAAGTTTGCAGTTCTGTACCCTTAATGATGAGGCATTCACAGTAAATCATTGTTTTATTAGATGCATTTAGGTTAACAGAGATTACTGACAATCAGTTTCAGATCCTTATTTGTTTCTTACCCATAAAGATGGGTTGCAGTTGAGATTAAGTCTATTGAATAGATAAGAAACATCTTAGAGACATAAACCACGTGTACAGCTTCTCCTTTAACACCATGTTTGCTTTTAAGATCCTGTTAATGCCTTGCTGTTTATCCTTTTATCTCTCTTTTTTTTTTTTCCTTTTTCCCCCATAATCACACGGTATAGTAGAAAACTGCGTTCAGTTTGACATTAAGGTTATTGCCTTCCTGTCTGCTATTTCTGGAGACAGATGAATTTTCCTTTTCCCACGTGTGCTCAACAGAGGTGACTGTCATCTCAGAGGGTGACAGTGCAGTGCTCCTGACTGTGGCCTTTTACCTTGAAAAGCTTTGCTTTGAAGGAGATTCCCAGTGAGCTACGGATGTCGTTTTTTATTGGTCAGAGCAGCTTCTTCCACTGATTAACGATCTTGTGATTCTCCTCAGGAACTGCCCGATTTAGAAGATATAGATGTAAGTGAATTTCCACCAGAAGAGGAAATCTTTATTCAAAAGGTAAGATTCTAATTAATTCCAGTGATGAAGCTTCCCTAAACACATTACAAATGTTTTTCAAAAAGACGATAATTTACGAAACGCTGCTTTGGGAAATGCAATCAGTTTTGCATTTATGAACCAAAATAATGGACGTCTCAGCAGATCTTCTCTATCCGCTTGTAAATCTTTTTTTTTTAAATTTGAATTTTTATATTATTGCAAAAGTAGGGGAATTAAAACCTAAGATCAAGTAATGTAACAGTTAAATAAGATTAATTTCTTAGTAGCATGTAGTGTTTTAATGAAGATTACTCTTAAAATATACTTTACCAGTACTGATATGCTGCAAAGGACTGAATAGATAATCAAATCACCTACTGCTGAATAAAAGCAGACTTTTCAACTGAAAACACAGAGATTGAAACTCCTCTGCTCCACTTGGGGCTACTCAGATAGAAGCCCACATGAGCTTTGTGCTGTGCTCAGACTGATCTAGGCAAAAGCCTATAAACAGAAACAGAAGAGGAAAAAGAAAACAGCAAGGATTAAAAGCCCAGCTCTGGTTCTAGTGCTGCTGTTGACTCATATTTACTTTGCTGCAGAGAGGGGCTGATGCAGTACATGTTTTCACAAGTCCCTCCGAGATAATGCAAACTTTCCCGACAGTCAGTGTAAGGCATGGCATTTATTTGCTTTTTTGGCCATGGACTCATAACAGTGTTGCAAAATGTCTTGGCCAACAAAGCCTCCGATTAAGATAAGGGAAGGGAACAAAGAGTATTATTGAAGGAGCAAGTGTTGAGCAACTCTCACGCTCCAAAGGGTGTTCAGCTCTTAACTGAAGCCAGACGCAGATGTGATTTGGGTCCCTGGGTTTGGAGGTAAGTAACAGAACTGAGCCCCTGCATTGCTGAAATGTTAAAGAACTGGTAATAGTTTATGGTCAGTTCGTTGCTAGTGCCTGAGAAATAGTTAACCCAAGATTCATCCACAAAGCAGCAGAGCTGTGGGCATGAAGCACATGTCCCATACCTCTTGGGAGAACAGCACAGCAAAGCCAGCAGCTTTTATGGGGATCCAAGAGGTATTTACCCACCTTTTAGCTTTTACATCTAGAGGAATGTATTTTTAACTACGTTTTCTACCTTTACAGCAGGAATATCGCCCAAAGATTGAAATAATTTCTGAAATGACAGATGACAGCGATTCTGCATTAGAGAAAAACAACAAAAGCATGTTTGAGAATTCAGTAGGAGAAGAAGTTCCAACAGCAATTTTTTCAAATATGTGTAAGATACATAAAGAGCATGAAATGGAGCACTTAAGACCCCTTGTTGAAAGCTTCGTTACAGAGCCTGCTAATTCAGAAACATACCCAGAGATCAAAGATAAACAAGCAACCCCCTTGAAACCCTTGATACAAGAGGTTGTCACTGAACCCCAGGATAATCTGCTGTTGTCACCAGTCTGCAATCAAGCAGATGACCCAAGCCCATGGGAAGAGGACAGCAAGATTAGTTACTTGCTCTGGTAAGATGACAGTGACATAATTAAGTGACACAAAGGAAAAGGTGGGTGGCACATTCACACTAAAAGTAAGGATTTGTTCAGCTCTTGTGGAAAAAGTTTTATCTCCACTGTTAGTTAAGAATCATCTATTTATGTGCAAATTCTAATAATTTAGGAATTAAAATGCTATTTTCTCTTTTTCTACACAGAAGTTCTTGCTGAATTTTATTTAAATGGTTTTTTAAAATTGGGCTCTACAGCTCTTTTTCCAGTATTGAAGACCACCAGTAGGTTTCATTTGCATTCTGCCTTCATGCTGTAGCGGGGAACGGCAGCAATGGAGAAGTACTGTACCAGGCTGAGGGTAAAAGATATCTTCACAAAGCACAAGGTGACAATGACCCCTGAGAGCGAATTAGATTAATCACTTTGAAAAAAATAACAGACCAAATGTGGTTATGAGTTCAGCACTGGAACCATTAGTTAAAACTGACATAACACTCATTTTGACATAAAACCCACCACCTTCAGCAGAAGGACTTGGTGTTTCCAGCAGTCCGAGGCTGCTGCAACCTCCAGCCTCCCACCTTCAGGGCAGAACTTGTGGTTGTGTCCGTGTGAAAAGAGCTCCTAATCCCCTGTGACCTGCAGGGAGCCAGTGCGTGTGTCCCCACTCCCAAACCTGCCGGGGTTCCGTGGCTCCAAGCCCTCCAGGGCAGCTGGCAGCAGTTGCTACCTCTGAAAGTGAGGGCATTACTGTCTTAAGGTTAAATTCCACTCTCTTATGTAATTTCCCCCCTTGCATCCTTCTAGAAATTACTTAGTTAAATGTTTATATCTTGGGGTTTCATTACATATGTTGTTTCAATCCATACTGTAACGTTTCTGTCATTTGAGTTAAATAAAGATTCTACCTGTAGCCAAATATATTTTAACTTGTTTCATCTACTTTGAACTATGTCATACCAGAGAGACTTGAGCAACAGGTGGAGACTGCTTCTTAAGAGGGTACTTTATGGATCTAGTATTCATAGACATTATGACTATTTATGGAAAACCAGATGCAGAAATAGTGTCTGTGCATGGAAAGTTTGTTTTTACCTTTTAGGACAGTCTTTGGTGGAACATACACTTAGCTCTGCCATTTTCATCTTTTTTCCTTGAGAGATGTGTCTCAGGATCCGGAATTCAAATATAACAGAAAAATAACCAGCCAGGCAGTAGTGGCAGCAGGATAGGTTTGGTGTAACAAGCCGACCAAAGGAATCCTTCCATTGTCTTCTCTGTTACATCACAGCGGTATCTCATGCCCAGGTGAGACCGATAGTGACAGCAGTGATGCCTCAGCCCAGTTCTCTCTGCTTCCCTGCCCTCCCCCTGCCCCATCTCCACTTTCGGAGCTAGAGAGTAAAACTGGAGGAGGTGGGGATGGCTGAAGAGCAGTGCTTCCTCCGCCCCGCCGCAAAAAGGTTGGGGGAACAGACAACTCTTGGCCAATTCTGAGGCTTTAATGGCTCTTGTTTGCCTGACACAGGAGCAGCTGTGGCAGTCAGTCAGAAAATAATTGTACACTGTATAAAAGCCTTGACCTCATCTTTGAGGGCTGATGTGGGTTTTATGGTGTAACCAACAATCGCAACGCTGGGAGTAGAAGCTAGGCTTTAGGTGACCTCACTTCACTAACCACACTCAAGTTTAGGTGGATGTCTTTTGTCATATCTCTATAAATCTCTAATAAGTTGTAATAAATAAAATTGAACCGGTCTTGTAGGTGTGCACATTTAAAGAAAAAAATAATTACTATGGACTTGTTGAAAAGCTCTATTTCCAATTAGCTGGGTTTAGGTGACCTCTGGTGGTAAGAGAACCTGTCCTAACCATAAGGCAAAAGAATCTTAAAAGCCCTCAGGGAAGACAACGCAATTGCTTTAAACTTCAGCCATTTTCCACCTTCCCTGAGTGCAAACACGCTGGTAAAACCCTTGGCTTCCAGGAGAGGGCAGGAGCAGGGGCCGGCAGGGAACAGGCCTGTCTGAAAGCAGCCGCGTAGGAACCTTCTCCTGCGGAAGCTGCTGACAACGTTTCTGAGCTCAGTCCGAAAAATATTTGCTTCCCTGTTCTGACAGAGAGCTGGGCACAGTCTGCTTTGAGGGATTTGGGTTCTGCGTTCTCTGTGCTGCGTTTTAGGGCCTGTCCTGGTACCCCCTTATTGCACTAGGGACAAATAAGTAGGAAGGACCATATTATCACATTTAAAAAGAAAAAACAAACTTCTTCAAAAAAGTATTTCGAGATTGAAGTTTGAGCTCTATTATCACTGAAACAAAGAAAAAAAAAAGGATAAAAGTGAGTCAAGAGCTATTGATTCTTTGCCTCTGAGCCTGACGTTGCCTGATAACCCACACTGACCCGCGAGCCGGTTGGAAGAACTCGGCTGCTTTCGGAGCTGCCTTTATGCCGTGTTTCCCATGTCAGATCTCTCATGGAGCCAGCCAAAGCCCATGGTTATCTCACCGGGGAGCCTTCCTGCAAGCTCTTTTCACTTGAGGAGGGCCCCGGAAGGAGGGAAAGGAGTAAGGGGTAGGTGAAAGTAGTGAGAGAAATACCAGAGCAGGACTAAATGAGAAAAAGGAAACATATTTAATTAGTGTTTTCTGTAAAACTTTACAAATGTACAGCATAGTGCAAAAACACAGTCTCAGCACATCACCTTCAAGTAAAATTAACAAGGCAAAAAGCCAAGGAACACAAACTTGTTTCTTCAAAGGAGTGGCTCTCCAATACTGTTTCTGCAGGCTCCTTTCTCACCCTCAAGCTCCAATCTCATGTTTACAGCAGAGCAAAAAACCTAAAGAAAAACCCAAGAACCACCCCCAGAAGCTGCGAGCAGCGAGCGCAGTCTGACGCTGGGCACAAGAAAACCCGCCACGGCCCGAGAAGGTGCTGTGCACCATCGTTGGTTGAGCTGCACCTTTGTCTGCTTGCATGCAGCTCTCCTGAGGTGGTTCATTTTCAACCCCAACTAGACAATTCAGGAGGACATGGAAGTGTATGTCACATCATCTAAATACCAGGCCAATGGGGGCTGCAAGAATTTTCCCTCGATCCTGAACGCAAAACCAGTGTCTGGCACTAATTCTGAAACTTCTGCAAAGATTGCACCACCAAGGCAGTTACAGATCTCCCAGCACACGGTGGTTAACTGAGGAAAAAGGTACTCAAAAGCAAACGTTTCTGAGCTAAGATGTCTGTTCACACGCTGAGAAATGGATGGAGGAAAGGGCAGTGACAGGAAAGTCCATTTGAAACTTGCTCATCTTACTAAGGAGAATTTGAGCCTGCATTCCTCTGATTTTGGGGTGGGTGTTGCTTGACCATTCAAGATGCTCAGAAACATGGTTTAGAGCCAAGAATTGCCATGGTAATAAAAGTGGGCGGAGCATTTCTTCAAATTATACCCCCTGCCTAAGCCCTTGGGGAGGCCTGAGTTGAATTTCCTGGGTCTGCCTTACTGCATTTGGGTAGCTTTCCTATGGAAGAGGAACTCAATTAGAGGATACTGAAATAATTAATATGTTCTCATTAGAACTACGGCATAAAAAAACAAAGCTCTGCTTTGTTGAGAAACTCAGTTGTCAGAAACCACATGGAAGAGGAAGATTAATTCAAGCTTTGGAGGTGGGTCTCAGATGCACAAAGGACAGAAGAAAAATTGGTGGGCTTTCCGCCTCTCTCCTCACTGAGCAGCTGAGAGTCCTTCTAAAAAAGGGGATCTGACCAATTAAACTGGTTTATCAGATTCCATACATCAATAAACCAACATCTTTCATTTAAAATCTTCAGGGGAGATAGGAAGGCCAAGGAAAAAAATCATCGGACTGGACATGGAATACTTTGCCAGCACCAAAACCCAGAGTGCACTCTCTCAGTCCTCTCTGCAAATGGAAAATTGTGTGTGCAGAAGAGTCAATCTCTTTTTCTTCTTCCTTTTTTTTTTTTTTAAGTATGGGTGCTCTGCCTTTATGTTAGAGAAAATAAATTGGGAAAAAACCAACCAACAAACCCTCTCAATCAGCATGGGACGTTTGGGGGTCTGTGATGGTCTGTAGCTCCAGAGACACATTCTTAGAGTGTCACTCAGGAAACGATCTTCTGCACACATCCCAACAAAACTAGAAGATGGGTAATAGAATATTTTTAGCGCATTGGACTGGCGTATTGAACTATTTCCCTATTTAACAAACAGCATCCGGAAGGGTCAAGCATCTTAGCTAATCTGTGCTGCCCCGATAAAAATCCAACAGTTTGACATTGCAGACACTAGTCAGGACCACTTATTTTATGAAGTCCCTGATGTCCTTTCAAGCTACTCTTCACTTAAATTTTATTAGAGATTTGAAATTTCTAAAAGCATTTTCAAGAAAAAAACCCAAAATCCCTCCAAGTTGTCACTCCCTGTAGCAGCAAGCACCAGAAGCAGCATTTTGTTTTAAAGTTACCATCCTGGACACACACTGAAATCCAGGTGCCGGGAGAAACAGCTACTGACCATTTCCGTCTACTCAAAAAAGAAAGGGCACAAAAAAACCCTCTCTTGTAGATTTCTGAGTAACGTTTGTTTCTTTACATTCAAACCTGTGGATGCTTGGATGGGTGGGAGGGAGATGTTGTTTCTTACAAGGTAAATCACTGGTTGGTGTCAGGTGAAGAGCTCAGGTTTAGTGGGATGCCCCCTTGGACACCCACAGAGGTCAGGTAGGAAGTAATATTTTCCGATGGAACACAAAGCGATGAACTTTCAGGCAAGCTGATGAAGTCATTTGCAAAGACTGACTGACGATCAATGAGGAACTGCTGGGCACTTTCCAGAATGACATCTTTCCCTAGGAATGCAAATGGACAACATAAAACCCAGTTTCTGGAAGGCAAGTTACCAGACTTCACGTATGTAGAACTGAAAAGTGGCAAATTCCCAGTGCAACAGGAGAAGAGGGGCCTCACTCCAGGCAAAAAATGCTTGGAAACACTTGGATCAAATTTGGGCTCGCTCAGAAGCCCATTACAATCAATGGGAATCTCTGCAGGCTGCCAAGATGGATCCTGCCCGAGTGCTGAGATGCTTCAC
Source organism: Bartramia longicauda (assembly GCA_028566575.1). Classification (NCBI taxonomy): domain Eukaryota; kingdom Metazoa; phylum Chordata; class Aves; order Charadriiformes; family Scolopacidae; genus Bartramia; species Bartramia longicauda. Next base: position 26,850,105 of record JAOXNH010000060.1, on the reverse strand, counting down.
AGGAAGTGAAAGAGGGATGACCAAATGGCTGGAGACTCTGAGAAGTGGATACGAGCAGCTTCTCTTCTCCTTCACTCAAGAACAGTCTGTTTTTTCTCATCTTTGCAGAAGGAGAAGTCTGCCAACTGCCCCATTTCTCCAGCATCATGCACGGACCATAAAGGCTTTGCAAACAGGAGATGTTCCTCTTGCTCAGTTCAGCCCCAGCCTGCAGAAGAATTCTCTCCAGCGCAGCTGGGCTTTTAACACCTTCGATGTTCATGCAAGATGCTGAGCTTAAGGTGGAGACTGGAGATCCTTGAACTACACACAATACATCAGAACTCTGAGGTGGGATCAAGTGTCTACAGCACCAAACTAAGGCTCACAAAAAGCTTCTCTTTCAGGTCTAGCCCAGTTGAATACACATGAAAATAATAATAATAATATATCACTATTCCAAGACCAGGAAAACACTTCTAGATTCATATCTATGGCCAATGACACACTTTATCAGAGTCAATGAGAAGGAGAATGTCAGCTGGATAATTCCCTTGAGGTCTGGTAAAAGGTCAGGAGAAACCAAAACACAACCTTTGCCTCTGGCTAGTAGCAGCTACTGGGTCACCTCCACTGCAGCAGGAGACAGAGGAAACACAGAACCCGTACAGCTCTTGCCACCCCTACTTCACTTAGATCACCACATTGCTCTCAGGTGGTGGTGAAAAGGCAGAGAAACAGTGGAGACACTGATAGACACCATGTGGACCCAAACAGGAGCAGAAGCAGCTCAGTTACATTTAAACCTCAGTTTATGCCAGCTTAGCAGTTGTTGTGGAAGCATTGCTGACTGGCACTCATGAAAGTAAAATAGCAAATATGTTTTGCTTCCTCAAAGTGGCAAATGGTCGGTGCTGGACATCACATCTCCCTGCTGACATGTTTAACACCTTAATTACATCCCCATTTCCCAGTCCGCAAGAGCTTCTGGTGCTCCTACCTGGGCAGGCATTGTTAAACGGTGGGTTGAACACTTTTGAGGACAGCTCAGTTGCATTCTTCTCCAGGTCCACTGTGAGTCGCTGCATCTTGATGCAAAAATATAAACTACAATGTACAATTATACAAAGACAGGGGAGCTCGTTAGAACTAGGCCATTTCTGGAAATCAGTGCTTCATCAATGCTGCCCAACATCCACCAGTAACACAAGCTGTCCTGTCCCTGCCTCTCCTCCCCGTCACACCTGCACTTGGTTAAAATACCCAAAAGCATGTGCTCAAGGGCAGATACGCCTGAAGGAGAGGTCTAAGGGAGGTGTAATCTTCTACTGGCACTGGGTAATGAAGATCCTGTCACATGAGCAGGCCAGGCTAGTGTCACTGTGGCTGTCCCTGCCCGGCTGCCATCAAAGTAAACCCACAGCCCTCTGCAGCCAGCAACAAATGAGAAAGGAATTTTCTTTCCATTTCCCTATGACCTCCTTTAAAGTAAGACTCGACTTTGCTTGCATGGAGTCACTGCTAGGTGTGGAATCGCTGCTTCCAGGCTTCTCTATCCTCATGGCTTACTGGAGGATGAGCAAGCCTAAGGGTGGGCTGTACCAGTTGCTGGGAAATTCAGAGGACTCCAGGACTGAGCTATTGAACACTGCAGCTCCCTCTTGTTTTTTTTTGTCTCATGCAATCCTTCTTAAAAGAGATCATCCCTTGCTTCCAAGACTTGCTAATATTATGTCTCTTCAGAGACTCTCCTTCCTGACACTAAGGAGGTGAAGTTACCCAGTAAATTCAAAATTATTAAATCAAAGCCTAGAAAGGATAGTGATATCATGAGGAAGGCTTAGAGACCTTTTGCACTTCATTAGAATAGATTAGACTCTGCTGGCACATCAGTAGAGATGGCAGAACCATTTTTTTTTCTAATCTGGCTGGCAGTGATGGGTCTGAAAATTCACCCTCTATCAGGAAGGAAGAAAAATCCCAGTCATGAAACTCACTTTTCCTTCACTCTTTACTACCTCACCACATCCTCTTCAGAAACGTCTGTGTCAATGTCAATTCCAAACAAGCACTGCCAAACTGAATTTCTCCTTGTTTCTTCCGTACGTGTGTGCATGAACCTCTGCTCTAATTATGTGTGGTTTCAGGGATGGCTGCACTTTATAAAGGGCTTTGGCACAAAGACACTTTATGGATCTATGGCATTAGTAGGAAGTGACATTCATACCAAGAGAAAGTTTGGAGCAGCCAGTTTAAATCAGAGACTCCAGGACACCAGCACGTCTTGAAACAAGCTCTGGCTGAGGGGGAAAGACAGGTCACGAGTACAAGATAACGCCCCCAGTCTGCCCTCAGGAGATGCTGACTTGCTGGGCTTTACCACACTCTTCCCTCTGGCTATTGAATAACTACACCTTCTTCAGTTATCCACAAGCTCTACTTAATAATTATGTTGTTATTATTACTGTGTCAGAAATACACATCTCTTACCGGGGACAGGCTGGCTTCCACTTCAGTCAAATTCCACTCACTCAAAGATAAATTGGGATTAAAGACCTGCTGGGAGGAAGAATAAAAATTAGGGCTCTGAAAGGTGTAATAGTTGGAGATGTTCATACCCTCAGCTCTCTGTGGAGATGCCAGGCTGTGCCCCAGCTGCTCTGGCACACTGCCCAAAGCTCTGGCACATTAATTACCCAAAGCTACAGGCTCTTGTATGCTGGTTTGTAGCGGAGCCAGACCAGCGAGGGCTGAGCTGGGAGCTCTCGTGCTGATCTGCCAGCCTTGCTGCCTGCCACGGGAGGGGTGGCACAGGCACAGAGTGCCACAGTCACACCATAAGCCAGGGCAGCTCTTTGTGTCACTGCACATGCAAGTCAGAGCCCTTTTTTGCTGCTCTTGCATCCTAGGATGCTTCCAGATTCATATGGGGTTTTAAAAGCCTTCCAAAAGGCAGTAGCAGAGCGCAGATCGCTGCTGCATCAATGCCCCGGTGGCAATTTCTTGAGAAGTCTGAGCAATGTGGGAAAATGAGCTGTTATCTGGGGTAGAGTTTTATGATTCATTCTCACTTTTATGACATTCAGTTGCACAGAGAGAGCAAAGTGTGTCAGTAACAGGAAAACACCTCCTAATGAAAAATAAGAAGTAGAAGCTGACGGAGCCAGGGACAGAGCAGGCCATTAGAAAAGCTTTCTGTAAAGTCAAAATCAATCACAGACACTTAGCAACAAACACAGACATAGGAAGTGGCTTTAAGAGAATAAGATTGATATATTTTTAATGATTTTTCATTCCTGTTTATCCATGCAAGTTTACCATGTGCCTGCATCTGAAGCACCTCCTCAAGGAAGTGTATCTTTGACATATACATTCTTTTGCTATGCAGTTATTTGATTACTGGCAAAACCCTTTCATATACTGACTAGGTACAAGGCGAGAGAGAGTGAAAGAGAGAAAGAAACAAACCTTCATATTGCTTCATGTATACTTAAGAAAACAGTATTCTAAAGAAAGGTGACCTGAAAACTGCGAACAGATAAATATCTCAGCAGAGAGAGAATTTGACATCACCTACATTTCCCAGAACATGAGGAAAGGGGGAAGGTAGTAGAGTACCTAGGAGTATCTAAGATGCAGAATATGCAGAAAATAAACTAACCCACCCAAAAAATTTACCCAACTATCTAGAGAGTTGTATTAAACCTATTTTATGTACATGTGTTAGGTCTCATGATGGTGTCTTTACCAAATGTTTTGTGCTCCTAGAAGTTCAAATATGTATATTTTCAAAAGAAATGTAAAAAAAAGCATCATAAATTCTGAAATCCTGCTTACGGGAGCAGGATTTCAGCTCAAACCAGAGCTGTGACTCTGCTGGCAGCACGTGACAGATGATGCGCCGCATGAGAGCAAGCAGCACGGTCCATCGGATCTACAGCCCAAAGGTACCTCTGGGAACTTCCCGACTGTTCCCTGCAGCTGTCCCCAGGGAGGGCCCAACACTCACATCCAAGAGGCTGGCAGGCTCCAGCCCGTACTGCTGGCTCCTCAGCAGCAGCTGCAGCCCTTCCAAACTCCAGTCCATGCCCTCCAATGGGTCTGGAATATCTGTTCTGAGAAAAGACAAGGGGAAAACATCACCACAAATGGGACTTGCATAGGTACACACAGAAAGCAGGACTGAGCAGCCCTCCAACATGATGTTTATGCTTAAATCTCATTTAGGAAACCAAGAGCCCACTGTCAGTCCGGGTTTGTGCCATATAACTTCATTTAATCCCAGAAGCACAACCCAGCAGAGCACAGAGGGGACTTGGTGCTGGTAAAGCAAGTTGAGATGACTGCTCTTGGGTGACACGTGGGGTTTTGGGATGGACAGTCTGTGCACGTGTCTTCAAGACTGGGAAAATTAAAGCTTTCCTTTGAATAAATCCTTCTAGAGAGGCACTTGGGATCCAGAATGGGCTGCATTCCCATCCTCCTGGGTCCAAGATGCCTGAATTACTATTAACTAATGGCTTTTAGAGGAGTGGCTTTTACCTGCAGGCATTCAGCCTGTAGGCTGCATTCACCGGAGACATTCAGCTAAAGGAGCAGCTGTGAGGCCCTGCTGTGTTTAACCACCCAAAAAGCTACAAAAATTTCTCTTAAAATCCAGAGTCTTTAAGAGACTTTTCAGTCAGTTGTTTTTTTTTCTAATAAAACGTAGTAAGCAGCCAGTGTGGTTAAGAAGGAGGAATTTAATTCTCTGTAAGGATCTAATGGAAAATAGAAGCCATTTTGTTACGTCTATTGAGTGTGGGGGCTGTTCCCCCAAGTTGTCCTCACATTGCTGCAGTTGCCATAAAGAATGTTTTTTACATTTAACTTCTACTTCATCCACCAAGCTGCAACCCTGCTCTCCTGCTGCTGGTGGAGTCTGCTGTACACCCCTCCTTGACCCTGGTGCTGTTGGGATGCCTACCTCAGACCACGACAGACCAGCTCCAAAAGCGACACTGTGCTAACACCCCCTTCCAAGAGGACATCATTCTCTGGGCAACTGGTCACACAGGACACTTGCGTGCCCTGGCATCAAAATAATGAGCCCTCCATCCTTTCGTATGAAACTTCTGCACTCAGTGAACACGAACTCCCCACTCTGCATCCTGTGAGTGACCTCACTTGCTATTTCATGATTTTAAGGCGGGATTTTTCTTTTTATAGGCTTTTGTAAGGCCTTGCTTTGGACTGCACAGCATTTTACTGAGCCCCTCCAGTTAAAGGAGACAAGCACAGTGGTGCAGCTGAGTTTTGTGGGTTTTCACTCTTAGTCAGAGATGGGGAAGCTGAGCTCTCTTGCAGTGTCAGCTCCCCGGTACCTCCCCAGAAACGTGTGGCCCATGTGACACTGCCAAAGGGACTGGCTGCCCCCTGAAGACAGACCTAGCACTGACTCAGGAAAGTCACCGTGGAAAGCTGGTAAGAGGAGATGCAAAGGGAGAAGAGACTAAAGAGAACTGAAGCAAAACAGAATTTAGTTAGAAGTCTATTTGACTTCACAGCACAGAAGAAGAAAAGAGGGCAAATTATTTCCCTCTCAAGCCCAAGCCTGGGCCTGATAAATGGTTTGCTGCCTTACCACATATTTCCCCTACAGCGATTGTACCTACAGAGGTGCAGAGGTTACGATGATGCTGGACTGTCATCTTCCATCACTGCGTATTTGCACACAAGTGACAGCCTTATTCACTGTCCAGAGAGACCAGTGACAAATATTTCCTTATGACTTTATGTAACTGAAGACAACAAAACAAATGACAGAGGGTGCAGAAGCTACTGGAGGTGTAGTGCCACCCAGTGGCCTGCAAGTCCACAGACATGGATGCTGGTCTGGGCTCCGGCTTTCACTTGGACCTTGGGCAAATCCCTCTCACTGCAAAAAACCTTCTCCTGCTCCCATGGCTCTGATGGACGTGCTCTGACAGCTCTTCCTCTAATGGGTCCTTCAAGCAAGTCATCCACAAAAACCTCTACCCCTGTGAACTATCCCTTGGGCTTCCAGGGTCCTCTAAACATGTGCCACAGGTACAGGATGGAGCTCACCAGGCTGCATTAGGTGACTTAAAGCCAACCTCCCTTTCCTGCCAGCTAATGGGAAGAGAGGGCCATGAAACATGCAGGACCACAGCTCCCCTCACCTGTCCAGCAATGTCCTTCTGCCTCTTCTCTCAGGTGGTTGCGAGGTCCCTGGTGGGGATGCACTGCAGCTCCCTTTGCCTTCCAAAACTGACTGAACCATGGCAACCGGGAGCACAGGGGGCTCGGAGCAAGCCCGGCAGCCTGGCAGGGGGACATCAGGCTCAGCTGGGGCTTTCACTCCAGGGCTGACTGGCTCTTCCTTGATCAGCATGAGGCACTTCTCTCTGTATCAGAGGCAAGAGTTAGCACCACACACACATCTGCTCCACGAAGGCCTCGTGCTACTGGGAAGGGCAGCAGCACAAGGGCTTGCTTCCACTTCCCATCAGACTGCCCCACTGAGTCTTTCCACTCTCCTAAAAAGAAAGCAGCAACCTTGTTGTCTTTCCAGCAAGCTCCAGAAATGTGCTCGGCTGGAGTATCTTCAGTCATTTCATTAGTTATAGCTATAATGACTTTGCCCCATTCATTTATTTTTTTTTTTTTGCAAATATGGGAAATACACGTCCATGTGTTCATTATTCCTCAGATGACTGTGAGCTTGAGACAGGTTAAAGGGTCACTAGGCTAGAGAGGTTCCTCTGAAAAAGTCTCCACCCTAGGGATAGAAATGGGATCAGTAAGAACTGAAGTTAAGACTGGACCAGAAAGCACTCTAGAGATCCCAGTGACATAGGTGGCATCTTGTGGCCCTGCAGGATTTGGAGCAGAGGCTGACAGTCCCAGTCAGCTGTTTCACTTGTTTGGAAGCAGATGTTTGCCTTTTTCCAATGGGAGAGTCATTCCACGTTATTGCCCAGAGAAGCTGTGGCTGCCCCATCCCTGGAGGGGTTCAAGGACAGGTTGGATGGGGCTTGGAGCAACCTGCTCTGGTGGGAGGTGTCCCTGCCCAGGGCAGGGTCTGGATGATCTTTAAGGTCCCTTCCAACCCAAACCATTCTATGATTCCTAGTCGGACATACGACATTGAAGTTTTGAATAGTGGCATTGTCTATGTAAAAATCTACTCTGTACCACTTATAGGAGACTTTACAGCTCGCTCTGAAACTGCACAAGTGGAGCCAAAATGACAAGGGTACATAGATCAACAGGGCATGGAAAACCATACTGAAAAAATATTATCTTACTTCCTTTGACTAGCTTTGCTGCAAGACAGCACATGAGCATGTCACACATCTGGGATGGTAAGTGACACTACAAAATCTTCCTCTGAATTCCTTTCAGATTGTCTGCCCATCTTGTGAATCCTGAACTCCCACAAGAAGCTCACGTTGATTTAGGAAGCACTGCACTCCTGAACTCAGGGTTGTGGCTGTGGCTCACATTCTCAACTCATGCAGACACAGCACAGATCAGAGGCCACCAGATGGCACTCAGTAATTAGTAGAAATAAGCAACTTAACTTGAAGGTTATATATTAAAATTTTTCTGCTTTAGAGACAGCTTCCAGGTTTTTTGTTTGGCTTTTTTGTTTTTTTTTTTTTTTGTTTTAATTAAATCTAGCTAATTTTATGGCTATGGTTTCAAGTGGCAGACAGATATACAGGCAATTTCGAGAGTATAGCTGCGTTGCCTATATGCTCGAGAAAATGTTTCCATCATTCATCTATCTGCTTACTTTCCACTGACATAGCCGTAGCTGTTCTGCTACCAGCCCTAAATACACTGCATGTTGCCAGAGGAAAGAGGTAAGCATTAAAATACCTCTGCTTTCAGTTCTTAAGCTACTGGGACCTTTTCACAGAAAAGTTGTCAAACATTGGGAGTTGTTGTGATGCAACCTTTCCGTTCTCATTAGCAGAAAAATGTACAGTTTGATTCTGTTTCTTCTTTGTCAAAGCCAAAAAGAAACTTCCCTTCTCTCAAGAAACCCAACAAGTGTTAGTACCTCATTATTTGATAAAGCCTGAGACAGCCCCTGTCTTGAGAACAAAATACAAAGAAACATCAAATACTTCTTAAAAAGGTGAGCAGAAGTTCTCAGCATGAAATTCATTACTTTGTTTTGAAAGTTATTATCTGCTGTTATTATCCCTCCCTGATTCTGAAAATCTCACCCACATTTCAAACTGGAAAAAATATTCCAGCACACCACCTCCATAGAGGTTTGCGAATCAGACAGGAACTTTGGTAAAATTACAGCCAGTAAAAACTCTTTTCAAGTTATGCATGTCCATACCCAACTCTCTTTGTTTTTAATCACAACCATGTTTACCTGTCATTTTCAGGAGGAGATTGCATATTTATTATGTTGGAAGGTGATGCTTCAGTAATATCAGATATGATGGGTCCTCCAGAAATTGCAGGGCTGTTTAAGCAAGAGGCAGGTTCTGTTGATGGCTAAGAGGAAAGTAAAAACCATATAGACTTACCCTTCTGAGGACCAGAACAAGCCCAAGCTCCTATCTGAGACAGTTAGGGTTTATTCACTGTGCCCTTGAGTCCTCCTTGTATGGAAACCAAGAAAGCTTTTATCTACTGTGCAACATTATAATTTCCTCTGGTCTTTCTTCCAACCATGCAGAGCTGCAGGTGTGAAATAAGCACTGTGACTGAAGCGTCAGCTACTGAGAGGTTTTACCACGCCTGACATTTTGCCTAGGCTGCTTAGCTTCCTCTGGAGGGAAAGCTCCGACCCAGCCCAACAGGGGAGTATGTGTCTCTCGTGCCAGCTCAAGTGTCTTAGCTGCATAAATGTCATATGTCTGGTGTCTGCTTTGGTGGATTAGGGTGGTGGGGATGCTTCAGCGACTGCAAAAATCTGGCTTGGGTCAGAAAGATCACTTCTAGAACATACTGCTTCCTCTCTGCCCTTGAGCTAAGCCAGCCTGGGGTAAGAACATGGAGAGTTTGGTGTTCTGGTGCCTTTCTCTCCCACAACCCACAGCCTCCCACAGGAACACAACAGCATGAGCGTACGCAAGTATGCACCCCTCCCTGCAACGGGGAGCTGAAGAAATGTCACTCAGCTTTGCAAACCTCTTCTTCTCTGCCAAACTCTTGCCAAACTGCCTACTCTGTATTACTGCTTCAAACATTTTTCCACCCTGGCCAAAGAAATCCCGCAAAGCTCAAAGGCTGATGTCAACCTACCGACTGTATGAAATAGGGGTCATGGAGGGGGTCCGTAGACAAATGCCGGCTGACCTTGGACACTTGTGGGGCTGAGATCCCATTGTCAAGCATCAGAGGTCTGTGAAGAGAAACAGGTTTGTTTCCCCAGCACATGCTGACTGGATCCTGGTTGCTCATACAAGGAATGTCTCTCAGCCAAGGACTGTTTTCCCCTGGGTACTCTTTTTTTTCTCAGCTGTAAGGTACTTTCTTGTCCAGTGTTATGGACAAGGAAGGGAAACAACAGTTTTGGATGAGGTCATCATTAAAAAAGGGCATTAGCCATATAGAGAAATACAGAAAGATACAAGATACGTTCTTATTTGAAAGATACAAGTAAAATAACAAATTCAATTCATACTTTCTTCTAACTGCTGATGGTTTCAGGCTCTGGGCTGGGTCCTCAGCTCATTTAACTGTAGGTAGCTATGCTGAAATTATTAGTGAAATACTGTGAATCTGGCCTTCATACCAGCTCCCTCAGGCCCAGGACCTCTTTGGCAAAGCAATATCTTCGTACATAGCGTTGCATAAAAGGAACCCATGCCACACACTAAATAATAAAACAGGGGGAGATGCAAAGCAGAGCCCAAACTCATTGCATACAGGCTTTTAAAAAATGACTGACAGGCTTTTACAGGTGGCCTCTGACAGCAAGACATGGGTCTGCATGCTGGGTCCTGTAGTGGGAGTGCTTTATGTTCAGTAAATGATTGAAACCAAGAGAAAATGAGAAGGACTCTCAAAAGGGCACTGCCTTTCCATCATGAAACTTCCTTGGATTTGTGATACAGTCCCAGAGAAGCTGGGTACTGGTATATTTTGCTACACACCCACTATTGTTAATGCTGTGATGATCCTGTAAATCTGCCTAGCAAATTCCTATTCTCCTCCCACTGTCCCGCAGTTTGGAAAAGCATCTTCAGTGTTCATTTAGAAGACAGTGATTTGGCTGAGGGCACTAGGGAAAGACAACAGTTTATTGCACAGTAATGTCTAACAGGCTTGACAGAAGAAAATTCCTCGTTCTCCTCATCCTACAGACAGGAGCTGGATGTGTTGGGAGAAATTATGGGTTTGCTCAGACTCCAATTAGATCCCACAGCAAAGGGCATTATACAACACCACACAGTGACCACAGTGCTCAAGATCTCAGTGTTGTCTAACAGTTCATTTAAACACCTTTTTCTATTCTGTGACATTAACTAAAGATGCAAAATAAAAAGAGCATTTGAATCACCCTGACATGGACCTTGTTATGGCATGTGCTACCTACCCTTCAGTACACACCGAGATATCATAGCCAGTCCTGCAACAATTGCAAATTTGTAAGTGCCCAAATCTCTGCTCCAGGAGCCACAAATAAACTTCCCCATCCAACATTTCTCATCAAAGTAACTTTGACATCTAACTCATCTACAGCCTCCTGGGTCAGACATGCCTGTGGGACCTACAGATCTGTCCAAACCCAAAGCCCCTAGTCAGCACTCGGGTCCATGCCGACAATTGCTCCAGGCTGTACACTATGCTTCCCTCCAGTCATTTAAGAGAGAGGCAGGTAAACAAAACTGAGAAAGACAGAAGGGCAGATATAGAAGCTCACAAGAGCTGAGGTTCCTTGAACACAGACCCTCATGTTTCCAAGGAAGCAGAAACTCAAATTAACATGCACAATACTGTGCAAACTGCAAGTGCGCTGTATCAGTGTGATCCCTCTTCATAAGGAGGCCACCACAGTTGCTGTGCAGATAGTTCTGTGCTCTTCTGCTCCTTTCAGCACAGTTCCTCACTAATGATTTCGTTTTTTCAAAACGCAGTAGTGTAAGACAACACTTCTTGGGCTGCAAAGCTTCTATAGGAAGTGGATGGCCCTAACCGTGGAAATTAGAGAACAGATCTGGAGA
>JAOXNH010000060.1:26828548-26838825 GCA_028566575.1 Bartramia longicauda | reverse complement strand
ATTAGAGAACAGATCTGGCATCTCCTTTCTCTGCTTCCCCACTCCACTGGAGGAAAATTTCCCCGCTCCTGAAACTCAGCAACTCAGAGCAGCTGATATCCTTCTCTTGAGCCCTCTTCTTTGTTACCATTCTCCATGCAGTGTTTATCCCTTCCAAGAGGCTCAGTAGAGGGGGTAGGCAAAGGTAAAAGTACCCAGCTTCCACAGATTGCCCTTCATTCAGTCCTATGTTTCCTTTACAATCCTCACAAGAGTCAGCCAAAAACAAGGACACTGATTTAAAGAAAATCAACCCTCTTGAGCAGCCATTCTTGGAAAGCCTGACTCCTTTCTCTGAGGCATGAAGAAGGTTCTGAGTTGCCAAAGGCCTCAAGGTTATAAACGTGGGAAGCGGAGGTGGGTCCTTGCCCTCTGCCCGAGCCACAAAGGCAAATTCCACATAGGAGCCCTTCTTCCCTCTAGATCACAAGCACCACAGAGCAAGAAATGCAAGGCTGCTCAATTGGAAGGCACTGAGCTTCCTAATTCAGGTTCCTCTATTCACTTGCCTTGAAGAGCTTATTTATGATTCTAAAGATAGCCCTTAGCTAATATCTGTCTCCACCTTCCTCTCTGTAAGGCTTGCACCACCCAATCTGTGTCTGATACACACCGGTGGCCAAAACTAAAGATGTCTGTGGTTTGCTGGACTCAGCCCCGCCTCACACTGATGACAAGTGGCAAAACTGGGACCTTTAGGACCAGCAGCAGGGTCCTGCCCTTTACCCTCCCACTAGTTCATGTTCCCATCTCCCATCACGCTCTGTATTCCCCAAATAAAGGTCACGAGCTGACAGGGTGCTTCTCTAAAGGCCACTGAATGGGGCATGTCAGCAGGTCTGACTCGGCAATTCAGGCCATTCATTTCCCATCACCATGGTGCCCTGGTCCGGTGACCACCCGCCCAGGCGAGCTGAGCTTGTGCTTTTAGTGAGGGGGCAGCATTATGCCCACAACGTGCACGCACCACACAAGGGTACTTACAGCTTCCTCTTTATCCCAGTGCTGCTGGGGCTCGATTGGAGCTGGCCAAACAGAAACTGAATCAGCTGTCAAGAGAGATCAAAATCCAGTGTTAATTAGCAGAGTGATTCAGCACTCCATGCTCTCGCAGCCACTCTCATCTCACACATCCCTCCCTCCTGATACCACCCCGAAGCTGAGCGCAGCCATGAAATACGGGAGCCAAATTGCATCAGACTTTGGAGCCCCAAATCAACCTAAGCTTTCCAAGAACTCCAATGATCTGCCCAGATTTCAAGAAACACAGCCAGGTGCCTTCTTTGTGCAAAGGCTGCTTTCTCTCACGTGCTCAGACCTTTCTCTCTCTGCTTCTGTGCATGCGAGCCCTATTAGACATGGCAATTTTCCTGTGAAGTACACAGGCAAACATTCCTAGTCCTGAAGTTAGACTTGGCCTCCCTAAAAGTCTGTAGAGACCTTTAAGGCTTTGCAAGTGAAAGAGGCAACCCCCTAGGGGAGACCCTGGATGGATGTCTTAGCTCTTCCAGTTAGGCTTTTCAGCCCTGTGAAGTTCAGTGTTGATATAACAGGACACTAAAATAAAGATGCAGAATTGTTTTGGAGAGGAATCATTTAGCAACATATCCCCAGGTCACCTTGAGCCTAATGCTCTGCTTTGGCCTCCAAACAAAGAGAGCATTATCGCCATATATCACAGCTGTCTCTTACTCATTGCTCAATGTAACAAAATTGAGTTGCATAAATGCCTCTACAATGAGTGGTGTGGCTGGTCCAGCCTCAGAGCCAAAGGGAGGTTTGATAGCCCTGTGCATTCCTACCTGGTCCTATGACGCTGTGACGCCATGTGAGTGTCAGAATGTTGCTCTGAGGGGGATTGGGAAATGTGACATGCTCAGTCACAACAGCACCATCTGGGAATCACTGGGGAGGACTTTTCTAGTATTGGTCATGCTAGATTTTAAGGGAGACAGATCTGCAGTGCTCCTTCAGTCTAAAAGGTTGTACAGTAATTCCGCAACTATATTCCAGCAACAGTAATTCCAGCAACTCCAGAAAATGTTAACAGTCACTAGAAGTCCCCATCAGGGGGAATGGCTAACCAATTCTGCTGCCTTCAGTTTCAGTGCTGGCAGGACAGGGAGGCTCCTCCCTTGTACAGACGAAAAAGGAAAGATTTGGGAAGCTCAAAGGCATCGGTACAACCAGAACACAGTCAATACAGGGCGATTAGTGAGAGCTGTACTCTCTGGCTCAAGACTTCCACAGAAAACTTGTTTCTCACATCACAGCAAGGACTGACAGGGAGATTTAAACCTTTTGTTTGAGGGAATAATCTATACTTTCTTAATGACCACTTTCCATAGGACACATAAGAACATCACACAATTTGAAAGAGAGGGAAAATAAATATACTGGTATCAGAGTGTGGAGATTATGGGACATGAAAAAAAAAATCAGAGGAGGACATACACCATGCAGTACAAGTGAGTTTGGAGTTTAGATGTCCACTACCTTGTTGATCACTTTCTGTTGCTGTGAGTGGTTCTGCCGGAGAGAAACAACTTCCCGCCAAAGAACTTCATTTTGCCTGCAAGTGAAACAGAAACTTTCCATGAGCACAGAAACATCCCAACAGCTCATGGTGCTGCCACGATGCACAGCAGACCCAACTGAGCAAAGGCTGTCTCATGCTGGGGCTCTTGCAGGGCTCGGCTCGTTTCAGGTGTCCCAAACTGGGTCACACAATTGCTTTCCTTATTTTTCCTTGACCTCAAAAGAACTACAGACCAAAGCACAGAGGAAAAACAGAGAAGCCAACATCTATAGGAGAGGGTAACAGGAGGACATGTATTTAGGCTTTGTGGAGCATTTGGGCCAAACTCAGAATTACAGCAAGGCCTGATTTATGACTTTGAATGATTTGGATCACCAAGACTGTTTTTCCTGCGGGAGCCAAGAAAGCCCAACCTTTCCACAACCGCCGCAAAGACCAAGAGATCCTATGTATTTTGCCTGCTGCAACCTCATACACGTGGTGGTACAAAGGCATGTTTGGGAGTGACTGGAGCAGCTAAAGGGATGCTTCTGCATCTGAGAGAACTAGGAAGACTGTAATGATTTCATTAATGAAAGTCACTGACTTCATCCAGCACAGACCCCGTGTCCAGCTTTCAATTGCATAGAGCGTATCTATTTTCTGTCTGTAAATGCAGCACATAAGGGAGTTTAGAGGCTTCCTTGAACAGCCAGCCACAGAAAGTGGGATGGGGAGATGCAGAGTTCATTTACTGTGCTGCTTCCAAACCCAAGCGCCAACCAAGTCCATGCTGCAAAAGGCTTTGCCAGTCAATTTATCTCAAGAGTATACGGAGGCACCAAAACCAACAGGCCAGTAAAATCTACCATACAGATGAAATTTATAAATTATTTTTGCTTTTTAGCCTTTCTAGTGTGGATTGATGCTAGAACTGGGAAGATAAGGTCCAGGGATCAAAAGAGCACAGTAGCTGCCCTCGTATAGCAGCTTGTACAGCAAGAATCGCTGCAGGGAACTTTCTGTACTGGTAATGGCAGGGTTTTCAGCAAAGCAGCTTTCCGTAGAGTGACAGCTTGTGCTGGTGTTATGTCCTAATCATTCTTCATCAGTGTAAATTTCTTAACATGGTTTCAGCCTGGGATTTCTTGTCTGTCTTAGTTTATAAAACTTGTTTTACTTTCACCAGTTTGATGCAATTTAACCTTTTGCCAGATGGAGGAAGGGACCATGCAAATCCAAAGGGAGAGTCAACTAAAAGCAAGGCCAAATAATCAATCTTGTAATTCCTTAAAAATTAAAAAAGATACAAACCTAGAAACTCTTTCATTGCCACTGCACCTGGATTTCATGGTGTGATTTCGTGCATGTGCTAAGTGTGGGAGTCATTAAAAATTAAGGTAAAATAAAAATATTTATCCATTGCATGTAAGGTCCTGGGCTGGAATGACATTTCACAGTATAAGGTGTTCTCTTAGGGCCCAGGATGCCATACATCTGGCGATGTATGAATATCAGCTTTCATTATAAAATACGGGGTTTGGGTCTTTTTGATTATTCAAGTGCTTTTTAAACAAAGTTCTCTGCAAGGATTAAAATTCTGGAGGCATATAAAAACCTCTCTAAGTACATGGTTTATAAAACTGTATCCATTTACTAAATTCCTAGTGACCATGTCTGACTCAGAAAATCCCAAAGTCTCAGACAACCGGTGGTCAGGCAGCCACAGGCAAGCAGCATTGCATTTGCATGTTTTGCTCTTATACAACAATTTTGGCTATGTCAGAAGACACAGTCTTCAGAGAAATGGACTAAACACTACCAAAGTTCTTGTGTTCTTATATATTTTAGGACAGTCATGTATTTTGGAGGTGGAGGATGACAGAGAGGTATTTTTAATTTTTTTTGATAGCTGGAGTGGGCACCCCCACATTTCTGCCAAGGACTCTTCTAGGTGTGAGAAAGAGTTACATCTCTCTTTACGATGATTTCTGACTGGAAGAAATACCCTTATCTGAGCTAAATCTCCAGGTTATGCAAAAACTTCCTGCATGGCCCCTGCTGCTGTGCTTTCTTCATCTCTAAAGGGAAGATAGAGATGAAGAGCACATGTCCAGCTTTCACAGGAGACAGAGAGGCTGAGTATTAATTAATTTTGTAGATCATGAAGTATGCATAGAAATCCATATGGAAATCCTACATGTTATCATCTCAACAGATCTAGTCCCTATGATTTGTCCCTGGCTCAGCCTGTGCTCCCTGGGAAGGAGGTGTGTAAGGTTCCTCCTTTGAAACATTGCCCAAAACAAACAACTATCAAGAAGCAAATGCCCGTAAGAAGCAGCCTGAGTAGGATTCAACTCACTGCTTCATGTCCTGCACTTGACACTCCATGTTCTCCTGTTGACTCCTCAGTATCTGTACCTCATATAGCAATCTGCTGAGGTCCTCCTGGCGCATCTTGGTCTCCTCACTTTTCACTACTGACACCTGAGGAAGAAAAATCAAACATGGATTTTACCAGCACAAGAAGGGCATAGACAGAGAGAGTCACTGCTGTGGCTCAGGTGCTGGGCTCTGACATGCAGAAATACTGGGACAGGCAATGTATGTACAAGAGTTTAAACTATCCTTAGGGTTATTACTGCAGGGGTCAAAGGGATAAAATAGAGCAAAGAGAAGGAAAAATCCTTTCATACAGGCAGCAGTACATGATCCACTAGAGTGGGAACTTATTTCCAATCAGCTTGGGGAAAAAAAAAAAGGTATTTTGAGGAACAGGGTGGAATTGAACTAGACTATTTGATTAATTCTTTCTATTTTAACTACAGAGAGACCAAATCCAGCTTCATGTTTTACAGGAATGAGCCTGAGGAACTGCTTTAAATTGATATATTACACTTGGATTTCCAGAAGGTTTTTGCTGAAGTCCCTTTTCTGAACTCAGTATGCTAACTTAGTAAGAGAACATCCCTTTTGGGGCATCACTAACAGGTTAAAAGATAGAAAACAGAAGGTAGGAGTAGGTTATTGCTACTATAATAACAGAAGATAACTGTTGGGGGATCCTGTAGGAGTTACGCTGCACTTTTCTAGAAAAGCGACACAGCAAACAACCACAGACAAAATTCTGATGCAAGCCAAGCCCTGCAAGCCAAGGACCCCCTGCCCCAACCATACATGTGTATGGAGAGGAGAGAAATCAGAACCACAGGGTGATATCGAGGTTATATCGAATGGTCAATAGTATGGCAGCCTGTGGTCAAGAGAGGAGTGCAGCTGTGGTAGAAACCCTTGCAATGACCATGGAGTGCTGTCATGGTCCATCAAACCCAAAAAAGGGTTAGAAAGGTCCAAGAGGGTCTCCTGCTTGGGGAGAAATGAAGCGTTTGCTGCTCAAGACACCTGAGGGAAACAAATATTCACTACTTCTCTCCTAGCAGAAGGCCTGAGGGAAATGCATTAAATAAAGAGACGAGGCTTAAAGTAAACCACGGGAGCTCTACTACAGTGAAGCTGTGGGGCACATTGTTGAGGGATGTTTGGAACAAGCACCAGGCAGCCTCTCCACAGCAGCCGTGTGGAACCTTCTGGAACTGAAGTCTCCTCAACTCAGCCATCCCACCCAGAGGTGGGTATCTACCCAGAGGTGGGTAGGCCCAGGGGCCTCTGCAGAGGCCTGGCTGCCATGTGTATCCCCCCACAGATTCCCTCACCTTCCTCTTGATGTGCTCCAGGAGGTGTTCATGGCCCTGTAGGAAGCAGAGGTGCTGGAACTCTGTGTCGTCCCGTTCAGGCTTGACGAGACCCCCCTGTTCGATGTTCACCACCTTCCTGAAGCCATCTGCGTGGAGAGAACATGGGTGAGGGGCCCACAGACCCAGGCCTTCTTCCTCACCTCCCACCCCCTTCACTTTTGAGGACGTTTCTGTTTATTCTCCCTGCTATTTGAGCTGTGCAAGTGCTCAAGGCCATAGCCATGCCCCCTCCCCACAGCCGGGCATGATTTTGGGCCATATCTACAAGAAATCCAGCATGAGGGCCATCCCACTGGCCACCCCTGCTGCTGGCCCATGCGATGAAAACCTCACCAGCAATCCCTTGGCCAGGAGCTGAAATTCCTGCTTTTAGGAAATCTCTGTTTTGATTTGGGAGCCAAAGGGATTTGGGGGAAGGTTTTTCAAAAGGCACAGACCACCATCAGGTGCCACTTTTGGAAGAAAAGGGTAACATGCACATTTGGAAATCTGCTTGGAGTACACTTCTCCGAAGTCCTAGAAGGGTTTCTAAACCATATCTGAAGACTGGCATAAAGTTTACAATAGAGCTACTGCATAGTTAAATAGTAAAGTTCCTTTACTGTTGAGCTTTGTGAACCAGTCATTGAAAAACTTCTAAAAACTACTATATCTTAATAGAGTCATAGTCTAAATGTGGCTAAAAACTATACCTAAACCTCCACAAAGAGGTGAAAATATCTGAAAAGCAAGGCAAGGTTTTCAGGGAGAAGTACTGTTCGTAATTAGTTCAGCGAAATGGCTGGTGAAATGGGTGAGCTCTGGGCTCTGCCCTCAAAAGCAGCTGTTTCTGAGGGAGGTGTCACAGCATCAGGCTGCTGGAAAAAGGCCCATGTAGAAAAAAATGCAAAAGAAATAATAATAGGTCATCAAATTGATGCAAGAGAAGCAGAAAACCTGTTAGCTGACATTTCTTAACTCGTGTCTTGCAATGTAATCTAACAGAAATTTCATGCTGGAATCTAAGGTCAATGCAAGGAAATCACCCTCCTGGGATCCCAGAGGCAAGTCCCCTTTGGCAAAATCAGTAATGCCACAGTAACACAGATATGTGAGACCTTACACTTTCTGTCCCACCTGCATCCTCCATCGCTCCCCCCGTGTCTCTAGGGCTCACATGGCCTAGGCTCTGGAGGTGGAACTTACACATGTTCAGCTGCCGGACAAAACTGGCCATGTTGTTGTGTTTGAAATATTTGGGCAGCACCTCTTTGGCAAAGCGTCCTTGGTCAAATACATGGAAGCTGGTGCCATTCTGCAAAGGAGACAAGAACAAAGGCAAAGTCAGAGGAGTGTCCCTGACTATGAGAGGTGATTTCCTTGAGTCCTTCAGCCAGGGAAGTCCAGCTCTTTGAATTGCCATCTTGAAGCTGATAAGAGTGATAACAGCCTTCAATGATGGATGTGCTCCTTTCAGTTCTGGCCCTTTCAGTCCTCTGTAACCATGGTTTTGATCTTTTTCTACTAAGTTTTGCTTAATTCAGAGCCTTGGATGTGAGAAAGAAACTGCAGATTTTTACACACAAATAGTTGGCAGCTTGTTGTGGCAGGGAAGCTATGATCGTCCATCCTTGCATGGACCTCACAGAAAGACTCTGGTGTCTGAAGAAGGTCCTGGAAAGCAAGAATTGCCATTATAACCCCTTGATTTACTTGTATAGGTGTAACTCCAACCCACCTGCTCCAGAGCATAGCAGTCCCAGAGGGAGAGCTGCCAGGAGAGCTGGCACAAGAAGTATAGCAAGGCAAGAAAGCAAATCATCTCTGGAGACACCACAGTGACCCAGAAGCTCTATGTACCTTCTCTTGATTATTTTTGAAAGTACATGGCCAAGAGGGAACCCGAGAAAGGTTAAGAGTCCTGCTTTACAGCCCAAGCTATCAACATGCATGTTAACTAGATAAAACACCCATTTCTGGGGTTGCAGTGTCAGGACTGGCAACTGCAAAACAATGAAAGCTGCCTGGGATCGCTGGCAGAGACAGGCGGGATGCAGGCCATGTGCTTTCCCAGCCTGGCCTTCCACCTGCTGGCAGCTAAGCTGGTACGGAGAGGGCTTGTGAAACGCTATGCACTGAAGCTGCCTTCAAACTGCAACAGCAAGTCATGCAAACTTTTTAAGCAACAGAAAAATTGGCGATTAATTTTCATCTATAACCGACACTTGGGAACAATGTTTTCTAAATCCCCAGCCTCAGTGTGTCTCCAGGATATGGAAACAGAGGGACCACCTTAAATCTTATCTCTGCTCTGGATAGGGGGGTGCAGCACAGGGAATTTGGAGGAATGGAGAATCATGATTTCAGCTGGGGAGTTTGAGGCACAAGGGACATTTTTGTAAACTTGCAGAGAACGATATCTAGGGGCTCACACTGACTTTGCTCATCGAGAGAGAGTGAGGGACAGGCGAGGTGCAGAGACCTACACCAGTGCAAAGACATCAGCAGATATTAGGGACCTACCACCTTAGCTGAGGCTGAGTTTCAGGGGACAGCTAGCTAAAGACACCATGGTCTGCATGGTGTTGGCAGGGAGGGCTCTGAGACCAGCAGAGCGACCATCATCCTCCTGCTGCGTTCAGCGTTATTACCAGCACCAAGTAGCATCTCAGCCTGGGGGGCTCTCACTTCGCAGTGGACTGGGTTTTGACAGAGAAGGACAGTGTTTCATAAGGGTGAGCACCCAGCGACGTGCGGGTCCCGCCACACACCCATCACAGGGTTTGTAGCTGCACGGGGTGCTCTCAGGGCTGCCTGGAAGTTTCTAAAACTGGGAGTGTAATCAGGACCACGAGAAAGCTCAGTGACTAAAGAGGGGCCGGTGTGTGCCTGTAGCCAGCCCACAGCCTCTGGAAAACAGCCAGCTGGCAAACCCTGCTCGTTGCCACTACGCTTCCATCACCAAACAGGGCCAATTCCCTCTGTGCTCAGGCTCGTTTGCCAGCTCTAACAATTAACACTGCACACCCACAAACACACAACTTTGGTCAGCTGTGCTTCTTGCTCCTTGTTCTCTGCTGCAAACGTGGCCTTCAACAGTGCCGTTTGACCATCAACGGAGTCTTTCCTATTGTTCCTTGCCCCATGCAGCAGAAGCAGAGGCTGATCCAGCACTGAAGAGATTCACTAATAACATGTGTGCGGGAATTACCTCGCAGACTGAGCTTGCAGACGTGACAGCAGGGACCAGTGTTTCCCAAAATGCTGTTCTGTGAACAGAGCACAATTTTCCTGCTTCCCTTCTGCTTCTGCCCCACTCACTCTCTCTGGGATACAGCTGTGTGTCCCAGGCTGGGCATGCTGATGAAAATGAGAAGCACAAGGGTTTCATGTACCCAAACATCACCTTATGGCCTTCGTGAGAGGTCATTCCTTTGAATTCAGGGCTGCAATGTTCTCAGGAGCTGGTGTACTCAAAAAGGTTCCCAAAGACACAAGAGACTTTGGAGTTACTGTGTGTTCACTGATGAACAGTGCATGTGCCAGCTTGTTCCCATACGGCAGCTATGCCTGGCTTGGCTTACATGATGGGAATACAAGCTGGGAGAAACTTTGAAAGTCTTCTCTGCCCAAGGGAATATTGATTCTGCAGCATGTCAGTCTTGGCAGATGCTTATCTTAACTGTTTTTGATAGACCCAAGATGATGGACACCCCTCGCCCAGCCCCGGCACGCTACTCTTGCTAGTTCTTCCTGACTCACCGAGGACACCAGCTCCAGTGTAGGTAAGCCCACACTGGGTGAGGGAATCGCAGCAAAAAGAGCTCTTTTTGAGGGCTTTTTGAAGCCAGGCAAAGCTAGTCTGTCCCAGGAGCGGGTAGCTGCTGGGTGGGCTGCTGAGGTGGCCTGGGCAGAGCCAGCAACCCCCGGTGGCAGATTCAAACGAGGTGTAAAATCGCCAGGACCACTGCCCTCCCCCCGCC
>JAOXNH010000060.1:26806833-26818231 GCA_028566575.1 Bartramia longicauda | reverse complement strand
AACCCCTCCAGGGATGGGGCAGCCACAGCTTCTCTGGGCAACCTGGGCCAGGCTCTCACCACCCTCACAGCAAATAAGTTCTTCCCCACATCTCAGCTCCATCTCCCCTCTTTCAGTGTCAAACCCTTCCCCCTCCTCCTATGCCAAATTACATCTATTTTTGATGTCTGGAGATTGCTCCCACACCCAAGGTGCCAGCAGGCAAAACTGCTGCTTATTCTCACTCTCTCTGGGAAGTGAACAGCAAGATGGACACGTGAATTTGCAGGCCATGTGCCTTTTAATACTACCTTGTCAATGTTTCTCCTCAAGAGCTTTTTCTCCTACTTGCATTTTCTACCATAATTCAGCTCCTTTTATGTCCCTCCAAGCTGGAAGTTACCTGACAACTGGATAACGGGTGAGCTCCCCACCACCGAAATGCCAGAAGAGGAATTATCGAAGTTAGAGTGGATTTTCCATCAGATGACCACAGTTCGTTGCTACAGCTCACTGGACCTCCGGGGCTACGTACCCCACTGGGCAGAAAACAGCTGCATTAAAGCTGCCTCCTCCTTAACTGTCTGTTGCTGGGTGCCCGACACACTGTACTTGACTTCGAGATTCTTCTAAAGTGTAAAATCCAAATTAAGTTTCGCTGAGGTCCTCAGTAAAAACCTGCAAAGGGTGAACCCGCCATTCCTGCTAAACAAAGAAGCAGAGAAGAAAAAGAAGACCTGCCCTATGTAACCCCACAAAGAAAAATGAAAGGTGGAGGCAATTCTGTTTCTCTGTATAATCCTTTCTCTATCACATCTGAGTGTAAATGCTTGGTCTCCAGAAGAGGTGTGCATCGTGTGTAACAGCCAGTGCTGGTGAAACAGCACGTTCTCAATGAGCGCAGAGGACACTTCGCAGCACTGCCCTTACAGCCCCAAATCTTCTTTCCCTGTCCTCTTGCAGATCCCCACGATTCCCCCAGGAAGTCAGTAGGAGCTGGTCACCCAAGCGTTACTGGTTTCCAGGGGTGCCTCTCCTTGGTGACCTTCAGAGTGTATCGTTTCAGAGCGGGGCAGTGGGTGAGGAACGCTTCTACCACCTCCTGGCTGACCACACAGTAGCAGTGGATCTCCAACAGATTTCTGCACTGCTTGGCCAGATCGACGAGCGAGGAATTTAAGTCCTCTGAGGATGTGGTTTGCAGCATCAGCTTCTTTAAAGTACCGCTGTAGCTCTGGGTGACAAACCTAATCTGATTTACCATGTAATTATAGGTATTGAGTTGCAGCGTGCTCACAGGTATATTCAGCTTTAGGATCAGGGGGATTTTGCAGGCAGGGACCGTATGATCGAACTCGAGGTCTACACAGAGTTGAGGATGCTTTTGACTTACAGCAGCCCACAGCTCTTCCGAGATAACCGGTATGTATTTGTCCAGGCGCTCACAGAAAATGTCCAAGTGGGTGAAAGCTGCTCTTTCGGGCTTGAGGAGTTCCTGAAACACGTCGTCAGACAAGCTGGCATAGAAAACCCCCAGGGCCGAGAGTTTGGGACACGCTCTGAAAACTTTCCTAATGGTGCCCGGTGCCACGTTGCACACCAGGGTGCGGTTGTTGATGAACAAACTGTGCAAGTTTGGGTTGGTGGTAGCCAAGAGTTCAACCAGCTTGTCATCCAGAGTGAAGGGCATTTGTCGAAAATCAATATGCTGAAGATACATCTGGTTTTTAGTGGCACATATATTCTGTATGCCCTGTAAGATGTCCTGGCCGGAGTAGAAATAGGGGTTCTCCCCGTGGCACACAATGCACAGCCTCTGCAGTTTGTGGTTCTGTTTCGCCAGCACATCCAAGATGCGCGTCACGTTCTTCCGGTTTACCTCCTTGGACTGGTCAAACACAATCTTCAGGTGTTTGACTTGGCTGAGGAACTGGAGCAGGCTCTGCAGCATGCCTTCCTCATCCTCTGAATCGCAGCTGGAAGGGTAAAATAAACTATTAGTCACGGTGAACGCTGAGCTGAGCAAGCACAGGGCAGATGATCCTTTACTAGCGTTTCTACAAACTTCTGCATCAAGAGGTACCCTAGATGTTTCTTCTCACTCGATGCCTGGACAGCAGCTGTAAGGCCAGACACTGAAAGATTCAGGAGGTGAGAAAAATCAGTCCTCAGAAAGATCCATCAGAGAAGTGCCACGACAAGGGTAACTATTCGGGAACTTTGTCTCTTGCCACTTTCAAATGGCAACTTAGAACAACGTACCTAGGATTGTAAGATTTCCCATAAAACCCAAATCAGCAGCAGCAACCGAAAAAAAACCCCAGCAGGCAACACAATTTTCTCTATTATATAAACATGTAAGATAGGTAAGACAATATCATCACAATTAGTGTCAATAATGTCAGAGTAGAGTGGTGTAAATGTTTGACGTGCACTGGAAACAACAATCTGGTCATGCCTGTGAAGATGTTTGGATGTTAGAAGCCCACCCCTCTTACCTGATCTCTGTGAAATGCCAAACAGAGCTAGAAGAAACAGCTGTAGCCCATCTTCTGCACACCTGGAAGACCGTGTATCTATCTCGAAGAGACAGATAATAGAAAATTTGGATGAGGATTTCTTCTGGGATGTAGTTCCACAGTCCCGGAACTGGATCAGGCATTTTGGCGATTCAGTCAGGTTTAACAAGCAGGAGAAACTTCAATTAATTCTCAAAAGTCCCTGTTCAGAAAAACAAAACAAACAAAAAAGACAGAGACACACATTAGGATTTATTTCACAAATCAAACCAATGCAACCGGATCACAAAGGAGAGAAAAACTTTTTTCAAACTTGAAATTTCACTGAATTCTGAAATTGAACACAAAACTCTGCTGGCTGATTGTTTTGCACAGTTCATTTCAATCAATCCTAAGAAGCTGGGTGATACTTTTCAAGAGCTAAAGATGTCAGATCAAAGCTTTAGGGGGAAAAAAACCAACCCAAAAAGCGCCTTTTTTTCCTGAAGTGAGGTTTTGCTACTCTTGAGTAATAAAAATGCAAGGGAATCTTCCAGTACTGCTGCACTGGTATTCAAAAAGCTGAGACAGATTTCTCAAACTGGGGAGGGGAGGGAGAGAAAACTCTTCACAAGCAGAAGCTCTGCACAGCAAACAGCCCCACATATCCATTTTTTAACGACAGTGAAACAGAAGGCCTGTAGTAGAAACCGGTAGCTTAATGACAGTAGTCCTTGTCTGCCATGAGATGTGACAATTTGAAAAAAAAACAACTAAAAAAATCTCTTATTACTGTGACTCCAGTTCTCAGAAATCGCATTTATACACGCCTGGCTCAGAAATGGAAAAGCAGAGTTTGATTAACCTTTCATGTGAGCTATAAGGCAACAGAATAAACGCCTGGGAAGAAGGCTGAGGATCACAGGAACAGACCAATACCTAATTTTTTTCATTCCTCATCTTCCAAAAATGTGCTTTATCCACCTTCTAGGTTTCTGCACAAATGAAACTACCACCACGACACGTTTTTTCAACCCTCTCATAAGCAAGCAAGGGACTTTTAAAGACTTGCACTGGAGCACGGGCTGAGTCCTGCAACCTCCCTCCAAATTCCACGGCATAACTGCTTGCTTTGGAAGCCCCAAGTTCCGGACTCCCAGCATTTAAAAGAAAACCTGAGCCTCTAGATATCCTTGAAGGAGGAAAAAGAGTTGAAAACCACGAAGCGAGTAGGGACGCAAAGAGCATAATGCAGAGAGGAACACAATTGCACATTTTTCTTGAATGCATTGCTTTGAAGAGTGACTCATTATTTGGGGTGCGAGGTGGCAGTAGCATAGCAGCTATCCTATCTTATCTGCCATCGTATCAGCGACAACCCCCTTTCCACCCACCGCCGAGCTCGAACAGCCGAGAGACACAGTCCTGCTTCCTTCCTGGGAACCCACGAGCTTCTGTCATTTTTCTCTGACAATCACCTTGACAGCTCGGACCCCGCTTTTCTACTTTTAGCTGCTTTTAATACCGTCTCTAATACGTGTTTCCCTAAATTTTAACCTGCTCCTTGCCCTACGTGAAATCTCACGGGTTCAGATCCTTCCGTTGTCATTATGATATTTTTCCTTAAAGCCCAAGCACTTATGAGTCAGCTGAAAAGCAGCTTGAATTTCTAACAAAGTAAGAGCACATTTCTAGCCAGGGTAATTGCTTGGAAAAGCTTAAAATTATGGCCAGAGAGCAGGAAGGCAGGCAGAAAGGCAAAACTATCGGTGTTTCTTTAAGTGAGGGAATGGCTTTGAGTCAGGGAGGAGCACAGTTCAGGGTCTGTGGGCTGGCTTGGGTCCACCTTGGGTGCCTGCCCCAGTGTGGAGAGCCGGGTTCGGACTGGCTCTGGTGAGCCATCGAGGATTTCTGCTCTTTATTAACCAGATGACGGAACTTCGTCAGCTCTCAGCATGGCAGGCCCAAGGCAGAGGCTGGCTAGGAGCGAGCAGCCAACAGCCCCAACAGAAACAGGCGGTGTGGCTCTCGGCTGAGAGACCCAAGGTGCCCGGGCATGGCCACCGCTCTCCCTGCAAGCCCAGCAGCATGGGGAAGCCCCCCTTCCATGGCAGCGTACCTCTCGGAGCAGAGACCCTCTTCCTCTGCACTCCCCGCCTGCAGCTGCCAGCACCGGCTGCGTCCCAGAGGGAGAAGCAGAGGAGGAGATGCGGGAAATCACCAGCCCGGAGGGAGCTGCCTTTTCCCTGCCCACGGGGTGGGAGCCAGGATGCTGCACTATCCTTTACGGGAAGGCGAAGATTCATAGCCCTGTCTTCCTCCTCCTTTGGCACCCATCTCCTCGCCCCAGCCCTCTGCAATTAGCTAACACCCTGCTTCCCTGCAGGGCTGACCCTTCCCACACTTCCCACTGTTCCCCAAGCAGGGACACGCCATTGAATCCCGACACCCAAATCCCAAGTCAGCCAAGCCCTGCTGAGCCGCAGCCTCTCCCCTCACTTGCATCTTTACTTCCCAAGTGGGAAACAACAGGGTGAATCTCCTCGTGCTTTGATTTTGCCACGCAGGATGCTCCCTGAAAGCACACACTCAGCAAAGGGTTAGCGGAAACTCGCGTCTCGGCCGCCCTTTCCTTTTTTAGCTCCTCAATATATCACACTGAGCAGATGAGCTTCCAGAAGAAACATTTATGGAACAAGGGTGGGTGATGGTCCCCACAGCAACTCACCCTGTGGTTCCCATGGCATCACTTCAGACTTGTGTGTTGTAGAAGATGGTTGGGATGTCTGGACTCGTTTAACCCCCTTAACCCTTAAATTCATGAACTTAAAAGCTGCTTTTTAAACTGCCACCAAGTAAACGCCTGGGTTCCAGAAGCCCTGGCACCACCAGGCTACTGACCCTGAAGGGGATTGTGGGTGCTGCCTGCTCCTGTAAAAGGAGAGCACCCAGGAGAGCCAGCCTGGATTAACCCCTTCGGGGATTTATTTCAGTTATGTTTTTCCTTTAGCAAACGGATTTGCTTATATTGTTAAAAACCTGTTGTTGTAAAATAGCATTAAATATATATGCCTTGTATATATATATACACACACACCCATATACATATATATAATCTTTTATAATGCTTTCCACTTTTGTTTGAAGTTCAGCTCCCCAGGGAGCTTGGCTTGGCAGTGGGTTTGTCGGCAGTCAGCACACGGGCACAAAAATCTGGCCCCAAGCCCACGCCAGCTTCTCGCCAGCTGGGGGACAAACAAGGGAGCTGCTGTTACCCCTCCGTGCACAGGAGGACGCAGACGCAAGACAAACACAGCCTGGGCAGGAGGCTCCTACCTGAGGTTGAGCTCCTTGCTTTGCTTGCCACAGAACCTCTCACGGACTCAGGAAACGGTGCTTCGCTCTTTCTACCTGTCCGTTTGGATCATCAGGGGAGCACAGCGGAGTTAACAGCCTCGCCTGGCTCGGGAAGAGGCGGGAGATGGTGCAGGTACCACTGCAGGAAGGACAAAACCAAAGCGCCCAAGCAGAATTCAGCAGGTATATTGACAACATCATCTGGAGATACAAGGACCAGCCCAGGTGCCCCTACCTCCTCGCTGTGCTCAGCATCACACCGCTCTGCTTTTGCTAAGCAGAACACCCAGGGGTCCCCTCCATCAGGGCTGCTCTCACAAATGGCACCGGGATCCCTGCTCGTTTCTTTTGGGAGCTTTCCTCCTTTGCCCCCTGCGCTCCTGGACAGATGATGGTTCCCGTCGAGGCTGCTGGATTTTGCCTGGAAAAGGAAAATTCACATCATTAATCCCTCTCCCCTCCTGAGCAAACCCCTGGACGCAGTTACAGATGCTGCAGAGTCACTGCCTTACGCAACTAAATTATCCCAGGACCCCTGCATCTGATCCCACTTCAACAGACAAAATTTTTCAGCTTACCTGCTTGTCCAGGAATTCCCTGGTATCCTTCTCAATGTGTCCCTCATAAAGATTAGTTGTAAGACTCATTAACCCAATTTTAGATAGTCCAAAGTCTGTTAGTTTAATGTGACCCATGGAAGTTATCAAGAGACTAGAAGAAAGAGAAGCAGCAAAATAATCCAACATTCAATCAATTGTTTCCCAAAAGCAATTAAAAAAAGAACACAAGATAATGCTAAGCAAGTTCTCAGTGTTATGTCCCCATCAAACACCTGGAAGGAGCCCTCTATGCAACTGAATATCACAGAGCAGCCAAAGCAACTAGAGATCAGACTACCTTCCACAATAATTTCATCAGTGCAGCAACAGCTTTGAGATAATATCTGAAGATGCTCTTCCCACCCTTTCTCAATGTCTATCTGGTTCTACATCAGTAGCAAGAGACTCCACAAAATCTCCCGCATGTCAGATGCCATTGGAGATCTCTACTGCCTCTAGCCCCCGTGTCCTCTTGCTTATGGATAAAGCCCCTGAAGAACTGGTTCTCTCCCCTCCAGCTTCTGAAGAGCTAGAGACTTACTTATCAGGTTTTAGGTCACGGTGAACTATCCCATAATTGTGTAGGTACTCCAATGCCAGAACGGTCTCAGCAAAATACATCCTCGCCATATCAACAGGTAGGGCACCGATGTTCTTGAGAAGTGTAGCACAATCACCTCCTAGAAAAAAAGTTGCAAATGTGGCATGGTGAAATGGCAAATATCAGTAAGAAAGAACAGCTACAGGTCTACAATACTGGATTAGTGTAAGTTTCCTAAAGGTTGTCTGTCTCAGCCCCCTTAGCCTGAATTCTAAAGCTCTCTCTACACTCCATCTTAAGCTTCAAATAAATATTAAAATCTTAGGAAAATTGAGATCCATGTATGTTGGGTATGCTTGCTCAAGGGCTGTACAGATGCCGTTTCCAAACCGTAAGTAAGCCTCAAAGAAAGGGCAGTTCATGACTGTTTGGCCTCTCTATAAATTTCTGGCATACAAGCTTCTTAAAATAGTAAATAAACACCTCTACAGCTACTAACCAGCTCTCCCTACACATGGAGAGGCAGACATGCCTTTGGACACGGTGGTAGTCATGAAAATAAGACTGTGGTCTCCTGATTCAAGCTTCTTAAGGAACATCGGCACACATTTCGTTCAACCTTCACCTCCATTTGCAAATAGGAATTAATA
Organism: Bartramia longicauda; assembly: GCA_028566575.1. Lineage (NCBI taxonomy): Eukaryota > Metazoa > Chordata > Aves > Charadriiformes > Scolopacidae > Bartramia > Bartramia longicauda. The sequence continues at coordinate 26,810,607 of JAOXNH010000060.1, read as the reverse complement.
TTAAATCTTTTTATGTCAATACATCTTTTTTCATTCCATTTATTTATCTGAAAGAGCACTGATAGAATACGTATAAGCTTATTTCTGATATGGAGTCAAGCAAGCAAGGCATAAGAAATCAATCCTATCCACCAGTGGAAATATATTGCTTACAATAAGATACGGTGATAAAATAAAATCAAATAATAGTCTGAAGAATAAGCAAAACAAACAAAAAACCCCGCAGCATAACATAGCACTGTATTTTAAAATAGGCTGCTAAAGAACAAAGACTGTGTTGCTTGGTGATGCTTCTTAACTGTCTTTTTCTAACTGTAATGCCAAGCATGTGCTATGGATGTAGCCATCCCATCCCATAGGAGAGCGGGAGGATTTCTTTCCAGTGAAGACTGGAAAGTTCGTGCTGACTTCTGACCCCAGCAGTTTTCTACATGTGGCTTTATGTTTCCTCTGCTCCACTGCAATCATGTTGTATTAGTCACAGGGATTCACAAATGGAGTATCTCCTTACGCTAAACTCTGCTAGCAGTAAATGACTCATTTTTCCATCTCAGCCCAAGCAGTCCATATATTCCTCCCCAAAAGGGCATCATGACCTCCCCTGTGACTGCGGGGCTGACTGAGCTCACTCTCCGTGGAGAAAGGACTTCCCATGAGATGATCTTCCTTTTTATTGTTTTCAGAGCAGTGCACTGGTCAGTCTTACACCGAAAAGTACGCGTAAATCACTCAGAAATGTCATCCCTTATGAAGACACACTGCATGCACACTACAAATCCATCCTCTCCAAGGTCGCTTTGCAGGTGTAGATAGTGACAACCATACCTTCCACATACTCCATAACCATGCACAGGTGGCGCTTGGTCTCAAAGGAGCAGAACATGCTGACCACAAAGGGGTTCTCAGCAAATGTCAAGATATCTCTCTCCACAAAAGCCTGCTGGATCTGGTTTCTCAAAATTAGGTTCTGTTTGTTGATCTTCTTCATGGCAAAACGTTGACGGGTGGTCTTGTGTCGCACCAAATACACCGCTCTAGAAAACCACATACCAAGAGGAAAAGTTCCATTTTCAGTTCAAACTGGGGTTTGGGGTTTTTTATTTTTTTTAAAACAGTGATGGTAACTATTTTGGATGGATCCTGACAGACTATCTGGGACTCCATAAAATCCCATCTCAGCACCAAGCTCCTCTAGAAAAGGAGGAACCCCATGATGCTTCCTTCAAAAGCTACTCTGCCTTCTTGAATTAAGCAGCATTTTCACTGACGTGCCTAACAAGGAGATATTTCAGACACAAATGTCACAAACTTCTTTAAGCATCATTGCAGAGAGGCATGTATTTTTCAACACTACAGTCACCATTTCACTTAAAAAATTGTCCAAACCATATGGAATCAGCACGATTTCTCTCCAAGCTCCATAAAATTAATTTGACGCAACACTGTCACTGGGGATTTCCTTCAGTAAAGTATCTCTTACATTTCTATCATTTGCAGATCATTAGATTCCTGCACATTAATAATACAGTTTGCAAATAAAATTTTCATCCAGTTTGCCTGCCTTATTGAATCAGTACTTGTTTCCTTTTCTCTGGAGTATATTACATTTAACATGGTACTGCGTCTCACCAGCAGCTGACCATAAAATACACCCAATATAAAGACATATATGAGTAACAGCAAAACTACCACCTCTCTCTCCCCTTTTCACAAAGTTACATTTAAATCACGGGGCCTGTGGAGAAATATGACTGAAAATGCATAAAATCTTCTTGTCTAACAATGTGCCTCTTTGACCTGCTCCGTTCTGTCCTCACTGACTAAAAAGTATGCTTACACTTTTTCCACATATAAGTTTTAAAAATTGAGTTGCTGTTAACTAAGTACCCACTTCAACAAAACACTCAACACACGCTCAGGTTTTGCTGTTATGACCCACTGAATATCACTGCTCTTCAGTTACAACCTAATGACTACCACCAATAAGGATTTATGAACTGCAAAGAATCAAGAAAACCATCTTTAAAATTCTGGATAGGTTTGTACGAGCGGTTAAAATTTTAACCGACCATATTCATTCTGGATTCTTCAATGGATAATAAAATCTAACAGCACTTTCACTGTATTACTTCTCACAGTAGATTTGCCCCAATGTAATTTTAGCAGTTCTTTTAGTATTTCAAGTGTTCACAAACAGCCACATATGTTATATATATAATCTGAATACATGGAAGAATAGAAAGGTATAAATTACTTCTCCCTCAATATTCTTGCTGTTTCAATGAATCATCAATAACATTTGCAACTACAGAATTTTATCCTCACTCATTTAGGCTTTAAACAAACACAAATCACAGGACTTAACCAGAGAGCATGAAAGGAAATACAGACTGCCTTGCTGAGCAGTAAGGAAATGGATGCAAAACAATTTTCTCAAACCATGAAACTATATCTTTTTACTATTACTTAGGAAATCTTACAATAAACTAAGTGACAATATTTTCCCTCGAGACAATATTTAGGGAAAATGTTTTTGTCATCTCAAGCTAAGGTACTGAAGCTTCTATATTTTACCTACCTATCATAAAGAACGGTGCAGAAATAGTTACTGGAAAACCAGGCTTGAGGTCACAGCTAGAAAGGGCTTCAGAAAACTTGCGCCACAGAGGGATTAGGAATACCATATTCTGAAAGCTTTAGTGTAGGGCAACTAATTTTCCTAAGCTGGAAGCTTTGTGTCAGTTCAACACAATGTAAGGACTTTGCAGCCAGGAACTATGTCCAGGTACAGGGGCTATTGTCTAAGAAATCCCAAGAACTTGCAAGAAATGGCATCTCCCAGAAGAATGCAGTGACATGACAAGTGTGGAACCTCTGTAAGACTCAAGTAAAATTCATTTATGCTTTGGACCCAACAAAAACCAATCATTTACCAAACTGTGCTACAGCCCTTCCCTGGGCAGGACAATAATAGTATTTTCTTCTAAAGCAAAGCCTAAAAAAGCCTTACCCATAAGCACCATTACTGATCAGTTTAATAGTTTCAAACTCTTCTTCAGATGGAGTTTTCTTTGACTGGACAGAGGCCCCACGGCTCTGGGGAAAGACAAGAAGAAAATAGAGACCAACAGTATGAATTACTCCACTCAATACATCACTTTTTTGTATTTTTCTTCTTTAAGCAGCATTCATCCAAACTCAATCCATTTCTGAACCACTAGACTCTTCAGCTTTAGGATAATGGTCTGTATCCTTAGGACTCTTGCAGGTTCCCTTCACAATTATTAGTGTAATCAGTGGACTGTAAGATTCAGGCCTTTCCCCAACTTTAAATTTTTAAAATACCAAGAAACTAAACAACTAAGGGTTTTCGAAACCCAATGAGTTATATAATTAAAATTTTCCAACAGCCTGCTACTAAAGCCAACTCTCTTCAATACCCATCACATTTTACAAATGCAGGTATAAAGAATTTCTCCAGATGATTTTTGTTTACAAGTCTAAAAAAAAATAAATCAAAACCTGATGATAATGCCCATTTGCAACTTTTAAGCCTTTCACCACCACAGTATAGAGATTTCCATATTTTGAGTCTATATTCTAGTTTTAACACGCACTTTTAAATGTCAGCACTTCTTTTTTTTTTTAATTAAAATTACTCTGCATTATAATTAATTCTTCACTGTAGACTACTTCTTTCCAGCAGAAAAAAAAAAAAGTGCTAGACAGAGTGAGTGTATTTCTGCTTTACCTCGACTGAATCATCTGTCTCAG
>JAOXNH010000060.1:26453621-26464352 GCA_028566575.1 Bartramia longicauda | reverse complement strand
GGAGGGGGCTTGGAGCAACCTGGTCTGGTGGGAGGTGTCCCTGCCCAGGGCAGGGGGTGGCACTGGGTGGTCTTTAAGGTCCTTTCCAACTCCAACCGTGCTATGATTCTCTGCAGGCCACATCATACACCTTGTCATTCCCACCCATGCAATTAGGTTATTGTGATGATCTCCAAGGTTGGCTCTCCTCCACTTCTGATTGTAGCCATGAGCTAAGAAATAATCTGCTTGCTTTGCCAAAAAACCTGTAACACCTTGTCCCCAGTGCTCAGGCAGTCCTCAGGGAGAGTGACCCATTCGGCAGTTGGGCTGTTCCCATCAAAGCTGCTGGATCTGGTCATCAGACAGGAGCACCAGCAGCTCCTGGCAGGGCAGAGGAAAAGGACAGAACCTGTTGAAGCCAGGAAGGATGCTCCTCCAGAGGTGGTGTACGGGCTCCTCAGGACCTGCACACCCAGCTGTGGGGGGCTTTGTGCTCAGGAGATGGGTCACTGTGGTGGACGGGGGGGTTGTTGGTCCATGGGACAGGGACAGGAGAGCGTGGGCACTGCCCACACTCCCCTTTTTTAACACTTGTATTTCTGGTCAGCGTTTTATGATTTAGACCAAAGACCCTGGAAGGTGAAGACTTCCACCCGTGTTTGTCCAAGAATGGGCTCGATCTAGCAAAGAAAAGGTAATAAAACAAGGAGGTTTTCTTCACTGGCTTGCTGTAAGCACAAAGAAGGAATAAGAGCTCCTCTTTTCCAATTAATTATAGCAATGACAGAAGAATTCTGCAGATCAGCCAACACCCCTGAGGTTTTGGGAGTTGGGAGGTGGTGTGGAGCATCCACTTACTGCAAAGCAAGCAGAGGGGGGGTCATGAATTTTGGTGTCCTGATTCACAAATGAGTGAGGCACTGGCCACTGTGGGCTATTCCAAGGCTGTCCAGATGTTCCCATCCTAAATCTGAGACATCCTCCGGACCTGAGTTGTGTCCAAACACTATCCTCCGGGAAAAATTGCAGTTCTAGAGAATCACATTTTTCTCACCAAGGAAGAATAAAAAGAAAAGGTTCCGTGGGAAAAGGGCCAGCTGGCCCTGCCCTCGCTGCCATCCTCCTGAACCGCGGGAGATTCCTCTCCCTCTGAGTCACGAAGCGCGACAGCCGGCCAAGGTGGGCTGTGTTAGCAGGAATTTAGCCCCTGTGGCAGGGGCTCGGAGCAAAGAACAGGAATTCAGGAAAAGCAATAAACCAGCATCTGAAAAAAAATAAATAGTTAAAAAAAATTGTTTCTGGAACCTTTCTGGTTTGGAAATGGTTTCTGGAATGCTTTCTGATACAAACGGCCCCGGCTGCAGCGAGGTTATGCTCTCAGTTAAAATGAGTACCATTGCAGGATAGGCATCGCTTTGCTAACGATTTAAAATGTATTTGTACATGTATGGATGTTCCCAAGAAGCTCCACATCCGGGCAGTGCTGCCTGGTTTGTGCGCCGACCAGAAATATGTGTTGATGTGAGGCGATTTGCACAAATAAATAACCTCTCTCCATGCGCCTTCCTTGCTCCATCCTCCTTTTTGCCCTTTCTGCTGGATCATCCGCTGTGGATCCTAAAGCCCCGTTCCCAAGAAACGCAGCCTCTCGGCTCCTGAGGGTTTGGTGAGCTCTTTCCAAAAGCTCTGGCTCCCCATTCAGCCGTGAGCATCTGTGTGACCTCTCGTTTCTCTGCTCCGCAGGCTGATGCCAAGATGGTCTGCGATGTCGTAAGTCGGATGGAGGACACAGAGCCCTTCTCTCCAGAGCTGCTGTCAGCTATGATGAGACTCTGGGCAGACTCCGGGATCCAAGAATGCTTCAACCGTTCCCGGGAATATCAACTTAACGACTCGGCCCAATAGTGAGTATCCCTGTCCTATTGTCTTTGGTGTTAAGAAGCTGTGTTTGGGCTTGTTAAAGTTCTACCTAAAGTTGCTGACCTCATAGCAGTGGATCTGAACATGGTTTTGCTTAAAGACCAGGGTGCACCTTGTCTCACAGGCTGCTGCCAGGCAGAAAGGATCAGGCAGGACATTTGTGTCCCCTCTGGGGACAGTGGGGGGGGTCAGGTCCGTCACCTCGGGGCCAGCTTCCCAAACTACTCCCAACGGTAGGTTTCTACAAAGAGGGATCTAGCGAGCGGAGGCAGCCCAATCCCTGGAGGTGGCTGGTAGCTTCCTCGTTGGTCTGATAGATGACAGAAGGGTGTGAGGAACCTGCTCGTAGAGCTCCTGGGTTGGCTTTTCCGACGGTCCTGCGCTGGACTGACAAGCGGCCGGATTGCAGCCAAGGGTAAAGGGCTGCTTTGCTTTTAGAGCAGAGTTGTGTTATTCCCATAACACAGTCGGTGGCATCTCTGCCATTAGGGACCACATCCAGGGGTTTGGTTTTTTTGGTGGTGGTTGTCTGAATCCACAGCTTTGGTTCATCCCATCATAAGGACAGGACGTTTACCCATCAAGGACAGGACATTTACCCATCAACAGCTGCTCTGGCTCTGAAGAAACATTGAGTCCTTCCCCAGTTTCGGTTTAGACCCATTCCTAATCCCTCCATTTAGTTGGATAATCCACCCAATCTGTTTCCCTCCACCTAGGTAAGGAGGCTAAAGCTTTTCATCCCATAGTTTCTGTGCTATTGCAGTCAGGCAGAACGTTCCCCTGGACAGCAGTGAGTGCCCCCTTGGGCAGTAGTGACTAAAACATGGCTGAGTATGAGGCTAAAGAACAAGCAAGCACAGAGTGTTCCTTTTCCCAGTTTATACCCTTGGACCTTCCCGTAGTCGGGGAATTAGAGGCTTCCCCAGATGGTGACAGGGGATGCTATGTCCATGCTTTTGGCTTTCACGGCATCCCGAGTCGACAAGTTCTCCAGCTGACTCACGCACTTCTGGAGCTGTTATTGCCTGTTTGGGTTGTCTGGCATCTCTGCTTGGAGTTTTCCTGGATATCTATCAAAACACAGACCCGAGCCACCGGCGTGGCTGGTGGTTTTGTTCCGCGTGGTGGGCCTGCTCGTCCCCGGCCCGCTCCAGCTCCTCCATCCAAGCTGGCAGGGCAGGTTGGGGACCGTGGGATTATGTCTGCTCTTGCGGTGCTGCAGCAGAAGGCGAGTGATGACACATCACTTGGCACGGGCCGAGAACCAAACGGGAAGCCTGCAGATGTGCGGTTGGTGTCACAGCGTCCTACCCAACCATTTCTCACCACCAGCGACTACAGCTCGGTGATGATCCTGACATTATGCTGCCTTTTAATCACTGCTAGGAGGACATCCACGTCTCAGCCATATTTGTTTGCCTGTAACACCAAAGTCAGCCTTCTCTTGCCAGCGATTTCTTTTTTTCTTTTATTTTTAATTTTTTTTCTTTTCACAAAGGAAGGGTCTGATGGTAAAACCCATACCTTTAGAGAGATATAAATTATATGAAATGCAGTCCTAATTGCGTTACATCCTCGCGGAAAGATTCTTCAATTGGTTTAGAGCCAATTACCTTGAGGAAAGTATTTTGATTTGCCTTCCATGCAAGATAACAGTTGAAAATAAATAATAAGCATGGCCCCCCCAATGTGACCAGCTGCTGGGCGATTCATCAGCCAGAGCTCTGAAACCATGAGTGGTTCCTAGGCATCAGCAGAAGAGGCTCTGTGCCCTGGCATTCACAGCAATATCAATGTGTGGTTGTGGAAAAAAAAAATGAATTTTGGTGTCTTTGACAAAATCTCTTGCATCCGGAGGAGGATGCGAGATGCTCCTGGGGCTGTGGGATGGGCTGTGCTGCCTCCTCTCCTTGGCCACGCTGTGAGTCGTGCTGGGGCTGGACACGTGGTTCCTCTGGGCTAGGTCAGATGGCCAAGCTGAAGATGACAAAAGTCCTTGGCGTTTAGGGACCTGCTGCCGTTTGGGAGCCTCTGGTGGCTCCGTCGCCAGGAGCAGAGATGCTGTCACAGGGGAGGGCACTGTAGCACGTCCTGCTGCACCTCAAGGCCCTGGTGCCATCGCACCAGATGGTGATGCAAGTGAGAGCTCAGTTGGCACTTATTCACGCCCAGTGGACACCCAGTGAAAAGAGGCATATTTTTCATTTAATCCTTCAATGCTTTGGGGTTGTTTTCTTCTGCATGAGCGAAAGATTTGAGGCAGTTTTCTATTTTTTTCCCTCCTCTGGGAAAGGACTTCTCTTTATTGACACTGATATTGGATTTAAAACACTAGCGACTACAAAACGATGTTTTTGTTAGGGTGGAGAAAAATAAATTCCAGACAAAAACTGGATCTGAAGTTCCCCAAAGTTTGAAATTCAGACAGTGATGGGCAGTGAACTGTGCTACCATCTCTCTTATTTCAGGCTTCTCTTGCTGTTAAGCCGTAGGGACTGGTGCTTTGCTGGCAGGAGGGAGCTTCTCTGCAGGAGTCAGAGACTGCTGTCCATGGCATGTGTCACAGAGCCCCAAGGCACCGTGCCACCAGGTCCTTATGTGGCCAGCACAGGTGGGACCATCAGGAGTGCTTCTGGGGCGCTTCCCCTAGCCCCCAGAAGCCACCCCTGGATGGTTTTTCAGAAGCCCCCCTCCGCTGCCTGGCTATTTCTAAGGAATCACCATCACTTGGGCTTCTCCCAAGTCAGTGCTGCTGTTGTCCTGCGGGGCTCTTCCCGTGCTTTGCCTTCAGCTTAGGCTTCTGTTAGGGTCCCTGGGAGATCCAAGTCCCAGGCTAATCAACAGCCCACAGCGTGGCTCTTATTAATCTATTGTTAATCCCACTGAAAATAGACTTAGTATCTTCTATTAGCCTAAAGGAGAAGCGCGGAGCAGCTCTCCTCTCCCATCAGAGATGGGCAGGAGCGCATTGCTTTCCCCTCTCCCATGCCTGCCTGCCTGCCTGATGGCCTGGGCTTCCCTTGCACAGCTTTGCTTCTTTTGGCTCTGAAGTCAGCCCTGTCCTCAGCAAGGATTTCACAGCTACCACAAAGGAACGGTAGAAAACAGCACTTTTCCCAAGGGAAAAAAAACCCATGACGGAGGAAGAGGGAAGAGGGGAGGTACTTTAAGGGGCCTCCTGTGTTTTGGACAGCAAAAAGGAAACCAGTACGGACAGCAAGAGAAGGGAAGAGAGTAAGATGGAGCAGTTGGTTTCATCTGTTTTCATTACTCCATTTTTCCATCGTTCCTTAAGGCAAATTTACGGGTGGATTGAGTTCCACATTCCTAATCTCCTGATTATGTTTTTTATTCCTACTTTGTCTCCTCTTCCTTTCTTGTCTCCGTGCCTAGGAGCTAAATCTACCTCTGATCATCAAAGAGTCTAGGCACTGCTGATGTCTTTTTCTCCTCCAGCCGGTTTCTGTCTGTGGAAGCACATCTGTGACCCACATTTTGCTTTCAAAATCAGCAGAATAGAGGTTTCCAGCTGGTTTCCTTAATCTCCTACTTTTGTTCAGATTTTAAAAGTGTCTCGTGTTTCCTAGCCTCCAGTTTTTGACTAGCCTGGTCAGTGGAGTCCAGCGCATAGGGCAGGTTTGATCTTAACCTCCCGGGGATGGATGGGGAGGTGCTTTGAACGGCCCCCAAACTTCACCGTGGGAAGGGGGGGAATGGAGCAGACGGAGCATCCGCACGAGCAGCGTGTGTCTATCCAAACAGGCACAGGCCCTGCAAGATGTGTAGGCAGAGGCAGCTTGCAAGTACACAGAGACAAAAAAGCCAGAATCCTTTCTCAAGTTATTCTCCTCCTGCTTCCAAGTACACCGAAAGATCATTTGATAACGCCAGGGCTGTGAAACGACCGTGAAAATGTGAAATATTTTAGGCCTGCATTCAACCCATCCGTCTTCACACGTAGCAGAGGTGTCGGGGGTAGGAAGCTTGTTGGCTTTGGCTTTCTCCGTAGGGAGCGAAGGGAGGGAGAGGTGCCTCCGGAGAGGGATTCAGACCTCACTGCGCAGTGGAGAAACAGAGATGCAATTGTGTCTGCTCCTCTGCCACAGCTGACATCTCAGGGGTCTGTGGCAAATACCCAGCCCAAGCTGGACCATGCTTTGGTCTCTCCATCATCAAGAACTCCTCTGGCAGGGACTTATAGAAAAGCAGCACCAAAGTCAGAGTAAAATACCGCCGTGCCTTCCTTCTCACCCTGTCTCACGTGGGACTGGTTTCTGATCGCTTTTCCTTGCAAAGGAATTGTCTTTGCATGGTGGTGTCACCTTCCCTGCTGATACTCACTGCATCCCTACTGCCAATGCACACTTTGCATGGAGAAAACACTCAGGAAAGTAGAGCCAGATGTTGTTGTGATGTGCTGAACGGCTTCCAGACCGAGCCCTGACAAGGCAGCATTGGAACAGGCTGCAAAATCTCCATCCTTGGCAATACTCAGCACTGAGCCACCTGAGCTGACTTTCAAATGGAGTTTGAAGTTGGCCCTGCTTTGAACAAGGGGACAGTCCCGATGAACTCCAGAGGTTTCATCCAATCCGGCACTTTGGGGTTTGCCTTTCAGGTTTTCCCCCCTCGCTCTTTCCCTCGTGATGCTGGGTTTAAAAGGCAGAAAGGGTCTTTAGGGTTGGCTGCAGGCTCCCATTCCAAGCCATGCAGGAGCACGCAGCGCTAGGGTGATGCCAACATCCCACAAGCCCCATCATCTCAACAGCAGAGCCAGCCAGGCCAATGTTGAGATGATGGTTCTTGCGGGACGTGGGCATTACGCACGGCTGTTAGGACATGGTCCGTTTTAATGAGCTGCAATTGTTGCTGGCTCTCTCCAACTGAAGAAAGGGAAATTATAGGTCAAGGTTTCGCATTAATATTCCCATCAGGTGTGTAGGTTCCATTTTCTCACCGCAGCTTCTGCATTAGGAGATGGTTTTCTGCGCGCCCATCTTACTCGTGCCTGTCACTTGCGCTCCCTTGCATTTAATTGGACAGAGGAGCGGCGTAAATGGAACAATCCAATTAATTGGGATGACCTGCCTTGTGCTGTTTATTGAACAACCCACCTTTGTGTCCTGGAGCCCAAGCACCAATAGAGCAGAAAGGGAAAAATACATCACAAGCGGAGATGTAGCTACATTTGTCTGAATTTATGGTTTCATTTACCCCTGGAAGTAAATATGCCCACCAGCTTTGAATAATTAAGTTCCCCCTGCGCTAAGCCAAACAAAGCAGCTCATATAAGGCCAGACTGGGTGACTGGAATCGCCAGCCTTGCTCTCTTCCCACAAATGAGATGCAAATAGATTTCCCGGGAGGAGCAGCTCTGCCACGTCTGCTGGTGCCGGGTCTGGATGGGGCTGTGTCTGGTCAGTGTGAGGTGTGGGGGACGGGAACGGGCTGAGCATCAGCCTGCTGGAGCCTGGCAGGGCTTGGCAGAGCCCTCAGGCTTCATCGTTATCCTCATCAATTAAGGAATCGCTCTTGTTCTATGGCTGTAGCGAGGGCTGCGTGTGAGCTGGAGGAAGGGGACAACAGGAAAGACTTTGTCTTTGTAATCAGCATCTCACCCCCGGTCTTCACCCACCTGGAGACCTGGTGCAATCTCTCCAGGGCCTGCCTCTGTTGGCCCAAAGCAGGGTGCAGACCATGTGGTGGCAACCGTGAAGGTGGGTGTTAAGCAATGCCCACCTTCCCATCCCACCAAACACTGCCAGGAGAGCGTGAGGACTGAGCTTCCTCACCAGAAAACTCGCTCACAAGCAGGGGGAGCCAAGGTCTGCAGGACACAGCCCCATCATAGGACATTGCCACTTCTTGTCATGCCCACCCATCTTGTGCCCTCTCAGACACCAGCGCAGAAGAGAGCTCCACCAGACCCCTCTCTCCTGGGGGACAGCCTGGAACCTGGGCTTAATCCCAGAAGTTCCCTTAGCCCAGAAGCTTATTCCCAGAGTCAGGCTCTTCCTTTCACCCTTTCCAAGCCACACATGCAAGTCATCAGGGAAAGGGGGAACTGTCTCAAAAAGGCATTTCCTGGCTGGAGCTCGTGTTAGCTCTAAATGAAATGAAGGAGAAGGAAAAGCAGGAGGTCCTGTGCCTTGTGAACACCTGGTTTCTGAAGGACTATATCCCCTCTCGGTCTGTGTGAAGGTATCTGGGATGCCATCACCCCCCCAAATGTAAGTTCTTCCATGAAGAGGAGAAGCTACAGAGCTGGGCTTTAAAGCAGAGCTTGTGGCAGCCCCCAGCGACGTGGGGACATCCAGGAAGGCATCCGCCAGCTGAACCAGAGCTCCGACGCTTTGCTGGCTGCCTTTCCATCTGAAATGGCAAACTCTGCAGCCGGCTCCCCTGAAAGCTCAGCATCTCTCGAGATACGGATCTTGCAGGCAAAAAGCTGGTGGGATAGTGTTGTCACTTCCCCCTTCCTAATCCTCCTTTACCCCTCCGAAAAATCTCTCTAAGGTCTGTCTGAAGAGACCCAGGAGATGACACTGCAAGGAGGAGCAGAGAAGTTACATCGTTAGTTCATTCTTTGGGGACAAAGTACCTGCTGCCTCCCTGCCATTTGTCATTGCCATGTCCCGTCTTTGGCCTGGGGGATTAGTAAAATCTTGACATCTCGACTAAATAAATTGCTATTTAATGGCCCAGGATACCAATCAGGGCTGCCCCACTTTTTGGCAAAGCTCCCACCCGAGAGGGTAGGAGCCGGGCAGCAGGTCACCCTGCCTGGAGGAGGGGACACTGCCAGAATTTGGGAACAAACTCCTCTTTTTATGCCATGAGGAGCAGCCAGCACCACCGATAAACACAGCAGAGGGCACTCCCCCCCAGGGAAACCTGATGAACCTCAGTCTTTGACCCCTGGATAATGTGTTCTCCTCACCGACTGACAGCCCCAAACAGGGATTTCTTCCTGCCTCGTGAAGGGCTGGGGGTGACAGAGTCGGTGAGGAAAGACCTGAGTAATTTTTGGCTGAGTATTTGTGTATTTTTTAGGCTGAAACCTCCTTACGAAACCAGCTTGGAGCTGGCAGGTTGCCACCAAGGCTTGGGGATGGGGTTTGGGGATGGGGTTTTTATGGGAGGGGTGTGGGGGGGGTGCCGTTGAATTTGTTTCTTTCACTGCTCCCCCCCCCATCTCCCGCCAGCTCTGCCTTTCAGCAGGCAGCACTCACTCCCTGCACAGCTCCAGGTCTCCTGACCTCACCGTGGTCTCCTGCTTTTCGCCCCCAACCTCCTTCCCACACCAGGGGATGGATGCGGCTCCTCCTGTCTCCTGCCGGGATGGCTAATTCCCGCTTCCTGCCAGCTAGTCAGCACCCAGCTTATGGGTCACCAGGGGCTGGTAGCCCCTGTCCCCCCCGCAGCCCACGTGGGTGGGTTGGGGACCCTCCGTTTGCTCTGAGCCCCGCGGGTCTGCAGCCCGTCTGCAGGCAGAGCTGTCAGGGACCACCCTGCTGCGCTCTTCCTCACCCCGCCGCCTTCAGGTCTGGCACCGTCTGCGACTCCAGGAGGCGATCCGTCTCTTCCTGACGTATTTGCCGCCCGTTTGAAATCCTTAAATGGCAAAGAATGGCAGGAACGTGGGAATTTCTTGGTAGCCAGGCTGCGGCACGGAGCAAAGCCGTCTCCCACGGGGGTGGGCAGACAGCGGTGGCATCGGCGTGATGGGGAGCTGCTCCCCTCCAGGGTCCTGTCCCAGAAAGCAGATTAGCTCCATGCTCTCAGGATGCCGTTACCTCTCTTTCCCCCTCCATCACATTTTCACAGCCACCAGCCTTTCTGGGTTTCCCATCGTGATGCTCCCTCCCTTCCCCGGACCACAGAAGGGAGCGATTCCTCCGTCAGTCACCCCATCCTTGCTCCTGCCTCTGCTCAGGGGGTACCTGTGGTGAGGCGGTGCGACTCAACAGGACCCACGGCACAGGAGAGCTTGAAAATCATTGGAGTGACCACTCGAGCTGTGGGGTCACTGCCATTCCATTCCCCCCGCCCTCTCCCGGGATCCAGCCCGTGCACATGCACCCCCTTTGAGAAGAGGGGGAGCAGCGCAGCATCCCCACCCTCAGGTGTTTAAGGTCGGGAGTTAAATCCCAAACCAATCATGAGCTTAGCTAAAAAGCCCCCGTTTTTCAATATATATTAAGACAGCCATTGGAAAATTGCTTTTATCTGCTGCTTCCTAAGCCCCCTGGCTTATACTTTAAAGCCTTTTGTCTGTGAACAGGAGAGCTGGAAAGTCCTTTCTTATTTCCTTAAGCAAATAGTCCATCTCATATCCAGCCTTGAGGGGATGAGGCTTTAAGAGAGAACAAAAGTGAAGGAAAGAAAAAGAAATGCAGCAACCACTGTCACACTTGCCATAAAATCACAGGGCTGGGCAGTGATGGGGATGAAGCACCCGGAGCTGTGCCCTCAGAGGGAGGATGGCACGGCCCTCAGTAGGAAGGCAGAGCTCCCCAGGGACCCCTGAGAGCCCCTGGTGCCCATCAGTCAATGGGTGGGAGCTCCTTGTCACAGTTCCCTGATGGGGACAATAAACACGTTTGGGTTGATGAGAGGCCAGTGCCCACAGTGGTGAGAGCACCTGGAGAGCAGCTCTGAGGAGAAAGACCTGGGAGTCCTGGTGGACAATAGGATGCCCATGAGCCAACAATGTGTCCTTGTGGTCAAGAAGGCCAATGGCATCCTCGGGGGCATCAGGAAGAGTGTGACCAGCAGGTGGAGGGAGGTCATCCTGCCCCTCTGCTCTGCCCTGGGGAGGCCCCA
>JAOXNH010000060.1:26406954-26421866 GCA_028566575.1 Bartramia longicauda | reverse complement strand
CAGTAAATGCCCCTAGGATCACCCCCACCGTGTCTAGTGGTCCACCTAAAGCCTGAGGATGACTTCAACCCAAGTTCTTCGCAGGCACGGGGCCATCAGCACTGAGCAGGGTGTTTGATCCAAGCCAACACCCACAGGAGCGGGGCTGGCAGCACGTTCCCAACCCCGTGTCCTGGTTCCCGGTGTGGCTGAGGAACACCACCCCTCCTGCAGGTCTCTCAGGAAGAGGCAGTGAGCTTAACCATCACAAACGGGTAATTGGTCTCCGGGAGACCAACGCACGGGTGTTTGTCAGGCTGTCCTCAGCTGGATGCCAGCTTTGCTGTTTCATAACCCATCACCTTCCTCGTGCGGGTCCTGGTTGACCACAACAAGGATCCCTCTGCGGTTCCCGGGCCACTATTCACTGCCAGGCACCGGGGGGGCAGCAGGATCAAGCCCTCCAGCATGCAGACAGCAGGTCCCACAGCTCAGGCTGGGAATTTTTATCACCTTAGTTTAGAAGGTCCCTAGTTTTCGCTCTCAGGTTGGCTAACATCAAGCATCTGGACGTGGAAATGCTTCCAGTTAAAGGCAGATAGAAAGCAAGGTGCTTTATCTTCTCCTGCACCGGCCACCCACACCTCGGACAGAGGAGAGCCACAGCAAGAAGAGCACAGCATGGGAGAAGCCCTCCCTTCTGCTGGCTGCCTGTCATCTGACCTGCTAATGATGAGAATCCATCAGCCATGCAAAGGCTGCAGCTGCATCTCGCCAGCTTCCACAAACCCTCATTACCATTCCGAGACAGCATAAAAATAAACTTTTATGGTCATGAATTATTTAAGCTCACCGGAGACATCCAGATGAATCAAGCCGACAGGCAGAGAAGCAGATCTCTTTGTCAGGAAACATAGTTGTGAAGCGGGAGCACCAAGAGTGTCACATTTCTGGGCAGGCCAACAAATTATTAACCAGAGCTTCCTATCTCCGAGCACTTGATTTTTCACTGGGAATAGGCACAGGCGATCCATCATCGCCGCGTTGGGCTGAATGCTCTGTGACCACGGAGCCGAGCGACTCCATCTGAATTCAGAAGAACATCTGCAGGCTCCCTCTCCGGGCAAGGGCTGGGTGTTTGTCACTACCAACACATTTCAGCCGTCCACTCAACTGTTTGGTCCAGGCAGGACCAACGTGCTCCTGACCATGTTTGTCTAAAAAAGGTCTAATCACAGAAATTTCTGTCTGTACGGTTGGCACAATAGTGCCAACCCCAAATTTTGATGGTGGCAAATTAGGTTGCTGTTTGCCATCTCGTGGATGGTGTGTGGAGCAGCTCATCACCATCCTCTTTATAGCTGCACCTCTATATGCCAGAAGATTTTCATCATGCCATCTTGCTTCTTCCCTTTTCTCCCTGCACCTTTCACTCCTTCCTGGTGGAGTTTTGCAGACCTGGTTTTGTGGATCTTCAGTGAAGTCTCCCAGTAACCCCACTCTGAAATAACATCCTTACGTATCCCTGCTGGCAGAGAGATGCCGGTTTAGATATAACTTTTCCTTCCCAAACTGTCCCAGCCCAAGGAAAGAGTTCAGTGGGGGAGTCCAACCCTTGTACAGTTGTAGCTGAGCTCTCAGTTGACCATGCAGAGGAGAGCAAAAATAGCTTGTTCCTGGACCACTCCAGCCCCAGATGAACCAAACCAGTCCTCCCCATACCTCAGAAGACCCCAACGATGCTCTAAATTCCTTCAAGGTGCTTTTCTGGAAGCTGGGAGCTATCACAATGCCAGGGAACCTCCCCACAGGGCTTTCTTCTCTCTTGTTCCGTCGGAGAGGGCTGGAAGTCCTTCCACTGATCTGACAGTCATCAGAAGTGAAGAACATCTCACCCCAAGCCATTCAGCACTGCCATTAAAAGTTGGCAGTTAGCTCGTGCTAGCATTAAGCTGGGCTTTAGAGCCAAGCAGACACTTAAGGTTGCTCTCCCCTGCTTTGCTGGCCACGGCTCAGGGGATGAAGCCCTCGTGGCCTCGTGAAAAAAAAGCAGCTTTATTAGAAAGTTGCCCTGAAGTTACAAAGAATGATTTGATGAAAGCCTATAAATCAATCCGGCGGACTTTCAACGTCACCAGCCCGTTCCACAAAATGCTTTTAATAAAATGAAGCTTCTGATGGCCATTAGTCCTGCTGACAGAGAATTGTTAGAAGACTGCATCCGCAAATTCGCTTGCCGTATGCTGGAGCACTGAGTGTTTCCATCCCCTTAATTCACTCATGCTTTTAGCTAATCCACAATACTTAGCGAGGCAGCAGCGGAGTCCAGGGCGTGTTTTAAACCAAGCTGGTGTTGGTGATTCCCTGCTCTCCCAGAAGGAATCCAGCATCTAAATCCCCATGCCTTGAAACCATCAAGTTCCCTTTCATAAAATACCCTCCTGGTGGTGCACAGCACGTGGATCTCTTCCCAGACTCTTTCCAGAGGTCTTCATTCAAGAAACTGCACCCAGAAAACAATTTCCTCGTCTTACTTCAACCATATTCTCAAGTCTGATGGTCTTCATGGGTTTGGGACTTCCACTAGTGATGCACACACACAAATGTGAGTGCAAGTCATTGCCCAGGTCAGCTCCCTTCAACTACGGCAAATCTCAAGCCCCAGTGAGCTTCTCTCCAGCAGATAACAGCATTTCCCACCAGGAAAGCATCGTGGAGATCCAAGAGAGCTCTACCAACGTGGAGCCCTCCAGGGCTCAGGGGCACCCAGCACTGCTGGAGGGCTGCACCCCAGGCTGGTCAGAGAAACTGGGGTTCTCAGACCTGGGCAGGAGTGATGCCAAGGCTGCCCACCTGAGAAAGGGACTGCTCTTCTGCCTCTCAGGAGAGGCTTTTCTTAACTCAAAACCCGATGGTTAATAAGGTTTGGCACAGACATCTCTGTACGTCCAAACAAGAACCTCCTCGTGGCACCATTTTAGCCACAGCTCTAGCAGCAGGTACCAGGATCCTAATCCCTTTAAAAGAGACACGTTTTGTATTAGCTTTTTTCTATTTTGTCTGAGAAACCCCCACTTTGCTCTGTAACAGAGGCTGGATCTTTTCATCTCCTTTTCTCTGAGTGAGTCAGGGAAAGGAGGGCACGGTTACCAATGCTGCCCTCAATTCACAGGCATTTTAGCTCCTCTTTTCCATCAAAAGCTGAAAATTTAATCAAAAAACCTAAAAAAGGAAAAAAAAAAGCTGAGCCTGTGCACCAGGTCAAGCACTTGCTGCATTCCTGGCAGGTTTTTTTCTCTTTTGTGTTATGTGGAATTTCTTCTGGCTTTCCCATCATAGCCTGCTTAGCACTCGGTCCCCTCACCCCTTTCATCTCTGTAGACTGCGATTTGGAAGGAAAACACAGCTGAGCTGATGGTCGGAGAGCATCTCCTCCCTTGGGGCAGTCCTGGCTGGTAGTAGTGCCCATTCCCTGGGATGGAGATGGGGCGACTGGGCTGCAGCAGCCCCCCCACTACGAGCTCCCCATGTCCCTACAAAGGGATTCGGGGTTACAGGAGGGATGGCTTTAACCCACTCTTTTTCCCTGTCCTCTCGGCTCTCTCCTAGGCCCCAACTCTTTCACGGAGGCGGTGGCTTACATCCAGGCTCAGTACGAGAGCAAGAACAAGTCCCCCAACAAGGAGATCTACACGCACATCACCTGCGCCACCGACACCAACAACATCCAGTTCGTCTTCGACGCCGTCACGGATGTCATCATCGCCAACAACCTGCGGGGATGCGGACTCTACTAAAGCCCTCTCCTCCCCTCCTCATCCTCCGGTCCCGCGGACAGGTCCTCTCTCTCTCTCTCCCTCTCTTTTCTATTTCCTCCTCAGACAACGATGAGGAAGAAATAGGTAAATCCCTCCTCCTGGCCCAGAAAACTTTGCAGCAAGTTCTGCTTTCCCCAGCCCCCGTTTTGTTTTAATTTTTGGTTTATTTTGGGTTCATTCCCTTGCTGCCTGGTTCTGCTCCTCCCTTCCAATTCGCAGCGCCGTAGAGGGAGCTAACGCCTTTCCCACCAAGTGCATTTCAGCTGCCAAAAGACAAAAATACTTCAGTTTTTAAAAAAAAAAAGAAAAAAAATCAAAGCCTTAAAATACTGGTCAGCACAGTGTAGTTTGGAACCAAAAGTGGTTTTTTTTTTTTCCTTGAAACTAAGGGATATTTTTAATTCTCCTGGTTATTTATCTTTTTTTCTTTTTAACACTATTCCTTTGGGAAGTGCTAGAGACAACACGATCCATTTTGAGGCTCCAGTTCCTACCCCCAAAGCTGGAGGGGCCGGTGTTGAACGCAGCTGCCACAGCTTGGATTTGTATATTCTCCTTCTTTTTTTTCTAGACAGCTCTTTGAACAAGTGAAACAGCCATATCGAGTTCTGCTAGTGTCTGAGCAAGAGGGACGCAGTAACAAAACCTACTAAGCCTTGGTCTAAAAGCATTCGTTACCAGTAACAGTTTTACCTCAAGTTCTTCAAAATTAATGTTAAAAGACATCTAGTGGTTTCAGTAATGCGTTCCTGATGCTGGATGCCATGGAGCTGCTGGGCTTGGACCCTTGGACTGTAGGCAGCATGCCCTGGGGATGGTGTCCCAATGGGGACCCTGCGCTCGGGGACATCCTGGTGAGGATGCCACCCTTCCCAAAGCACTTCCCAGCCTCCCGGTTTCAGCACAACCGATGCTCCTGCGGCATCTCTTTCCAAGCTTTGGCCCTTAAACGCTGGGGTGCACCCCAAAATCTTTAGCCCTGGCTTCTTGTAGGCAGGGTTTGACCCTTCCAAGTACCTGGAGTGCAGAGAGGTGCTTTGGGGAACACCACCGTGCTTGGGTGACAGCAGGGTGTGCGGGAGCCTCGCAGCTCTTCATCACACCTCGGGGCATCTAAGTACCCTTGAGAAGTCCGACCTTGCACTCGGAGCCTCCTTGGCTGACCAGAAGCAGGTAGCTTCCCTGTGTCATCTCCTGGTGGGCGTCCAGGAGAGACAGCTCCAGGTTTGGTGTCTCCAGCCAGGGCACCTCTTTACCAGTACCTAAAATGAGAAGGGATGGTTTATACTGGCCGTGTAGTGGCAAGGGAGGGCTCAGGGAGCTGATTTGAGTCAAATGATGGATAGAAAAGTGCAAGGAAGAGAGGGGAGGAAGAGGTGTGGAAAGGGCAAGGTAGCACCCGGCACAGCAGAAGGTGGGGGCAGAGAGGGGAGGACAAATGCAGCTGGGCTGGGGCACACGTGGCCATCTCCACCTGCCCTCCTCCAGAGCTCTGGGTGCTGTTGGGGTGAAGGCAGAGGGGGGTGTGAGAGGTGGGACGTCACCTCTGGGAGTGGAGGGACCCTCAGAAGTCCACCCTGAAAGCTTGTTTGGTGCCTGGGTGAGACAGCCACCTCCGAGGTCCCATCAGCATGGCATCTGGGAACGGGTAGGCAACGCTGATCCCTGCCTCTCCAAGAAGTCCATGATCCTGGAAAACACGAGTCTTTCCAGACAAGCTACAAGTTGTCCTCTCTTGGGAGCCCAGGTGTCTTTCAGGTCTTAGGAGGCCTGAGTTTTGTCCAGTGCCATGCCTGAGAGGGACAATATCTCTTTCCTCGCTGTGCCCATCTGAGAGAGATGGTGTGAGAGCAGCCCAAAGGCAAGGGGAGGCAGGGAAAGGAGCAGGTAGAGTGGCATGGGATGGAGAGGACAGGCAGGAGGAGGTTTGGGACAGAAGTTTCAGAAGGGAAGTGAGGCAGGTTGAGGCAGTGAGGAGGACGGGAAGAGGAGAAGAGTCCCCATCGGAGGTTGTGCTCTGCTGGGACAGCGTTTGTGGGACATCCATGACAAAACCCCAGCCAGGGATGCGAGTGGGAGCACCGTGGGGCAAACAGGAGGAGAACAAGATGGCTCTCACCCATCTAACCATCTCTCAAGCCCAGCCTGGTTGCCAGCTGTGTCGGTAACCCCTAGATAGCGTTAAGTTACGAACCCCTAATTAGTACTGAGCAGTGCCCACTGCTGCTCCGCCGGACACTAACAGCAATAACGCCGGGTCTCTGCCTCCCCTGCTCCAGCCCAAGGGACCACCCTCCTTCCCCTTCACCATCTCAGCCTTACAATACCTCCGGCGGCATCCCAGGAGGAGCTGCCCGGCCAGCAAAGCCAGGAGCCCCTCTCTGCTCCTCACACCACATCCCACCTGTGTTCCCAGGTCCCAGCCCCTCTCCCAGCTCCGTTTAATGCCGGCGCACTCCGCTCTACACCCGTAAACCAAAGCAACACTGACCACAGGGCCTGGGCATTTAATTGTAGTTTGGTTTAGCTTAGGATTTTCCGAGTCGTTGGGAAGCGTTTTCGGAGCAAAGATCTCCAGCGGGAAGCACCTGCTCAGTTTCCCTGGTTCCTGGGAAGGGAGCAACCGCACGCCCCGGCCCGGAAAACGTTTGTGTGCGTGTTGGAGCTCTACTCCCTGAAGGCTAAAGCCAAGGGAATGACAGCAAAATGCAAACAACCTGGTTGGTTTTGCAGGAAGAGGAATTCAGTGCGTGAATAGGTGATGAGAAAAAGAAATACACAGGGATTGGATCCTCCCCTCCACCCCAGGCCAAGCTTTCTGCTTGCATGCCCTCTGCTGATCTCAGGGGACATTTTACTCCAGGTGGAAGCTGGGCTGGGGTCTGAGGTCACTGAATTAGTCCAGTCCCTTGCTCTGCTTTCCAAGATGGTTCATGGTGGCAGTGGGATGGTGCTCCTGCCACGGGAGGGGACGGGGAATTAGCTGGTGGGATGCAGAGGGACAGGGATGCTCAGGGGACAGGGAATTAGCTGGTGGGATGCAGAGGGACAGGGATGCTTGGGGGACAGGGAATTAGCTGGTGGGATGCAGAGGGACAGGGATGCTCCTAGAGCTTGTCCTGTGCAGGTGGCCAGGTCCCACCAGTATCACCTAGCATTTAAATGTGCGTTGAGTGTCAAAGTAAGGGCTGAAAAGCTGAATTTTGGTTACATTTGGCACGTGAAGTGTATGTAACAACTGGACCCAAGGTGAAGCACCAGAGCTGTGTGTGGGCAGCGAGGCAGGTCTCGGTGAAGCTGTTTCAGAAGGTTTTGGTCAGCAGCACTAGAAGTTTGGAGGCTTTCTGTCTGTCCCCTCCCTGCCCTTTGCCATGGGTGACATTTTATCCGAGCGAATAAGTAAGAGAAGCTGTTCCCAGTGAAGGCAGCACCAAGCCAAGGATTCAAGGGTTCCCAGCGTAAAGCACACGGGAATATTTTGGTGAAAACAAGTCAAATTAGCTCAGCCCCAAACTCTACTGGATGCAGCCGAGTCTCCGGTGCCGGCTGGGTGTGTTTGTGCCACATTCCGGGCTGGATTCAGGCAACCTGTGCCCAGCCATGCCGGCAAACCCCCTCCTGCCTTCCCTGGCACGTTGGGGATAACCAACGGCTGGTGCTCCGCAGGGAAAAAAAGGAGAAAAAGAGAGGGAAGTGTTGACACACGGAGCCTTTTCTTTCATTTTCTTTGGTGGATTGTACGCCTGCGGCTTCACTTCAGCTGCTGCTGGTGACATTCCCTCCCTCCTACGAGTGCCGTGAGGATTGGCTGACAAAGGCCGGGCACGGCGTGTGGAAGATGAAATGCTTCCAGTGTTAAACACTGCTGTTTCTCCCGCCTCAATGGCCGGGGACAGACTTTTGTCAAAGCATTACTCACCCATGGCTTTCCGCACCCTCCTCAGCCGTTCCTGAGGGATGCGCCTTCCCCAGGCAATATTTTGCCCCTCCCCCTGCTTTTTTCCAGACACCAGCAATCCTTGCAGCCGTTGCCTGGAAAGAAAGCCTTGAAACGCATCGCTGGCTTCCAAAAGCCCTTTTCTTAGTAGCCCCCCTTGTGCTTTGCCATTGCAATGCTCCCAATCCCGGCCGGCAGAGGCTCCGAGCTGGGTTGAATTTACAAGGAAGGGGGGCGTTGTGACGGGTAGAGATGGAGCAGAAATCTTCCTGGGGCTGGGGGGGGGGTCAGGTTTTAAAAGCACAATGATTCACCGAATGGAAACAGCTGTATTTGTGTCCACCCTGCTGCCCTGCAAAGCTAACTAAGTAAGGTGGGAATTTGCAAAGGATGCCCTTTTTTGGGGGATGCAGGAGGTTTTTAACGACTCAGGTCACTCATCCAGCAGCAGGATCCGAGGGGCTTCGTGTCTAGAGCATCATTAGCAACTCATGATGAGCTTCAGACAGCGGCAAAAGGAAAATAAGGAAGCCTCCCCCTGGCCCCGACTTGCTCCATCAGGAATGAGAGGGCCGGGTGTGTGGAGCTGTGAGACCAAAAAAATGCAAAATATCTATCTATATCTCCTTTATTTCAATGCCACAGAGAATCCCGTAGTAGGAAAGCCTTTGCCATGAAGCCGTAGGTGAGGCTGCGGGGTTGCGCTGCCGAGCACCGTGCTCCTTGGGAGGATGCAGGAGCTGGGCTCGTTAGGAGAACTAGCAATAAACATTGCTCTGGGAAAGCATTGAGATACCTTGAAATACAGCCCCAGACTTCAAAGGCCGTTGGTTTTGGTTTTGTTTTTCTTTTTTTCCCTTTAGCAAATAGAGTTGATGCTCTGGGTTGTACATACGGCCGGAGGAGCCCAGCTGAGCGGCCGCAAGGCCATCTGCTCCCTCCGTCTGCTGCCACCAGAGCATCCCCACTGCCCCTGCCGGGTCCAGCGAGGGGCCAGTCGGCTCCCCACCACCTCCCGCCCAGAAATTCTTCCAACCACATCTCTCTCAGGAGCTTTTGTAGGAGAAGAAGGCAAGAAGAAGGCTTCTTGCCTTCAGCCAGCTTTCCTTCAGCCAGCTTTCCTGGCTGGCCGGCCAGCCTGGCCCTCCGCGTAGGGAAGAGCATCCTTCAGGAGGAGGCTGCCGTGCCTCCCTGGTAGATGGGATTTTGTTTTACAGGGCACTAAAAGTATTAATGAGAGGAATCTATACCGTAACGTACATTAAAATGTATCTGGTGGTTTTAATCTACTGTGGCACCAGCCCAGTGCTCGGCTGCAAGGGAACAGGCTTTGTTCTCGGGCCAGGAAGGCGATCTCCAAGAGGTCAGGATGGGACATGGATGATGTCCTCTCTCCAGAACATCCCGCTGTGCCCAGTCGCTGCTGTGTAGGGCGATGGGACACGGGGTTGGGCTGGGGGTGACAGACATCAGACTGTGCAGTGGATGCTGTAAAAGGGACCAGCCTGTGCCATGTGTCCGAGTATTTCGTGGCCAAAAAAAAAATATACCTCCTTGGAGCCAGGGAGAGTTGTTGAGTTCCTGGGAACACAGCTGACCGTTTGTCGAGTCCACTTTAGAGAAGCTTTAGTATTAGTGTGTTTGTGTCTTTGTCACGGGCCAGCTTTGTCTTCAGGCTTACGACCAAAAAATAAGCTCCGCAGCCGTTTCCGAGGAGACTGGAACCACTAAATCCAATCGTTTTAACGATCTGACGCCGGACGCGTCCAGGTCGGTAGGGATGGTGCCACGGAGCATCACCCCCAGCCACCCCCGGGGCACGCACGGGAGGGGAAGCAGAGACGTGGAGCGGGTGGCAGGAAGGAGGGGACCAGGGTCTTGCCTCTGCCTCCCGGGGGGGAAGAGCAGACAGAAACCCCCTCCCCGAGCACCCCGAGACTTGAGTGGGCATTGTCCTTCCTATCCGACGCGAGATAATTGATGCTGACAGATATAGGGACCTGACCTATATAGGACGTAAGGCTGAGATCGTGGTGATGGGAAAGGGACCCCTCGTGTCCAAACCACCAGCCTGAGAGCTCTTTATTCGTGCCGCAAAGGCTGGCTAGCAAACACAATCGTAACACCACCCTTAAATGCTGATGTTAATAAGAGCAGGAGGACCGAAGCCTCCCGGCTGGAAGGAGAAGGGAGGGAGCCAGGTTGGGGACAGGGCAAGACCATCTCCATCTCCCAAGAGAGGGCATCTCAGTTCTCCATGGGCGCCAGAGTGAAGGGGAGAGGCAGGGAGGAGATTGGAGGGCAGGGAGCCAGCCCGAGGCCTTCACCCACCCAGTGCCTTGGAAATTCATGTCGAAGCCAAATCCTGACTGTTCCGTAGCACAGGCAAACGTCTCCGAGTCCAAACCCCCCCCAGGCCCACTCCAGGTGGGGAGAGGAGATATAACCAGTAACACCACCATCTTCAGCATTGCCTGAGCCTCACCAGCTTTTCCAGTGCTGGAGCAACCCGCCGGCACTGGGTGAAGCAAATACAGTTGTTTAAAGACCAGCCATTAAATAGCCAACTCCCTAATTTAACATCCTCAGTCCTATTCCTTCCCCTCTCCCCCTCCTCCCTTTCCCTTTTCCCCCTTCAGCTCGACAAGGGAACGGTGACCATCACCCCGCCTCCGGGCTCCCCGCTCCCCACCGCATTTCTTCCCGAAGGATCTCCGGAGGCCGCCACGATTTTCCTTTTCTGGCTGAATCGTTTTCTCCTGCATGTTTTGATGGCCCAAACTGTATTAACTGTAATTTTGTACCAAGAGTGACTGTCCGTTGGTTTAATAGAGCGTTAGTTATTGTAATAATTTATTGCCTGTCCGTAATGTATTTATTAGTTACAAAATGTTAATAAAGTGCCAGCTCTTTTCTAGCGTGAGAGGGTTTTTATTGTGTCTCCCTTGAGGGGTTTTATTGTGTCTCCCAGCTTCTCCAGCCCCTTATTCACCCTCCGTCTGCTCCGTGCACACGCGTGTGTAACACACACCCACCATGTCGGGCGCCTGGGAATAAGGAATTTGAAAAGGATATAACTCAGAGGTATCCAATTTTATGTAAGTATTTGGTGGGAAATTATTTTTTCTCCTTTTGTTTTTAAGTGCAACATCTTTACTGTGGTTTCTTTGTATTCCTTGACTTCTTGAAATTACTTTTCCCACCCCCAAGTCCCTCATGCCAATGTATCCATGTCCAACCATCCATGCTTTTCCTCCGGCGCTGGTGTCCGTCTGTATCCAGCTACCCTTTGGGCACTGGCCAGTCCCTCCCACCCCATCGCTTCCTCCAATATCTATTACAAATAGGGAGCTTTGGATTTCTTTGCCACCCTCTCTTCACCCCAACCCTGGGAGCTCAGAGGCAAAAAGGATCATTTCTGGTTCAGTTCAGTAAATGGCGCTTTCTCCCAGCCCTTCTCGGTAACACGGATCCTGCAGCACCTCTCCCTCCCTTTAAAGCAACCTTTGGGCCAGTCTGCTCTTCTGACATTTAAACCAAAGATCTTCCATTATTTGGGACATGAAATAGAAGCAAAGAACTGGAAGAAACCAAGAGGAATTTCTCCATAAACCTCAGCAAAGGAAAACTGTCCGTTATTCCGCTTCATACACCGGTTTCCAGGGATGTAACTCCAGCTGGACCCATCCTCGGATACATATCCCCACACAGCCCATCCTGCAGGTCACAGAATTATGGGCCAACTCCGAGAAGAACTAATGGCTGAGAGGGAAAGGATTTTTCTTCCTATATTTTTATCAGGGATTTTTAAAAACGTCCTCCGGGGTGCCTGAGGCTCGGAAGTCACCAGGGTTATTTTTCTTGTGCTTGGGATTTATCATTCCCCCAGGCGGGTGCTTTGTTTCAGCTGCTCCACCACCGTCAGCGCTTATATTTAAATATAATACATATAGGGGACAACAAAGGGGAAGAATAAAAAACAACAAAAAACACCCACCCAGATACTTCCCATGGAAATCTCCAGACCCAGCATTTCTGCAGCAGCCACAAGTCAAGAAGAGTCACATCCTTTTGTGGTGGTTTCCGTTTTCCCCATGAATAAGATGGGGTAGCTGGGGTTTTTTTGTGGTTTGGGGTTTTTTTTGGTTTTGTTGGGTTTTTTTTAAAAGATAAGGATCAAATGATGCCAAAGCTTTGGAAAGCTGGCATCCCTAGCTGCTCTTTGTCAAGGAAGCGCCACTGCAAAGCTGAAAGCCTTTCAAGATGGAATCAGACATCTGCTAAATTTTGCATGCAAGGCTACAGCTGAAGTGGAGCTAATAAAATGACTCACTAATAAAACATTCATGGAGAACTCCAAAATGTGTAATTGGGTCATCATTCCATGAGGAGACACGTGTGTTCTCACAAATCTTCGGCGAGTCCAAAGCCCCCCCTTTGCTGCACCTCCCAAAAACAAAGGGGGGGAGGTCTGGGGTGCTTTTTGCTGTGGGGGGGGGTTGTCACTGGCTGCCCAACGCCTTTGCTGCCCCAAGCACGTCTCTGCTGCTCCCAACATCCTGCACAGCTTCTCCAAACAGCCTGGTTTCCCTGTGTGAGGGGCAGCCAGGACTTGGTGAGGGGCTCAGGGTGGCAGAGATGGGTGGGCAGCAGCTTTGGACTCCACCAAGTCCCTTGCACCAGAAGCTTTGCCAGTTGGAGTAGTCAACTGGGTGGCTACCAGCAATGGAAAAAGGTCCACGGGCTGCCTCCAAAGCTGGCAGCAGGGAACGGCTTTTGGCTTATTCTAAGAGCAAGTTAATGATGGAGAGAAGTTCTTGAGAGCTCCTAGAGAGCCATCCGGGTCCTGTCCAGCTTCACACTAACGGCGAGCGCATGTGCCTGCCCGCATGGACACCCAGCAGCCGCTGGAGTGAAGCACTAAAACCTTCTGCTTGATGGTGCCCTGCTACGGCTGATCCGGAGCAGGACAACCTCACCTCCTCCTCCTCCTGTCCTTCTGTCCGCTCTCCACTCCCTTCTGCTAACAGCTTGCATAGCATGGGGGGAAAAACAGCTTTAGGTGGCTTTTGTCCACCTGTAAAAGGGCAGTTAACTCATAAAAACCAATATTACAGCTTTTTGAGATGTGCATCTGTTTATGCTCCTACTAAAGCTCTTCCATGGTAAAGCTTCCCCAAGCCAGGAACGCTCAGGAGAGCTGTGAGAGGCACCTGCATTGGTTTCCTCCACGCAGGATGTCTTAGCGACCACCCGGCCACCACCATGGGCTTTTCAAAGCCGGGCTGAACATTTTCCCAGGGGCAGAAGGGCCCAGCTGGGACAGGACCTGTCCCAGCCTCTGGCACCAGTCTTGCCACAACGGTGCCGCTCAGCACAAATACCCTTCTAGATGGGTCCATAGGACCACCCTGAGATGGCCAGAACCTCCTCCATCCCAGTTCCCATGCCCAGTGCCTCCCAGCTGTTGGCTGGTGCTGCCTGTCCATCCCTTATTTAGGCTCTACAAGTGATGCTTTGGGGGTGCCCAGCCCCTGAGGAGATGCAGGTGAGGCCAGAAAGCTGCAGCCCCCTTTCCCAGCTCCTCAGCCTCTGCAGGTGAGGAGAAAATGAGAGTTTAATTTTTTTCTGCTCTTGGTTGAAGCTTCAGGTGTCCAGCCCTGCTCCAGAGGCTCCACAGGGAGACACTGGAGGGAGGGGGGAAAATCAGCTGTATCCTCCAGCCTGGGATGAGAGCAACCCCCTGTTTCCTCCACCTTTGTAACCATCTCACATTTACCACTGTCTTACTTGAGAGATTTATTATTATTTTTTCCCCTCCTCTAAGCATTTCAATTCGGAAAGATGTTCTCCTCTCCTCTAACTCTCTCTCTCTTTCTCTTTGCCTTTCTCTCTCCCCTCTCCTCCCTCCGTGCTCCCCGTTGCAGAACCGCATGCACGAATCTCTCATGCTCTTCGACTCCATCTGTAACAACAAATTCTTCATCGATACCTCCATCATTCTCTTCCTCAACAAGAAAGACCTATTTGCTGAGAAGATCAAGAAGTCACCTCTCACCATCTGCTTCCCTGAATACACAGGTACGTGGCCAGGGCTCTGCCCGGCCTTACCCCCACCCACCGGGGCTGGGGGGGGCTGCGTCTCGCCCCAGAGGTGGGCAGGGGGATGGAGGGGACAGGGTGACTTTATTGAGTGTGCGGGGGGGCAGCAAAAGCTCTGCCCACCTTCCAGAGCTGTGGTGCAGCCCCATCACCCTGCTCTTGGGATGGAGTCGTGTCCTGCGCGCCGTCAGGTCTTGTGGCAAAGGTGCACCCCAGGCTGGTGGGACACAGAGATGGTCAAGAAAGATGGTCAAGATGAACGGAGAAGAGCTTTAGTGGATCCAGCCACAGGGAGCCATGGAAAGAAGCCTTGACTGCCCACCACTCGAGCCGTCCCCTTTGCTGATGGCTCCTGAGAAGGTCCTGCCGGAGAAGGTCCTGAGAAGGGTCCTCCAAGCTGCATCTCCCGCTTGCGTCCTCCCAGGAGAGCCCTTGTGCAGGGCACAGCTGGGGAAGGAAAGAGCCCCTTGGCAGCAGAAATCTGTGAAACCACAAGGAAATTGCACATTTCTAAGTGAAACCAACATGGCTTGGGGAAAAGAACAAAACCCAAGAAAAGGGGGTAAGACCAGATATCCCTTCGGAATTCTCCAAGGAAAAGAAAAAAAACTGGTTCTGACTCAGAGGCTCCAGCGTCCCCACAAATACCTGGATGTCTCTGAGCTACTTCACCCAGAGCACACCCACCCTGGACACCAGACCCTGGGGACGAGGGCGTCCCCCACCAAGACAGCCCCCATTCCCCTATGGCACAAGGGCACCAGCATTTCCACCAGAGGTTTTTAGGCTTCTCCACCATGAAAGCAGCAGGACTTTTCTCCCAGCCACCTGGTGGGACATCCCAACCTATCTTGCATGGAGTTGTACAGCACATCCTGGCTACTCCAGGGAGGGGGACAGCCCGGTGGCACCAGGCCACCTCCCCTCTCCTTCGGGTACTCACCGCATCGGGAAGGAGGGGAACCAGCGAGCTGGAAAAGGAAAATAAATCTCCAGATGACAGCAGCTCTTCCAAAGGCGATTTCAGGGGCGTAATTCAGGCTTTGTGGCTTCCCGTGAGGGACCAGGCGCAGCCG
>JAOXNH010000060.1:26379439-26390523 GCA_028566575.1 Bartramia longicauda | reverse complement strand
ACTTGGGTGGAGGGTTGGACTTGATGATCTCCAGAGGTCCCTTCCAACCCCATAGGATTCTATGATTCTATGATTCTTTGTGCCACTTGAGAGCACTTTCCTTCAAGGAGGAAAAAGAAAAGCACACAGATAATTCCCTACAGGAGCATCAGGCTGAAGCCTCACTTCAGTTACCTGACAGTGTTAGTTTTGGTGTGAAACACAAGAGTGGACTGCCACCAACCTGACCCAGGACGGAGCGAAATGCACTTATCTGTCCATGTAGCTTCTAGTTGTGTTTTTTTTCCCCTATTTTCATGCCAAATTACCTGGGTGACAGTTTCAGCATCCTCCTGATCAGTACTGTGCCGTTCCACAGAACTGTTCAATGCAGGTCTAATGCTGTCTGCACGCTGCAACGCAAACGTCGTGGCTTTAATACAGTGTGTGAAAACAAAAACAAGATATTTGAACCCATTCAAACCCTGCCCTCTGCAACCTCATGTGTTACGTTCGATTTAGAAACAGATAAGTTAGCAATAAACAAAATGCAGTGTTGAAAGAGACTTCTCTCTGCTTCCTCACACGCAAGACTCCAGATAACAGCGCTATCTGATGTGCACAGAACCAGAATTCAATATTCTTATTAACGGAAACATTGGCCCCAGACTGCTTTACTGAAGTCTGCTGTTGCTAATTAAGAACAAGGCATCATTTTGCCGACTACTTTCTTTGCAGAAAACCCTCCTAAGTGGCACAATTCAATTATCTGTCAGCAGAGAAATCAACTGGAAATGTTCTAAAGGCTCTGCGCAAGAACGACCGAGAAGAGCTGCTTTAACTGAACAAATATTTATCTCCAGTCTAGCAAGGCCATTTTCAATAGATTTTTGGCACATGACTGAATATACTGCATTGGCAGAGACTTAAACAAAGGAAAAAAACAAATCTCAAGTTTTTTTGTACTAGAATTTGGCACTATGGAGCATGTTTTGAGACTGTGGAAGTAAGCACTTCATGCATCCTGCAGTAAATCACATCACCGAGGGGCATGCCGTAGGGCACGGGTGATGGACACCATAAGAAAGTGAGTTATTTTAGGTGCACGGTCTCATAACTTACCTGTGTGGGGAAAGGTACCTGGATGCGCCCTTCGAGGATGTTGTCAGTGGTGATCTCTACAGAACGAGTCAGCTGCAGATCCTGCAGGACTAAATGATAAGGAACCTGAGGGAACATCTCCTGAATCTGATGGGCCTGGAGAAAACAAGGTTTACAGAGTCAGCATCAGCAGTAAATAAATGCGACCAGGTAAGTATCTCACTTACAGGGCAATATTTTGACTCCACTGAAGCCAACAGCAAAGCTGCCAGTCCTATAGAGGCACCACATGGTCCTGAAAATGTATGGTCCTGAACAGTGCTTGTAGATGCACTAAAGCTTCAAAAGCTTCCCAACCCTCTTTTTATGACAGATCTCTACAAAATTCACACAGGTCACTGAAAGCTAGATCAACACCCCAAAAGAGAAATAATGTCATTCTTCCTTGTCCCAGATAGGTTCCACACTGGTACTGGTAAGGACAAGCGGAATAAGTTTTAATAACCTACTCTCTCCAGCCAACCTGCCTACAAACCAGTTTAAAAGGGTCTGAAAGCTTAAGTCAATTAAACTGAGTTGTCAGGGAACTGTTCCTATTGAATTTCAAGTTATTTAAATAATATCCATATTAAAGAGATAAAAGTGAGAGGGCAGACAAATAATATGCTTTTAGAGGCCAACAGCTAGACTTCATTAAATATTAACATCTGTATTTTAACTCATACTGAAAGTTACAGGGGGATGGGAGTGGGAAATGAGAACAAGAGTAAGAAAAGCAGGATGGACAGAGTTTTGAGAGCAAAGGAAAAATCATGCACCAGTTGACAATGAGTTCAAACACAAGTAACTACATCAAACCTAACTCTCCATTGTACTAACCTCGGACCAAAACAACTGATTTAGTGTTTCAGCCTCTGATCTTTCCCTCAAAATACTTCCCCAGGTTTTCATTCAGTAACACAAAGGAGAATTTCACTTATTTTCTACTAAAACTGTGTAACACACTAATAGTTTGCTAACCTGGGCCTTCCCATTAAAGTAGGCATTTTAATATAAACTGCTACTGTACCTTTAACCATACACAATGCTAAAAAATCATTACTCATCCTTAACAAAACTCCATTTGTGTCACCGTGTCCAGTAAAAGAAAAACTAAACTGACCTTAGACAGAGAGTTCCTTCATATTTAACTAATAAATCATCTGCAACACCTTACTGCTCCCTGCCTGCCCTGCCTCAACCCCCCCAAAATTGTGGCCTTCTCCTGATGAGACTTCAACAGCGGTGAAGGTGATGTGAGAGATTTCACACTCAGAAAATTCCATCACTTTCAAGAGATACCTCCCCGAATATTTATTAACATGCTACAGCACACAGTACTTTAAGAACTCAAAGGAAATAGCACTTCTCAAACTAAATGAACCAAGCGTGTTTCGTGAGGCCACATCCTTCTCTTTTTGCACTACATTAGTGTGTTCTGAAGTCAACCAGCCTGGGATTTCATCCTCAACGCTCCCATCATCATCATCAATCATTGACTGTGAGAGGGAGAGCCCCATCTCACACTGACAAGACACTCAAAGAGAAACAGCTATCTTGGAGCTTAGTGCTATTAAAAATAGATATTAAAGAAAAAAAAATCAAAAGCTATAGAATGGATTTGATCAGTTACCACTTGACCAACAGCTGAATTTGTTGGTTACAGGCTCACAGCCTTTGCTACTGCAAGTTGTGAGTGAAGGTAAGTACCAAGAAAAAGCTAAAGAAGTTGCACTAAGCAAGCTGTGAAAAAGTCTGCCTATCCACACAGAAAGTGCGTGGAATTTTTCTCCCTCATTCACTTACTTCCAAGTACTACTTGTTCTTTTACATTTGCACATTTGAACCAACATATCGCCCCCACTTCTCTAAAATAAAGCTTCTCTCACTCCAGAAATAGCTTTCACGTAGCATCTAAACATTGCTTTGACTTCCTTCCCCTTTATGTTCTCCATCTACACGTCCCTCTCCCCCCCTCAACACAAATAATAGGAAGGTGCAAACTATTAGAGCAGTCTTACCATGGCATTAAGCTGGGAGTTGCTGGCTTGCGTGATACCGAGGATGTTTGTAGTATGCATCACTTCTACCGAAAAACTGGGCAGCCAGCTGGCAATTCGAGAGCCTAAGAACAAGAAAACACCAGGGAAGTCAAGCAAGGATACCAGGTTCTCAGGAGGTGAACTATTCTACATGTATTTTAACATAAATCTTCCTATTTCCACAAGGTATGTATGGGGAGCTCTGCAGAGCAATCCATCCCTAAGGTCTCCCAAACACAGAGATGGCTGGAGTAAATCAGTAAGAGCCCATACCATCTTCAAACACACTGTGGTTTAACAACCTTAGGGCCAGAAGAGGATCGAGAAAACAACACATCCTTGTTTTCTTGTCTTAACATTCCCATTAAAGGGACAAGTAAAATAATCCAGAGTCAAGTTCACTTCTGGAATACATGAGTAACTCCAGCAATTTTACTAAAACCAGGCCAGCTTCTAAACAGGTTGAGTCTGGTCCCAAAATGGGTCAAGCTACACGTGGTTGGCATCGCAGAGAAATTATTACTATAAAGGGACACAGAATAAGCAAACAAAGTGATTGCTGCTGCAATTGTGTGTGTCGGCTCAGAGTAGGGCACATGGCTGTCTCTCTCTTCCTTCTGTGTTTCCATGTAAATAAACACAGGGTTTGCTCTACGCCACTTCTCCTTCTATCCCCACAGTCATTTTGTGGGTCTCCAAGGCACAAGAGAGCACTGGAGAGGACAGCTATTTAAAAACCAGAGTGAGGTTTGAAACATAAATGTCCTTTGGAGACCTAAAGCACCCCAAAAGCAGGAGCCACACAAGAAGCTATCAGCCACTCTCAGTCTACCTAGAAAGGTCTGACCCTTCTCTGTCCGTTGTTCTCCTCCCACAGCCTCCAGAGATTGCAAAACCAGCACAGAGGAAGAATGGGTCACTACGTAAGTTTGCAGCATCTCAGCTACATCAGTGGGAGCTTCACAAGGGCAGAGCCCAAAGCTGAGTATCTGCACTCAGTGACACCGACTGAGAAGCAACAGCAACAAAATACAAATCTTCAAAAACCTGGGCAACCATGGAAGACAAGCACACACCGATACCAAGACTATAAAATTTTGGAAGA
This sequence comes from Bartramia longicauda, assembly GCA_028566575.1. Taxonomy (NCBI): domain Eukaryota; kingdom Metazoa; phylum Chordata; class Aves; order Charadriiformes; family Scolopacidae; genus Bartramia; species Bartramia longicauda. The sequence goes on along the minus strand of JAOXNH010000060.1, from coordinate 26,386,257 downwards.
TAAGCAACAGAAATGCCTGCACACACAGAACTCATGATGGCCTGAAATCACATCTGCTTTGTCAGTAGTTACAGCACTGAAGTCACTGGGACCAGTATGTAAAACCATTCTGGTTACACGATTCCACCTAAGAATAAGCCTCTGCAGACTTCTGCTCCTGACCAAGCATTGTGAGTTTCTTGTAAATTCGTGGCAAATGGACTTTTGATAACCCTAAGTTAGCTAGGGATAGCAGAAAGATCAACTTTCAGACTGCACTGCAGAGGTTTTTTTCCTCTTCAACTGTCACTGACTAACCAGCCACCTGGGAGCAAAACGTGACACGTGAATTTCCCATTCTGTTGGACATCACCACATGCAAGGAATAAATGCCAGCATTAAAGCTGCCCACCACAACAAATCAAGGAAAAAGAGGCACTTGTACAAGATCTTTCAAGAAATCTCTGTAGCTCTGGACAATCTCAGAGCCACTTATCTGAACTCTTGCAGAAGAACTGTAAGAAATACATGTTTCACAAACTCAAGTAGAGGCACAGATTAAGTTTCAAATGAAACATGGACAGAATTCCTTTCTACAGGAGGCTGTTCCCTTCGTTTATGTGGGCCCCGGGATCAGCTCTCAAACCTGCTTCGCTCACCGTCGAAGTGGAAGAAGTGATTGTGCTGGTTCAAGCGTGGTCTGCCTTCTGCTACTGCCACGGGGACCAGGTTCTCATCCAGATTTTCCCTTTGGTGATCCTCCCTCACGTGATGGCTGTCAGTGATATTCAGAGACATTCTGCAGGTGGGGCAAGATGTATCTTGTTCCAGCCAGGACCGCAGGCACGAGCTGACAGGAAAACAGTCACGTTATGGTGAGCTCACAGCGTTTTTCCAAGACATCAGTATCACGAGTACATCAAGCAGCTGTAGCATATTCTGTACAGAACATCCACCAATGCACAGGGACTGCTCAGAGATAATTTGCGAGGTACGCCTGACGAGCTCCTGATGACTCTGGCACAGGGCTCTTATTTCTTTCAGCTGAAAATACCCAAGTGTTCACTTTTTATGAGCAACTTAACACACTCTCCAAGTTTGCTGTCCCTCTAGCTCAGAAGGAGCAAGTTTTGCCTGGAAGGGGAAAGAAAGCATTTCTCTTCTTTCACCATCCCCAACTGAAACAGGACAAAAAAACAACCAGACAAATATTTAATATATATTGATACATTTTCATAGCAGTTCTGCCACTGTGATGTGGCAATGGTATCTCCAAAGTTTTTCAAGTATCTTTTCAAAAATATCAATACCCAAATCACCACCAAAGCGAGTACCACTCTGGAAACTCTCTAAACAGATTTATTGATACTAACCAGTGCTGTGCCATTACAATATTTACTTAATTCTGCACATTTGCTGTTTGAAATGCAGGTTTGGACACTCAGAGCTGTGCCTGCTTTTTGGTTCAGACTGGTATGTCCCAACTGGGGTATTTGTTTGGCACGTTAAACCTGATTTTTAATACGGGAGAACTGAATTTCACAGACCTGAACACATCTCAGTACTGTAACACATACTTCACGCTTGCAGGGTGGGGGTTTTTTTCCAGCAGAAGCTCTCAGAACAGTTGAGAAAGGTAGAGACGTACAAAAAGGTCCCATTTCCCAAATTGTGCATTTGCAAATGGAGCAAAGGCCCAGATGGCAGGTTTGGGTGACAGCAAGGAGAAATCCTCAGCTGTGGGACCACAGCACAGTCAAAGACACAAGCACCCTGCACAGTTCATCAAGTGAATATCTACCATCTTCCTTCCAAAAGCAGGAAGTTTCAACAGAGCCTAAAGGATTCAGACACCTACTCCCATTAAAGTTCCTTAATATCTAGGCACAGAGCTGATCTCAGCAATCATAGAATCGTCCAGGTTGGAAGAGACCCTTCGGATCATCGAGTCCAACCATCTACCCTACTCTACAAAGTCATCCCCTACACCATGTCCCTTAGCACTGCATCTAAACGGCCCTTAAACACAGCCAGGGATGGTGACTCCACCACCTCCCTGGGCAGCCTGTTCCAATGCCCTATCACTCTTTCGGTGAAAAATTCTTTCCTAATGTTCAATCTAAACCTACCCTGTTGGAGCTTGAAGCCATTCCGTCTCGTTCTGTCAACTCAGAATTATTCCGTTAAACCGTTTAAGTTGAGTTAATTCCATTTAACTCAGAATTCTCTCTGACTGTGACAAGAGAGAAGGATGGACCAAAGTACTTAAAGAGAAGTAGTAAACAAGGGAGTAAGGATAGAGGTGATGGAGGTGAAAGATAGGAAAAAGCCCTGAAAACACGTGAGAGAGTTCATTGTACATGATTCATCCTACAAGAATATGCAGAGGAGAAGGTGGAGCATGGCCCGTTTCAGGAGGCTTGAGGTACTTGAACCTACACTTTCTAGTGCAGGGCCTTGGGAAGGGAACTGAGGAAGAACTGTGTGGGAGGTGGGTGGGAACGCCTATCTTAAAAAGAAGGAAGGAATAGATAAGGGAAGTTAATGACATGGTGGCTCTTGCAAACCTAGAAAAAGATCTGAAGAGATAGTGCGCAGGAAACGATTGGTAAATTCTTTAACTGCTCAGGTTTCCTTTTTCAATTGATTGGTTACATTCTGCTTTACACCGGCTGTTTGAGTGGCCGGGCATCGCTGGACCTGAACATGGTGTTGCCAGTCATTATGGTGACCTGTAAAGCTTTTGAATATTTGTTGTTTTCCTTCAAACCTCTTATTTCTGAAATCATAACAGTCTCAGGTGTGGGTTTAGTGTGTGTTTCATTATTTTTTTCAAAGTAACTTTCTGTTCTTACTAGCGCAAACTTAGAAAATGATCAGAAATAAGTATCTTCATGGCTTAGACATGAACACAAAGAAATGCATGCAATCAAACCACATCCTAATTACCATCCTTTAAAAAATAATCTATCTCTAAAGGTCAGTCTCACGGGTTTTCTATTTTAATGTTGACATAATTAGATTCCTCTTAAAGATAGTTTTCTGATGGGAGTAAAGGCAAAAAACCACTGGAATCTGCCCTTATTGCTGACATGTCTAGACTACAGTACCCTCTGGTTGTCAAAGAAATATTTCGAGTTCAGGTGCAATTTTTCATTTACTGTTGTGGGTTGCCAGTGAGTAAGGCATTTCATAATAGCTGAGAAGCATGTAGACTGAGGAGTTTGTGATGATCGACAGAACAGCATAGTGTGAGGGGAGAAAGAAAGGAAGGAGGAATCAGAAAATGAATTTTCAGAATGACAAGACTAATGTGTAGAAATAAATATTAAAGGAGGTTCCTTTCCTTAATTAAATGCCTAAGGTATGACTTGTTTTGAGGCTGCTTGTAAACTGGTTCCCAAACTATTTAATTACTACTGTACCATTCATCTCACCTGTCTCAAAAATATTAATCATCAAATGGTAAAATATTAGCTTGTAGTAGGAGGGTAATGTCAGAAGCTGAAACTCCAGTTCATTAGAGATTCTGTCTCTCATCATGACCTTTTCAAGTGCATCCTAAACAACATAAATATAATTTTTTTAAGATTCTTGTCAATATTAAGAAATATGGGGATATAGATGTAAAGTATTATTGTGTGTGACGTACGCACACATCCATAAATACTTCCTTAGTGCCTAACAATGCAGGGATTGCTCTACAGCATTTCATTTAGGAGTCCATCTCTATGTGTAAATGCTTCTGTGAATCAATGAGAAGAAATTTACAATTCAGCAAAACTGTCTGCTTTGATGTATCACCACGTAACAAATGAATCTGCGGAATCTGGAGGGGTAGGTACTTGTAGTGGCTTTTTAGTGCCTCCTTCAGAAGGCAGTTCTGTAGGAGGTAGGTTTCTCTTGCTGCAGGAGAAAGGAGGAGGAGGTCTGGACCTTAAATGTCATAGGCTCCTGTTTGTTATGAGAGGTGAGTGACTTCATGGATGAAATTGTTAATAACTAGTTTGAACAGCGCAAACTTAAGAATCTGAGAAACCAAGGACCTCATTAAAGAACTGGGAAACGCGGCACGCTCTTTGCCTGGCATAACCTGAGGTTCTGAAGAAGGAGCGAGACTGACTCTTTTTTCAGCGGCGCTGTTTGCATACAGATGCTTACAGGCAGGCTCAACTGATAGGAAATGCTCTAAACGAATTGATTCCGCTGGGTCTCGGCAGGGGAAAGATTCAGCGTTTTTCATGCTGTTTCAAAAAGGCTGCTGTGTTGTTTTGGAGACCTGAAATCGGCACCGGTCCATCTGAAAATAATTGATTTGAGGTCGAAGAGGAATTCTGCTTGGTCTGATTCCTGCTTTTGCCATGTGGATGAAAAAGAACAAACCGCGAGTGAAGTTACAGGTTTAAAACTTTGTTTCCTGGGCTGCCTCTTCTTTTCTTTCCTAAGTCTGGTGTAGTTATTTTAAGTGAAAGGGACACTTATTGGTATTCAATGAGGTAAACATGGAAAGATTTCTCATAGGGCGTTTATATTTAAATGGTTAATTATCAGTGTTTCCCATGTTCTTGTACTTTGCCATGTATAAAAGGTTTTTAGACATTACACTTTCTAAATGGAACATTTTACGGTAGTTAATAGCTTCTTCGAGGAGAAGCTAATATTTGCATTCATCTTATAATTAATCTTCTGTATTTTACATAATACAAAATAATGTGGTACTTTTTCAGGCATTATAAGATACACTTTCAAATTTGCTTATTTAAATCAGTGAAAATTCCGAGCTTTTGGATCAAATGGTTTTTTTGTTTCTGGTGTTTGTACAAACCACTTCCCTTATTGCCATTGTGCATTCCAGGTTCCATTTTTCATTTAGGAAAATCTGTAGTTCTCACTTGGTGAAATGGCTTTTTTACTTTGAAATATGCACAACCCCAATAGAGAGACACCGCTTTTTGAGTCTTATGTTTTTAACAAGATTTCTTAGCAGAATAAAGCAACTCTCTATTTCTTAGGCAGTGTTATACCAAAGGTTCCTGCTGGATATAGAATGAGCTGTCGATGATATTAACCTCAACTGATGATCAAAGCAGAAGGGAGGGAAGCATTGGGAAGATTTTGGATAGTCTGAAGGGGGAAGATGCAGAGGGAAGCCTTCAAGCCATTCTGAGCCCCTTTTTCCTACAGATCCCAGCAGAAGCAGCTGTGGAGATTTAGGTGTTTCTGGCAGAATGTCGTGCCAGAGGAAGTCAGAGCCCAAACATCTTCTGGGAGTAGTATCTGTTTTTTCTATGGTATTTTCTTGTCTCAAGTGAGCACATTTTGGTTTGTGGATGGCATTTGGAAAAGCTTCCTTACTTTCTTACCCAATTAGTGCCTTTCAGTCTGTAATTAATAAAAAACAACTCTTTGATTTATTAGCTGGTGGCCACAAGTGCATACAAGTTATTTGGCCTTAAAGAATATTGCGAAGGATTCTTGTCTGTCATAAGACATGATAATAAAAAAGTACACACTGCTAAGTTCTTTTTTAATTACTGTGTTCACTAACAAAGTGTTGAAATAGAAAATCAGTGTTTTGGATGGATTTTTACCTTTTATTCTAGTTCCACTATGCTATATAGCTATAACTGTAAATAAATGCATCAATTTAAAAACATTTTTTAAATACTTTTCTACTATAAGTAGTTTTCATTCCTGTTGACTAGTAAGAGGAGTTCCAGTTGTTGTATGCAGTAAGAATTATGATTTCACTCCATTATTTATTCAGTAGGAAGTATTCAAAGAGGGACAATAACTTGCTCTAAAATTTTAGTCCGACGTGTCTGTATCATGCGTCTAAGGTGCAGCAGCTTCAAAAGTTAGTGTTTCAAATCTGGCTCATTTTAGTGACTGACCCTGAGGTGCATAACTTGTCTGAATAATTGTATGCAGAAACATGAACTGTTAGTTGGAGTTCAGGTAGAAAGAAAAAAAAAAAAGACATATCAGTTACTTTAAAACAAATATCATTTTGTTTTCTTGACTGAAGTTTAAAGAAACAGTTCTGTATTATGCATTGGTTGGAGAACTGCTACTTACTGAAGTAGGAATTTGAAACAAGCCATTCAAAGTGGCTGAGATACTTCAGTATCAACAAGATGTTAGAGGAGAATTTTTACTTTTCTCAGAGTGAAGCCCGAGTATTGCAGGGGCTGTGTCAGACAAGATCCATATGGGGACTGCAAGTCCATAGGGTGGGCCCAGAAAATCAGATCAGCTGAATCAGCTTTTCTCTGGGATTGGGTTGGTCAGATCCACAATTTGATGCTTGATTGATTGGGGAAGTGTTTGGTGGGGTTTTTTTTTTCCCTCATTCCTTTTTTTCCTTTTTTTTTTTTTGGTGTGTCTGTAAAACCTCATTCCATTTTATAAATGTTCATTTTAAACCAAGTTTTACTTATCAATATATCCAGAACATTTAATTCTTTTTTCTTTTTTGGCAGATAACTACTATATTTGGGATAGGAAGCGATGTAATTTTAATCTGGTTGACTAATAGTGTAGTCATATAGTTCAGTGAAAACACTACATTGTTTGTTGAATTATTGCAATGCAACATTCCAGCTTTTACATTGACCCACTAAATTGACTGAATTACATTTCAATACCTTGAAACAGGTGTTGGGCTATTCTGAACTTTCCAGTTTTCCAACATAATTGTTCAAAGGCTGCTGTTTTCCTTCTGTGCAAATTCTAAAGTTGTGGTTGAAGTGTGCAATGCTGAAGTTGTGGGGTTTGGTTTTCTGAGTAGCAAAGCAAGTGTTTGGCAAGTGTCAACTTCTGGAATTTATCTCGTTACC
>JAOXNH010000060.1:26011415-26025981 GCA_028566575.1 Bartramia longicauda | reverse complement strand
TAGGTAGACCCACTTTGGTGGAGGGTTGGACTTGATGATCTCCAGAGGTCCCTTCCAACCCCATATGATTCTATGATGTGGGGAAGGTGTGGATGTAACCATGGTTCAAGCTGCATCTTGTGTGTATTCCAGATACTGAAAGACACTTCTCTGCAGAAAGTGAAGCGGAACCAGAGCTGCCTGGAGCCCTGCCTGCGTCAGCTGGTCTCCTGGCTGGAGTCTGTCGTGGTATGGAGAACTGCGTGGGCTTTCTGCCCTAGTTTTTTTGTCTTCTCCAACGTCTGCAGTGAGGGTCCAGCCTCATTAGACGTGTAAATAGACCCCTGTGACCGGCTGTTAATGTTGGTGCTCAGGAATGGCTGGGGGTTGCAGCATCTCAGTGGAGCATGGTAGCTCCCAGGCTCTGAGTACATCCCACTGAATGCCAGGACATGGTTATCATCCATGAGGGGCCTCAGGGAGCTGATGGATTCACTGCAAGGCAGTGGCAGATGTCTTTACCTTCTCAGTTCTAGTCAGAGATCCTGCTTAGTCCTATTCTAGGGTCTTTGTTTTTTTATCCTTTGGGGGAAAAAATAAAAAGCTGTGAAAGCCTGTCTTTTCTGAAGGCTTGTGCTGAGGTTTTGTAGGGATGATACTGCAGATAAATCCAAATCCCACTCTGCCCTGAGCTGAGATCTGTGATACCTACTCAGCATCCCGGTGTCAGGTATTAGGTCTGTGTGTGGGTGAAGTGTGCTGGAGTGGGTGTTTTTAGCATTCAAGAAGAGATGGGAGAGTGTCCTCAGATTTTCTTTCAGAGACATTTTGTTTATTCATCACAAAGGTGTTGATTTTTGTGTTGGTTTTTTTTTTTACACGAAAAGGCTTAATTCTGTCTGGTTTCAGCAGTAATGTTGTAAGAGTGGGAACTTTCTCCATCGTAGGGAAATCTGATGAGCTGCTGCCTTTAAACCTGTATACTATATGCTCTGTATCCAAATAAATGCAGATTTCTTCCAGAATTCCTGTGGATGGGCCTAAGGTCCCTCAGTATTTCATACCACCTGCCTTCCTCGAGACTCCCAACCTGGTTTTGACACCCCACGGCTCTGTAGGATTCCTATTTGAGGAGGCTTTGTCTCCCTTGCATCACTGAGGTACCAGGTTTAGCTCAGCTCCCTGTGTTGAGAGTCCTGTCCAGAGTTTGAAGGTCAGATCTTCCATATAGTTTCCCACTGTTTCACTCCAAGTTAAGCTCTGCTTTTCAGCAGGGCTGTGGTGGGAGAGGAATCTCTGGACAAGCAGCCAGAGGAGGTGAGCACACCCTCAAAGGTGAATGTGCTTTCCAGTGCCTTTGCAGCCAGAGAAGTAACCTCTGCTCTGGCTCAAAGGATGACCACCTTCTGTGGGGCTGTGATGCCCAGTTTTCCAGCTGGGTTTCCTTCCTGTGGCAGCAGGAGAGTGACCTTGGCTACCTTCTGTTTCAGAACCAAGAGGACAGCACGTCCAGCAATCCCTACGCTTTGTCAAACTCCGTAACGCCCCCCTTGCCCACCTTCGCCCGGGTCTCCAATGCCTATGGCTCCTACCAGGACTCTAACATCCCATTTCCACGGACCTCTGGAGCCAGGTTCTGTGGCGCAGGTTAGCCCCATCACTGATACATTACAGCTCCCCGGGGAATGGCCCTCTTAATGTCTCGGGGGACACTTCCTGCTGAACAAGAGGAGGCTTTGGTCACTGCCATGCAGTGAATAAGAAATGGTATTAAAGTATCAATGTGATAAATGTATAGATAATGAGACTTGTTAGCAACTCTTGGCAGGTGGTGTTGCATGTGGGATTTTAGGATTTGGAAATCCAGGGCTTGTCGAAGAGATGGCCTTTGGCTTGTGTATTCCAGAGACAGACCTTTTGCAGAAGACTGGGAATAGCTATTTTCCTTGCCTAGTTCTCTCCTACCAGCATCAAACCGCTGGACATATTCTGGCTCTCAGTCTTCACAAAATTACTGTGATTTAGGATTGAACTTACCCCTTGCTGAAGCCATGTTCTTGTTACTAACCACTCTTTTCTCATTCTGCACCCTTTGTGTTGTCCAAAATAGCTTTCCCCAGGTCATGGGGAAACTTCTCCTAAGTTGGAGGAGGGGGTACTATCCACGTCCAGGTTTCCAGCTGAGTGTGAGATGCAGAGATTGTCCTTAAAAAACAGGCTAAGGTCTGGGGAAGAGCTGCTAAGTTTCACTGAGCTGTTTCAGATGCAAACCTGCCTCCTCCAGACCTGACCATAGCCCAGCTTGAGCGTGTTTTGAAAGCTGCTTTTCATACAAGCCTCACTGAATTCCCCACAAAAGTAAACCAGAGTAGTATTGCATTGAACAGGCTCCGTGAAACCTGCTAAGTCTTGAAACCCTTGCAGGAGTGGGTAGCTGAAGACGCTCGAGATGCTAAGGGTACTGTGGAGGTGGCTTCAGATGGTTTGGGTTGTCCTTTTGAAGAGAAGAGTCGTACCAGCTGCAGTGGTTTCTCTGCAGAGCTAAACATCTAAACGCTTGCCTCTGGAGTATCGAAGTCCCGGTGAAGAGTTAAAACATGAGTATGTGTTTGCTCATTTTGTTTCACTGACTTTTCTCCAACATCTGTAAGCCACTCGAGGCAGTGCTTTTAAGACAATCATCTCAACAAAACGTGCTCTTTAAGGGGTTTGCAGGGAGTAGATTTGGGTTGAGAAAATGAGATTGTCTGCTTGTAGTTGAAAAGCGCTCAGAGTAGTGGATAGGCACCCAGACCCTTGACTCTACCTTAAATGACTGGATTTCCCTGTATAAATCCTGGGTGATCTGCTCCCCCTGGAGTGATCTTTATGCCGTGTCCTGTCTCTGCAGGGTACCTGGTGTATTTCACGAGACCCATGACCATGCACCGTGCGGTGTCCCCGACAGAGCCCACCCCCAGGTGAGTACCCTGCCTGGTGTTTGAGGTGTTCTGCTGTCACAGGCGGGAAGGCAGAAGACTATCATGTCCTATGCTGGAGCTACTGTCCCTCAAAGCACTGACCTTGAGTGTTAGCTGTGCCCGTGACACAGAGAGCCTGGTCCCTTATGTCACTGTCCCTCTGCAGACCCCTTCCTTCAACGCACCTGAGATGTTTCTAGCAGCGTGGGTTAGTGGAGATGTCAGTGTGAGCCTCCAGGGCAATTTGGTGGGCGAAAGCTCCTGAAAGTGCATTCCCTTGTTTCCAGGTCCCTGTCGGCTTTATCGGCGTACCACAGCGGCCTCATCACCCCCATGAAGATCCGCACGGAGACTCCAGGCAACCTGCGTTTGTACAGCGGCAGCCCGACTCGCAGCGAGAAGGAGCAGGTCTCCATTAGCTCCTTCTACTACAAAGAGAGGGTAAGTACCAGCCTGAAAAGCTTTTCCCAACACTTCAGCTTTTGTGATCTCTATACTCCTTTCACATAGCTGTGAGTATTGCTGGTAACAGGAGCTTCCTATTCCACTCAGGAAGGTATCCTTTTACAGGCAGCTCTGTAAAAAGTGTCACATGGATTTATCTCTTCTTTACCGTAACTTCTTCACTGATCCTCTCTAGCATTTGACCTGCTTGTTTTGATATCTCTCTACACTGACCATCACAGCTTCCTTCAGTGCATTACACGGTCTCCCTTTGCATTGCATGGGGTTAAAATCTCACACTTAACAAGTTGTAGTCTCCAGATAAGTGCGTGTAGGCAGTCCTGCTTTTCTCAGTGCTCCCTGATATCTAGAACTGCAAGGAGTTGTGGTTTTCTGCAGCTCACTGACAACCTCTCCTGGATTATGGGGTATATTGGGTTATTTCTGTTACAGGTGTCTCTTTCAGGGATATGTGCCCCTTTGGACTTCTTATTTAAACAAACCCCATTCTTACTTGATTCTCTGAAGGTCTTCCAATCCCTGTACTTCTGGTTTAGGTGTAGGTCTTGCTGTCGTTGCTGTTCACAGATAAGGCTTTGGAGGAGAGAGGGGTTGTTTCCTTCTGGGATATAGTGGGTGAGGAAGACCCCTTGGTAACTGTAGGGTGGCCTTAGGGGAGTTCTGAAGCAGCTGAGGGCCCTGAGTGCCTGGAGCAGATGCTGTGGGAGTAATAGGCTTGAAAAAATACAGGAAGCTTCCACTGAGAGCCTGAGAATTCAGGGCATTTGAGCCGTTTCTCCGTTGTCCGTGTGGAGGCCACACATCCGCTGCAGCAACGGAGAGCTTCCAGGTACCCCAGGGAAAGCCAAGAACTGTCTGCGCTCTGCTGCAGCGGAGCTCGGGAACTCCTCTCCCAGGAGCAGAGGGAAAGGCAGAGCCACGAGCTCTCATCCTTCCCGGGCACTGAAAGAGGTCTTAATTTTCCAGTATCCCTGGATATGACAGTTGACCCCTGTGGGGTTGTGTCCTGCTTATGTGACACGAGTTAGTCATTACACCTACCAACCATGGGGATTGGTAAATCTACACCATCCAACCTACCCACCTACACCATCCAACGATGGGGATCTGTCCCCACCCCAAGCTTTGCCTCCCTACGGATCCCGGAAGACTCTTGGAGTCCCTGTTCTAGTGGTTTTTTCCTCACACTTCTTTTTGATGAGAAGAGAAAACGGTGCTGCCTGGGGTGGGAATTACAGCCTGCTCTAGTCTTTGCAGGAGAGTTTCTTTAAAGAGCTACCTCTGTCCTCTGCAGCGTGCTTGTCTCTGACACACAGCTCTCTAAAAGATGACAGACAAGGCTAAAAACAACACCTGGAAGCAGCTTGGTGCAATTTTAGGTGACCCCTCTCCCCAGCCCTTGTATTGATGGCGAAAAGGTTTTTGTCAGGGGGGAAAAGGAGTCGAGAGAACAAAGTGTGTGTGTAGCCATGTCTGCTGAGAGCCAGAGAAAATTCCTGTGCTCCCCTTCCCCCTGCCGAGCCATCCCTTCGTGGGCTGGGCTGGAAGAAGCGTAAGGGCCCTAGGAAGGAGATAGTTTGAATATTTTTGCAGATGAAATAGTTTAAAAAGGCACCCAAAAACCTGTATCCCGCTTCAGCAAAGGTTTTCTGATTCTCCAGGAATCGTGGCCTCTGTTAGATCAGTGCTACATATTTTTATGTCATTTCATTGTGAGGATTGTAAAAAGCCTAGACTCTGAGATCTAGTTAGCCTCCCTGCTCCGAAGCTTGGATTTTATATTTGCCTTAAATAAAAATGGAGATTTTGGGTGTTAAAACTCTCACGTCACATAACTTCAGCCCCAAAACTGAATTTGTCAGCAATAACCAGGTATTTAAATCCCATGTAGCAACAACTGGCGTCGCTACCGTTGGAAAACAAATGGAATTTGCCTGTTGCCAGACAGGAAATTATGTCGTGTTCCTGTAAAGGCAGGGGGGCTGCTGAACCCAGCGGAGATCTCCTTAGTAAACCAAAATGAAACTAAACCTGGCACTGAGCCTTTCTGTGCTCGTTTAAATGTGTGTATTGATATATATATATACACACAGACACACATACATACATATATATCTTTCTCACTTTTTATTCACACATGCACACTCCTTTCTTCCTCCCTCTTTTTCACTCAGAAATAACCCACTGAAGAAGAATAGTCAGCAGAAAGAAGAAGCTGTATCTGTACTGTGGCAGTGCCACGACTGTTTCAAAACTGGATTTCTCTTAAAAGAGAAATTTTCATGGAAATTTCATTTCCATGGCTGTGGTGATTTTTTTTCCCCCCGCAGTTAAAGGGTTGTGCCAGTGGGGACCTGGGGAGAGCTCAGCCTTGCCTGAGGGACAGCTGTACACAGGGGTGGTGGCTGTGATGTCCCTGTGGGTCCCATTGGGGAATTCGGCAGGGCTTGGGAATCACTGCTTCCCAGGACACCCCTCAGGCTTTGCTGGGTGCCCACCTGGTTGAGACCTCTTGAACTCACAGCACATGGGGGCATAGGCTGGCAGGAGTGGCTGCCATTAGGAGAGCAGGACTTCCTAGAGGACTGAGCTTAGTTTTCCTTCTACTAATCCCTTTTCTCCTTTTCTTGTGAGACCTGGTGGAGGAAAGTGTAGCGTGAGGCTGCAGTCTCCTCCTGGCCCTGCAGCCAGCCCTTGGCTCCCTGTCTCTCCCAGTGGTGAGACACAAAGGGAAGGCAGAGGCTTTCAGCCAGCACGGCTGATGGTCATCAGGTGAAAATAAATGTAAAATACATTGCACTCAACACAAATAATCCTATTCTTCCCCTTTTTATTGCGTTGACTCTTACAGAACTATAACAGAATATTTTTATTCCAGTGAGTGCACGGTAATGTGCTTTGAGAGATTCCATTTCTTGTTGCTGTAATATTGTGCTGAGTAGTTAATGAAATGTCTGCAAGGTCCTGATGAAAGCCTACTTTGGAGCTATTCTGCATGGTCAATCACTGAATTCGATTGCTTGCTCAACCTGAATGAGCTCCTCAGCCCATAATGGCAATTTCCACGTGGCCCTGCCGAGTAGCAGGGTCTCTACATCCCTTCCAATGTCCTGACACGTGGCTTTTATTGTTTAAAATGACAGTGAACGGTTACAGCAGGTTCCAGTGAACGAGGTCCTGGAGGATGCTGGATGTTAGAGGGGATGTCTGAGGAAGCAGGGGTGGTTTGTTTTTGGTTTTCTGTGCCGAGGCGCTGGGCAGCTGTGTTAAAAACCGTGCAGTTTGCACTTAGCTGCCTTCCTCTTCAGCCAAGAGGAGTGAAACCGGTTAGAGTGGGAGCCTGGCACGTGGGGCACACCGGGGTGTTGTCCTCTGCTCTGCTGCCAGTTCGTGGTGAGAATGAGGTCCCATCGCTGCAGTTCAGTGCTGCTCCCGGTAACACCACTCCGGGTGGAAGACTTCATTCCCATCCGGGGTTGCCGGAATCTCCCACCGCAGCTGGCGTGGGGCACAGGCACAGCAGCCCCAGCTTTGCCAGGGCCACAGGTGATGTTCCACAGCCCAACGGTGTGCGGATGAAAGGGAGGGGGGAGATCTTGGTTGGCAACTGCTCGTTGTGTAACAGAACCATTGGGAAACGGTATCTTTAACTCTGCTGGTTCAGGGCACTTTTCATTTCGGTTTTATTTACCTTTGTCTTTAATTTTCTTGGTGTCTTTCTTCCCTTTTCCTGGGTATAACGTTTTCACACACAGATGTCTCCTCGCTCTGCCCGGCGACGTTGGTCCATACAAGCAATTAACGACTTCCCGGTACTGTGCGCTGTGCTAATACTGTCCTTGATATAACCCTGTCTTCTGCCCAAGGGCCCAAGAATAAAATGCCACCTGCCTGCCTTTGAGTAACCTGCACAGAGGTGGGGCGCTTGCCTGAGCTTCAGAAAGAGTGAGCAGATGTCTAAGTGGACAGGAGCTGGTTTGCAGGGTACAGATAGTGACCTACAAACGTGCCTATTTTAGCAGTTGGGGAAAGGATGCCAAGGGGTAGTTTGAAGTGTTAAAGGAGTGATCCAACCTCTTAGAAACAGAGAGTGCACAGCAGAGGAGCTGGATGATTCTTACGCGGCGTCGGCCAACTGATGAGACTGAGGTTAAAGCAGCTCATTTCTGAAAAAGGTGGAGCCTGGTTGGAGAGGGAGGATGACTGAAGAGCTGTGGGAGAAACAAACTGGTTGAGCTGCTGACAACGATCTGTCATCTCATTAAAATGAGTGCAACTGCGCTTGTAAAGCCTTATTTCCTGGAGCAATAAATAGAATTTCTCCTTAGTTTGTGATCTTCTCCCAGCCCTCAGAGCCGCACCGCCCTGTCTTCAGTTGGGGTGGTTGCCCTTCCAGCCACCCTGGCAGGCTCTCCCTCCTCCTGGCACCGGCCCTTCCGAGGCTTTTTACAGTCCTTTTCCATTACTCAGGTCCATGTGTCACTCAAGCTTGAACATCGTTCGTGTGAACGTCTTGATGGTATCGGCGTTGCTCAAGCTGTGCTGGAAATTTGGGCAATTATTATCTCATCGCTCATCTGCCAAGCACAGGCGAAGCTTTGAAAACTCCATTTCAATTTAAAGATGATCTCTTTGGATCTGTTTTAGTCAATGTCTGCGTGAACAGCTGGTTTTTCACAGCTGCTGTCCTTCTTGCTCTCCCTTCATAAGAGAGCAGGGAATAAAACAGAATCCCGTAACACCTAATTGAACTTGGTATAATAGGATCAAGCCTTCCTAATTACAACAGCTCTAAGACTGTACTCGCAAATAATAGGTGAAAGAAACCAGAAGTAATTTACTTGACTCCATCAAGGCTTTTTGCAAAGAGCTAATAAAGAAATGTGAGCAGCGGAGGCAAGAAATGAAGTTCTGTCTTGGATCAGGAACTGACTGAAAGAAAGAAGGAAAACCAAGCGAGGAGCTTGCCAGCTCGTGGTGTGGCAAATCAGGGCGCACGAAGGGCCAGACTTTAATTCCCTCACCACTGGCGTGGAAGGAGGATAAAGTTATAATTTTGGGTAACGTGTACTTAAAACTGATATATGGGTTAGTCCAAGCCTTGAAGGACTGGTTGTGTTTGTGGATAACCTTTGGAAGAGGCTAATCAACACTCGCTAAAGTGAAGGCGAAGAGACAGGCGTGCATGAAGAGAGGTGTGGGTTATTCATGCAGACCAGATGCCTGCCTTCTGGAAGAAGAGGTCGACGTTTTCAGGGTGCTCAGGGAAGGAAGAGCTTAGCAAGTCTAGAAGAAGGAATAATTCCTCCTCCTTTCTAGATAACGACTAGCCTCCGATTCAGAAATGCCTCTGCTTCCGGGCAGGCGCCAGCTATTAATTGATGGAAGCTATAAAGAAATATTCCCGCTGTGGGGCACTTGATTCAAAAGGGCCTCAGATTTGTTAGTCCCCTTTGCGGAAGTCGCCTGGTGCTGTGGGAGATGCTGGAAAATAGTAAATGTTGATTATTTTGAAGGGAAAATCCAGGCGGTGCTGCATGACCCGTGTGGGGGAGCTAAGTCTGTAGGCAGGTGTTCAGAATGAAGGAGCACAGCTTTCTGCAGGGAGGCAGCAAACCTTTAAATTTTGTTTAAAAAAAAAGTATTGGAAGCAGCTTGAACCTGACACCGAGCAGGTTTAACTCTTTATTTTGTTAAATGCCTTATTGCAGCTTAATCTTTGGCATCCAGCCTGTTCCCTTCTGTTCACAGCCCTTCCCTTTGCCCTGCTGGCACCGGTTTATACCCGGAACCCTGAAATTTTGCTTATGCTTCTGCGAAACAGGCACTTTACCTTTCCCCCATGCCTCTTACCAGCCCTGCCTGCCCGAGCAGGACCCAAAGGCACACACCTCCAAGCTGTTGGGCATCCTTTCCGAGCAGGCACGCCGGCCTCTGGTAACGACTGCTGCCGAGTATGCAGCGACGGTGGTTGCTACGAAGCAGCCGGTGGCTTATTCTTGGGCTGTCTGTTTCTACGTGTAACCCATTTACCGCCATCGTTATCACCTCCGATTGCAGCAAATTGCAGCCTTGGGTTATGGTAGTGCAGGTGCAGGCTGGCTTTTTTTTGGTTTTTAAGTCCTTATTCAGTGCTGTTCCCCGCTGTCACCTCCGACCCCATGATTGTCATAAACGCTCTGGTCTCTTTCCTTCTGGTGCTCTGAGGAACCGATGAGTCTTAATTTGCTGTCACTGTAGCTGTTTCCTTTCTTTTCTTCCCCTCCTTTAAACTCTCAGGAGCAGCTGGGTAGATGCAGTTCCCCTTGGCATGGATTCTAGGCTGCAGAAAGAGCTAGAAATGTCAAGGGCGGCGCAGAAGACCTGTGTCTTGGACCTTCAGCTCTCAATAGTTAGCTTGGTGCACGCATGTTGACTTCTGCTTCAGCTCCCACCCTTACGTTCCCCGCTCCTGCTCACGACCTGTGCTCCAGCCCCTAGGAGGAGACATGGTTTCTCTTCCACCCTAATGCCCCTGAGCTTCGGTGGCACCTTCCCGTGACACTGCAGTGGGAGCTTCTCCTGGGAGAAGAGGTGCAGTAGAAGGGAGAGAGGAACCCTGTGGTGGACCTTGGCCAGACAGACCACAGCTAGAGCTCTCCTTGGTGTAATCCCTGTTTAAAGCACTCAAACACTGCCTGGTGGAGAGCTACTCCTGTAATTAACGCCAGCAATGATTTGGTTCAGAGTGGAGTGTCTGCCGTCAATGGTGATGAGCTTTACCTCATCCATGATGGTTCCCATACTTCTGATCCTAGTTTTTTTTCTGACACTTTGTTGTGTAGCTGAAGCAAACCTGAATTGCCAAAAACCAGACATGTTTAACGGTGGCTGTATATGTGGCTTTATGAATTTCTTCTGTCAGGGGCTGGAAGTAGCATCCATGGAAGTGTAGTACTGGCAGGACATATGGCCATCAACTGGACTCTCCTCCAGCAGCTGCACCAGTAAAGAACAAGGGCTTCCCTTTTCGCCAGTAAATAGGCAGTGCTAAGAGGAAGGAAACAGGACAATTTTGTTGTTGAGTCCCAAGTTTTCCAGGGGTTCTGATACATTCAGTGTCTCCATTTGTCTGGTGATACGCTAACAGCAAGCAGGGGAAACCATTCGTGGGACCTCTCTTCCATTCTCATCTTCATTTGTTGTCATTTCTCCTTAAAAAAAAGAAAAAGAAAAAAAGTGACTGAATTACCTGTGGCAAGTGATCTGTGTTGTCTGTGTTCCTAGTCCTTGAAATGCCTGTTGGGAGGCTCCTTCAGTCTGCTCCTCCAGAGGGCAGGAGCAGGTTGAATCTGTTCCCGGTGATGGGGCGGTGAACCTTCCTCTGTCAGAGGGAACCCCTCATCGGCTGTGAGTCCTGGGGGCTTACAGATGGTCAGGAGGTGGGAAGCTGCTCTCCAAATTACCTGCTGAGCTCTAGAAACCCTTAGGGGTAGACCTGCAGTTCTGCATCTGCAAGCCTGGCTTCACACGCCTGCTCAGACACAGCGCAAACAACAGCTTTTGATGGGGCAACGTTGTGAGAAACCTGGTAGCCCTTCCCAGGATGAGTGCCTGAGCTCTTCTTGCCCTGATGGCACGTCATGGTGCTGGGGCTCCCAAGCTTTGCTCAAGTATCATTTTTGGCAACGTCAGCAGCTCCTGGCTGCACAGCATTTGGCCACCCTGAGGAGGAATGAGGTACGGGTGCCGCTGTTGTTTGGGAACCTTGCTGTAATCCAGGCCACGTCCTTCAGCATGGCAAGGGTAGGTCCATTTTTAGGTGTTATTAAGAGGAACAGTCTGCCCAAGGGTAAGAGATCCAGGGCTGGTCCAGGCAAGCGCCTTGATTAGGAGCTGATGGGCTGAAGAGGGTTTGATCTCCCACCCCATCACGTTCTAGCCACCTTCCTTAGTGCTTGGGTGGATTTGGCCTTGAGAGAACGTGGCAGAGAACAGAGTCAGCCAGCTTTTCCAAAGCACTGAACCCTGACAGCCCCGTTCCCACCTCTGGATGGTGGGCAGCATGCACCCTCTGCTCCTCTTCACTCTGGGGAGCGGTGGAAGGTCAGGAGAACTGTGGTGATGCCTGGGGAAGCCCTGGAAAAATCCTCCTTCAAGTCTGAAATGCCTTCTTCACTTACTGCCAAGCCCATGCTTGAGCCTCGGCCACCCATTGTGTCCAGAGCATCTTCAGGAGCACGTCCTTTTTACTTCTTGTGACATTATTATGCTCAGTGTGGCAGGACCTCCTCAGTGCCTTGGCTTCAGCTAGGGCCAGGCAGGCAGTGAAGGAGGAATTAATTTCTTAAGGTCCTTAGGGTTTTTTGAAGGGCATTTTGTGTCTCTGATAAGCCTGCCCAGGTTCTCTGAAGGAGGACTGTGTGATCACGATCAAAGGCAGTTTGGTGCCCAGCCGTCCCAGAGCTGGCTTCACAGTAGAGGTGACCCTGCTTGAAGGTCCAAGGCCTGCCCTTTCTGTAGCCCAGCCTGCTCTTTAGGAGCACTAAAGGCTGCTTTGCTGGCTCCTTCATAGTTAGCATTCTCCTTCGGTGTAGGAAGCTTCCCCACAAGTGCCTCAGGATGCTCTCCATATCTTAGTATGACCAGGAGAAGCTTCTGTGTCAGTGAGGGGACACGCCACAGGGGAGCAGCATTGCAGAGCCTCCTTCCCCATGTGCCCGAGCCCGGCCAGTGCTTCCCTCTGTGGAGCTCCAGTGCCTTCTTCCTGTCATTCTCCTGCACATCCTCCTGTCCCTCCTCCTCACCCTCCTGGAGCGAGGAGCTGGAAGAGGCCAGGATACCACCCAAATGCTCTCCCGTGTCACATACAGCCAAGGTAGCTTTATGCAGCTTGGCCTTAAAATTGCCTCCGTGTTTATTACCGGGAGTATTTGGGAATCTTGGCTTCTCAGTTTTGTTCCCTTGTGTTGATTCCTCTCCTTCCTTCTCCCCTTGACCCCCTCTTATGTCCTGAGCCAGCCGTAAGTAGCCGTGAGCATGGTAGCTAAGGATCCTTGCTAGGAAAACTTGGGCCCTGCTTTATCATCTGCCAATTGTTTGGTGGAAGCTGTTGATAAAGCAGGAGGTGGGAGCCCTGTCCTGGCGCTAAAGAGGGGGATTACTCAAACTTCCAAAGGAGAGACCATAAAGGGATAGTCCGGAGCTCTCAGCTGGCCCTGAAGCTAAGGGCAAGCAGAAGCTGCCTCCCGCTGATGTTGGCTGAAGTCAGCGGTGGTCTTTGTGCAGAGGGTTCCCAGACCAGACCTCTAACGAGGGTGATAATTGAACTCTCCTCCTGCCCAAGCTGCCCAGGTTTGATCGGCATCCCGATGCCGATTTCTTCTCCTAGTGGCTTCCGCAGGGGAACTCACGAAATCTTTTTTTTTGAGTGAGTTTGACCTTGAGCTCGCTGCCTTGACCTGCTTTTCACTTCCTACAGATGGAGATGCTTGTTCTCCTGGGCATGTCGTGGATGTTTTCCAGGGTAACACAGAGCCTTCCGAAAGGCAGGTTTGGGCGCTGCTTGCATTATTCCTGACCCTAGTGCTTTGTTCCCTGGCCCGAGAATCCTGCTGTCCTCCTCCCTGCTAACACCCTGCCCTTCGTTCTGCAGAAATCCAGGAGGTGGAAAAGTAAACGAGAAGGGACAGATGCCAACAACCGACCCATCAAAGCCGCTGGGAAAGTTATTATCCAAGACATTTCCTGCTTGCTGCCGGTCCACAAGCTCCTGGGAGAGCTCTACATGTGAGTACGGGCTGGAATCCTTTCCCAAAGGAAAGGGGCTGCTGTTGGCGTTGCTGTGCTTTAGTCCTGACATCAGTCAGCACAGGTCTTTAAATGGTTCTGTGTCTTCCTCCTCCGTTTTCTTGCCTTCCTGCTTTTTTAGAGTGTTCCTCTCTGCCTGTGAGAGGGGACTTGTCTCCTAGAAGTCTAAAAAGTGGGATGGGAGAAATTTGCCATGGTGTATCGTACACAGAGGTCGATCCACGCTCCAGCGTCACCACTGCGAACCTTACGGGTTCAGGTTCTCATCAGCTAGAGGGAGAAATTATCAGTGTGTATTCTTTAAACTCCACACTTAAATGCCCAGGTTTAAAAATCCCAACAAATGCACATTCTCCTACTATAAAACTGATACTAG
Organism: Bartramia longicauda; assembly: GCA_028566575.1. Classification (NCBI taxonomy): domain Eukaryota; kingdom Metazoa; phylum Chordata; class Aves; order Charadriiformes; family Scolopacidae; genus Bartramia; species Bartramia longicauda. The sequence continues at coordinate 26,012,412 of JAOXNH010000060.1, read as the reverse complement.
CTCAGAAGGCTTTTGAATTTCAGCAGTATTTGGAATGCCCCATTCCCACGGAGACTCGGTTGTACATGCCAATGTCTGTACAGCAGGTTCTTCGGCTTCAGTGGAAAGGATGGAAAAGTTCCTTGAGTTTTGTTTTATTTGGTGGTTGGTTTTTTTTTCCAGAAGGGATGTCTTTTTCCAAACTGTCTAATTCAGAGAGTTACCAAATCTCTGTTCCTGAATTTTTTCTTCCTTAGCTTTGGTAGTACTATCTGATCCTTCACCGGATTTCTGGTCTATGGACATTCAGGGAAGAAGCAGGCTTCCCTTCTTAAAGGATGGGGAGAAAAATGAGAGAAGAAATCCTCCTTCTCTCTTCCCAGTGTTAAAAAGACCTGTTGGACCTTTCTTCCCTGGATGTCTCATGTGTAAACAGCCTGACCCTTTTCCATTTGCTGTAAGATCTTATGCAGTAAATGTGTCGAGTGTCCTGGGAAAGTTTGTGACAATAAGCAGGAAAGCCCATGTGGGTTTCCCCAGCCCACCTTGCCAGCCTCTCGGAGACTCCCCGCTGGGTGCATTCTCCTGCTGGGAAACAGGCTGAAGACCAGTCTGCTCCTCCACAGCAAACCACCGTGTCTCTCCGGGTCAGTCAGAGCAGCCCAACAGGCTGAACGGGAACAGGACCATTAACTGATGGCACCAGATTCTTAGGGATGAGAGTGAATCTTGGCTTGGTGATATCCTGGCACAGGTTTGGTCCCGTATCTCCTTGGAAGCAGCGCATTTTAGGATCAATCCCAGCTAGTTTGGAGCTGGACTTGATGTGCAGTCTGTTAGGGAAGGTGAATAGTGGGAGTTACCAGAAGGATGGCAGTGATCCCCGAATAACAGGGGAGGAAGGGATGGGATCCCCAGCGAGACCTGGACAGGCTGGAGATCTGGGCCAAGAGAAACCTGATGGAATTTAACAAGAGCAAGTGTAGGGTGTGCACCTGGGGAGAAATAACCCCCTGCA
>JAOXNH010000060.1:25752292-25767549 GCA_028566575.1 Bartramia longicauda | reverse complement strand
GGAATGGAGACTGGCACTCCTTCCTGACTACATCTGCAGTCAGCCACCTGGGGGAGCTCCAGCCAGTTTACCGGAGCAAGGCTGAATTGGGTTGTACAAACCAAGCCTCCGGTGAAGCCATGTTCATTTCAGCTTTATTAAAATACCAGGACGTAAATCAGCCTGTCTTTCTGGTTTTATCTCTTTTCCTCTGAAGTTTAACTTGATCATTGTGATATTTAGCCTCATAAAATGGAATAGGGAATGCGGTTAAAAATAATGAGGTGAGAGTATTCCAATAAAATAGATAACTGTGGAGCTGTGGTCTGAGCCGTTGGCCTTGCTCTTGGCCTTGGTTGTCGGTTGGTGCTTTGGCTCTAACACAAGAATATCTGAAAGGCTCAAGGCTAAACAGAGAAAACACTGAAAGCCTGGGATGGCTTCCCAGTGACAGCTACAAATTAGAAGTTTTGGAGGGGGGAGGTTGTGGTGATTCCCTTTTAAACGTTTCGTTACCAAGGCAACAAACCTTAAGGCTAAATTGTAATAGCTGTATAATGTAGGGAAGGATTTCTCTCCTCCCTGCTCCCTGAATATCTGGCTAAGCCTTACCTAAAGAAGGCGACTTGAGCTTTGCACTGAACGCGCTGTTGCTCTTGCTTTCTCTCTCAAGTTACCTGTACCAGATAGCTCACCTGGGTGATGATGATGAGGAGCCAGAGTTCTCTTCTGCCATGCCTCTTGAAGAAGGAGATACGTTCTTTTTTCAGCCACGACCTCTCAAGAACCTGGTGCTGGTGGATGAGTTGGACAGTTTGTCTCCTATTCTGTGTTGTCAGGTACGTTGCTATCAGCAAGCTCCCAGTCACCACATAAGCAAGTCTTCCTCATTTATGGAGGATTTGATCATAGATGCATGATTTTATACCTGGACTCGGGGTGACATCCAGCCATGCTGTGCTGCTCCTCTGTTGACCTTCAGACCAGTCCTCTGCTCTGCAGAGACTTTGGTTAAAACTTGACATTTCAGGGCAGCAGATGGCACACCCTGTGGCATCTTCGCTGTTCGCACAAAACATTCTTAATGCAGTAGTATGGCATATACAGCTTAGTTCTATTTTCTCTTCCTGTGGATATTGTCTGACACTGTTTCTCCACACAGATAGCAGATTTGGCCAATGAAGACACACCCCAGTTGTATGTGGCTTGCGGTCGGGGGCCCCGGTCATCTCTGAGGGTTCTAAGGCATGGACTTGAGGTAAGACCTACAGCACTTCAGAAGAAGAGCTTGAGAGGTGAGGACAATGAGAGAAAATCCTTAAAATAAGGGTGCCTAAGTGAAGGGATTCTCCCTTTTGCTGTAATTGGGAGAGAGCAACTTTTTGTAGGCTTCCTTCTTGGAAACTGGAGGGTTGTGCTGTTTATTCTTACAGCCTGAAAAGTTTTTAATTCAGTTGACTCCAACCGCTTACATTTTCTCTCCTAATACTTGAGTGTATTGAGCTGGAACATTCCGGTGTCTCTGCCAGCAGCTGCTGCTCATCTCTTTGCTGGGGGCAGGTGACCTCGTTGATCCATCCAGAGCTCGAATGTTGCCGTACCGTTGCTGAATGTATTCTGTGCTGTAGCACGTAAGCCTAAACATCTGTTTGCAAAAGAACTTTGTTCCTGTTTACTTTTAGGTGTCTGAAATGGCCGTCTCGGAGCTGCCTGGTAACCCCAATGCCGTGTGGACCGTGAGGAGACACGTTGAAGGTATGCACTATCTTCCTAAAGCATGGGAATGTGGTAATGTTCTCGGTGTGTTTTGTTTCTTGGGTTTTTGCTTTGTTTTTCTATCCAAGGAGGTAGGAAAGGTTCTGCACGGTGGTTGTGTGCCATCCCTGGAAGTGATGTTTTGAGTCATTAGCCACCTGTTTGTACTTAGAAGCCACCTTTTCTGGTCCCCTAGAATTGTTACGCTTCCCTTTGACGAAGAAGCTCCTGCCTGCAGCTGCGTTCACCACCCAATATGCTGCATCAGCTGTACGTTTGCAGCTTGAAGCTGCTGAACTTCTCATCCTTTCCCAGTTCCCATAAGTTCTTGCTCCGACATCAGCAGGCGACGATTATGCTTTTTGTTGGAGCACGCTCGCTATTCTTTATACGCGTGTTGACAACTACAGTAATGGGCTCTTTGTGAGAGAGTGGGATACAAATTACGGAACAAAGCAGATAAATCAGCAGCAGTGTCTGTATTTTATTACTTCCCTCATGCCTATCTGCAAAGAAAACAGTCTATTTGGGCTAGGACACACCGCCTGTTCAAAAACCTAGCAGTTTATAGGATACTGCTGGTTCCAGGAAGGTCAAGATTGGAAATTAGCAGAATGTACTGGATTGTGGGCTTGGGTTTTTCTTGGTTTTTTTTTTTTCATTCCTGATCTGCAATAATGGGTTTGCCTTACTAAAACAGAAGAGGAAATGTAAGCCCTTGTCCTGCACTTCTCTTGGGGATGAGAACAGAGTGCATCAGAAACACCTAAAGAGCCTGGAATGAAGCCGTTCTGGGTACTGGCAGTCTCTGTGATGGTTTCCAAGGCAGTGCTTTGTATAAATCTCCCAAAGACTTCCTGTAGGTTTGTGCACTGGATATAGAAACATCGGAGTGGTGTAGCGGAGTCCTTAGCCTGCTGTGGTGACATGGTATCTTGTTTTTAAGCAGTTGTAGAGTAGTGTGTCTTCCAGGGAGCCAGTAAGCCTGTGGGAATTTCAGATGTTGCTGTGGAGTTTACCTGGCCATCTGAGGCCTGCCATCAATTCCCGTGCTCGTGTTCTGACACTCGTGTACTGCCTAAGTGCAGCACGGAAGGAGCTTTCAGCATGAATTGCCTTCACGTTCCCCAGAAAAAAAAGGGTCAGAAGGAAAGGATTTCCACAGTTCACATCAAAAACATGTGCTTTTCTTAAAAGAGGCATCCCGGTTTCTTAGAGACAAACCTTTGCTCCTGACTTTTGGAAAAGGAGTTGGTAGTGTTTGCTCCCTCTGAGAGATGGAAGCTTCTGACATCACCTTGCAGTTCTAAAACCTTTTCTCTTGGGGTGCCAGAGGATGACTGTGACTTTTCAGGGGATGGAGGACCATTGCTAACCTACATGAAACGGACCAGTCCTGCCAGCCTCTTTTTTTTCTTCCTTCCAAGTTTTCCTGCATGAAGATCTTCTCCATGATTTCAGAAAGGCTGGAGGCTGTAGCTGTGCTAACCCATGCTACATTTACAATATAGTTTAATGTCATGGAAAAACCGATCCCTAAGTTATGACTCCTTGAATTCAGAAATGGTTTTAGTGGGTTTTAATCAGAAAGACTGCAGAACCTTTTCAAACTTGTCTCTAATCTTGAAATGGCCCAAGTGCTGGGTTTTTTAAGTGTTCAGTTTGCAGTGTGGGGCTGCCCAGCTCTGCCTTGGTGCCGCAGTGTGTGCCTGCTGCAAGGCCCTCCGTAAGACACATCCAGGTTTGCAGCCTTCAAAGCAAATACTAACCTTGGCTGGTACGTGGTGATACACACTACCAATACCAAGCCTCTTTTTTTCTTCCACAGGTGGCTGGTGGTGGAGGTGCTGATCACCACAGGTGTGTACCTACTGCTAGGGGCTACCGTGCTGTCCCCCAGGTTAACCACACAGAATCCCCGAGTCACGGGGTTACTTTACTGCTAAACTTTTCACTAAATGAATTCTAGAAGCTGTTGCCTAGTTGGAGATTGTTGCCTTTATAGTTAAGTAGCTGAGAGGTAGAAAGCAGCTCTCATCTGAGTTTTTTTGGGAGCAAAATAATCAATGTGTCTCTGCAGAATGGTCAGTTCTTGCTAAAATCAAGAGTTGTGTGTTTCAGGGGTGTTTTCAGGTCCCTTCTAGGCTGAGGATTGCCTCCCAGCTGCTTTGTACAGACCTCCAAGAAAAAATAGAGTGTGCTTGAAGCACTTTGTAGGTATTGCTGGCATGGGAATGCCCTGTGGGTATGGAATGTGTCTGCCCATCAGACAGAAGTGGATGGGATTTGGACCAAACCCTCTCTTGCAGTTAAATACGGGTGTCTGGGGAGCTAGATTTCCCTGTGGAGGTAGATGTGAGCTGAGACCTAACAGTCTGCATTCCCTGCCTGGCACTCTTGCATGAAAAGCAATGTGCAGTGAGTCACAGCTGCGGAGTCTCCCTGCAGTAGTAAACAGAAGCTCAGGAAAATGTGCTGTCATCCCATCAGTACCATTTAAGTGAAAATAATCCTGAATTTTGTCACTGCTCATCTTATTTTTTTCACTGAACTCCTCTGAGCTCGTGGTAACTACGTTCATATCGGTGCAAATTCAGATGCTGTGGAGCGTGAAAAAACTGTCAGGCGTGAACTGGCCTATAGGAATGGAATTCTCCTGGACTAACTCAAACTGAATCCATGACGAGTAACAAAAAGGACAGTAGTATAGAGTTCATGGACTGAACTGTGATGTTTTCATAACGGGTTGTGACGTGTGCATGAAGCTGCAGAAAACTTGTAATGAAGGCAGAGGAGAGGGAGTCCAGCTGTGGTTCTTCAGAGTCATTAAAATGTCTCTGTTACTCACTGAAAGGAGCTAACTGGAGCAATTAGAACAGTAACGAGCATTTCTGAAGCCTTGTGTCTGCACACAAAATAATGTCTATCTCCTCAAAACTCTGGGCAGCCTGATGTTGTGCTTGGGATTGTGCAGAGCTAAGTAGATATCTTTTCATATTAAAAAAAAAATCTATAGATCTCGTCTTTTTCTAACTGAGAATACTTCTCAGTGTGCCCCGGGGATTTAGTCCTTTTAATTTCCACTAAGCTGCTATATTTTCTAAACCAAAATTGTATTGTTTGAATCTAGATGAATACGTCTTATTCACTGACTTCATTCTGGTAAATCAAACCCTTTCTTTCAAAAGCTCCAGCAGGGAGGCATTAACAACACTACTGGACTTCAAGCAAAAATGCACTTGTCACTATTATTGACACAGACTTAAAGGCACGCTCTAATATAACTGTAAGCCAGCGAAAAGAAAGAGCTAAGAAAGTATTAAGAGGTAGGAATGAGTTTTCCTTTAGAGTTTAGGACTAAGGGAATCTGTTTTGCTTTCAAATGGGAGTTCTTTGTCCTGCTCCAAATCACATGGTTAAGCCTCCAGCTGGGACCGGGGTGGTTTATCATGAGAATGACAGCCCCTAGGGAGAAAGGCAGCAGCTCTCAAGAAGTTTGGAAAGCGAGGATGGTCTTTGAAATGGAATTTTTAGAACATCCTGTCTACAGGATATTTATGAATTAAATGCTTAGCCTGTGAACTGCACGAATCTCCCTTTAAAGCCATCGAGGAATTCTTGTAGACTTCGGGTGTTGATGAATTTGTGCAAATTTGTAGCAGGAGCTGCTATTTAGTGTAGAAAATAACCAGTGTCTAATGGTGTACGTCTTACTGAGCTCTTCCCATCTGCTCTTAATGTTAGAGAAATTCTCCTGTTAAGCCAAGTGTTTAAATAGTTTGTGTTACCGATGGGTTTCTCCGTGCGGGTTCAGTTCTTGTTTTCTCATTTCCCCAAGCTCCTGTTTTTGTGGGTTTTGGGAGCATGTTAGAGGTTATAGGCTGTGACCACTTTAATAGAGTAGTAACGGAGTTTAATGCCACAGATCACTGCTGGAATTGCTTTAATTATACAGTGCTCCTCAGTTTGGTCAGAGCTGTGGTCTGTGCACCAGATGTTGGGGAGAAGAATGTGGGGTTTTTTTCGCTTGCATATTTTTGGTTGTGTGTAAGAACTTTGTTATAAACGTGACACAGCAGGTTTGGCAGCGCCTCCCTCTAAACAGGGTGGATAAGACAAGGATCAGTTCCTGAAGCATTTGTTTCAGTTTCTTTAAGCTGCTGTATGGTATTTGCTGGCATCCTGTATTCATCCCAGTGAGAGTTTTCTATTTTCTCTCTCTACTGAGAGAGTCACGAGCCACTTCCCCCTATCTCCCACATGTACAAATAATGGAGAAACTCTGCTCAAGGGCCAAAACTGTGACAGCTCTCTTACACCTTCCCCTCTGCTAATTGTCATGTGCTGTGGTGCGTAAAGACTTTGGGTTGAGTTGGGTTAAAATGGGGATTGGTTTTTTTTTCTTTTTAAGAAATAGCACTTGCATGACAACAGCAGCAGAAGCGGAGTTGCTTCTCTGAGGCAACCTCTTTTTCTCCACTGAGGCTCCTGGCTCCATTTCCCAACAGACTTCATTGTTTCAGTTGCTTTTGTTATTCTGTTTTAATGAGGCTGGACTTGCCCCCTCTTTAATGGCTATCACTTTCAAGGAATGAAAATGGACAGCAATAAAGCAGGGCATTCCCTTCACCCAGTTCTTCTACTCTTGATTCCCACAGGGTTTCGCTGTCTTGTTAGCATAGTTCTTCCACGTCCAAGCTACTGGCCTCTCCCAAGCTATCCCCTTTGGAAGACGTCAGTCCTGAAGATCGTAGTTGCATTACTGTCACCAATTCCACTAGAAATAAAGGTCAATATTTGCTCTAGGTTAAAAATGTAGTTGTTTCCTGTCCCAGGAGATGAGTGACTCTGTGAATGCGAGCGCGTTGAGCTTCTGGCTGAAGCTAGAGCAGGCTAACCCTGAGCTCCTCTGCTGCGCTGCGCCCTGATCCTTCTCTGCAGCCTTTGGTTACATGGATGCTAGATGGAGATGTGGTCCTGCAACGTCCCTTTCGCAGCGTCCCTGGTGTGGTTTCTGCAGATGGGTTCCATGTGTGCAGATAGATTGTTGGAGGAGAGCATTTCAATTGACTTTAGGCGTTAAATCTGGATTCAGCTCCTTTGTGTCAGACTTTGTGCTGTCTTTGAAAAAAGTAGGCAGGAGTCTTGCTTGCCAGAATCCGGAGTAACATCAATTGAGTGTGTATCTGGATCATCATCATTTGATCCCTGGCTCGGTCTTGCATTGTTTGGAGTCTGGCAGTGGCTGGCTTTTGGACAGTGTGTCCTAGAACGAACTTGCACAATACGGCCAGCAGATGTAATTATCACAGGAATTCTGCTGAAGAGTAACTGCTAGACATCTGTCAGACTGCTAATTTTCTTGGGAAGCCTTGCGTTTATTTCATCAGCACCCTTTTTTCCCTGTCTCCCTTGACCAGATGAATTTGATGCCTATATCATTGTGTCCTTCGTAAACGCCACGCTGGTGCTGTCTATCGGAGAGACTGTAGAAGAAGTGACTGACTCTGGATTCCTGGGTACTACACCTACCTTGTCCTGCTCTCTTCTTGGTGATGATGCTTTGGTACAGGTAATGGAAAGCTGCTTCTGACGTGTCCACGTATGTCTGTGGCTCTCTGCTTTCTGCATGGCTGTGGTTTCTACAGCAGCGTGACGTGTGTGGTGTCGAAAGGTGTGGATTGGCAGAGAATGTTACTTACTCCACCTTTCCTTTTTTATGTCTTGTTAAGTGAAACTGGACCAGCTGAAGGTGGTCCTTGTCTCCTTCAGTGCGTGCTGTGCTGTGGTTCCTTGCTGTAGTTCCAAGATGCAATGCTTCCAGCTGGCGAGTGGCTTCATGCTAGTTCAGCCTGTTGCATGGCTAACGGATCGCCGCTGCCAGGAGCGGTGCTTGCCTTCAGCTTTTTCCGTGTCGGAAGAATCACCAGTGAGATGGGAGTTGTGAAGGGATGGTAAATGCAAAACTGATGTCACGGGTTTTTTTCCTTCAGGTTTATCCAGATGGGATCCGGCACATCCGAGCGGATAAGAGAGTAAACGAATGGAAGACACCAGGGAAGAAAACCATTGTGAAATGTGCTGTGAACCAGAGACAAGTAGTGATTGCACTGACTGGAGGGGAACTGGTTTACTTTGAGATGGACCCGGTATGTGTGTTAAGGTTATGAATGAGTTCGGAAGAGCAAGGGGGACTGTGGGAGGTGCCGGAGATTGATCCTTGATCAGACCTACAGAAAAGGATGCTGTAGTGAAGCATCATTCTAAAAGGGATAGATCTGCATATCTGGACTGTGAGATGATTTGACAGCTAATTAAAGTCTGGGAAGATCATAACTGAGGCTGGAAATTGTGCCCTCATCTTGTTGCTATTCCGGTTCTTCCCATTGTAGCTGAAATAAGACTGTGAAGAAATGGGTTAAAAAAATACAAAGAACTATTTTTTTTTAAAAAAAAAAGGGGTTGGGGGTGGGGGGGGAAGTGTGGAGACAATTTTTAGTGCTCATTTGCCCCACTGGCTAGTTAATTAGTCCGTTGTGTTTTTCTTTCTCAGTCAGGACAGCTGAACGAGTACACGGAGAGGAAGGAGATGTCGGCCGACGTCGTTTGCATGAGCCTGGCCAACGTGCCCCCTGGGGAGCAGCGCTCCCGCTTCCTTGCTGTTGGGTTGGTGGACAACACTGTCAGAATAATTTCCCTTGACCCTTCGGTGAGTAACTGCTATTTCTGCCTCTTCCATTGGTTTGGAATGTTAGGAAGGGAACTCCAGAAGTGGGCTGCGTCTGTCCAAATTCAGATGGATGACCAGGAATGAATAGCTTGCATGGCTTTTCTCTGCTGGCTGGGAGGAAGCATAGCCCTTGATCCTAACCTCTGACAGAGTCCCTTGTTTGATCTAGTTTCATCCATGCCTGGAGGTTCAGCTGATGGGATATGAAAGCATTTTCTTCTTTTTATTTTTGTTTTGTTTTGGTGTTTGCATGGCTTTTTTTCCCTCTCTCACTGCTTATATCTGTAGTAAAGCAGACTTACCCTGCAAGCACTCCAGCAGCAAACCACCATTGTCATTGCTCTATCTGCAACAGATGAGTGTTCAGAGGATCACTGAAGTAACCTAAATTTTGCTTGGGTCTCTCTATGCTAAATAGCTGTAAACTGTGCTAGAATAATTTGGAAGGATCCAGTTTATCTTCTCCAAACCCCAGGGCTGCTACCACTCCTGCTTGCCAAAATCCACAGAGCCAGCGTCTATTGTGACTCTCTTTCTTCTTTTTCCTGTGCTGAATACTTCTTTATGGATATTTCAAAGGGCATCTTTTAAGCTCCTTAGATGGAGCTTGAATCCCCTCTCGACCGTGCCAAGGCTTGCTGACTGGTGTGGCACCCTTTTCCTTGTCTCCCCCAGGATTGCTTGCAGCCTCTGAGCATGCAGGCCCTGCCCGCCCAGCCCGAATCGCTCTGCATCGTGGAGATGGGTGGCACAGAGAAGCAGGACGAGCTGGGGGAGAGGGGCTCCATTGGTTTTCTCTACCTGAACATTGGACTGCAGGTGAGAGGTGTCCTCCTTGTTCCGACAGGCCTCTCCTGGTGAGCTTTGGCTTGAAGGATGGATTGCTGTAATAGCATAGCCGTTGCACAGCACCCCACAAAACCTGACTGTTCCCCCTTTGTTGTTACAGGTGTAACAACCGGGACTTGGGGGATTCACTGTGTGACTTAATTAGAGGTGCAAGTTTCCCCAGACGTTCCTAGACTTCAGACTAATCAACAGACAGACTTCCTGTAGGACAAATTGTGCTTTTCCACTTTTGGAAAGAGGGCATGTTTTAAATAAGAATTCTGGGTGAAACGTTGTTGGGCAGTTCTTTAAAAACTGCCTGTAGGGCAGAGTATCAAAAGAAGAAACTGCCCACAGCCACAGGCTCTGCTCTGACAACTGCTGTTGCACAGCTTTTTGTTGCATCCAGTACTGGCTCTGTGATCTTTGACCAAAAAATGTTGTTTTGACAATTCCAACATGTGGTAAAAATAACCAGAGCGGTCTAGGTTCTTTCACATGCCTCGAATTTGATGTCAGAATGCAAGCTCTTATTAAGCAGCCTGTGTCTTGGGGGAAATGCTTTCTACCAAGGGGGACTGGGATCTGGAATCAGCCCTTTTAAGTTGATGCACCAAACTTCTTGGTCTGATTTTTGGGTTTTGTTTGTTTGTTCGGGGGTGGATGGTTTGTTTTACGGTAATTCCTTTCAGCACCACAGGATTGTGCAGGAGCTATGCTTTTTAATACTAAGAGCCAATTTAGAGTGTGGTTGTAGAGGGAAAATGTACCAGAAGCCGGGAAAACAAACTCATGATTCTTCAGAAACTGCCTCTCTGTTTTGAATAATGGCTGTAGCTAGTTATTTCTCCTCCATAATCCTGATCTAACTTCTTGCTTTGCTCCTATCAAGAACGGTGTGCTGCTGCGAACTGTCCTGGATCCTGTTACCGGCGATCTTTCCGATACCAGGACCAGATACCTTGGCTCACGGCCTGTGAAACTTTTCCGAGTGCGAATGCAAGGCCAAGAGGCAGTAAGTGAGGGGTGCAGATGTGATCCCTGGGCGCAGCATCCCGATTTTTTTCCTTACTGGTGGGCAGGGTGGGGAAGCGTCCTTGCAGCACAGCGGGACCCTCTGGGTAAGGGTGGGAAGTGGAATGACTTCATTATGGAGCTGCCTGGCTCGTGGCTTGCTCTTTCACAAACAGCCTTGTTCTTGTTGGTATTCCCCTTACTTCTTAGGAAGTAATGTGTAGTTCTGCCCTGCTTTCCTTGAACTAGGATTTATTTGACCCATAGCCTCTGTTTGCAGCGTGTCTGGAAAGCTCTGGGCAGATTCTTGGGTTTAGAGACACTGGAAAAAGCTCGTCTTGCTTGCCTTAGTGCACAGGGATGGAAAGAGCCCCGTGCAGGAAGAAATCTTACCCCTCGAGTGCTGAAAGCAGTTGATGGTTGTGTCCTGTGCGTGTTGAGAATGGCTCGGCCGGGGGCTGGAGAGCTGCCATGCATGGTTGAAGGAAAATATTTGCAGGATTTGGTGTAGAGGGAAGAATGTGTTTCAACAGAAGTGCCATTTCCAGCCCTTCTGATGTGGCGCTGGGGAGATCAGCCACCCCCCTGCTTGACTCATTTTTGGATGAGACCTTCAGAGTTGAGAAATACTGCCGGTCAGCGTAGGGGGCTGCATCTGGGAATCCGAGCTCTGCTTTAGTGTGATGGTAAACTGGGTGAATCTCTTTAACTTGCTCCTGCTGCTCTGCCAGCTGTAGCTTGGAGATGAGGTGCTTTGCAGCTCCGGCGGAGAACGCTTATGGAATAGCTGAGTGCTTTTCCACATTGAGACTGGTCTTGGTTCCTTGTCTCGCAGTATGGGGAGAAAAAAACATACTGCTTATGGCCACTCAGCAATGGGCTTGGAGTAGCCTGTGTAATTCCATGTTATGGAATTCAGTGTAATTCCAGGTTTTGTTGCTCAGGCAGAAAGTAAAAATTAAATTGATTGATTAAATGTATCAAGCTGAAGAGTTTAGAATTCCATCTGCTTCCTTTGTTTTCCTTAATTTGATTGAAAATTTGCTACTGATTATTTTAAGTAAATTCCCCTTAGAGTGCGTTTGGGTTATGACAAAGCAGTAAATATTTATTTTAAAAGACCTGTTCCCATTAGAACAGGCTATTGTTTAAAGCATTTGTTGGTCTTGGCTTTTACAGATAAGTTTTTATTGCACCTCGGTTTGAGTATTCATTGTCTTGATGGTGCTTTAAAGTTCCTCTTCGTGCCATACGCAGTTTCCAGATAAAACTGTCTCTTGAAAGAAGGCAGTATCTCTGAAGGTATGCTCTGAGCTGGGTGGAGTCCACCTGCAAGAATTCAGTTGTAGTGGGTACATCCATTCATGCTGCAAGGAGTGAATTTGCCTCCATCCCCAGCCCTAATAAATTTGTTTTCCTTCCTTTCCAGGTGCTGGCCATGTCGAGCCGTTCCTGGCTCAGTTATTCCTACCAGTCACGATTCCACCTGACTCCCCTGTCTTATGAGACGCTGGAGTTTGCCTCTGGATTTGCTTCTGAGCAGTGCCCAGAGGGCATTGTGGCCATCTCCACAAACACACTGAGGTGAGAATTCCTGGGGGGAAAACAAAAACACTTCCGGGCCAGGTTGCCAGGCAGAGGGAGGAATGGTGAATTCTCATTAGACATTCAAAAGGGAAGAGGTAAAGAGACTTACCTTAATAATTAAGTTTGGTTTTTTTTTAATATTATTTGATGGTGGATAATGATTTGATAGAAACACTTGGATGGATTTCAGAAAACAAAATGGGATACAAGGATAGTTACACTGTCAGAAAGAAACAGGGTGCACTTCTCCAATTTATATTTTCCAGCTTCTTTAAGTAACAAATGTAGTCCAAGTTACCCTTAAATTCTCTGAGCCTTAGAGAGGAGGGAAGCTTTTCATAAATGTGAACCTGTTGTGTATTAGGATCTTGTGGTTTGTGATCTGAATTGGCCACTTTGCAGAAAATAAACCACGTGATTTAAGAAATGGGAGGCATGACAGGGGTGTATTTGTTGCCTTTGTAAAGTTCAGCTTAGGTATTAAAAAGATAAATGAAAATAAGAGGGGAACACAAATTCAGGAGCTCTGCTTTTTATGCACTTGAACAGGCACTTTTTTCATATCTGTCCTCATTGAAATATTACAGCATTCACTGCTTTTAAAGGAGTCATTCTTCCTGGAGAGACTTGCGGTTTTTAGTCACCAAATGCCACAAGAACTGGCATTTCAGCTGGCAAGTCACAGGAAGAAAGACTTGGCATTGCATTTTTCATACTCTTTTAACTAAAGTGCCTCTGGGGAGTGTTTGATTCCGTGTCAAAGTCTGTGTCACGTTTAGATTCAGATCCCCAAATGTGCAGTATCCCTTTTCCAACCTTTGTTGCTCTTGGGATAGACTTATTTAGCCCCACCAAAAGGGACAGGCACTGGGAATGGGTCCTGGGACAGTGGGAGCCTTCAAGTCAAGGACCTTGTGCTGCAGAGCCCACCTGTCCTGTGGTGTAAGCTGACGTTTAGGGTGCTGGTTTTGCCCTCCTCTTTGGAGCTGTTTGCTGTCTGACCCCAGAACGATGTTTCTTGTCTCCAGTGCTAACCAGTTTCACGGATGTAAAGCTCCAGTTGTGTTACTTTGGACAGTTGCTTTCGGACCTCCTTTAACACATTTCTCTATCCCCTAGGATTTTGGCACTGGAGAAGCTGGGGGCAGTCTTCAACCAGGTTGCCTTCCCGTTGCAGTACACACCCCGAAAATTCGTCATTCACCCGGAGAGCAACAACCTGATCATCATTGAGACAGACCACAACGCTTATACTGAGGCCACCAAGGCACAGAGGAAGCAGCAGATGGCGGAGGTAATGGGGATGGGGAACAGGTACACGCATCCCTTCCCCACAGGTGACTTCTGCAGCTGGAAACCCTCCCTGCTCACTAGTTCCCAGCGAGTCTTTGTGCCCTGTGTGAATGCTGAAGGGAGCAAAAGATCTGCCTCAAAACTCCCAAATTTCAGCAGAATATACTACTTCCCAGTGCTCCTTTCTTTGTATGTTGTTATGGCAGGCTTTACGAACCATGTGTTGCCAGTCAGTCATGCTCGTTGAACACCATTCTCTTGGTTTTCTGTGACTGTTTGAGGATGTTTGGATTTCAGCGGGTTATTTTCTTCTCACTGTTGTTTCCAGAGTTGTTGACTTGGAGAAATAGCACCTGAGACAACTGCCCCTTGGGCAGGGCAGAGCCGACACTGCTGCGCCCTGAGCTGCAGAGGCTCCCTTGGGAATGAGCTCGGGGTGGGTGGAAGCTTTGGGATTCGGTGGCTTTTATGGCTGTCAGAGGTAGTACCTTGACCAGGAACACCTGGGCTTGGGGGAAATAGGGAGGCTATATTCTATGCAGAGAAATCAGCATGTCTGGAAAGCAAATCCCCTGAGCTGTTCTTTTCTCCTGTCCTTTCCTGTGCCCTAGGAAATGGTGGAGGCTGCGGGAGAAGATGAGAGGGAGTTGGCTGCAGAGATGGCTGCAGCCTTCCTGAACGAGAATCTCCCCGAGTCCATCTTTGGTGCTCCCAAGGCAGGGAATGGACAGTGGGCCTCTGTTATCAGGGTGATGAACCCCATCCAGGGAAACACGTTAGATCTGGTCCAGCTAGAGCAGAACGAAGCTGCCTTCAGGTAAGAAGAATTGCCAGGAGCAGCAAGAATCTGCTTGTGATGAGTCTTATGTGTTGGGTTTGTTTGGTTTTTTCCTTCTTTTGCTCAGCTGTTACTGGGTTGAAATCCAGATGCAGCATGTTATCAGGAGACTGGCTTGACATTCCAGAAGTGATTTCCACGTGCTTTAAGCTTTTGTCCTGCCTTTCCTTCCCTTCCCACCCCGATCTGTCTTCATGTGACACTAAGAGCTGGTGCTCCAGATGTGTTTGCTGGACCCTGGTGCTTAAAGAACAACACGGGGATGTAAATGACAGATAAAGAGTGCCGGGAATGAGAGAATGTGCTGCTGTCTCTCACTTCCCTTTCTCATCCAGATAAACCACGTGTAGATTAAATGGAGAGGAAGTGTCAGAGGGGAAGACCAACACGATAACCATGAAGAATAGCAAGTGTCTCAGCAGGTGGAGTTAGGTCATGCTAGTCCAAAAGGTTGGGACTCTGTCCTGTTTTGTCCAGGATTCCCAACCTGAGCTAGGCACTAGGCAGGAAATAACACTGGAAGATGAGGAAAGTTATAGGTACATGTCCAAATTGGACCAGCCTTTCAAAAACAGCTTCTAGTGGAGCTTTGTACGTTTCTAGGCAGTGTCCAGCCTGTGAACAAAGCCTAAAAGTAAGGCTTTGGGCATTGTAAAAGCATAAAAGCAATGCTTTGGGCACATGTGACAGCTGGAGCACATCTTTTAATAAGGGGAATGTGGAAGAATGAAGGACTTTGTGTTAAACGCTCCTGCAGGGAGGGAAAATGACATCTGAAAATTAAATGTTGGAGTTGGGAGGGTGGGCTCCCAAATCTCTGGCCTGCTGGGTATGAGTCGTGCTGTCAGGGAGTCCAGTCCTTGTGTGCAGCGTTGGTTTGTGTGATCGTGCTGATCTCCTGATGCATCTTGTCCCCAGCGTGGCTGTGTGCCGGTTCTCCAACACTGGTGATGAGTGGTACGTGCTGGTGGGAGTCGCCAAGGACCTCATTCTCAACCCACGCTCGGTTGCTGGGGGATTCGTCTACACCTACAAGCTGGTGAATAGCGGTGAGAAGCTGGAGTTCCTGCACAAGGTGAGAGGGATGAAAAGGCCTGTTGGGGTGACTGGGTCATTTCCAGGCAGTACTGGAGCAGCTGTTAGTTCAGTGAATTTCTAGAGTTGGAAGGGACCATAGAGATCATCCAGTCCAACTCCCCTGCCAAAGCAGGGTTGCCCAGAGCATGGCACTCA
>JAOXNH010000060.1:25429999-25440528 GCA_028566575.1 Bartramia longicauda | reverse complement strand
CTGGGCAACCCTGCTTTGGCAGGGGAGTTGGACTGGATGATCTCTATGGGCCCTTCCAACTCTAAAAAATTCAGTGATATTTTTTTTTCAGGATGACACTAGAGGACTCAGAACAGGCCTGGATCTTCTGTGCCAGCTCCACTTTAGCAAACCCCAGCCTCCCAGCATCCAGCTCAAGGGGGGTATGGCTGTCCTGTCCCCCCCTGTAACCCACTGAGGACCGAGCCCGGCTGAATTTCACACATGAGTTTACTCCTCTTCCTCCTCAAACTGCCCCTCAGATGTTCAGTCGAGTACTGGTGAGGATCCAGTCTGTGTTCTTCTCACACGGAGAGGTGATGTTCAGGCCACGTGGATGGTGCAGGAACCAAAGGCTGGACAATATCCACAGCTCTGAAGAGGTTTCCAAGTCTGAAAAGTGTATTTAAGTCCAGAACTTTCACCAAACTAGGCACATCAATTAAAGAGCCAAACCACTTATATGAATATAAATTTAAGGGCTTACACTACCCTGTTTCATTATGGAAACAAAGCCAATTTAGGTTTTACTCAGCGCCAGTGCTATTAACTGTGCATCTTAAGCATAACTATACTTCCCTATAAATCTAAATTTCATTAACACCCTGAAATCAATTACTTTGTGATTTATAGTTAAGGCCACAGTACTGACAGTTATTAAACACCCAGCCTGCTGCGGCATAGCCACCCAAAGTGCAAGCTCACCCTCCGCGAGGCTTGGCCTCTCCAGTGCTCCCACAGGCCAGAGGCAAGCTTTTGAACTGGTTCTCCTCCCCCCCCCAGTATGGTAACTGGATCCGGGGTCCCTTTCAGTTGGTGCTGACATTCAACACCAGTTCTGAGAGGTGCAGGGCTGCTGGGTGGTTTTCAGGTGGGACAGCAAGCCACCCCTGCCGAACATCCCCATTTCCACCAGTCAGGAATGCTACAGCCACCCCAGTGGAGGCGTGCTGACCCCAAACACATTCCCAGGGGATTTACTCCCATTTACTCCAGGCAGAGCTCTGTACACCATCCGCACGGAGCGGTTTATTCAGGCTACGTCGCTGGGTACCTTCCAGCAGCACTGCGGCGGTAAGAAAGGAGGGCAGGGAGCTCAGATGTCACCCCCCTGCCACTGTGGATTCAGATGTCCCCAGCAGCAGCCCTGCCCCTCGCCTCCATGGGAGAGCAGTGTTATGGGAAGGAGCAGCCACCTTAGAGCCCAGTTTAATTGTGACCCCAAGACAGATTTCATTACATTTCAACTCAGCAGTGCCGGGTTGCGCTCCATCATCAACCCGGGGCAGCCGACTGATTATAAAGCAAGTATTTAATCACCTTAACTCCCTAGAAACTTAATTTTAAGGCACTTCACCACCGGAGTTCCCTTCATTCCTTAGTCTTAATTGAGGTTTCATTACCAACTGGCTCAATTGTTTGGAGGCAGAGGTACCTGACAGCTTAGGACCTACGGGTACCTCCGTGGGAGCCTTCATTTATATCGGGCAGCGCTCATCCATTCATCTCTGGGCTCCACGGATAATGATCTCTGCCTTCAGCAACACAATAAGATTTGAATATTGATTCCCTTTCTCCCCGCTCTCCCCCAATTTAGATAAATCAATCCACCAACAAGTGACAGTCGCCCTCATTTAATACAGCACCACCAAGATGTGCTTTAACGGATGTGTTCCAAGTTCCCCGTGGCAGGCCAAAAAAATATTGGTTTAATAAAAAGGGGCCGCTACCTGGGGTGCACGAGATCAAATATTGGTTGTATTACAGCTAAAATTTCATGTTCCCAGTCTCGCTGAGGACATGACATAAGACAGTAAAAGAGAATTTGCTAAATACCTGTCCAGCCAGGGAGAGAGCCAATTTGCTTTGTCCACGGTGATCTGCCTTAGCTTTCAACACCAATTATTGAAACTCCAAACCCGGCAGGCCTGCTAGCGGATTAAGATCTATCAAAATTCAAATAAGATTTATTATCAACATAATGTAGCGTAGAAATTGACTTTAAGGGCTGAAGAAGTCACACAGGCAGTTTTTAAGGTCTGTAGCAGCAGAATGAAGACACTGACATTTTCCCTTCACTTTCTAATCTGCCATTTCCTACCTTTTTAGGCACTACTTTTATACTGTGATATCGGGAATGCAAATATTTCATAGACCTTTTTATGAGTTTGAATACAATTCTGAGCATTTACACTTCCCTATAAGTCAGTAAAACCCCATCAAGCCGTTATTTCCACCAAAATCATCCTGACAATCCTAACGGGCTGTTACAACCCAGCCCCTCATTTCAAAGACCATTCACTTCCAAAGTCCTCCTGTCCCCTGGAATACATTTTGACATTAACAGCCAACGCTTACAGCCTCGACCTTCACCGAAATCAAGCGAGACAGCTCTGTCCTGCATTTCAACTTACATTCAACAGCGCTTCTAGCTTCAAAATTTCCCCCAACACACACCTACAAGCCATGAAGAAATCAAGGTATCCAACCAGGATATAATTCTTGTGTCATCACATACCTCTAGGACACGGAACGATCTTCCCCAGCGCTCTTAATTTGGAGTTCACTTCCAAAGAGAAAGGCAATGAGGGAAAAAAAAAAAACCACCAACCCCATATTATCATTAATAATTGCAATCAAAATGAGTTAGCGTGAAGACTCAAGACAAATGGGCCAGCCAAGGCAAAGCCAATCAGCTGGAGCCCTTGTCAGCCCAGCAGAGGCAGCCCTGAGGAACGAGGAGCACAGATTTTTCTTAATAATCCCATTCTGGGAAGGCGAGCGCTTGGAATGAAAACATTTGGCTAAGGATGAATAATAGACTCTGCAGACAAAAATACAGCGTGTAACAGCCTCGTCCTACCAGAGCAGGGAGAAACTGAAGATCCTCCAGACAAAATCCTTGCTGTTAAAGCAGGTGAGGGGGACATCGATTGTACATCTCGGTGACAGGGCCAAGGGAGCTGTGCGCAGGCACCTCCTGCTTTGACCACATCCGCAGCCAAAGTCTCTCTTTAAACTGGGAAACTGCAAAGGGAAAGACAGTTAAGGAGCAAGGATCAAACACCACCCCCAGGGAGCAGACCCTGGATGCTTCCTTCATTAAGGAGGGATCCAAACAGCAAGATGAGGGAACTGTGGCTCAAAAAAAATAATGAAATAAACATCCCCAGGCTTCTCCCTACTGCTTCATTGTTTTGTTCCATGTCCAGGTAAAGAAACACGTAAATAGCAACATTTAAATCCTAAAATAAAATATTTTATTTTATCCAAATAACATTTATTTTTCCTTTCCTTTTTTTTTTCTTTTGTAAATAAAAAAAGGTCTTTTAACACTCATTTGCAGACCAACTGAAAATACCGCAACAGCCACATAAACCAAGGTTCCTTCATCTCCTCAGAAAACAAAATATACATCCTTCAAAACAAAATCACCCACGGATTAGTTACAAAGCAAAAGCTTCACGGCGGTACAATCCCGGGGGTTTCCATGGAACGCACCCAGGGGTACAAGGAAGGTGGCACACAACTGGTGAACTGTTTGTTCAGGTGGTTATACCTGAAAATTGGTGGTCTTTATTTTTTTAAAGACTTTTTAGCAAGGCAAGGCTGGCAAATCCCATCAGCTGCATCCTGTAACAGTTTCTTCTGGCTCTTGGAAAAGTTGTCTGCATTTAAATGTCTCCTAAAGGTTCTGCCTGTTGTAAGAGTCTACAGCCACTGGCTAATTCTTTTAGCAAATTTCATTCTTAAGGCTTGAAATCAGCTCTGGACCTGTAAGGAGTCACAAGAGAGGGCTCGACAGCCATCCCAAATTATTGCCTAAAGAGCAAGCAATGAAGAGGCATGGGCTGAGCATATCTCTGGCATAAACAGCTCCATTCGATCCCTCTGTCAAGTGACTGAAGCACAGGAAGAACTGGAGCTAAGGACATCAGCATGGCATTCCTGAAAAGATGGAAAAGCTATTACCAGACTTTGGCAGGGAAATCTACATCTCGGTCTTCGCTCCCTACAGCCCTAAAAAAATTAAAAATAAAAATAAGAGCCTGATATTCAAAGGTTACAAACTGAAAATTAGAGGCTCTGGTTTCCAAGTGGGAAATGGGGATAAGTACTGAGGAACAAAGCCATTTCATAGCACCCAAAAGGGCAAGACAAGGTACACAGGATCTCCCCCGCTCACAATTAACGTGCTGAAAATCAACCACAAATTAAAAAGACATCAAAAGACAGTTTTTAGGGATGGTGACAGGAGGCTGTAAGGCTCTGAGGCTTCGACTTACTGGTCAACCCTTGCTCCCAGTAAATCAAGGATTCGTTGTCACTCCGCGTCCTAAAGCACGGCCAGAAATCAAGATGCATTTTCCTTTTCTCCTACTTCCTCCATAGGCAATATTCAGCTCTTCCCGTGAAGTCCCAAGTTGTTTTTCCTAACAATACAGTTCTGCTACATATTCTACTTTTACAGCTGGTAATTTGATAGCTCCAGCTTAAATTAAGATGAATAGACACCAATTAGTACCACTTTAATAGACTACCGGATTTCATACTGTAAATCTCATTATGCTTTGCAGAAATTAAATTGGAAAGCCAGTGGCAAGAACACGTACAATATGTGCACATCCAAGTGAATCTAAATACAATAAGGAATTAGTAAAAATAAGGAGCAAGTCTAACTTTAACGGAACTCAATTTATAAAAGAATAAATCGGCATTTTCACTTCGTGGAATACCCAATTCACTCAACCCTCACGCAACGGGTTTCAAAACATTATTCTGGCTTAAAACAAAAGCTATAAAAAGTTTCAGAGAAATAATGTAGCTCATAGATAATCGTTGGGCCTAAATATTGGTCCTTCATTGGAAAACCTGCAACAGCAGGGCCACAAAACTGAATTTACCTCAAGTTTGCATCAATCTTGATCGCATCACAACCAACTTTTTCCCTCTCCGTCCCTTCTATTTTCCCCCTGTGTGAAACCTGAAGCTCTTAATTATAAAAACCAATACCCAGTTCATCTTCAAACAGGTCAAAAAGAAAGAAAACCAACTTAAAAGCAGCCAGGATACAGAGACAATTCATCAGGTTTCACCCAAAAAATCAAATCAAATCATCCCAAAAACTGACAGCCTTGATGAAGGCAGGAGTCATCAGACCCTCTCCAGAAAGGTTAATATATTCTTCCCGGCCACTCTTACATATTCCAAAAGTCACAACAGAAATTAAGTGTCACTTCTCTCAAAGAAGTCTTTGGTCCAAAGACAGCCAGGACAATGCAGGAGTCTCACAATTAAAAGGACACGTGTCATTCCAAACTTTGAAACCGCCGCCTTTAAGACAACAATAATAATAAAAAAGACTCTCCAAAGCACATTCTTTTTAACAGTTGCTGTCAAAGCATTTCTCCTGTCACCTCCCCATGTCTGCCAACAAAAAAAATAAAAAAAAAGAGCTCCAGAGCAAATCAGGCACCAGGATCCACAGGACACTGGATTTCCTTTGGTTTAGAGATCTGGCTTTCCACCGGAGAGCCTGCACACAGTTTTTTGGGAGTACTTCCAAACAGATGGGTTCTGCTTCCCCACTAGCTCAGTGATAATCTTTAAGTACACAGTCCTAACTCTCTCCCGAAGCTTTGCAACCATGTGAAATGTTTTCTCCTAAAAATAAATGTTAAAAAAAATAGAGACTGATGATGTGGGGAAGAGTGGGATAGGAGGTAAGTCTGCTCGGTTCAAAGGTACAGAACTAAGAAAGCCTGAAAAATTAAATGCATGATTTTATGGTACATATAAAATAAGATTTTTAACATCTTTGACTGATGTTAGTAAGAAAATCCCCAAGTTATTTAAGTACCTACTAGATGAGATGCTTCTGGCTACTCGTGCTTCCACAGCAGAGGATCAGTGTAAGCACACCCATGCACCCAAAATATCTCATTTACCCCTGCTTTAAGAGAAGTCTTTTCCAACGCTTCAGCTGAGGGGGAGTTTCAGGAGCATTAATCACCTCTGACACAGTGGCAGAGACAGAGGGCTGTCCATGGTGGACAATATCTTTATCCTACTTTTTCTTTCAGATAAAGTGGGCTTTTACAAGGGATCTTTGATACCGCCTCATCATCCGTTCCTCCACAGTATTTCTTCTTTGTTCTGGTTTTCAGGATTTCTTTTTTATCCCTCAAGGAAATTCCTCCGTGGCCCTGCTTGCACTCTCGAGTTTACAGGTTCAAAGCTGATTTATAGGATAAGCTCTTACTGCTTACATCTCCCAATCTGTTCCCTTCCTCCCCAGTCTGAGAGTGGAAGCATGACTCAGCTCACAGCAAAAAGAGCAAGTGCATTTAAATTAATTAAAAGGGACAACGACCAATCCCAGCAGCTTTTGTTTGGGCAGCCTCTATTTACACACAACTGTAAAAAGCAAGATTTTATTTTTTTTTAGACAAACGTTATGAATTAGTCAGACCTGAGCCATCAACTCACTCACCTATCAAATTCTTAAATAAAAAATGAACTGTTAAACACATTCCACTCTGCCCCGATCAACGTGGCAAGAAAGGCTATTAAATGTGCAGCACCTCCAGACAAAACAGTTTTCCAGCAGTGCTTTTAATCCCTTCCCAGTAATCAATTCTCCTTCAAGCTCCCACATTATATAATTAGAGGTGCTTCCAGAAGGTGACTGGTAATTCATCAGGAGATTATATTTTCCTTCTAACTCCACTCCTTCAACCTTTTTCTACGAGACCTTGCACATGCTACCAGCAAAGCCCTTTTTCCTTTAAACATCATTTCTCCCTCTGAGCAGGTTTTTCCATCTAAACTACAAACTTAAGCGTTAATGCACAGGAGTTAGGCCTCAAAATTTAGCTCTCAAAGGAGCACCGTGGAAAATAAAGTTTGACTCCCTTAAAGGAACAGCCCTTAACCAATTTCAACATTTGTATCCCTAAGGGGAACAGCCTGAAATCTTAATCAGACTTTCCCAAAGTTATTACGTATTTCTTCAGCTTAGTGCTCCTCCAGCAGCACCCAAAGCATTTCTTGATGCACAAAGCTGTGCACATTCCTGTTTTTAGCCTGAAAAACACTTGTGGTTCCTCATTAATAGCCACTGCCATCAATGCAAGTCTTCACTTTCACTCAGGAGCCTCAAATTATTTTAAGAAGGACCCATAAACCAGAGAAAGTTGGTAACAGCCCATTCACTGATGGGGAGACAAAGCCATCCAGTAACCTGTCAAAAACCATACAGCCTGCTGCTGTTTGCCTAAAGCAAATTAAAACTGAAGAGCATCTTTCCCTGGATACCTCTGCCACTGCTTTTTAACCCAGACAGCTGCCTGCTCGCAAGATGCTCATCCCTCAAGTCTTACGTCAGGTTTGCAAACTGCTGAGCATTCGGGCCCAGACCTCACGTTTTGGCTTCCATGAATCTGGGAAAAGTATGTATCTGTGTCCAAGCTCCCCATCTTGCTCCACAGAAAAGGGCTGATGTCACACAGCGGGGGTCCCCCCCCTCATCTGGCCTGATGCAACAAGTATAAATCACCATAACATCTTTCATCCTGAAGGCCACAGCTCTGACCCAGGTGGTACGCGAAGAAATTCCTTCAGGGAGAGCCGAGAGAGAGGAAAAACAGTTTCTCCACCCCAATCAGTCCTCCCCACACCTGAGGTGAAGTCTCAGGTTCCTGTACCACAGGTCAACGCCGGTGCAAGTGGGACTGAGAGCTCAAAACACCCTCCCAACGCTAACGCTGTCGCACCAAGCTCTTACAGCAACGTTACCTTTGCCATTAACAATGTTTTTAACACCTTCCACCTGCCTGTGAAACAAGGTCTAGCAGCAGCAACTCGCCCAATTCTAGACCTGGTTTGTTTTTTAAAGTGACATATCCCTAGTCAGCTGCTGCTGCTTCGCTTGCACGATCAAGTGGAGTTGTCTCTTTGCGACGGCCGTGTTCAAATCCCACAAGAACTCCAACAGCTTGCCCCGGAGGAGAACTTCCATGGGCACAAACTGCAAAACCTGCTGGGGAGAGTCGGCGTCCAGTAAAGAGCTCATTAGTTTACTCAGGTGCTGTAGATACTCAACGACAGGATTTGGGAGGCCTCGGTAGCCCACACATAGCAAAGCAGCACTTGTCCTTAGAGGTTCCTGGGAGGTGGGACAAGCAAACGTGATGCATCTGAAACAGCAGTGCAGTATGAAGACCAGGCCAGCTGTGAAGCGCGTAAAAGAGGAGAGGATAGGTAAAATCAATGCATCCCCCACTGCAAGCTGATTCAATGCACGCAGAACACACTCCAACAGCTGCTGCTGGTACTTTGGTTCTCCATCGTAAAGCAAAGAGAAGCTGAAAGCCAGCAGCGTGGCCGAGTCCAGAAGCTTTACTTCCACACTGGGTTGGCTTTCAGTGTCGCAGAGGGATGGAAAGCCCACCACAAGGCACTTGAATTGGTCGCCACATCTTCCATCCAGGACTTCCTGGTGACTCCTGGAAAGATCAGAGACTTCTGCCAGTAGGAGTTCCCCAGGAAGAACTTCACACGAGTGACAAGTCTGCAGCATTCGTCTGTTTTTCAGCCTCCCCCCCACCAATTCTGTCATAGCTTCATTAAGGTTCTCCAAGACTTGAGCATCACAAAATGGAGAACATTTTACCACTGGTAGTCTTTTTCCTTCCAAAATGTACCACAAGCTACACTCCAGGTTAGAAGATGATCCTTCCAAGATGCACGTTTTACCAGCATTATTTAAACTATGTTCTTCAGCCCAGTGATTAAAATAGCCCTTTGCCACTTTATCATTCCACGTAAGCGTTTCCAGCATCTTCCTTTCATTGTAGGTACTAAAATACTTGTTTCTTTGCCCAAACCATTTTGCATTCATGCTGCAACCGGCCTGAGATTTCTTGACAAGCCAGTTATTCCTGGCGATGGGTTTCAGGTGAAACCTCTGCATGAAGAACTCCACTGCACAGTCTCTTAGCTGGTTCAGTTTCGCCTGCTCGGCTTCTTCCATGTGCTCAAAGAGCTGGATGTTCTCGGAGATAGTGTCTACCTGGCACTTGTGGAAGAACATGCAACACTCTTCGTGTATTTTAAGAAAAGATTCTGGTAGCGTATGCTGGGGGAAAAGTGCTTTGTTGACCATTTCTGTTCCAAAGTTCTGTATCATCTTCGAAAGCAGCAGATGAATGCTTTCCCTGCCCATGTAACGAAGACAAACCACATAGGCTTCCGAGTTTCCAGCTTTGCTAGTGGCTGGCTTAAAGACATGGACCTCCTCAAAGGAGCAGTTTAGCAGAAAGAGCAGATTGGTAGAACAGTGTTCAAACAGCGTGAACATCTTCAAAACAAAGGAACCTCCAGCCCCCAGGATCATTAAAGCAGTGACTGTTTCACAGTAATGAAGGGGTGAGACGAGAGCCTCCTGCTCACCTGGGTTTCCCTGGCAATCAAAGCTGCCATCAGCAGTCACCAAGTGAACCGTGGCCATATTGCTTACAAAGTTCTGAAGCCCCGTTAGATGTTTCAACATCATCACATCACCAGTGTTATCCGGGCCAAAGTACCACCAAGGCAACGTATTTGCTATGAGACGGTCATCCATGATCATCATCAGGGTGTCATTTGCTTCATGATAGGGGTTCAGAGTGTTAGCAACCCAATTCCAGTCGCAAGGGACATGGTGGGATTTCAAGTAGTGGTTGAGGCTGGCTATAAAAGCTCCAGGTGCTTCGCAGAGGTGGACAGAATTCAGTTCTCCATCCTGAAGAGCTTCTTCAGGCAGAAGTGGAAAACTGCACAGGATCTCATGAAACTTGCACCAGGCCTGGGTGCACAGCTCAGCGTTCACAGATTTCTTCACGTGAGGAATTATTTTCCCTGCTTTATTGGTAAATGAGGTGTGCTGATGCCATTCCTCCAGGTTCTTATCACTCAGTTGATTCTTCACTTCATTCATCGAGTCCTTCAGAGCCAGGAGCGAGTTGAATTCCTTGTGATCACAGGTAAAAGCATCACTGGGATCTGGGAGCTGCCACTCATTATTCACAGGCTTAGTGTAAGTAAACTTCTTTGCAAAGAGCTTCTCGATTTCAGAAAGAATTTCAGGACTGAACTTTTCAAGGTTTGTAGTCTGGTCAACATAAGGCTTCTTACATTTGTTCATTCTTGGATTGATTCACAACCTGGGGGAGGAGAAACAATGTCACTCCAATTACAAGTGTATATAAATCAGCAAAGCTTTATTTTTCAATAAAAATTTCTCCTACTTAATCTCTGTAATGTAGAATGAGAGATAAATGCTTCAGAGAATGACATTCCCATGAGGAAAATAAATGAGGGCTATCCTGAATAAGGCCAATACTGCGTCCAGTTCTGGGCTCCCCAGTTCAAGAGGGACAGGGAAATACTGGGAAGAGTCCAGCGAAGGGCAACGAGGATGATTCAAGGACTGGAGCATCTCCCTGATGAGGAAAGGCTGAGAGAGCTGG
>JAOXNH010000060.1:25363984-25374841 GCA_028566575.1 Bartramia longicauda | reverse complement strand
TTGGAGGAGGCTTTGAGCAACCTGCTCTGGTGGGAGGTGTCCCTGCCCAGGGCAGGGGGTGGCACTGTGGGGGCTTTAAGGTCCCTTCCATCCCAAACCGTTCTGTGATTCTATGAAGAGCCCTTGGCCAAAGGAGTAGAGCAGAAGGTAACGTGATCTCAATGAGCTGCTCACCAGCGGTTCCGAAAGCTTGAAGGAAGCTTCCCAGATGTTGAAGCAGTTGTAGACACCGGGAACACCAGAGACAACGGGGTGAATTGTTGTTGAGGACCAAACTTTGCTTAGAAAACCCGACCCATCTGAAGAGCCCCCTCCAGTGCCCTGGATCCGCTCAAGGTCGGTAATTCTCACCTGGGGGAAGGGAGTCACGGAGCGCCGGGATCGCAGGGGATGGATCCATCCCTTCAGCGTGTGTTTTATTAACACAGCTCCTCCCTATTGCCTGCCTGCACCCGGTGTCACGTCCCTGACGGGGACTTGAGTTCTCCGAGCTGAACCGGTGCGTTGGGAGCTGTGTTCCTGAAGTTTAAACAATGTTTTGCAGCAGCTTGGTGTCAAAATCTTCCAGGTCTGGGCTAAAAGGGTCGCATTTAAGAGCTTTCAGTCCTTGATGCTCACTTGCTCCTCCGCGTCTCGGCGCGTTGGGTAATCCTGTTGTGTGGGAGGTGCTGTGGGTGTGCGGGGACCCAAAAGACAGTCACGGGTGCTGCCCATCTTCCAAATCCTCCTTCCTGTTCTGGCTGGGGATATTTCCCTGAATATTCCCTTCAGAGGCCGGGTCCATCCGCACCTTGAAATGATTCTTTGGGTCTTTGGTGCCATGGGAATAACTGGTTTGAAGAGCTGTGGCTTCAGAAGCTGAAATGGGGGAAACTTCTTTGTGTGTGTGGAGGAGGAACAAGCTGCGCTGGACACAAACTCTTTTTCCCAGATGAAATTTAGGTGGAAAGAAGCTGAATGCTGTGTTTTACCTCGGAGTAAACACCTTTTGGTGCTTTGCTGACCGTTGCTTATAATTATCCAGGGCCAGTAACGACCACTGCCTTGGCTCCCCTGGTGAGAAAGTTCCAGACCAGACCCATAACTGTTTGGGTTTTTTGGTCTATAAATATCTCAAAACATCCTTCTCGTGTGCGGTTTTGCACCAAAACAGAGCTCGATGGGAAAAAAAAAAACCCATACCAAAAAAACCCCACCCCCAAACAAAAGCCTCCAAACAACCCCCCCGTGTGCTCTGAAGGAGGTGAGACCCAGAGCACTGTGCCATCGAGCGTCTGCAGGGTTTGTAGCTCTTCCCCCCCAGGAGTATTTTTTTGTGTAGATGATAAAAAAGAAAAGATTGGTTCCTGCCAGGTGCTCCCTAATTCCGTAGGAAAAAGGAGTGGAAATAGGATAAACCTGGCTGGAAATGCTGATTTGCATCCTGGAGTCGAGTCCCCTCTGACATAAATCACTGCCTCTTTCACATACGTTACATGAGGTGCTCAAGGAGCTTTTCTTGCCGGGGCTGTAGCCTTGTTTGGTGCCTCTGTCAAAGCAGCTTAAGTGGTTGTGTAAGGAGCTGGAATCGGGAGGAAAGCAGAGCGTGGCCACCCCCCGGGACCACGCTGGGAGAGATGCTCCTGTCCCTGGGACGGTGGGGACCTGGTCCCCATGCAGCTCCTGGGGGACACCATTGAAAAGGTGGGATGTTGCTGGTGGTGGGGAAGCAGAGCTGGGAGATGGGGAGAGGTGGGAATTAGCCAGGATGTGGGTTTTTCCAAAAACCAGCACTTTTGGGTACCCAGTCTCACTCTGGGTTCCTACCAGCCTGCTTGTTGGGACCAGTACGGCTACTGGGAATGCATTGAAAGCTCCAGTGATGACTACGAGTAAAAAGGAAGGACCTTTTTTTTGTCTAAAAAGCCTGCTGCTGCCACAGCCGTGTCTCTCTGGAATGGGCTTTTCCTGGCAACCTGCTTCTGCTTTCCACTGCGTGCCTCTGAACTGGGCTTCAGAGGTGGAACTCGGTATCCCCACTCGACTTGTTGAATAGAAAATAAAAGCAGCTTATTACAAAGTCGTACATATGTGGAGAAGTCTATTAAAAGCTTTAGGGTGAGGCTTAGTGAGATTTAAGAAAAAAAAATGTTAATACGAACCCTTTAGATCTTGTCGTGTGTTTTGGAGTCACCCCAGCAAGTGCCTGAACAGCGGGAATTCCTGCGGTTGCCGCCAAGCCTGAATTTCCTGAGCAGGGACCTGGTACTTAAAATATTCGAGACACCAACTTTCAAGCTTTTATCTTGAATTGAATTATTTTATTTGTGCCTTTAAGCCAGCTGATTTGTGGAGGGGGATGCTTTGGCTATGGGGGAAAAGGGCAGGCAATATCCGAGAGACAACGCCAGCCCTTTTCTCTCTCTGTCGGTGTTTCCATCGGCCTTTACACAAAATCAGCGTTATTACCATTTCTCAGGGCTTTGTCTCTCTGTACCCGGAATATTTTTGTACACATAATCCTGTAAATGGCTGGACATTTTAAAATAGAGTGATATTTTCAAGAGATTTTGGGGCAGGCAGAAGAGTGAGGTTTCTTGCCACAAACAAGCGGGACCACTTACCCGTCCGGCTTCGTCATGCCTTCGTCCTACACTTACATACCCAATATTTCCTTTAATTACCCTGTATTTCTGGGGCTCAACTGCAGGTTAAAAACATACTTTCCTTTTTTCCCCCATCTTTATTGCCTCAGACAACGTTCTGTGTGGTTTTGTGCTTATTCTGATAGTTTATACCACAATTTTTGCAGTGACTCTTCAGATTGCTGGTATTTTTATGCCACTTATGCTCAGCGAAGGACAATAAAACAACCAATAGTGCTGTAAATCACCCCAAAATTAAATTAACCTGAGGCTAAAGGCTTTATTATCACCTTTTTTTTTTATTTTTTTTTGCTAGATCTGGTTAATTATTTAGCTTCATAATAAGGATTTATCTTCCATGTTTGATGAATTGGCTAAATATTTGCCATTGGGTCAGCGATGGGGCTGGGCAGGGATGTGGTCCTCGGCCGTCGGGGTTGGGAAACTTCCCTAATCCCAGCTCTGGTTGTAGCTCCCTTGGAGGCCTGAGCTCTTTAATCTTCTTCCATTTCGGTCCCATCACTGAAAATAGGGTAAGGCTGATTACATTGTGCATTTTCTCTTTTACAGCTACGCCGCATCTGCTACGATGGCGGCGTTCTCGTTTCGGCGGCGTTGAGCAGGACCAGGGCTAATCTTGGATTAATTTCCGAGCTTTGATGGGAAAAAAGAAAACGGTGTCGTTACGAAACGTATCTGGATACGGTGGGGCTGAGCGAGAGGAGGTCTTGGGCAGTGAGAGCAAACCTCCACCTCGGGGCAAGTGTATTTTTTAGATGGCTAAGAAATGGGAATTCAGCTTAGACCCGTAACGAGGGGCTGCTGGTCTTTCCTCGTTAAACCCCATCAAGCCACTCTCTATGCAGATGTGCTTGAACAAATTCAGCTCACTTAGTCTCATGTTAATAATTCACTGAGAAATTAAGAAGTTATAAATATGCTGATGGGTAATCTCCCTTTTTGCTGCTATTTTGGTACAATTTGGGCAGCTAATTGCCAGCTCCAACCCCTGAAATATCAAGAATATCTTCAGTAGAGTTTGTGCTTCTCAAATACTCGGTGTTTCTCCAGGGTAGCACAAAAGTGACCTGAATGGGTACTGGAAAACAAAGCTTGGCAACTTCCTGGGGTTATAAAGCTCTGAAAGGAGGCGTGAGGGATGCTCGGGATCCCAGTGTCTTCTCCCGGCCCAGGGAGCTCTGCCAGGTCCTCTCCGGATGGGTCTCTTTGGGTAACGCCGCAAGTGAGAATCACCCTGTTCTTGGAGACCACGTTTTCCACAGCGTTGGGTTATGTTTTTAACGTACGTGCTCTTCCTTCTCCCCTTTCTGTCGGGGAATCCTGGGCGGTATCTCCTCTCCCTCACCCGACGTGACAAAAGCTCACCTCCATGGCTCAGAGTCGGTCCCTCCTGGCTCGAAGCTGCTCTTCTCCGCTGTGAGGAACAGGGTGGGATGGTGGTTCCTGGACCAGGGAGACGCCGCGGTATTTGGGCAATTGGTTGACGCCGCTCCCATCAATCTGCCGGTTTGTTTCAGCAGCAGCAAAGGGCAAAATACGCTGCTCCCTGGGGCTGACCGGGTAGAAATTGAAGTTTCTCAATGGACATCTGGCTGTTTGCATTTAACTGATGCCCCTTAAACTACGGGAGATGAACGGCTCCCTTGGGAGGGCTCAGAAAGTTTTAGGGCCGTGGATATTTCTGTCCAATTGATGCTGTTGGTAGCTCTGGGATGAGAAATGACTTAGCAAAGGTACAGAAGATGGGGAGTCACCATCCTTGGGGGTATTTAAAAGCCGGGCAGACGCGGTGCTGAGGGACGTGGGTCAGTGGTGGGTTTGTCAGTGGTGGGTTAACGGTTGGATTTGATGATCTTAAAGGTCCTGTTCCAGCCTCAATGGTTGTGTGATTCTAATTGACGTGAGATTCTAGGGAGTGATCTGGAAGGGACGCTTGATTTTGGTTTTGTCCTGTATCTTGCGTGATTTCACCTTCTTCCTTCTCACTCGAGCACCCTGTATTCGCCCTCCCTCTTCTAAAAGAGAGTTTTCTGTAGCTCTCTGGGACAAATGAGCTTTTCCGTGCCCTGAGGTTAGTCTGGCTTCCTGAAAAACCAGAATCAGTCCAAACTCGCCATCTTTCTCTGCTCTTCCATGGACCCAGCAGTTATTTGTGTTTAAGGGGGTTGGTATTTTCCTCAGAGATGAGGGTAGGACTTGAACAACGGCATTTCCTTCTTCTGGAGTCCTTTTTTTCTGTGCAGATTAAAACTCGTAACGTTCAATGGCTATTTTCAAGAGGAAAACGGGCTGGTAGTTAATGACAATGAGTTAGTGGGAAGGTTGGGAGGAGAACTGGCATTTTCTGAGCCAGCCATTAAAGTCCTGGTTTCCCACCCAGAAACTGGGAGGCAGAGCCTCGGGACCCAGATGGGATGGTGTTTTTTGCCAGCGAAGGCCATCGTGGGTCTCATCGCCGATCCCTAACGGCTGCGTGAGCTGCTCCGCGTTAATGGGATTTGGCAGAGGAGAAGGGTCAGAGGTGTCCGGGTTCTTGATACGGTGCCACGGATTCTGCCTTAATTGGGACAGGGCTTTTTGTGCTTTTTTTTTTAAAAAAAATAAAATCTCTTTTCTTGGTGCCAGTTTAAGACGTGCTGCTGGAGGATGGAATTTATCAATGGGGTAGAAAGTCCAAGGGTGTTTCTGATGGCAGGGACCAAGCATCTCATCTCCAGTCCACGGAGATGATACAGATTTGGCTGTTGAGGGTGTTTGAGATGGGAAGTAAGGACACTTTCTCCAAGTCTGAGATAAAAAGACTTCTGCTTCTTTATTAAGTATGGCTATAAAATGGGATTCGTGTTGTATTGCAACGTTGTGGTGTCACCTTGTCACCTTTCCCAGTTCAGAGGGAACGCTGCCATCGCCGTAGCTGCAGTTACGGCGTAACAGCACGGAGACAAAGCAAACTCAAACCCAGGTACCTGAAATCACATTTTTAGGCAAATATTCTTGAAGGGCGAGAGCATCAAAGAGGGGAGACAGGAGAGACTGGTTAAAAAGATGGACTGTAGAACATTGTTGATGGGATCAACCTTTTGTAGATGAAGGTGAGAGAGTCCTTGGAGCCCAGCCCCGTGCGATAGATGCAGGCGCTGGTCAGCAGCTGTAGGATGGGCTTCTTGAGACCTCCTTGGACTCTCCCCCTTTTGCATTATTCCCTTCAAACTGGCCTGGGTCAGCAGATTAATCACTTGATCATGATGTTCTCAATAGGTATGTGTCCTGCTTTGAGGTAAAACAGAGCAGTGTAACAGAGGTCATCCCCCACCTCTGCTCTGCCCTGGGGAGGCCCCATCTGGAGCACTGGGACCAGTTCTGGGCTCCCCAGTTCCAGAAGGACAAGGAACTGCTGGATAGAGTCCAGCAGAGGCTATGAGGATGATGAGGAACTGGTGCATCTCCCTGCTGAGGAAAAGCTGAGGGACCTGGGGCTGTTCAGCTGGAGAAGAGCAGACTGAGAGGGGACATGATTGATGCTGAGCAATAGCTAAAGGGTGGGTGTCAGAAGGATGGGGCCAGGCTCTTCTCAGTGGTGCCCGGTGACAGGACAAGGGGCACAAACTGGAACATGGGAAATTCCATCTGAGTATGAGGAACTTCTTTCCCGTGGGGGTGGCAGAGCCCTGGAAGAGGCTCCCCAGAGAGGGAGTGGGGTCTCCTTCTCTGGAGACATTCCAAGCCCACCTGGATGTGTTCCTATCCACCCTGCTCAGGGTGACTCAATGCTCTCCAGAGGTCCTTTCCAACCCCAGCCTTTCCGTGGTTGTTCACACGGCTGACACCCCCCCAGCCTCTGCTTGCTCCCCTCTGTGTGTGTGATAAACAGCTTCCCCCGCCGCTGTGGGGTGCTGCCCCATGGCGCTGTGGGTTCAGGGGCTACGGCCCCCTGGTTCTGCCTGGCTCCGGAGCTGCCTCCTGGTTGCAGAGATCCCTTTAAACTCCTGTTAGGCCTTTCTGCTGCTCCCTCTGTTACAATAAAGGTCGAGCTGGAGCACAGCCCTTCCTTCTCTCCCCATCCTTGGTCTCACCGGGTTCAGCTGCAGAGCAGCGGGAATGGGGTTTTGGAAGAGGGGGAGCCCCTGGCTGCGGGACCCCGGGAGTGAGCATCCCTTCCCAGGGATGAGCACCCTTTCCCGGGAGTGAGCATCCCATCCCGGGAATGAGCATCCCTTCTCGGGGATAAGCATCCCATCCCGGGAATGAGCATCCTTTCCCGGGAGTGAGCATCCCATCCAGGGGATAAGCATCCCTCCCCGGGGACAAGCATCCCTTCCTGGGAGTGAGCATCCCATCCTGGGATGAGTATCCCTTCCTGGGACAAGCATCCCTTCCTGGGAAGGAACATCCCTCCCCGGGAGTGAGCACCCCTTCCTGGGGATAAGCATCCCTCCCCGGGGACGACCATCCCTTCCCGGGAGTGAGCACCCTTTCCCGGGACGAGCATCGCTTCCCGAGAATGAGCATCCCATCCCGGGAATGAGCACACCTTCCTGGGACAAGCGTCCCTTCCCGGGAATGAACATCCCTTGCCGGGGAGGAGCACCCCTTCCCGGGAATGAGCATCCCTTCCTGGGAGTGAGCACCCCTTCCCGGGATGAGTATCCCTCCCCGGGAATGAGCATCCCATCCAGGGGATAAGCATCCCATCCCGGGACAAGCATCCCTCCCCGGGAGTGAGCACCCCTTCCCGGGACGAGCATCGCTTCCCGAGAATGAGCATCCCATCCCGGGAACGAACATTCCTCCCCGGGAATGAGCATCCCATCCCGGGAACGAACATCCCTCCCCGGGGACAAGCATCCCATCCCGGGAGTGAGCATCCCTCCCCGGGAACGAACATCCCTTCTCAGGGAGGAGCACCCCTTCCCAGGGATAAGCATCCCATCCCGGGGGCGGGCCGGGATGCGGACTACAAGCCCCGGCGTGCAGCGGGGAGGGCGGTGCCGGGCGCTGCGCCGCCGCCGCCACCGAGCCCCAACGGGGCCGGGACCGGGACCGCGACCGCGACCGAGGCTCCCTCCGCCCGGTGAGTGGGGCCCGGGGCTACGGGGTACCAGGGTGAGGGGAACCCCCCCCCCCAACGCCGAGGACATCCCCCGCAAAGCCGGGGTGACCGCCACCGGGGCCTCGCTTCTCCCGGAGTGAGGCGGCCGGGGGGCTCCGTGGGGTCACCCTCGGGAGATGCAGCGGCTCCGGTTGTCGCCGGGGCGGTGGCTTTGCCTGGGGTGAAAGGACAGCCGGGGGACCCTGCGGCATCCTCCTCCCACCCCCTTCCTCCCCCGGGAACGGGGTTCAAGCCAAAGCGGACCCACGGGTGACGGAGGACCTGGGGGTCTGGGACCTGTCCCCAGGGGAGAGCGGCGCCTTTTTTCCTTCCCCTGAGCCAAGCTGCGGGGTGTTTCCTCAGAAACCTCTGGAGAGGATTCCAAGCACAATTTAAATAGCCTAAAAGCAAAGGGTGGGCTGGTCAGGGAGAGCCTCTGGAGATGTCATCCAAGGAAGAAAGAGACTTTGTCCTAGAAATGAGGTTTTCCCTGGCTGCGTAGGTCCCCGTGAAGCCAGGTTGGGAGGGTTGACCACCTTCAGCTTGGGGGCACCAGGATGAGACCTGGGCTGTCCAACCCCTGAGGGCTGGGGTGCTGACCACACCAGGTCCAAGAGCTTCTTGAGACATCTCCTGCCGGCGGTCGCCCTGGAGGTGGCACTGGAAGGGGCCGGTCCCGCTTTTCCCGGTGACACGGCGTTTCTGCTGGCTGCACGCGGGTTGTTGCAGTGGAGCCCAGCCTTGACCTTTCCCCCCCCCCGGGGGAGCACGTGCCCGGTGGAGCCGGCAGGAATCGGGGCTGGAAAGCAGGAAGTGAGCCCTGACGCTGGGTCTCGTGCCCGCAGAAAGGCGAGTCCTGGCCCTGAGGCTGCAGCTCCCTGCTGGTGCCATCCTCGCCTCGGATTTAGGGGAGGAAGAGGTGAATCCTGCCATATCTGCTGGCGGGAGGACACCTGCAGGCTGCGACCCCCCCCAGGCTGAGACCTGGGGAACTCATTTTCTCCGTGTCCCCATCCAATGCCCGGGTTGTCCCTTGTTAATGTACCTTAATTAATGCTTAATGTGTCCTTCTTCCTCTTCTTCCAGGAGGAGCCGAGTGCCTGAGCGTAGCATTCCTGCCATCCCAGCCTGCCCCCTCTGCCTGATGGAGCCAGCGCCAGCAGAGGACCTTCCTCGAGGTGGCCGGCCAAGCCTGGAGTGGTAGTGGGACATTGTCGGTGGCACCCGCCACCCTCGGAGGGACGATGGAGCAGGGCACCGGGAGCATCAACAGCGATTACAAGGACTGGGAGTGGAGCGCCGACGCCGGGGAACGGGCCAGGCTCCTGCAGAGCCCCAGCGTGGAGACGGCGCCGAAGAGCGGAGAGAGCCAAGGCAACGGCCTGGGGGCCACCTCGGCTTTGGGAGCCGTCTTCATCGTGGTCAACGCTGCCCTCGGCGCTGGGCTGCTCAACTTCCCCGCCGCCTTCAGCATGGCCGGCGGCGTGGCCGCGGGCATCGCCCTGCAGATGGTGAGAGGGTAGGGAAGGGACAGTCCCCTGGTCCACCACCCGGGGAGGGGAGGTGTGGAGCTCCAGAAGGGGCTCAGGGAGGGGGACGTGGCTCCTGTTGGATGGGGTGCACCAGAGATGAAGCAGATGTGTCTTCGGGGTGTGGCTGCCGGGAGTGGCTTTGGGGACCTGGTGACACTGTTGCCTGAGTGTCCTCTCCCTGTCTCTTCCCCACCCCAGTGCATGTTGATCTTCATCATCGGAGGCTTGGTCATCCTGGCGTACTGCTCGCAGGCCAGCAACGAGCGCACCTACCAGGAGGTGGTGTGGGCCGTCTGTGGGAAGGTGCCGGGCGTGCTCTGTGAGGTGGCCATCGCCGTCTACACCTTTGGCACCTGCATCGCTTTCCTCATCATCATCGGAGACCAGGAGGACAAGAGTAAGTGTGTCCCAGGGGGGGGACAAAAAATAACCCTTTGGCTGGAAGGGACAACCTGACCGCACGGGTTGTCCCCACAGTCATTGCCGCTCTGGTGACGGAGCCCGAGGAAGCTGGGAGCAGCCGCTGGTACACGGACCGCAAGTTCACCATCAGCATCACTGCCTTCCTCCTCATCCTGCCCCTCTCCATCCCCAAGGAGATCGGCTTCCAAAAATACGCCAGGTGGGTGGTGGAGAGAGCCCTGTGGGGGTTGGAAGCTGGGGTGGGCCAGCAGGTGCCCACCTAAGCATGGTCCCAGGGGATGGGGAGTGGAAACGCCGTGGTTCTAGCGCTCCTGAGGGGTTGAACGTCTCCTGCTCTGCCTTCCCGTGCCTCAGTTTCCCCATCTGGGAAGCAGAGGAGCTGCTGAGCACTATGTGGCCACAGTGTTGTGCTCCAGGGCTTGTGTCCCTCCCTTCTGCTTGCTGGAAGAACCAGGGGAGACTTTCAGTTGCGTTGTCCCC
Organism: Bartramia longicauda; assembly: GCA_028566575.1. Lineage (NCBI taxonomy): Eukaryota > Metazoa > Chordata > Aves > Charadriiformes > Scolopacidae > Bartramia > Bartramia longicauda. Next base: position 25,364,672 of record JAOXNH010000060.1, on the reverse strand, counting down.
TGTCTTTGGAGTTGGCCACCCGGCAGAAAGGGTTCCCTGGTCGCGTGGTCTGCAGGCCAGCCCTGCTCCACCGAGCATCTTGGTGTAACCTGGCTGCTGGAGCCGGACCGTGGCCACCGAGGACCTCTGCTGCCACTCGCCTCTTTCTCCTGCCCAAAAGCCAGCCCATCCCCTTGGTGGCACGGCTGCAGCTCACGGCGGCATAGGACAGCCCCCGAGTGTGGCATCTGCTCTGGGGACAGCAGGTGACGGTGCCTGGCACGTGCCCGTGGGAAGGGAGAGCAGGGGTGGTCCTGATGGGAAGGACTGGGGTGGCCTGGGCTTTGCAGGGAGGAAGATGGGGCTGGAGAGGCTGGAGGAGACCCTCCACGGAGCTGGGAGGCAGCTGACAGCCTCCTGTCCCCTCCTGCAGCTCCCTGAGCGTGATTGGCACCTGGTACGTCACGGCGGTCATCATCATCAAGTACATCTGGCCCGACAAGGAGCTTGTGCCCGTGGAGATCCCCACCAGGTGAGGACAAGGGACATGATGTGGCCATCAGAGGGCCAGGCAGGGGTCATCTTGAAGTCCAGATGGAGAGCAGTGACAAGTGGTGTCCCTCAAGGGTCCATGCTGGGACCAGTACTGTTTAACATTTTTATCAAAGACATAGACAGAGGGATTGAGAGCACCATCAGCAAGTTTGCA
>JAOXNH010000060.1:25339951-25354468 GCA_028566575.1 Bartramia longicauda | reverse complement strand
GTGCAAACCATATATTTAGAACATAAATAGGAAGCTGCTTCCTTCAGCTATTGTATTCTGTCATTGAGTTATGGTGTCTGCTCAGGCTCTTGTTCTGCTGCCTTGAAAGGGAAAAATCCCATTTTGGACCCAGTTTGGGTTCTCCGGTGGCACTGCTGGATTTTCTACTCAGAAAGTGGCAAAGCTCATTGCGCTTCCATGATGTGCTTCCCAGCTTGTTGAGATGGCAGTCCCCGCTTTTCTTGGGAGCAAGCAGCGATGCTAACAGGGGGTTGGGATGGTCAGTCTCCGTGCTCTGCAGGGGATTATGTAGCAGCAGGAAGGGTTGGATTTATGTCTCAGCATGATTCAAGAGCTCCAGCACCTACAAGCTTGATTTTGGGGTGGAGTAAGTGTGATCACCATGCTGTTTGAATTGGTCTGGGGAACAACACCCAGAGAAATGTGGATTTGCTTCCTAGGGGCTTGAAAGGCAAAATCTGGAATTTCTGTTACTGCCTTAAAAGTGGCCGAGTCAGAGCTTTGGTTTGGGTCCTGATCTTGAGTCCTGAGCAAAACCAGACCCTTGGTGCTGCTCGGGTGGGTGTGAGTACTGGGCCTCGGGTGGTCTGGCCGCTTGATTTTTAACAAACATTTTGTCAGAAGTTTGATGTTGGTCCCGTATGTTACACCTTGCCCTTAAGAACATCTTAAAAGTGTGTACTTGCCAAGCCCAGTGACACTTTCTAGGTTATTCCAAAAGAGGAATAGAGTTATTTAAAAGAAACAAAACCAATGAGGTATTGTGCTACTGAGAAATCTTAATAATTTTTGTGCTACGGTCAGTGGGCTATTAAACCTGTAAATAAAGGTAATGAATTGTAGCTTGTCAGATGTATGAAAAAGAAAAATTGGAAGTTTTCTGTAATTCTTTTTGCTGCAGTTTTAAACTTGTTGAAATTCTTCCCTAGCGCAACTGCCTTGTCATTGAAGAATGCTTTCAATATTATTTCTTTTTCATGAGATGTAAGTTTTCTTGTGTAAGTAGGGTCTTGTGGAACTTCTAGATGTACGCAGGGTTTTCTGTGGCATAATGAAAGTCTGGAAGTCAGCGAATGATTTGACTTTCCTTACAAATAATTTACCCCCCATTTTTAGCTAATTGAATAAACTTTTCCAAAGAGTAGGATGCGTTTCGTTGCCTGTGACAGGACTTGTTGCTCCTGAAGATGTTAAATAAGATGTAGTTCTGAGTGTGAGGGAATGAAAACCTTTATATAAAGGGAGAGGGAGAAGGGAGAATTCTCCTTCTCCCCAGCAGCCCCTTTCCAACTCACTGGGGGTCTGTTCCTGGTCCCTTCTTGCAGGAGGGTGGCCAGCCCTGCTGCTCTGGGGGCTACTGGCTGAACTGGTTTGCCCTAAGCGTTCCGCATGCCAAGTTTAACACATCCCCTGGGCCATCCATCTCAATGATGAGGCAGAAATCACCTACTGGTGGTTTTGGCCACATAGCCAAGACAGTAAAGCAGGTTGGTGGGTTTTTTTTTATTATTCTGAAAAAGGCATTTTCAGCCTCTTGGCACGAAGCCTAGTGACCTTTGTGTTTTGATCAAGTAGAGCTTTAAAACAGCGACTCTCCAGCTCGATTCCACCTCTGATAAATGAGAGTGCTGCGTCTCGGAGTGACTTACAGCTTCCTCTGAGACTCCCTCAGCCTGTTGGTGATGCAGGGCTTGCTTTGGGATGCGGTTTCATCACACTGGCAATGTGTGATTTAACAGAGGAGATGTCAAGTGCCAAGTTTTGTGTTGTCATAGAAATTTATTAAGCTGGCAAGCGCTGCTGTTTCAGCGTAAGCCAAATGTTAGGGTTAGTTTATTGCAGTTCTTTTTGTGTGTTGCTCATTCAGGATTGCTTGTTTTGATGTGTAGGGTTCAGTGCATAGACTTTCATGGTAGAGAGGCAAAATATTGCAGAGATGGTTAAAAAGCACTTTTTTTTTTTTAAATTAACTTGTGATTGATGCTTTGGATGATTCTGACCTCTTGATTGTTGCAGTGTGGTATCTAATTCATTATGCATCTCGTTTTCTTCTTTCTCACAGTGCTGAAAGGGTAGTCATTCTTCTGAGCGAGCTGTTTGCCTGCTCTTTCAGACTGGCAAAATGCAGAAATGAAGAAATGTGGTTGGGTAGCGGGAAAACAACTAAGCTTGTGTTGTGAAAACTTGAAAGTACTTCTTTTTCCTTGTGAACGTAGTGATGTCAAACGGTTTATGTTAAGTTAAGCTGTCAAACATGGCTGTATTGCCATATTCTTTATTAAACTTTATTTTTCTTGTTTGCCAAGCTAGCTTGTAAGCAGAAATGTAAAAGAAAAAGCACTGAAGTAATAACACAGATTTCTTCTACTTTCTACCCTGTAGTAGAAAGTAGTTTTCTACTTCCTACTGTAGTTTTCTACTTCCTTCTGGTGGAAGTAGAAAATACAGAGAAACCACTAACTGTTTTTAACACCACATAAATGGCTTAAAGATATTTCTTTTTTTAAATTAAAAGAAAATACCAAATCCAAAAATCTTATTTTAAATTAATTGCTAGTGGTCCATAGCAATTTTACAGCTACATCCCAGGCAGTGCTGTTCACTTGCTACAGAACTTAAATCTAATCTAATACTGTCTTTCAGGTGCCATGTTTCAGAACAGAGGAAGACAACTGAGAAAGAAGAGCTGAAGAAAGTAAGACAGAACCAAGATACAGGCTAATTGGGGGAAAAAAAATTAACCTGTCTCTGAGGTGACTAAAGGGGAATAATGGTGATTTTGCGCCGGGCTCGGCCGCCTGCTTCCGCCCCAACCAGCAATGAATCTTGACTCGCTCTCGCTGGCCTTGTCTCAAATCAGCTACCTGGTGGACAATTTAACCAAGAAAAACTACCGAGCCAGCCAGCAGGAAATACAGCATGTAAGTAAAGTCATGATGCCACAAAAGAAACATTGGAAAAAAATCGGAAAGAAAAAAAGGGGAGTTTCATACGGAGTGTCTCTTCACGTCTGAATTGTAGCCTGCGGTGCTCTGGTGTGCATTCCTGTGTGCTGTTTTCCACGGCATTGAGAATCCCAGCTCCCATCTCTGATACTCCTCTTGGTTTTCCTCTGCCAGGTGGTGGAATACAGCGGCTCGGAGCTGAGACCGCTATTAACTTTGTAGTTGAATAACTGCTGCTCTTGGAGTGTGGTATGCCAAGCTCTCCTTCAGGTTGAATCTTTCAACTTTTGGGACATTTCATAGAGCACCGATTGGGAGAGGGAGGGAAATGTATACATTTAATGCCTAGAGTTGTTGCACTGAAAGCTGAGTACGTGGTTGCTTACATCTGAAGGCTTTCACCCACCCCAAATGGCAGTCTTTTCCTCCTCATCTCGTTCGAAGGAGCGTTGCTTGGTGGTGAAGCCAAATTTACTTGTTCCTGGCTTTTCAGAAGGCAGGCAGAGCAGCTGCAGATTGAACCCCAAATACCTAACATCTGGGCAAGAATTCTGGTTTAACTGACCCTTTTAAAAATAGCTCTGACTAGCGTGATGGACTGAAAAGCATTATCCGCAGAGGAGCGCTTAGGAGGAAGTGAATGTTACCGAGCCAGTTTTAGAAACTGGTTTAGTTCAGTTCCCAGCAGACAGCTGGGCCAGTACAACTGTGGTTTTGGGTTTTTTTCCTTGCAATAGTGCAGTCCTGCTGCGATAAAAATCAGATTAGGAGGCCACATGGCTTAAGCACAGTGAGTTTCTGGTAACAGCTGACTTTAAAAGTGCATTCATTGCTTATCTTGAGGTGGGAGGGGGTGATTTCAGTGGTATTCACTGCTTAAAGTGATCTCACAAGCTGTGGAGATAGAAGACATCTCTTGTAACCTGTAAACTTGCCACCTTTCTGCAAGTTCAGTACTTGCAGAGCCTCCTCTGAGATCAATGCTGTCCTTTCAATCCCTCTTGGTTTCGACAGAGGATTTTTGCAGCAAGGTGTGACTGAGGTATGACTTGCAGATCTGTCACCAAAGGCTTACCTAAGGGATAATAAAGATTGCTCTGATCTTTAGGAGGGAGAAGATAGGGTTGGTCTGTCGTTCGGTTGGAACAGAGATCTCTAAAAGGGGGACAGATTGTTCCTTACCCTTCACCACGGGCCTCTTAGACTCTACTGTGTGTAGAAACGGCTCTTTTGTGTATGTTTGGTTATAAGACAGATCTAGGATTTCAAGACTAAATTCCTAAAAATCTCCATGATCCCTTGTCTTTTATTTTTATTTTTTTTTTAATTTCCTGGTATTAGTTTACTTTTGTGGTTGCTAGTACATTTTTTCCTTAGATATTTGGAGAGATTACACGTGTGTGCTTTAACTCTCCTTCTCCCACTACACTTGTGTGAATTTTTGGCATAATTCAATCAATTTTACAAAGCTTGTATCTAAACATAGAGTATGTGAAAAACAATACTTGGAGCTGTTCTGGTCACAACTGACCAAAATGCCGCTTGCATTTAAATGTATCAGTCACAAGCCTGGCAGTGGCAAAGCTTGAGGAACTAATTTCTGCTTAAATGTGCTTTTAGTAGTCATTTAACATAGGTGATGCTTTAAGACTGCTTTAAAAACCATAATGCATGTTAAAAAAACCCCTTTTGTGCATTTCTTAGAGACAAATTCTAAAGAATGGCTTCCCCTAAAGGGAGTTTTTGTGGTCCCCTTTTCCTGAAGTGGTGAGGAGGAGGAAGGTCTTTGTGGACAGATCCATCTAGGAAAGCAAAATCTTCTGGATCTAGAAAAGCAGAAATATTTTTGAGCTAACCCTGTGTTTGCCTAAACAAAATTCAACTAGTCTCTGTATGATGAATCCAAATAGGGGTGGCTCAAACTTTAATCTGAATCGCAGGCTGGTCGAGGTTGGGAGGAACATCTGGAGGTCCAGCCTCCTGCTCAAACAGGGTTACCCTGAGCCGGTTGCCTAGGAATGTGTCCGGATAGTTTGTGGGTACCTGTAGGGATGGAGACTCCACAGCTTCTCTGGGCAGCATCATAGTACAAAAAAAAAGTAAAGTAAAAAAAGTGACAACCTTTACAGATTATTTTATGATTGGATACACTGTCTCGTAAATGAGTATGAAGGCTGCCAGCATGAAGGTTTATTTCAGCTCTTTCTACAGCGAAACTAACAATTTTCATTCCCTCAAAAAGCTTTTATGTGAATGTAGTTAGAGTTGAAAGATGCTGCACTGTGCTCCTAGCCTTCTCCTCTTCCCCATACGCTAAATTTTCCAATTATTAACCTTGGGAAGTTACTTGGATGCAAGGAAGCGATCTAATTCTGATACGGAAAACTTGTGTTGATGGCTTTAGTGTGTACACTTTGCTCCTGCATCCGTCTGCTTTGATGAATTCATCTTAGCCATGGCACCAGAGAGCTCCCTAGGACATCAATCCAGTGTCATCCCAGGGTGAAGTGGTGGGCTTGGCGGAGGTGGGCAGAGCCTAAAGCAGCGCTGCTGGTTTTACTGGCACACGTTGTGTCTGGCCTGCAGCGGAAAAAGGGGGAAAAAAAAGGCAAAACTGAGCTGGTCTCCAGCCAAGAGTTAAACTTTAAGCAAATGATGGGGGATGCTGACAAAAATATGATATTATTGTGAAGGTTTAGTAATGAGGGATGGGCGTCGCAAATTAGCAAAACGCAGATCACCTATTTCTGAGTGAGGTATAGAATTCAGTTGAATGAGCTCTAATGGCAGGGGAAAGACTTGGTGAAAGGTTTCAGCTGCAGGTGTTTAGTGCGTGGTGTTTGATTTTAAAGCTTGCTAATGAGCAAGTTGGAGATGAACTTTTTTTTTCTTTAGATGGCAGGAAACACTCCTATAGAGTATTCCCTCATGTCTTAAAAGGCCCTGGAGTGATGGTAGTTGGGTCAGTCATGCCCAGCAGCTGCCTGCGAGGTCAGTGAAGATGCTGTATGATGGGTTTTGTCTCTGGGATAAATTCCTGCTGTGCAGGCACAGCCCAGAGGTGCAGGCTGTCCCGAGGCTCTACTTCTGCAGAGTTAAGGAACTGTAGCTGTGGGAAGAAGCGGGGAAAGGCGAGGCTGTGGCACTCTGTGGATTCTGAGCTGCTTTGGTCGCAGAGAAGCTTGAAATCATCCTCTAGGTGACCCGCTTTTTACTTATTTCTTGGGTGATATTATTAAAAAACTATGTGGCTTCTGTGTCAATGACTTGTGTCTGGATTCTTTATCTCTTAAGTTTATATTTTTCATTTGCAAATAGAGTTAATGACTTGGTTTCTAGGTTACTGATTAAAAAGGAACATTCTTCACAGTTTTGTTAAAACTACAGATCACTTAACCACCAGAAGTACCGCTGTATCCACAGTACTAGACCCGCATCTTGCTGTGTAATTGCTCTTTGCTACAAAGTTGTTCTTTGGTTTATTTTTATTTTTCCAGATTGTGAATAGGCACGGTCCCGAGGCAGACAGGCATTTACTACGCTGTCTATTCTCGCACGTGGATTTCAGTGGCGATGGTAAAAGCAGTGGCAAAGATTTTCATCAGGTATGGTTTGCACTGAGGCATACGCTTATTCATTTTTGGTTAAAAATGATGGTTTTGATCCGTTGTAAGCACAAAGGCAGGTTGGGGTAGTAGCTTCAAGCAAACTTCATTTCTCAGGTATGGCCTTTCAGTTGGAAGCACCTTTTGCCAGTCCTCAAGTCAGAAGACAACAAATTGCTGATACCTGACTCAACAATCCCTCAATCCTGAAAAACAGCTTCAGTAAAATTGCTCTTTCTACCATGTGCTCTGTTTTGAAAGCCTTTTTTTTGTCTTTTAAAACGTTGTCCAGATCCACTAACTGGCACTTCTGGTGCTGCCTGTGGCTGTTCTCAGGGGTGTTTTCATCCTTGAGCAATTTTGCCACAGACTTTTTAGCCCATAAACTGGAATCAAAACCAGGAATCAAATATTGTTAGATTGTCTTATTGCAGTGTGTGAGGATGCTTACAGAAAATGAAACGTTACACACGTGATGGAGAAGGTTTGATCATTTTCTCAGCCTTAAAAAATAAAAGAAAAACTAAACCTGGAGAAAACTTGAATAAAAAGAGACTAGTTAATGAGAATTCGGGCCCTTAGAAGACTTAAGCACCTTATCTTTGTTTAGTTTTATTGCACGCAGTGAACAGTAGAAGGTTGGGGTTGTTTTTTTTATTGTCCTGTTACAAAACAACGAGTGTTTAAGTTATCTTGTTCTTTTCAGACTCAATTTCTGATCCAGGAGTGTGCGTCGCTGATTACAAAACCCAACTTTATCTCGACGCTGTCCTACGCCATTGACAATCCCTTGCACTATCAGAAGGTTGGTTTGCTTCTTGAAGGGGGATCCCCGTGTCAGAAAAATGCAGCAAATTGCTCTGTTTTCCCAAAATTGAGCTGGTTTTCCTAAAATTGAGCTGGCCCAGAAATTGGGGTTTGGTTTTTTCTGTTTAGCTGAGCAAGTTATTCAATCACTCTGACTGCAAACTAATTTTAAAGCTTAGTCTGATGTCAATACTTTATGGTTTGTTGGTGGCAACCAGACCCGAAATAAATCATCAGTGCTCCTGTTTCTTTCAAGGTGAAAGCCATGATGGGGGGTTAATAGCGAAGTGTGAAATTTGTGAAGTTTAGAAGAAACTTTTAGTCTAGATGTATCCAAAACCAGTTTCAAAGATGCTTTGTTGAGCCATAGAAGTTTTGTGTTAACCAGCAGCAGAATAGTTACTGATGTTCCAGACCTGTAAATGGACTCTACGTAGCCTGCTACATTCCCAGTGAGACGAATCTCATAACAGCTTCCATTTCACTCTTCTTACTTCTTTCAGAGTCTAAAGCCTTCACCCCATTTATTTGCCCAATTGAGTAAAGTCATCAAATTAAGTAAAGTTCAAGAGGTAAGCGAACATTTATTTCAAAAATATTTTCATGGTTTTGACTAAGCTTTTTAGAAAGGATGATGTCCCTTACCCTGATGTTTGCTTTCGTTTGTAGGTGATTTTTGGTCTCGCTTTACTGAACTCTTTCAGCTCAGATCTACGAGGTTTTGGTAAGTGAGAAGATTCCAAAGTACTGCAGCAGGGACATCTTTTCTTTTTAAGGGGTGGGCTTAAAAAGTAAATGGATGGATTGGGGATGGATAGATGTGTACCTGCGTGAGCCTGGTATTGCACAACCTTGGGATTAGTAGTGTCATTTTGAGAGGGGCTGTAGATAGCACAGTCATCTTGTCTTATATGAAGTTGGAGCTCCCTCCCATGAATGACTTGGTAGATAATGAATCAAATTGACATACTGTGAATGTCTTACCTTTTAGTTATTCGTTAATATTTGAATTCCAAGGTTAATTTGAATTCCAGTGGATTATGAGATTTTTATTTAAAACTGAACTACGGTAAACAGACTCAGATTAAGACCTAGCTAAGAAGAGTCTTCATATTAAAAAGAAAGTTCAGGTTTTGACTCTACCCTCTTTTGTTTTCAAAAGCTGCCCAGTTTATCAAACAGAAACTCCCGGATCTTTTGCGCTCTTACATTGACGCGGACGTCAGTGGAAATCAAGAAGGTGGCTTCCAAGATATTGCAATAGAGGTCCTGCACCTTCTCCTCTCCCATCTCCTTTTTGGGCAGAAGGGAGCCTTTGGGGTGGGACAGGAACAGATTGACGCTTTCCTCAAAACATTACGTAGAGGTAAGTGGTGGGGACCGTTCAGGAAACCGTGACTGAATGCAAACTTTGAAAGGAGTTTTTGTAACTTGCTGTCTGTGCAGACCAGAATGGTGCAGAGGTAGAACTAAATACACTGTCATAATTCCAAACCAGCAGAAAGATGCTGCTGTTCTGGTGTCTGGCCATAATGTACTGGTTTTCAGTGAGCGGCAACATGGTCTCGTGTTTGGTTTTTTGAAGAGTATGTTGTGAGAAATAAGCGTGAAGTAAGGGATATTCAAGCCTGTGCTTGCTGGCTGGTGTGGGATGATATTTGGGGATTTAACTAAAGGGACAGCACTGCAGCTGAAAAATTGGAACTCCTTCCAGTGTAAGGAATATACATTACCATTTCAGATAGGTGGATTTGAAGCACTGGGTTGTTTATATTGGGTGCAGATCTAGGAGGAACCACTAGCACAGGGAGGGAAGCGCTTTTGAATGAAACTGCAGTTCATTTCCTGGAAGCTACCGTGGTCCTTGTGAGATGGCAGGGAATATTATCCATGTGGCAGTCTCCTCCTTTCCAAAACTGCAGTGTTTGCTGTAAACCCATGGGAATAAGGAGGATTTAACTCAGCCTGCTCCTCGGTTCTGCACAGACCTAGAGGAAGGCACCCTTTTTACAAGAGCAAACTATTTGTTCTGTTTGTTTAAGTATAACTTCTGAGGTCATACTTTAATGTGTATTAGCTTCTGTTAATTCCCCTCGCTTTTGCTTTGGGAAGTTGGGAACTCTTCTCTGAATGGCCCCAAAAGGTATGGAGACATTATGCATCATCTTAAAGCTAATGCTGTCTCTGGAAGGGCCACCTGTAGGCCCCAAGGTGTCTTCGTGGCTGAGCAAAACTACCAGCCACACATCTGGTCCTCTCGTAACTCTGTCTCTCTTCAAACTTTGCTTCCCTGGAAGGAAGGAGGCAGTAGTTTCCCTTTCCGTGCCCAAGCTTCTGGTTTAGATTTTCTAGGCTTCCTACACTCGGTAGCAGATCCTTTGTTTCCTAATACTTCCTGATTTGGAAGAGAGAGGCTTTTGCTGTGCCGCTGGATTGTTTCCTGCTCAGTGTTTTTTTTGGATGACTGTTGTTAGTGACAATCTGGTTCTAAACTTAACCACCAGCGCAGCTGCAGTGAACCATTATGAACCTACTCTGTTCCACATACTTCTTCTTGAGGAATATCCAAGTGCCAGCAGAGAACTGGGAGGTGGGATGTAGGGATGCTGCACAAGTGCCCTCTTGATTTCTGCATCACATTATTTTGAGCAGTCACTTGCATACAACTGGTATTTTGGGTGGTTTGATGCTTTTTTTTTGTTCCTCTTGCCTTTAGATTTTCCCCAGGAGCGTTGCCCCGTGGTGCTTGCACCACTTCTATACCCTGAAAAACGGGACATTCTAATGGACAGGATCCTGCCTGATTCTGGAGGGATAGCCAAAACAATGATGGAGAGTTCTCTGGCAGATTTCATGCAAGAAGTTGGCTATGGTTTTTGTACAAGGTTTGTAGAAAAATGTCATTTTCAAGCATCTTGGGTGGCGGGGCTTTTCTTCCTTGTTTCTTGAGGCAAAAGTTAAAGAACACTTAAAGTACTAAAATAACTAGTAGCTCATTAAGTATTATGATGTCATTTGTTTTGATTCCTCTTATATTTTGCTTTCTTCCAATGTGTATTATATGTCAGTTGAAACTGTATTTTTGAAATTGGATTTTGTCATGGTAAGAAGTGCTCAGGAAAGATATTCACATTTCTTGTAAAGGTTTTATGAGAACTTGTAAAGGTTTTATGAACCAGTTGACTACTGGTTAATAAAATCTTTTTTCTGATCTATATTGATGCTGTATAAATCTTGAATTTTTGGCTTAATTATGAAAAGTGAAACCAACATGGCAAAAAAAGGCCTTCGGTTCTAAAATTGCAACTTGAGCATCTGCTCGTTGTTTGCTTTTTTGGCTCCTTGAAGGTTTTTGCTGGTGACCTCTCATCAGAGACACGTTTTCTCAGCTTACCTTTTGAGTGCACTTCATTTGGAAATGCGCATTCTCAGAGCCTTTGTTTCACTTGTAGCTGGTGGAAAGCTTCAGTCTCTGAAGCTGGGGCTCACAGGTCAATACATGGAATGCATTGAACAGAAAGCGGTGCCAAACCTGCCTTCTGCTTTTACTTTAGTGGAGTAAAAGTGAACCCATCTTGTCACTTAAGTAGACCTGGCTTTGAATTGAATACGTAGCACAGAAATGGAAACATTTGTACACACTTTCTATTGAATTTATTGCCTTTCTTGTCCTAGAATTTTGTTATTTTAGATCATTTGAGTAACACAACTAAAGTTGAGGAAACAGTTATATTTTACAATCTGCAGTTAGTTTCCCCCAACAATCTGTGTGGTCCCAGCCATACCCACAGGTCTTACTTTGGTCTGATGTCGTGCCACAGTGAAACCTGCTTTCTTATTAAGATCTCTCTGTTTTGTTGCATCTTAGTGTGGAAGAATGTCGCAACATAATCATGCAATTTGGCGTTCGGGAAGTCACGGCTGCCCAGGTTGCCAGGGTTTTGGGGATGATGGCTCGGACTCATTCAGGGTTGACGGATGGTATTCCATTACAAGTGAGTGGCCTACTGGGGTGGGGATTATGTATATTGTAATCAGCAGAAAATGCTAGTTACTAGCTTCTAGTAACTCAAAAAATGCTTTTATTATTCAACACTTACACTTCTATCTCTTCTGTAATTGTCTGTAACACATTGTTGAAGGAAAGATTCTTCAGAAGTGTGTGACTGGTGTCCTTACTGGTCTGAACTTTTTGCTTTCATAGCACAGGGAGTGCTGTAGCTAATGTTTTTTTTGAGACTGCTTTATTTTTAAACTAGTATTTGATCGAGTGCATTTAACTTGCAGTCTATTTCGGCCCCTGGCAGTGGGATTTGGAGTGATGGCAAGGATAAAAGTGATGGAACGCAAGTCCATACCTGGAACGTGGAGGTCTTAATTGATGTTCTTAAAGAGCTGGTAAGTTTTGTGAAACACCTTGGTCTTCTGTGTGAAATACCTGAAAGAAGGGCACATCTCAGTGTGAATATAAAGCTTTTTAAGATCCTAGCAGCGTGAATGGCTTTGAATCTCATTAATGTAATTGCGCTGCTGTACTTAATGGTGGGTTTTTTCCTCATGAACATGAATATTTTGAGGAATTGTGGGGAAATAGAAGCTGCCTGAATGACTAACTTGGATGCAACTTTTGACTTGTTCCACGCTGCTCCCACGTACACCAGCGTGTGTTCTCTGAGGGGTTTTGTGTTTGAACTTAGTTCTGACAGTGGAAAGCTTTGTGCATCAGGCACCTTGTTTCAAAAAGCTTCTCACTGTAGGCATTAATGATGGAAATGAAACACATTTTTTTTTGTGTAGTTACTCATTCCAAAACTCTAAATGCTTCTTGCATACGATGACGCTACAGACATAGGAAAGTTTTTCCACCGCCTTACAAAAATTGCTGCTTATAATTAACTCAGTGAAACATGAGTACTATTATCTTTTGCCTACCTTATATTGGGTGGTTTTTTTTCTGTATGTTCCCTCTAATCTGTACAGGAGACACTCTTATTTTATTCTAAACCTCGGAACATACAATTGACTTTTTCTTTGGTGTTCATCTATCTCTGAAAGGAGTGGTCTGTGTCCCATGATGGACATAGTCCCCTCATTCTTAGGATTTCACACTGCTGCTGAAAATCTAAAAGGTGCTTTGCAAGTACTTGCAGTGTACATTTTTCAAAAGGAAAAGCAAATTCTTCTTTGCCAGCAGGTCAGACCCTTCTGCCTTTTATTGAAGGGCATATGGGCACCAACAAAAGGAATGAGTTCGCGTGCTAAGAAAGGAGCTATGTGTTTGGGATGTTTTTGAAGACTACTTAATGAAATGTTTGGAAGGACAGACAGCTACTGTGTGTAGTGCTGGGGGAAGGGCAGTCTCACACACTAGTTTCAAACATGCATCCAGTTCTCCAAACTATCCAAATTGTGTTCTTTTTAAAACAAGAACACTTGTTTTCAATGAACAGTTGAGTGGATGCTGGATAAAATACTGATGGACAGGGACCCTTACAAGACAGGACTGAAGGTTGTAACGTTCAAGGCTGACTGTTCCCTTGTTTTTCTGGTTGCAGAATCCTAGCCTGGACTTCAAAGTAGTAACCTATGAATTGGACCACCCGGGATTTCAGATTCGTGACAGCAAGGGCCTGCATATTGTAGTGTTTGGCATCCAGAGAGGGCTGGGCATGGAGGTTTTTCCAGTGAATGCCATATACAGACCTTGGAAGCATGCGGAGGGCCAGGTAGGTTTACCAGTGTCTCTGCTGTGTCTGTACAACACTTGTGAAGTTCCCAAATTTCTTGAATGGCCAACGTGGTTTTAGGAGAGCTCTGATCCGTAACGCAGCTGAGCGTAGAACTGTTGCTGCAGGGCTGTACTCTGAGGGTTTTACCTGGTTACACAAAAAGGCTAGAGCTTTGTCTCCAAAATACGGCTTTGTGCAAAAAAAGTACCCTCAGCACAGCTGTTATCTGTCACTTTGAGAAATCCTGGGAGGAGAAGTGTGAAGTTTAGTCTTGCGTAAAACATTGATAATAAATCTTGGCTCATCTCTACTGCTTTGTTGATTTGCATCATTCTCAGAAATGGGGTGGTCGATGAAGCGGAAGGGACCTGAAACTCTAAATATCTGAACTATTTTTGCTGTTTTCTATTCCAGCTCTCCTTCATTCAACATTCCCTCATAAACCCTGAGATCTTCTGTTTTGCTGACTACCCTTGTCATACTGTCGCCACAGACATCCTGAAAGCACCACCGGAGGATGACAATCGAGAAATTGCCACATGGTAAACCTGCTCTCTCAACTGCTTTTCTTACCTAGATTTAGAGCAAGATTACTGCTCTCATCAAATGTGTCTTTATTGTCACACAACTCAATTTATTTCTAGCTCTGTGTACATCCCAGTAGATCAGCCGTTAGTATTTGTTCCATGTTTGAGGGGTGAAAGTTCCTGCATTGTCAGAACTTCCTGGGTACTTCCATAGTATCTGAAAATGCACTGCCAGGTCTTGCTTTTATTGGAGTTTTATTGTCTGGAGAATTTCTGCTACTGTATTTTGGCAGATACTGTGAGCTGAGAGGAGGGATTTGAGGAGGTAGGAATTTAAATCTCTCCATCCTAGGATGACATCAGAGAAATTTGCTCTACTTGTATGAAAGAAGCCCTGGCATTTAAATAGTAAATTTTTATAGTTATTGCTGAGTTAGTGCATCAAGCTGACTAGTGTGACTTTCTGAGCTGACCCTTACACCCCTTCTTTTGATACAGCTGTGTAGCTGATTTCCGTGAAGATATTTGCTTCTATTTCCATTGTATAGCTCAAAATAGGGGATTGGAGGGTGGGGATTATGGGTGAAGTGGGAGAAGGCAGCGATGGTTACTTGTCTATAAAGCAGACAAAGCAAGTAGAATATATCCACTAAGTTTCACAGGTGGGGACTTAAGGTATTTTAAAAACCATTTTCCTTTTCTGGAAGTATTTTTCAAAGTAAGTGTGCAAATTATCCAAGTCACCCACCTCAAGCTCAGGTTTTTTTCCCCAACATCAGTTTTCAGTTCTCCTTCCCTAACAGAACCAGAATCCTAGAATCATATGGGGTTGGAAGGGACCTCTGGAGATCATCAAGTCCAACCCTCCACCCAAGTGGGTCTA
>JAOXNH010000060.1:25318692-25329359 GCA_028566575.1 Bartramia longicauda | reverse complement strand
CTATGGCTCCCCTCCCTGATCCAGAGTCCCTCCCCATCTCTCCTGGAGCCCCTTGA
Source organism: Bartramia longicauda (assembly GCA_028566575.1). Taxonomy (NCBI): domain Eukaryota; kingdom Metazoa; phylum Chordata; class Aves; order Charadriiformes; family Scolopacidae; genus Bartramia; species Bartramia longicauda. Next base: position 25,329,303 of record JAOXNH010000060.1, on the reverse strand, counting down.
GGGACTGGAAGGGGCTCTAAGTTCTCCCTGGAGCCTTCTCTTCTCCAGGCTGAGCATCTACTCAACTTGTGGCCAAATCACCACAGAGGGTAGGTGAGCCCTTCTGTCTCGCCAGTCCTTGACCTCCTTCTTTTCTCTCATTGTCTGAGTTGGGGAATTTCTAGTGCTCTTGTAGTGCACTTGCAAAGTGTGTGAGCTGGTGGTGTGTGGTCTCCAGCAAGGATGGGGTTGAAGGAGGCATGGCTGCTTGCCGTATTGTGCTTGCTCCAGGGATTGACCACCATCTGGCAGCATCCAGGTTTTCAAGGTGGCACGTTTCATGACATGCCTGCTACTCCTCCAATGTTTATCACAGATCATGATGGTCTGAGCAATCAGTTCCTGGAGTAAAAGGTCTTGGGAGAAGTTCTACAGGCCCTGACCCATCATGGTTTGCCTGTTGGTCCTGTCCATCATCAAAGCAGCCTTCATCTCTCTGTTGGGGGGTGTTCTACACGGATCAGAGGACTGCTGTGGTTTCTGTCATCCTTCTCATGAATCCAGAGCAGACCGTGCTGGGTTCTGCCACCATGAACGGTGCTACTTTTTCCAGGTGGCATTTCTTATCTGCCGGGCTAGATGCCACCTACCTACCCAAAGGAGAAGATGGGACCTGTGGCCTTCTATGAGAAGCTGTATTGTGCTCTGAAGACCTGATTCACTCTACCGTGCTCTGAATTCCTGATTCAGCTGCCAGAGGGAGAATGGATGATGCTCATCAAATTGTAGGAACCCACCTCTTTTTATTTTTCTTTTTTTTTTTACACAATAACTAGCTAATGGCATGTGTGACCTCTTCTCACCGTGTTGGACCTTGGCACCAAGCAGTCGCATGAATCACGACGGTGATTTTGCCGTAAGGCAAGTTCCTGTCGTTATTATCTCCTCGCCGTGTCGATAACGCTGCGGTGGCGATGGTCAGGATTTCCTCGCGCTCCAGAGCTTTTCCTGAAGATCAGCTCCGCGAGCGGTGGAGGAAGTAGCCGTTAGGAGATTGCTTGCTCCTGGCTGCTGAGAACTGGGTGGCCGACTTCAAAACGTACGTGCGACCTGACATGATCCGAAGAGCACGGCAGTGGCTCCTCTTTTCCCCTCGTCTGCTTTGTCAGTACGGACGGGTGGGAACTCCTCTTCTTCTGCAAATGCTGAAGCAAGACCAAACCTGGTTATGGAAACCATCAGAGACTCCATCAAGGGAGATGAGGGAGAACAGTCCCATATCTTGCCTGAAATCTCAAGGGGATGGTGGGAACACTCATGGCCAGGGAGAAATATGGGGTCTCGCACCCACACGTCTTGCAATGCCGGTGCGGGGACTACACACACTATGAGCATCCTTTAGTTGAAGGGAAAACTCTTTTTAGTTCAACTTATAAAATGTTTAGGCAAACATTTGTTATTTAAACTCATTTTATTTTTTTTCAAATGCCTGTGTTTGAAGGTAAAAGCAAGCAAGCTGTGAGTTCCTCTTTCAGCCTTGGTATGGCACTGTTTTTTCTCCTGGTGCTGGAGGAGCTTTCTGGAGCACTGGGTCCAGTTCTGGGCCCACCAGTTCAAGAAGGACAGGGAACTGCTGGAGAGAGTCCAGCAGAGGATACAAAGATGATGGAGCATCTCTCTGCTGAGGAAAGGCTGAGAGACGTGGGGCTCTTCAGCCTGGAGAAGAGAAGACGGAGAGGGGACCTCATCAATGCTGAGCAATATCTAAAGGGTGAGTGCCAAGAGGACAGGGTCAGGCTCTTCTAAGTGATGCCCAGGGACAGGACAAGGGGCAACGGGCACAAACTGGAACATGGGAAATTCCATCTCAACATGAGGAGGAACTTCTTTCCTGTGGGGGTGGCAGAGCCCTAGAAGAGGTTGCCTGGAGATGGTGTGGAGTCTCCTTCTCTGGAGACATGCCAAGCCCACCTGGACGTGTTCCTGTCCACCCTGCTATAAGTGACCCTGTTGTGGCAGGGGCTTGGACCACATGATCTCCAGAGGTCCCTTCCAACCCCTTGGCCTACTGGGAAGGGTGCAATTGAGATGACCGGTTGCTTGCATTCCAGTAAGGTGGTCTTAACTATAGGTTTGCTTTTTCTGGTAGGTGGTCTTACTACCGGTAGCCTGACTGGCATCGGAACCGGAGCCCTGGGCCTTCCTGCGGTGAACAACGACCCCTTCGTGCAGAGGAAGCTGAGCACATCTGGACTGAACCAGCCGACATTCCAGCAGAGTAAGATGAAACCTTGTAAGTGGTAGTGTTGTCTGTGGCTGTGAAGTGTGACTGCAGTTCATCTGCGTTTCCTTCAGGGCAGGCTTGGATCTCTAGGTGGGAAATGATTAAAAAAAAACGTGGCTCTAGTTTTAGGCCTTTAGTCTGGAAAAAAAAAGGTGCTTTGAAACTTCTATGCTAAAAAGTCACCAAGTAGCTTGGGGGGGATTGAAAACAAATCTGTTATTTTAAAAACACAATGTTATGGATTTGCATGAACAGTGTGCTTGTGTCTTTTTTTTGTTTGTTCTGTGTTTTGAACAAAAGTGTTGTTTTTACAGAGAATTGTACATCTCTGGTAAGAGGGTGGCTTTGGTTTTGTTTGTAACAAGGTTAAACAAAGCTGCCTGGGTACCAGTCCTGCTGGTGAGGTGAAGCAGGACATCAGACTGCAACACTGGAGACAAATAAGACTAACAAAAATTGGTGGGAAGGTGGTTTTTGGAAGGAGTAATTTGCTTCCTAACACGGAGCTGTTACCCTTAACTCATTTATGCCTCTGAATTATGCTCACAATGAAATGATTAAGCTATCAAACGTTGCCTTTAGAAAGCAGAGCCATATGCTAAACCTTCCACGTTGCTGTTAGTCCCTACGTCTCCTTAGACAGCTCCTCCCTAAAAGCAAAGTCACCGATCTCTACAGGGATACAGCGGAGGCAGATGCTGGTGATTTATAGTTTTGGGCTTGAGCATTCGATATAAACACGCTTTGAAGCTCCCTGGCTGGCCTGAAAGCTTGTGTGAAAGTTTGTCTGCATGTCAGTGTTGTGTAGCATGCTGTGTTCCAGTCCCGTTTACGTTCCTTTAGCTCAGGTGTCAGTTGAGGTTAGCTGGGTGTGCAACAGCTTCTAGGGCTACGACAGCATGAGATTAATTCTATTTTAGGATTTAGTTCTTTTGCATAAATATAACATATTGAAAACAGATTTATTTTTTTTTAAATAACAATTCCTCTGTACTGGAAAGATAAAATATCTCACGTTAAAGGAGAACCAGCGGGTTGGTGGAAGAGTTAAAAAGGACTAGGTGAAATCCTGACTGCCTGAAGTATTTCTGAGTGTGATACCTGTTCCCTTTTTTTTTTCCAACAGCTGACTTATCTCAGGTGTGGCCAGAGGCTAATCAGCACTTTAGCAAAGAAATAGATGATGAGGCAAACAGCTACTTCCAGCGTATTTACAACCATCCACCACATCCCACCATGTCTGTGGATGAGGTGAGTTCTCCTGTAGCAGTAATTACTCCGTGTATTAGTTTTATCGGAAGATAATAAAGGGCTAGTGGTAGATGCTTGGCTGAAGGTGTACATTTCCAAGACAGCGTGCTTTCCCAGGAAACTTGCAGTTGATCCTGACATTCTGTGGGCTGAAGACTTTAGATGTCTAATGAAGACTCCTAAAATGATGCTTAGTGGGAAGAGCTTAATGCGGAGCGGAAACTTGCGTGTTCAGAATAAGTGCTAAAGTGGGCCTTTAAACAATCTGTATAAATCTTGGAATATATTAGTTTTTAAAGTATCTAAAAATGACTACGACTTCAAAATATATAAAGGTGTCTGAGCTTTGATAATTATTTTTGGTTAGTCTCTATGAGAGTAATTATCAGTCCGATGTACTTGCTCTTTGAAGTGCTTCAAATTGACTTTAATATATTTGTGTGGTTATAAATTATGGAAGATGCTGAACATTCAAATTAGAAAAATGAAAATTAAGCGGTGGAGTAGGCGGTCACAAAGTTTTATGTGAAGACAGTTGGGAAGAAAACTAAAGTCTGAAGAGGAAGGTGGTCGTTGTGAAGTACTGGCTAAAATGAGGTTTTTCTCAGAGCAGTTATTTTGCAGTTCAGCTTGTGGGAGTGCATTTCATCGTAGTGCAAGTGCTTTTGAAACCTGAGGATGCAGAAAGGCTGAAATAAAGCAAATCTGTTGGTAACAACTTCCCATTTCTTCGCAGGTCTTGGAAATGCTGCAGAGGTTTAAGGACTCCAACATCAAACGGGAACGAGAAGTGTTTAACTGCATGCTGAGGAATTTGTTTGAGGAATACCGTTTCTTTCCCCAGTACCCGGATAAAGAGCTGCACATAACAGCCTGCCTCTTCGGTGGGATCATAGAGAAAGGACTGGTTACGTATATGGCACTGGGCCTTGCCCTGCGCTATGTTCTTGAAGCCTTACGAAAGCCTTTTGCATCCAAAATGTACTATTTTGGTATCGCTGCACTAGATAGATTTAAAAATAGGTGAGTTTGGTTGTTGGTAATACTTGTAACGCTACATGGAATGCCTTGCTAACCTTGAACCTGTTCTACTTATACAAGAATATATAATTCCTGTATATATTCCTATATATACCTGTTATATTCCTATAACCTGTTCTAATTATACAAGAACGGCTATGTGTGTTAGGAGCTGACACAGCTCAGCTTTCGGGATTACTTTCAAGAGATGCTGAGCTGGAACAAAATGTTGCTAGTTAAAGGGTGACTGTTTTAAAAAAAAACAATCAAAATGTTCAATGCGATATCTCTATAAATGTGGGAGAAACTGTGATGCTGAAGCTACTTAGTGGAGTTTGTTTATGAAAACAATGAAGTGTTGAGTATAAAAATAATTCAGTGAATAATTCAGTCAGCGAAGGTAATTAAGCTTTACAGGTGCTATTTGCACTCTTCAGTACTGAAAGACTGCCTAGGAACTGAGCTCTAGGACTTGGGTTTTACACAGAAATCTCAAGTGTGGCCAAAAAGTGTCTCCAAAAAAGCTTTCCTCAAAGCTTTTAGTGGATTACAGATGAAGGAAACTCTCAAGGCAGGCTGCCATAGTAGGCAGGACTGTACACCCGTGGGGATGAGCTCCATTCTGGAAGAAGATAATTTGAACTTTAAAAGTGTGGGCTTGGAGTGTGGACTCATAAGCAAGGAGCATGTTATCTTGTGCCCTCACTCTCCTTACATAGTTCATCTGCCCTGCAGTATTTCCTCTGGCATGAAAGCTCTTGCTGTGGAGTTAGTGGGAGAGAATGAATAAAGACACTTAAGGCTGACATACGTGAGACTTAGCCACCATCTTACTCCTCTTTAACCATTTTAAGTGGGACTTAAGGATTTTTATTCTCAATGAGTAGTAACAGGGTCTGGCATTCAGAAGTAGAGCTGTAATAATAGGTGTGTGTAGGTGAAGCTTCTCTCTTGGGTGTTAGGGACACCCTGGTTTGCTGTTTAAATGACTTACCCGATAATCTTATCGCACACACTGAATATAAATGCACTTGTGTGCTCGCTCAGAAGCATTGAAATGTAGGATAAGATGAGTTGCTGTGAAAAAACAACCCAAATATTGTGTTTTGCTGCTAAATGAATTCATTTCGAATGGGTTTTGCAAGAAGTACTGTGTAGAAAATGCTTTGTTTGTAGCACAGCTGCTGTAAGCAGTAAGTAACTCGGTGATGCGGTGTAGGAGTGACATCCCGGTGTTATATTTGTGCTTCTCTGTAGCACGGGGTTTGATCGGGGCGTGTGTTTCTGACTAACGCCTTGTTTTGTCTGACAGATTGAAGGACTATCCCCAGTATTGTCAGCACTTGGCTTCTATTAGTCACTTTATACAGTTCCCGCATCACTTACAGGAGGTGAGTGTTCGTATTAGCGCACCTGCTTTCTACAATTTTAAATTCTTCTGAGCAAATCCTTCTTTTCCTTTGGAAAAATAGCCTGAGCTGTCACGATTTTTAGATAGAATACATCCACAGAGTCAAATGCCTTCCCTTAAAGCTTTTGCCATGGGATGGGGTGGAAGGGTGGCTGTGGTTGTCTGGTACCTCTTCTTTTTCCATAAATTCTTATGTTGAAATAACCACCTGAATATAAATAACTGTGTGATCAACCAGTGCTCATGGGCCATGCCCAAAGGGTTTTAAAGCCTTCAGTGGATTCACATTCCAGTCTCTTAAGGATTTGGAGTTGTCCTCTAAAATAGTGCTCATTCAGCTGAGTTCATAGTTTCATGCTCAGAGCTGCTGTGGTAATCCAGACAGGTGAGAAAAATTCCATTCCTGAAGGTCTGATGGGAGTGATGGAAATACTCTGTAGTCAAAGGAGTAAAAGCGGAGTTGATCATACGGTGTCTGTCTCTGAGGTGCTTTCACTGGTAGAAATACAGAAAAGCTAATCCCAGTGCCAGATCTTGAGAATAAAATCCTAAATAAGGAAGAATGTCCAGCTCTAAGATGAAGGCAGAGAGGCCATTTACCCAATGCTGCCGAGTCCTCTAGCAGTCATCAAGTTCACCAAGTTTCAGACCGTATCTCTTAAGTGACAGATGTCTGATTTACAAATTTCTAGGTAAATACGTTACAGTGGGGAAGAAACTAATTTTCTACTGGGGAGCTACTTCAGAGGATGTAAAATCTTAGTTGTCTACTTCAGAACTGTGGTTTTGCTTATTAACTGTGAACTTCAGGCTTTACTGTTTCCTGTGAAGCTGTAAGAGTCCTTGGGGAAGACTTCTCACCTGTTCTGTTGCCAGTTTCTTCATACTCACATATTTCTCTTAGGCTTTTCCCTTTTTTTTTCCTCTACTATCCCAGGCCCAGAGGGCTGAGGGGTTTTAGGTAGTGCTCTGTAAAATTTTAAGAATTACAGACTGATATGGGGTTGGAAGGGACCTCTGGAGATCATCTAGCCCAGCATCCCTGCCAGAGCAGGTCCCACAGGAACGTGTCCAGGCGGGTTTGGAATGTCTCCAGAAAAGGAGGCTCCACCACCTCCCTGGGCAGCCTCTTCCAGGGCTCTGCCACCCTCACAGGAAAGAAGTTCCTCCTCATATTTAGATGGAACTTCTTATGTTCAAGTTTGTGCCCATTACCTCTTGTCCTGACCTTGTTTGATCCATTGCTGAGGAGTTCTCCTGGTTCAGGTGGTGATGCCAGGCTCCAGCACCACAGTATGTTGGAGTGATGCCTTCTGCTGACGCTGGGGAATTGGGAGTCTGTCTGGTGGTGGGGAATGATGACCTATTCTGAATTTTTCCATCCCTCTTGGTCTCATAACAGCAGCGTGGTACACGAGGTTGTGAAGTCTTCAGTGTTTCAGCAGGACTGGGGTGAGGAAGGTGGGGGTGCACCCCACTGTACTGTAGCCCACTGAAAACTGGCCAAGATTTTCCCTTTTTCATCAGCCTCTTGCCTAATTCTGGATGATCAATGTCTTTATCTTCAGGGAAGTGAGTGCCTTCTGCATATGAAAGCCAGAAGACCTAACCAGTCTTCAAGATCAGGACTGCAGCTGGTGGCATCGGTTCCCTGGCACAATTAAACTTTCTAGTCTTCATCCGTTCTGTTGAAAAAACTGTGTCTTGGGAAAAGTGCTTGTTCAGGACAGTAGGACCATGAACGCCGGAACAAGGGAGAGCTATGAAAAGAGAAGCTGGTTTGGATGTGAGGGGTGTTTCCTTGCCTTTACCACTTAGCATAAACATGTGGCAACATGTGCGCTGCTGTTTGTGTTCTCATCAGTCATGGGGTATGGTCCTGTTGTGCCACAACGGCTGCAAACGCAAATTTATTAAAAAGCATCACAACCGTTGCACATGGTTCTCTCCCGCAGAGAGGATGAGAGAACAAACAATGTATGATGAGCATTATTTGCATTGTTTAATGATCTTCTGAGCAGAAGAACTCATTTACACTAGAAGATGCTTTATTGTCTGTAAGGGAAAATGACCAAGCAGGCTGAGCTGGGCAGACAAGTATTTAACAAGTAGATGGGACCTGAATCCATGCTCTGAGGCAGTGGGCTTAATTTACCATCTCCCTTCCTGGCATTAGTTTTTATTTTTTCAGAACGTGTTACGGCAGTAGAACAGTTGACAAGGGATGTAGCTTTACATGTGAAATGCACAGGAGGTATCTCCTGGTGGTCTGAGCGCAGGAGCCAACAAGCTGAGTTCTAGCCCTAGCCACCAACGTTGACCTCTCTTGGCCATTGGGCAGTGCCATCATCTTTCTGTCCTCCTCACCCCACTTCTCTAACAGGATTATTAATATAGGTGTGTTTGCTTCCTAGGAGTGTTGTGAAAATTAGTTGAGGTTTGAAAAGTGTGTTGAAGAAGTCTCTCAGTGCTGGTCATTATTACAACTACTGCTTAAAACCACTTTTCTGTTTCTTTTAGCAAAAATATTTCCTCTTCTGCTGGAGTTTACTCCTCACATTTTTTGGGTTTTTTTGGTGTTGCTTGTTTGTGTATCCCGAGGCTCTTTCAGTGTACATGCTTTTTTGGTAAAACACTATATTTTAGCCTGTATTTGAGATTCAGATTTTCAGTACGTATGTTATTACACGAAATGTGAATAGGAGGCAAAAAGCCTTATGCTGATGAAATTTGTGGTTGCTGCTTCCAGCGAGAGCAGTGTCTGTGGGTCATGTATGCATTGACACGTGTTTGCAACGATGCTCCACTGCGTCTATTTAAAGAAGGTGTTTAGAGGGGGAGGGCTCCTTACAGCTCGTACAATGTGAGCTGCCTCTTCAGAGAAAGCTGAGAAACAGAGAGGCTAACGGGAGTTACGGGGGGATGGACCTGGGGATGCGAGGTGACATCTCAAGAGAGAAATATGGCCCTTATCTGCGGTGCTGAGACAAGGTGAAAGGAGGTTGGAGAGAGGTGGGGACTGGTCTCCTCTCCCAAGTCACAGGTGACAGGACAAGAGATAATGGCCTCAAGTTGCACCAGGGAAGGTTCAGATTGGATATTAGGAAAAATTTTTACATGGAAAGGGTTATTAAGCTTTGGAATGGGCTGCCCAGGGAGGTGGTGGAGGCACCATCCCTGGAGGGATTCAAGGCAGGTTGATATAGTGCTTAGAGACACGGTTTAGTAATGTGGGATGTTTTTTGGTCTTTTTTTAAACAGAGTTAGGTTGGAGGTTGGGCTGGAGGTTTTAAAGGTCCCTTCCAACCTAGACAATTCTGTGATTCTAAGGTGGGGACCGCAGGCATGTTGTTTTAAGGACCACAGCTCCAGTGCAAATGCAGTCGAAGCCGTTTAGACCAGCCAAGTGTTAGACTCTCTCGTGTGAAACCAATCCCACGTGTTCTAAATTGCATGCTCTGAAATGCTGAAAAAATAAGGCAACCGTTCAAAGTTTGGCCTGTAAAACTTTCTTCCCTTTTCTATGACATAGAGGAGCTGTCGTGCTTAATTAAAAGGTTCATGATATTCTTTTGAAGATTTCTATTCCAGTAAAAGGCGGAGAGATCATTCTGCAGATTACTCTTGGCCAGGACTGAGTTCTTGTCAAAAAAATGACCTCTTTTAGCAGTTTCTTCAAGAAGCATCTGGGGAGCCAGTTGAACCTAAACCGAGAGGGGGGTATAGTATAAGAACAACAATTTCTCTTGCGTTTAAACTAGATATTTCCTAGAGGGGATCCTTCCCAGCGTTGATCTAGGTTGACTGTAGGAGATATTGAAATCTTTGGATGTGGCTGGAAGTTGGATTGAAGATGAAGGGAGAGAACAAGGCGATAAATATCGAGAGGAGTGAAGAATCTACTTTTTCAGGGCAAGAAAGCACCGTACCTTCTCCCTTACAACACTCACCTAAATTGCCCGTGTTACTTTCCCCTCCCGGACTTCTTCCATTCTCCTTTACTTGTCTTTCTCTTCAGTATCAAAAGCTGCGTCCCCTGAAGGGGATCTTGCTTCTGGTATCTGAGTTCACACAGAGAATGAGATGAAACAAGGCAAACTTGGTTCTAATAGCTCTCTTCTAATTCTGCTGCATAATGGAGATGAGCAGTACTTACATAACTTACATACCCTGGGATGTTAATAGATTTAATAACCCAGAAAGGTGGGAAGAGGTTCTGAATTACCTATAAAATGGCATCTAACTAATGAAGTTTACGGGAAGCTCATCTCCTTGAAGAAGATTCAGGTGGTAGGCGCAAGACTTCTGCAGATGCTCAGAAGAGAAAACAAAATTGAAGCTGCCTGTCCTAATCGGAATATATCTCCCATTAAAAATAAATTCTGAGGTGCTGTTGGATTATGTCAGTTTTCCAGGGGCTTCTAGTTAAACTCTTGTGAAAATGTAAACAACACAGGCTTCTTTAGATTTATTTTTTTTTTCCAAATGTAGATACGTCCCAGTCTTGGGGATTATAACTCTGTATGTGCCCAATGAAAACAATCAGTTCATTAATGCTGTTTTGTTAGACCTTGCCCCCCTCTTGCCATGGTGATAAGGGACCTTAATTAGATCCCAGAACAAATGCTAGAGAGCTTGACAAAAAGGGAGGAACATGGGGAGGGGG
>JAOXNH010000060.1:25111601-25122370 GCA_028566575.1 Bartramia longicauda | reverse complement strand
AAAGAGCAAGAAGGGAATGGAGCTGGGATATCTAGCCCAAAAAATAATGCATCATCGTAAAGCAAATTTTTTTCTTCTGTAATATCTGACTCCTTCTCATGTCTGTGCTGGGGTAGGTGAAGGCTTATTTCATGCATGGTATCAAAAAAAATTGCAGGTATTTTCCAGAACAAGATATCTTTTCTCATGTGTGAGAGTAACTCAGTATGGAAACCCCACCCTACGCTAATAACCCAGGACCCTCAATTCATCTGTTGTATCCCTACAGCTGGGAGAGAGAAGCATCGATCTCTCTTGTCCAAAGGCTCGAGCCGAGATCCGTTCCCGATGCTGACAGCACTTTCTCTTTTCTCCCCAGGTTCAGTACTGCGGCTTGCTCTTTCGCCATGAGGGCTGGCCCCTGTGCGTTCACGAGAAGGTTGTAGTCCAACTGGCTTCCATTGACTGGAGAATCTTGAAGCCCGGTGACTTCTACCTGCAGGTGGTCCCCTATCTGAAGAAGTCTCCACGAATTGTATTGAAATGTTTGGCAAAAGACAAGCATAATGTAGAGGAAGTCGTGATTCCAGAAGTTTCCTATACCTCTATTTTTACTCTGGAATGGTTGAGTACTATCAATGGAGAGCGGATGGGTATAGCACTGGAAAATTGTTTACTAACCACTGATGAGAAAATATTTCGTGTCCCCTGGGATAAAGTGGTTAATCCTGAATTTATAAATAAACCAAAAATAATTGAAAACAGTATCATCTCTCCAGAAGCAACAGAGGAACCTTCAGTTTTGTACCTCCCCACGGACCATGCTGACTCCAATTCACCAGACCTAGGATCTCAACGTCTACAGGAACAAAGTCCAAATCGAGACAACCTGGTCATCAGCAGCACAGCCCCGCAGTTGAGTGAACCTCTTGTCAATGGTGTGTGTGCGAGTCATGTGCCTCAGGAGAACTTGAAAAGTGACCTTGAAGGGGAGTACGTTGAGCTGACAGAAGTTTCGTTGCCCGGGTTTGGGCCACAAACAGACTCTTTAACCCAATCGCTAGCTTTAAATTATTTAACTCAGCCCAGAACCCGAGTGAATGCGTCTAAAGGCAAGCACAGGTTCATTGTCATTCAAGACAGCACCTACTCCAAAAACCTAATTCAGTCGGCACGTATGCAGAAGGAGCACTGTCAGATGGACACTCTGGGGACTTCCACAGAAGTTCTCAAAAATGTAATCCCGCTGGAAAGCAACAAAATGATGGCACATGGAGAACTGGTTCCAGAAGGTCGGCTGGTATCAGGTGGTCCTGGAAACATGGGGAATAACATTCCTGTGGCTGAGTCCCCTGCCTGTGGTGCAGAAGATTGGTCTGCAGAGCGGGAAACCCGTGGTGAGCACTCCATCGATTGGCGGTACGCGCTGTGCAGCTACAGTGATGTGTGTGCTAGTGATGGTGGCAACTGCAAAACACAAATGCCTGCTGCTGCTGGAAACGTGGAAGGGGAAGGTGATAGTCCTAGTGGAAATCTTGGTGTTGAAACATCGGGGCAGAGCCCAGAAACAATTCTAGATGCTGCTCCAGCTAAAGAGGAGGAGATACTGAGAGGACATGGAGAACCACTGACTGAGGATCAAAATGAGGTGACACAGATGAATCCCTCTCCTGTGTCTGTCCTGGGACCTTCGGGACCATATTGCACACTGAAGGAAAGTTCTGATGTTTCTTTCCAGAGTGTTAGTGAAGGTGTTGTGCCAGGCCAGGCCTCTACATCCCTTGTTGTGCCTGAGAGTTCCGATGTGGGTATGGAGAGAGGCTCTTCTTCTTCAGGGAACACGGCAGATGTAGGAACAGTTGGTGCTTGCTGCAGCGATCAGGAAGCAAACCTCAGTTCTCCATTAAATCCTCCAGAACAGAACCAAGAAGAAGTAAATGAATTTGAGGCGGGAAGAAGGGAGAGCCCTGAGGAAGTCAAAGAATCTGAACAAATATCGACTGTAAGTGAGAACCAGACAAGTCACAGTCACTGTTCTGTCAAAGCTCCTACAGGTGGACTCTTCTCAGATGGGGAAGAGCAAGAGGTCTCTGCGTGTCAGCGTAAGAAAGCTGAAGAAGCCATACTCCTCCAGCCTGCTGTGTCAGCAGAGGGTGATCAGAGGGCAGTACAATTAAATAACAGTGACTCTTTGATGGGTCTTGATGCACAAACAGAAGGTTCAAGTCAATTCGGAACCCAGAGCTCTGGAGAGAGCTGTGAGGAACCACAAAGCCGGGCAGAAAACCAGGGCTGTAAAAGTGAAGAGAACTCTGTGCTGAACCCAGAGCGTGTTGCAGTACAGGACTTGAAGGGAGGGGAGGAGAATCAAGGAAGTTTGTCTTATGGGGAAAAGTCAAAGACTATTGCCTTAAAAACACTGGAATCCATTGAAGAGGAACTGGAGATTGGACCACTGTCCTCAGGACCTGCTGAGGGACACGAAGAGCCCACTGCTCTGCACTCCCCCCAAGAGCCAGCTTCTGCGGCATCATCTCCTAAAGGTACAGCAGTTGGGTGTTTGTCTGTTTGATGATGTGGATTGAAAGTAAAGCCATGGAGAAGTGCCATGGAGAGGTATTTCTGCTGGGAGGCTTTGGGGTAATAACACAAACTGCAGGAAAGTGATTAGGTTGTTGTGTTTGTGGCTTGAAATTAGCTCTCCCTTCACAGGTGGGTTTATTGTAACTATTTTGTTTAACAGTTCTTTGCAAATTTACGTCCCTACAGAACAAAGTTGCAGGGTAAGGGCCTTTTAATTTCAGTTAATCTGATTGTTGCTGACCTCCAGCCGTTATATTCATCAGGTGCACGTTACGGGTGCTTGCAATAGGAACACACCAGAAGAGAATGTGTTACTGTGCAAGTCCTTCATAGTTGAAAATTGGCTTTAGGAAGATAATTGTGGCAAGAAGAAGCAGAAATGGTTGCCACGGTAAAATACTAGCTGTGTGACATGACCTGAAGATCAACAAATATGTGTGCTGCTAACTGATTTAAGAAGCAAACTGTAGAGTTGAGGGATTTCCCACCCCACCCCTCCTTCCCCTCCGGCGTGCTTTATTCAGCTTGGTTATGGTTCAAGTAGGAGCTGTTTAACTTGAGTGGGAGAGCACAGAGAAATTAAGCATCTAACTTCAACTCACATCATACGTTCAAGCAGGTTAGTGCCCAGACTTCTTGCTGCCTGGCTTCCTGTGCTGGACCTGTGCTCCTTCGGAAGGAATTGAAGAGGTCCATCCAGGTCTCTCTCCCTGCCTTTCACACCAGACCATCGGCAGGCGGTGCGGAACCACGCAGACACAGTGTTGGCTTTCCCTGGCTCTGCTGAGTCTGGAAAGCTCTAGCTAGATATGCAGATCCCATCCAGACGCGTGTGTGGCGGGGGCGGGTGAAACGTGCCATTCCAGTTCAACATCTCACATTCCCTGAGACCCCTGGCTAGGAAAATTACCCGGCTTTCATATTTCAGTATTAGAGTGAGGACTCTTGAGGTACAGACCCACACTGCTGGAGCACGTCTGACCCTGTGGAGGAGCAGATTGAGAGCTGGTCTTTTTGGGAGAGGCTACCGGTACAATGCGTGCACTGGGCCTGAATTGTGTAGATAAGAGCCTCCATCACCAGTGCAGCACTACTGCCTTTGGCTGCAAAACCAGCTGCTTTCTCAAGTGTCTAAAAATCACATTTTACCTGGTGGCCTTAGTGTGACCTCCTAGAGGAGCTTCACTGATTAAAAAGAAATTTCATTAACACCCGCATCCAAATATTTTAATTCCATAATCAGGCAGGCCTGTGGTTGCTGGGCATCTCTGATACTTTTGGAGTGACGAGCGTTTCTTTTTCTGTGAAATAGAGGGGTCAGCTCAAAAGTCTCTGTTTCTGAAATGTGTGTCTCTCTCAGCATCTGCCACCACGAGCAGAAAGAAACCAGATGTCACCTTCTGCCTTTGTGTAGCTTCCAGGGGATGTGCGCCAGGGAAGAACCACGCGGTGGGTACCCCTTCCCCTGACCAAGCTCAACCTGGCTCAACTTCACGTTTGCACAGGACCCCAAAAACTGGTTGGGTGCTGGGTGCACGCTTTCCTCCTCACCCTGATGGCTGTTTGTTCCGTGTTCCCATCTCTTTGTCTAAAATTAGCCAGGTCCAGCTATATGAGATAAGAAGTGTGATGTTTTTGCTGCTCCGCAGGACAAAGTCTTGGCCGCTGCTGTGGATTTTAGCAATGACAGCCCCCTCTGGGGTACGTGTGGAGTTTGGTTTTAATGAAAGACAATTTAAATCTTTCTGGAGATTTGGCTGAAATAAGTGAACGTATTCATGGCCCAATTCTGATGACATTAAACTTTGGCACCGCAGTTAAAAAAACCCCACCAGCCTATTATGTCAGAGTTTGTAAAGCAAAAGAAACAACTGAAATCACCAAAACCCCCTCAAACCAACAAACTCAACTCCTTGAGGCACAGGGCAGCTCAAATATCTGTTAATGCTGGGAGTATTTCTTAAAACACTGTAGCTGGAACTGCAGTAAGCTAAATCCACTCAATTACATTTGATTGCTGTGAGATTCAAACAAGCCATGCCTTTATCTAGCCCCATTAAACTCTCAGAGATACAATAATAAGATAATTGAGAGAGAAAATGACAAACTGAAGCGAGTGTCCTGCTCTCAGTCTTTCAGATGGACTTTCCTCTTCCGGCCGGTCGGGCTGCAGGCATCACCTTCTCTGTAACTCTCTCTCCCTGAGGTCATTTTGCTGCTCTGATTGGCAGCTGGGGATATCTTGCCTAAATTATAAATAACAACAAAGCTTCAGCTTTACTGGCCCAGTTCAGGTTTGCAGTTCTCACCTCAACGGTAGCAGGCAGGCGTGTGATTTGCCCTCTGGGGGGTGAAGGAGTTTGTTTCTTATGTCAGACATTGTAGATTATGTCAAAATACACATTCAGGTCTGAGGCATCTGAGTTGGAATCTGTAGATTTTTATCACTTATTTTTTTTCCTCGTCCCTTAACTCCCCTTCCTCCCACTGCCAGTTGCAAACTGGGCTTATTTTCTGCACAAACATGATCTGACTTAGAAAGATTTTGAGTCAAAACGTGAGCTGGTTTTGAGTTGGTGGCTTAAAATTTACACTTGTTCCATTCACAGAAAATCTGACTGCTCTTTTTCCCTGATGACTAACTTTAACTGAAAGTGGAATTTTGAAATTTTGAAACTTTGTGGCTCTGGAAAGATTTCCTGTGTTTTGGACTGGGGGGAATATCCTGATATTCAAGAAATTGGCTGAAAAGCCTCACTGGGGCGTTCTGTTCCCTGCTGCTACGTGATGTTAGCGCAGATGATACTGGGGCCGGGGCAGTTTGCAGGAAAAAAAAAATGCTAATGTCTCTTTGAAATGCACACAAGCAAATCCTCTTCTACCACTTCCTTAACCTCGGGGAAAGGTGGAACCTGCAAACACGGCAAATTCAGGTGTCCCAGTTCTCAATTTGCTTTTTGATGTAATCCTCCGCATTCTCCAATTTCCGCTTCGCTAAGTGCCTCCACCCCAGATTGCAAATAACAAACACTGTGCTTGGGCCTGTTGGGAGAGGTGGGGTCTGCGGATCTCAACGGAGCCTGAGAAGCTTAGGGAAGAGGTTTGTTTGGGCAGGATGTGCATAGTCTGGAGGCTGTACAACTCCAGGGAGGATTCCCTAGGGCTGGAAAGCTCCAGTACCAGGACTGGTGTCTGATGGGCTGAGCAAAGTGGTTCTCTCTCCTAGCTTTTGGGAGTTGCTGCTTCATTCCTCGGAGGTATCCAAGGCAGGGCTGCCATGTACGTGTGAGTCTTTCTCTTGCCCTGGTGTGATACCATCAATATAGCTGTGTTCCCTTTCTTGTCTTCTTTAAATACCACTTTTTGGTCCTCTTTGCAGGCTTTTTTCATTTAATGCAGATTCCTTTACTATGAACTGTGTGGTTCTGCATGTTGCCATCTCCTTGAGAAGATGTTCTCCTGGAAAGTCTGTCCCCCACCTTTAATGTGAGACTGTTGGGGCGTGATGATAACTCATCAATGGGAGATCTGTGCTCCTCTAAAATGCCACTCCAGGAAGATCTAGCAGCGTTGTCCGAAGCGACTGAGCTCCTGCATGGCTGGAAAGCAGAGGCTGAGGCAGTGCTGGGAACAGAACGGAGCTCTGATGTGTCCCAGAACATCGCAGCAGCTCACGTGGTCAAACCCAGCCAGATCCCAGGGGTGCTTCCTCAAGCTGGAGGAAGCATTACCAATGGGTAATGAGCAGCTACTCCATGATGGCCTCGATGGTGCAGAGCCCTGGAGCCCCTCCTAGTTTTCCCCCCCCTCACCGTCGGATAATTTTACACAGTGAGCCATGCTGCTCAGGGCACTTCTCTCACCCACTTTAGCAATTTTGAAAGCAGTTTGGGCTGAGCCTCAACCTGTAAATCTCCTTCACTGCTAAAACTTGTATTGAAAGCCACTTCAAGGACTGCTTTGTTCCTGGTCCTGCTCTTTAATGAAGTATTGGAATCTGTTAGTAAATAAACTGAGTCAATTGTCAGCGTTGTTGATGCAGCAGGAAGGTAGGATGGTTGAAGTCCATTTTAAATAGCAATTAAAATGTCTGACTTCATAGCAAGCAAATAAATACTCCACTCTTTTATTTTCCTAAAGGGAGGTTGATTCCTTTAGATATTGAAGTATCAGGATTTGCAGTGAAGTGTCACCTTTTCTCTAGGATATCTTCTTTCTGCCAAACAGTGGGACAGCCTAACTGTCTCCTTAGGATGCTAAAGATGAATCGTTGAAGACACATTGTTGGTTTCCAGTTCTTTTAATGTTGGGAAATGGGGAATAATGCTTCTTGCACAGTAGGTAGATTATTATTATATATTTTTTTTTCCTTCTCTCCAGGTTACTTTTACAAGAAAGTTGAAACTTCATAAAACTAGCGTTGGTTTCCATGTGGTAACTAAGATAATTTTAGAATTAATTGATTCTGATAACTGGTACTTTAAAGCTGAGGTGTCAGGCAAAGGAAGACTTTCCTCCAGTTCTCAAACAGATCTGATCGGTGGAGTCATCCTGTTCTTCAGGGGTTTAAAATAGGTTCCTGATTTTCACATTAACTGTTAATTAAAAAAATCTGGATGAGCAGACAGAAGTCTCTTTTGGCAAATTCCCAGCTGATTTGTCAGCCTCCAGTTGACTTCATGTTTTTAGGAACCGATCCGAAAGCGGTGTTGGGGGAGTGATTCTGTTTTGAGGGAGCAGCTCTCTCTCCCTGTCAGAAGCTGGTTTTATCCCTTTATCCAGCTGCTGGAGCCTCGCCAGGGCCTTGCACCGTGCCAGGCTTTCGGGCTGTGAGCAGGCACGTACGGCTTGATACGTTACCTGCAAAAATGGCTTTTGACCAGGGTAATCCTGATCTGAACGGGGGTTTTGTAGCTTGCAAACTTCACAATAAATCGGTTTATTCTTTTAGAATTACAGTAGTGTTAATGTTACGGCCAGTTTTGGAACATGGGTGCTTACTGGTGTGAGGACTGGAGGGAGCTGCAGAGAGCTGGGACTGGGGGCACGTCCCTCCCCAGTCTGGAGCCTACCTGGGACCTTCTGGGTGGAGCTCTGCTCCAGCTTCTCACTGCTGCTTGTCTTCCAGGGATGGTGTCGGAGGGAGCGGAGAGGAGAAGTGAAGTGAGTGGCACAGATGTGTTGAAAGCAGCGAGTAAAGTCAACGCGCCCGAGGAAACCTCAACAGCTCTCACTCCCCCGCCATCCCCGGCTGCCTGGGGTGGTCGCTCCGCACCTACCATCGTCAAGGATGTGAATCCTGAAGTGCTGAGGAGCGGAGTCGCCTGCCTGCCCGGTGAGTAGCTGGGCAGGAAAGTGTCTGGGAAGCAGGGTTTGGAGGAGGGCAAGGGAGATGAGCCTCTGTTTGCAGTGCTGCGGATTGGTGCCAGTTCCACTCCCTTCGTTCCAAACCTCTCCAGAAGCACCACTTCTTGAATCCTCTAAAGTTTCTGGATGGGAAGGACAGGAAGTAGAACTTCCCTCTCATGAAAGTCGTGTTAACTCACTCCCAGGAGCCTCAAAATGTTAACCCAAGTGTGTGTGAGTCAGAAATGCCAAATCTGTGGGCTCACAGCAGTAGTTCCAAAAGAGAAGAGTGAGGGTGCAGCTAATGATGGGCTGGTGGGCCTGACATCAGGCCTGGTCCAAACAAAAGAAACTTGATTCACTTGGTAGATAATTAAAGGATAGGAGCTTAGAAGATGCTGTTTAACACTGCTCTTGTAAAACCAGTTTTATTCTTGGTAATTAGAAGTTTGGTTGATTAAATATAGCTGCCTAGATACAATAGATTTTTAGAAAACATTTGATTTTGTGACACATAGTGTTGAAAGGAATACCCCGATGCAGTGCGGATGAGCAACGTGCGGGATGAACGATAGCGTAGCTCAATAGCAGATGACAAAACTAGCTGTCAAGGGAGGACTTCCCAGAATTGTTCTCCCGAGATCAGTTGTAGGTCAAATGGTATTCCGTGTTTCCATCTGATACAGCAGCAAGTGTTGAATTGCTGCAGATGAAACTTCTGCACGGGACAAATATTGGCAGAGGGGTAAATAAAGCGGAGGCTGTTGGACAGAGCAGGCGGGATGGCTGGGTGTGCAGGGCCCACACAAGAGGTCTTTTGTGTTTAACCAAACACCCAGTAAAGCAGAGGAAACCAGTTCTGTTATAAAAGGAACTGGTGAATATTGGAGGTGATGCAGAGAAGGGTGACAGCCCTTTCTTGTAACTGAATGGGATGTCTTATGGCAAGAGACTGCAAAGTTTTTTGTTTTTTGGTTTTTTTATCTCATAAGATGATTGAGGATGAGGTGAAAACACCTTTGTGCAGAGGAGGAGGAAAGGGAAATAAGATTTTTTTTCTCCAGTCTTCTGGAAAAAGGTGAAATGAAAAAACAAGTGCAGGGCAGAGTTATGGTATGTCCAAACATGGAACTTTGCACTGGGAGGTAAATCGTTAGAACAAATTCCAAAGGAGGATTTCTAATCTTCTGGTCTGCTGATCAGGCTGGAAATTTTTGTGCTGTGTACAAGAGCCAAAAAATTACAGGATTTGAGAGAGGGATCTTTCAGAGAAGCTCATGGTCCCTGCTATTGTAGAAGCCTGACTATTGTCTAATGCTCTGGTTGTTCCCTTTGTCACAGATTCCTATCGTAACGTAGGAATGTTACGTGAGGCAGACGCATTTGAGTATGGGAGGAAGGGATGTGCACTTGAAATGCATTGAACAATCAAGTTTTGGGTTTGGTACCACTTCTGAGAGAGTTTTCCTCTAAGAGAGGAGTCACATTTTCTGCAGAAGCAGTATTGGATTTGACTGACATCTCTCATGTGTCTCCTTTTGGAGTTCAGTGGGCAACCCTCACACCCGAGGTCGTGCGCTCACCGCTCAGCTGAATGCTTTATGTTACACACTGGTAATGATAGAATAATTACGTTAGAAAGGATAACTTTTAGAATGAATAATGGATAAGAGTTAATTAAACTAGTAGCTGGTGGAGTTGGGAAGAAGATTTCCATTCACGAGAGTTTCATTTCTGCATTCTGTTCTTGAATCATCTGGTCCCTGGGAGGCAGAAAGCCCTGCTTCTAAGCAATGCCCATCTGTGTCTGTGGCCCTTACTCAAGTCAGATCCTAGTGACAGATTGAGATCTCACCAGGGCAGTTTTCTCTGCTTGGGGCTGTCCATCTGTGTCTGTTTTACCTGTCAACTCACATGCCTGTCCCTTGCATGGGGAGAGAGATGGTCCAGGACAGCGTCTCCTGTGGTAGAAGTTCAGAAGAGAGGGAAGATGTAGCTTTCTCTAAGCCTCTTGTGTTGTGCTTGGGATTTTCTCTCCCTATCTCTCATACAGTTTGAATGGTGGGAAATGGCTCCTGTTCCTGTGAATTACTTGTCACACAATAGAGGTGTAGTCCCTACTGTTCTCCAAACCACTTACCTTCCTGGTGACCTGCGAGCAAGCTCACTACAAAGCCATGCCTGCTTTTGGATGGCAGAGGCAGCTGTGGGTCTCTGAAGCAGTGTGTCCACCTGCCCTTTGTCTCTTCTTTGCATCTGGATTTGGAGAGGAGGCTGGATGCAATTCCAGAAATGGCAATGCTATGTCCTTCTCTTCAGAGTTCTTGCTGCACGTTATGGCTAAAGCCCAAAGCCAGAACTCAAAAGGTTGGGTTGTCGTTACCTAACTTCAGCCATATTTTATGAAGGATGTGTTTGGGAAGAAGAGAGCATTCCAAGTTTAACACTACCATGAAAGACAGACAAGCAGAGCTCAGCTACTTCAATCTGGGCAGCATTTGATGATCAGAGGGTTATAGCACCTCTCCTATGAGGACAGGCTGAGAGAGTTGGTGGGGTTCAGCCTGGAGAAGAGAAGACTCCAGGGAGACCTTAGAGCCCTTCCAGTAGCTGAAGGGGGCCTAGAAGCCCTGAAGAAAAGGCCTGAAGAAAGCTGGGGAGGAACTTTTTACAAGGACATGGAGTGATAGGATGAGGGGTAATGACTTCAAACTGGAAAAGAGGAGATTTAGATGAGATCTTGGGAAGAAATTTTTCACTCTGAGCGTGGTGAGAGCCTGGCCCAGTTTGCCCAGAGAAGCTGTGGCTGCCCCATCCCTGGAGGGGTTCAAGGCCAGGTTGGAGGGGGCTTGGAGCAACCT
>JAOXNH010000060.1:24935760-24947497 GCA_028566575.1 Bartramia longicauda | reverse complement strand
GCTGACTGCGGGGAGGTGGGACTGGATGACCTTTGGAGGTCCCTTCCGGCCTGGACCAATCTATGAATCTATGAACAGTGTTTGAAATCCAAATTCCTGGATGTGTACAGCGGTTCCCCGTTCAGTGGCTGTGGGTGGGCGAGCCTTCCTCAAAGTCTCCAATTCTTGGGGCTTTTTTTGAGGTGGAGGACCTTTGTTTTGCCTGTTTCTGGTGGCCTTTGCTGACTTTTGCACCCCTGGTAGGTGTGCCCTGCTCTCATCCCAAGAGTTTGCAGCCTCCAAAGTCATCTTCTTTCCCAGCCTTGTACTTGTAGGCTGCCTTGCCTTCATCCTCCTCCTCCTCCTCCTCCTCTCTGTGTCCTGTTTTTCCTCGTACCGTGTAGTTTGATGGGTTTTCCTTGACAGTGGGTAGCATGAGGCAGAAGCAGGACCTGGTGAGGTGCCTCAGATGTCTTCCTGTCTGGTGGTGAGCGTTGGTGGGACCATGACTTTGTCCTCCCATGGGTGCTGGCTCTTCTGGGAGAGCCTCTGGCGTGGTGATTCAAGGCATGAGGTCCCCCAGGCACAAAACCTGCTCCTGTGTCATTCCTGGAGAGCTTTTCCTGCAGCGCTGGTGATGTCTTTGACGTTTGATCTATCCTGTGTGGCAGGAGAAAGCTTTAGCCAGAGGACTTTTCCCTGTTTGAGGCCTGGTGGGCAGTCAGAAGGAAGCAGGAGGAGAACAACTGAGTGGGGTCAGTGCTGCTGATCATGGAGGGGTTGGGTGAAGGTGTTGTGAGACAACCAGGTGCACAAGCAGACGTGAGACCCTCATGGGCAGGGCGAGCAGTCCCTGCCTCATGATGGGTTGTGGTCATGACCTGGACACTGGAGAGACCCAGCTCCAGTGCTCTGGTTTGCTGTTGGCTCACAGCCTTTGGGTGCTTGTGGTCACATCCCACCATGGACAACGTTAGCGTGAGCAATCTCCTAACGTCCTCTGGAGATGAGGTGTTTGAGGCAAATCAGGTGCCTCCTTACTAACAGGAGGAAGGATAGAGATAGATGTTGTGATTTAAATGGAAGGAGAGGTGAGATGGGGATTAAAAATAATGACAGCAGGAGAGAGAAGACCCTGTGGTCCTGTTCCCCATCCCGTCTGAAGACGTGGAGGTGGTGAAATCACCGATTCCCTACTTCTTGTCTCAGTCCCTGCTCCCAGGCAGATGTGTTGCTCCTGGGCTGATGGAGACCCAGCAGCAAATGAATGGGTCCCCTCTAGGGCTCGAGGGATTAACGGGGAGAGGTGCCTCGGTGTAACCACCCTCCAACCTACACCCGCCCCAGTCCTCCACCTTTAGTGAAGGTTGGGAGTGCATCTTGTGCAGCAGAGCCTTTCTCCAGCTTGCTCTGGTCTCCAGCTCTGCCTGCTGCCTTCTCTAGCTCTTTCAGATCTACGACTTCCAAACCCACCCTCTTTTTTTTATCTTGTTTTTTTTTTACCCAGTCCTGTGAGCAGCCCTGTCTTCTCCTGGTGCCGGTGCTCTCTTGCAGCTAAGCCTCTCTGCCTCCGCTGGGAATGAAGAGTTGCCCATAGTGAGTGAGCACACGGTGGGACTGGCCACCTGCACGCTGGGCTTCTCCCACCAGGGTGAGGGGACACAGCCAGCGGGAATGCCAGGGGGCTGAGCTGAGATACCTACAGGAGCAGGATCCTGGTGGCCCAGGCATCCTTTAGCCCAGCAGCAAGCCCTGTTGGCTTGGACAAGGAGTTTATGCAGTGGGAATGGCAGCTCTTCTTGTCAGAAGGTCTCAGTTGATGGTGACTGGTCTTTTTCATGTGGTGGGCACCTATTAAAGGCCATAATGCACACCCCTTGTCAAATGGTGGTGGCTTTCATGCGTGATGGGACATGCCTTTTCACAGACCCTCTTCTGGTATCGGGTCCCAATGGCACTGGACAGGTGAATGATGTACATGACATATGTGACCAAACAGAGAAGCTCAGGGCTGTAGGGATGGGGGCAGGCCAGGACTGATCTGCAGCTCCCAGCCCCTGGAGCAGGTGGATACGAGACTGGGAGGAGCGGTTTATTGCATCCTTCAGGGGTTGTTTTGACCCAGCATGGTCATGGCTTAGTAGAAGCTCAGGGCTGCTACACCAGGAACTTGATTCAGAAGAAGGGAAGGGCTGTAGTGGTCCTGCTGGCTACTGATGCTCTCCATCTCCCTCTGCTTTGCAGAGGAGCATATGTCCCAAGCTGCCCAGCCCCCTTTTGCCTGGATTCCTGCTACTGGTTTGGGTAAAAAAATGCCTGGTTGTGGCTCCTCTCCTACCTTGCCTTCAATCGTGCTCTCGCACAATGTGATGTGTCCCTTACTCTGTCTTGGTGTGGAGCTTGCTTGGTCCAGCCAGGAGGCACGAGCACATACCAGACCCTTTGGCCATGGGGTAAGCGTTGCCTTCTGGCTTCATGGTGAATGGTGACCTTCTCTTCTAAGAGTCCAGGCTCTCAGCCAGGCCTGGTGTCCGGTCCTTGTTCATTGGGAAGTCTGAAAATGAGATTTCTTCCCCCCCTCCCTCAATCTCTTGGTAGGTTTTGAGTGACTCAACTGCTCCAGCTCAACCTGAGGTCCCCCAAGATGCTGTCCTGCAGGTCTCAGATGGCTCCTACTACATCCGTGTGGTCATTACGTCCGAAGCTCTGCAGGCGGAGGAAAAGTGGGTTCCACCATGACTTGGCTGTGGCTGGGACAGCGGTTCTCCCCAGCTGCTAGTGGGGTTCCTCCCTGGTCTTGGTTCAGGTTGTGTTAAGCTGAAGCCATCACAGGGTGGGAATTCTGTGTGAAAGAGCTAAGAGAAGAAAACCAGAAAGCCGGTTCTCCAGTTTTGACTGGCTAGGATGGGCAGGAGTTGGTGGCAGAAGCTGCGATGCCATGTAAATGTCATTAGAAAGGTCCTAAAGAGCCCGTGGGCTTTGTGAGGGGAACCAGAGCATTAACCATGGGCTGCTCCCTCAGTGCTTTCCTCAGTTTCCCCATTTGGACACCCCTAGATTGGTGGGATGGTGGTAGCAGAGCTGAGGATGAGCAGCAGGAATAAGTTTCAGGAGCCCTTGGGCCCTGATGCCCCTGCTGAGACACGTGCCAACATGCCCTGATGGGGTTGGTGTAGCTTTTGGGGGAGCCCTACTGTGTGTCTGGGTGGTCCAGCTCCATTCTTCACCTCACCGAGACGTTCCTGCTATCCTCTTTTTTTCTAGTGCCCACATGCAGCTCAGGCTTTCCAGCCTGATTTGCAGGATTATCGTCTTGCAGAAGTACACGGTGTGTTTCCGGGATGAAGCCAGGCTGGTAAGTGCTCGGATGAGCAGGAACAGCTCATTCCTTGACCTTGCTGTGCTTCCTGCATCCTTCCCTGCTTTGAGCTGCTCCCAGAATTTGGAGGCAGATGAGGGGTGGCCTTTCTTGGGGGATATGGTGTAGGGGAGAACTTTGTGGAGTAGGGTTGACGGTTGGACTCGATGATCCCAAGGGTCTTTTCCAACCTGAATGATTCTAGGATTCTTCTTCCATATGCAGCTACTGGGAGGTTCTGTGGCCATCATGGGGACTTGGCCTGGGCACTGAGGATGTCATAAGCCCTTCATGGAGATGTGGTGCATCACCCCCAGGGCCACCTGGTTGTTACCTCCTCCAGGCAGCTACAGGAGGCCTCTGTGGACCGCTGGTGGCAGAGCTGCCTGCTGTGCCCTTTCAGGAGTGTCCCTGTGGCCTTGGGCTGGCCCAGCCTGGCCTGTAGCTCTTGGAGAGCCATCGGCTAAACCTCCCAGTGAAGGGTCTTCTCCTTTGTGCCGTGGCTTCACCTTGGTTGGAGGGTTGGTGGCAGAGCTGGGGTGGGTGCTGGGTGCTCACTGACCCCGGGGGAGGTGGGAGTGGAGGTGGGATGGCAGATGTGCCTTACAGGCTCTGTTTTCCCCACAGGAGGACTGTGAGTTCTACCTCACGGCCCAGCGGTTCATGGTGCTGCCCATGGAGAGGCAGAGGCTGGATTCATCCGACGGGTATGGCCCACGGGGTGGGCAGGGGGCTTGGTTCTGGGGGGGCTTCCTCATCTTCCCAGGGAAGGACTGACCCTGGGAGCTCTGATGGGAGCTGGAGACTTTTTGCTCTTTGAAAGAGGAGTTGTCTCCGTTGGAAGCTGTGAAGTAAGGTGGGGATGCAGAGGGAATCAGTAACTGGCTTCTCTCTCGCTGCAGGAACCAGGAGCCCTCTGTGATGCAGAAGATCAAGGAGCTCTGGCTGTAAGTGAGGGACTGGTCATTTCTGGGGAATGTGGAAGTGTTCAAGACATGGCTTTGAGGAACCTGGTTTAGTGGGAGGTGTCCCCGCCCAGGGCAGGGGCTTGGAACTGGATGATCTTTAAGGTTCCTTCCAACCCCAACCATTCCATGATTCCATGATAACATATCCAGACACCACGATGGGAACACACAGGCTCTGAGTGGGACTAGAGCAGGCTGGCAGGGGCAGGCACACCTTATGGCAGCTCCTGGCTGACCTGTGGGACTCCCTGCAGGATGTGACAGAGCTGAATAGGCTTTGCAGAATGAAATCTGAGTGACGCAGAGGGCTCTTTGACCCAGCCTTTCCCCCTAAACTGGGAGGAAGCACCTCTGGAGAACGTGCTTCTTCCAGCCACGGGCAGGATGGCCGGGTGGGTGAGACCTGCACAGCTTATTCTTCACTCCACGCTTGGAGCCCCAACTCTGGAAGATCCTCAGGGGTCTCCACGAGTCCATCTCCAGGAACGGGGCTCCCTGATGGGCATTCCTGGGATACTGAGCAGAGGCTGGTGGCCAGACCCAGCATCCAGACTTCCACAAGCCACTTTTTTCCAAGCCAGGACGATCGATCTGAAAAGGGCTGCTGGCCTGCCTGTGTCCCAGCCCTAACCTGCCTTTGTCTTCTCCTTGGTCATTGCAGGAAGAGTCTTGCGCTGAAGAACGCTCCCAGCTCAGGTAAAGGGTTGTTGGGGGGCACACGGTGCTCTGGCTGCCTGGTGGGGGGGCCCCTGGCTCTCCTCAGCTTGGGCTGGGTTAGGCAGAGGTCACAAACCTGACCAGATCTCACCAGGAATCGTTGCTAAGCCCAAAGCAGGAGAAGATGGTGCTGACAGCTAAAGTGTGCTCCCGGTGGAGAAAGGAAAGATAGTTTCTTTGGACTGGATGATCTCTATGGTCCCTTCCAACTCTAAAAAATTCAGTGAAGAGGAAGGGGATGGTCTTTTTTGAGTGGTTGCCCAGGGATAGGATAAGAAGCAATGGGCACAAACATGAACAGAAGAAGTTCCATCTAAACATGAGGAGGAACTTCTTTCCTGTGAGGGTGGCAGAGCCCTGGAAGAGGTTGCCCAGGGAGGTGGTGGAGTCTCCTTCTCTGGAGACATTCAAAACCTTCCTGTGCAACCTGCTCTGGGTGGACCTGCTTTGGCAGGGGGGTTGGACTAGATGATCTCTGGAGGTCCCTTCCAATCCCATATCATTCTGTGATTCCGTGATTTCTAGAAGCAGAGGAAATGCAGACTTTTGTGTGTTTCCTCAGGTTTCAGTGCACGTGACAGTCATGCAGCAGGGTAGAAGCATTTGCAAGTGGGGCTTGCCTGAATTAAGGTGTCTTCTCCACTGATGTTCACGTGTTCTTGCTCCAGAGCCATCCATCTCTCAGCTGATTGATGCCATGGGCCAGGACCAGCTGGAGGTTTTGAAGGAAAATGCTGAGCAATGCTTGGATTTGCAGATGTCCAAGGAGACCCCTCCAGCGACGGGGAAAGATGAGGTTCCCATCACCCAGTGGGAGGCAGAGCGCAAGAAGGAGGTCAGTCCTGCTGCTGTGACAGCTCATGGTGGGGACCCTGCTCTGGAGGGGTGGGAGAAGGACAGGGAAGAGTAGTGGACAGAGCTGGAGATTTGGTGTTCAGCTGCGCAGATTGTGAGTGGGCTCCTGCATCTCAGGTGGGAATCCCCAGTGAAAAACCACTTCATTTGTCTCACCTCAGCAGGGTGAGGACGTCTTCATGGTCCCAGCAAACATCCTGGTGATCCCTCCTGAGGAAGAGGCAGTTGCTTGTGATGCTTCCAAGGCAGGTGAGTGTGGTGGCTTCATCCAGGGTTTAGGCAAGTTCAGCATCCAAGCCTATGAAATAAGGGTCTCCCTGGGGTGGGGAGAAGATCTTCCTCTGCTCTGGCTGTGCACCGTGCCGGGATGGGACCAGCAGTGCCCCTTTCCTTGCAGACACATGCAAAGCAGCTCCTGGGAAGAGCGGCGAGGAGAGGACGGTGCCAAGTGACCCAAGTGTCATATCCCAAGCCAGCCGTGAGTAGTGGGACCTCCAGATCCCATCCAGCCTCGTAGTAGTTTCTTCTGAAGTTGGCTCAGCCCATCTTCTCCTTAGATTGAGCGTGGCCAGATTTTTAGGAGACCAGGACTTGCAGCCCTGCCTTAAGCAGGCAGGGAATAGTCCCATTCCTGCAGCCTCCTGAAGCTGAGCAGCTTCGGTTTGTTGTGCTGGGAGTGGTTTTTGTCCCTTTGATGCCATCACAGAGCCTGAGTCCCCTGCCACGCTTGTGTCACCTCACTGGGCTTCATGTCAACCAAGCTTTGCTGCAGAAGTACCTGCAGGAGCTCCATGTAGCGGAGGAGATGAAGGGAGCTGCTCTCCCGGACAGCGCAGGGTGTTGGAGAAGGTCTTCCTCCCACCTGCCTGCTCTGTGGGCAGCATCTTCCTCTCTGCTGCCTGACACAGGGGCTGGGGGAGGTCATAGAAAGGGTCTGGCTGGAGGACACCCCTGTTTTGGTTGGAGAGGGCTCTCAGAGGACTCCCCTCAAGCGAGGGGGCAGTCACTTTGCTAAAATCAACCCCTCTCGACTTGATCTTTGCAGCCGTTGAATCAACAGCCTTGTCCGAGAGCTCGGAGGGATCCCTGGACAACCCCTGGAATGGGCTCCCCCAGATATCTTTGACCCTGAACTCTTCAGACGGTGAGTCCTCATGCCCCTGGGTGTCCAGCCCGCCACACCAGCAGGAGACAACCCCCTCTCCTCTCACTGGGCAACCACGTAGCTCCTGTGGGTGCATCGTTCCAGCTCCCATGCTTCTCCTGCCCAACCTGATGTGCTGGGGCAGGTCCCACCCCCTGCCCAAGCCAACTGCGTGTTTCCTCTTAGCAGAGAAGACCTCTCAACATGACATTCCACCGAAGACCCAGCAAGACGTGGCTGCTGACAGCAACACCCCAGACTTGCTGGAACAGTGTAGCCAGGACTCTGCCGAGGGCTTGCCACCAGGAGAACCGGTGCAGACTTCTTCTCCCTCCCTGCTCTGCTCCTACAACAACATCAGCCCCATGGAGACCGGCACCACCCAGGCACCAGCAGCTGCGGAGGCAGCCAGTGATGCCCCCTGCCCTCCTCAAAGCCTGGAGGCATCGGGGGACTCTCCGGCCACCCCATCATCTCTTTCTTCAGCTTTTTCCATCACACCCAGCAGCCGCTTGCAGCCCCCACCCGAAGGGACACCGCACAGGGAGCAGGCAGACTCCAGCGCCACGGCTTTCCCTCCAGATACGTTGAAGCATGGTCCGGCTGGTGCCAGGACCCGGGGAGGAGGTGCCCTGGGTGTCAAGAGGAAGCTGCTGGCAGGACACGATGGCCAGGCCCTGCCAGGCGTCAGTAGGCAGCAGCACCCCCGAGGTTCCCCGTGGGGCAGAGGGAGAGAGACGGGCAAGAGGCTGGAGCTCATGAGCTCACGGCGCACAAAGAAGAGCAGAAAGGAGGAGACGGGGCTGCAGCATGGAAAGGAGCTCGAGGAGGAGGAGGAAGAGCAAGCAGCCCCATTGAGTGGCCCCAGCTCCAGGCCGGAGCAGCGCAGAGCTCTGCAGCCGGTAAAGATGAAGCAGCTGGTGGTTTCCCGTGGAGGGTGGTCCCCAGGGATGTTCTGTGTGTCCCCCCACTACCGGTGTAGCCTCCCCAAGGGCTTTCCTCACCTGGCTGGTGGAGACGTGTCACTAGAAGACAGGTAGCGACACAGATGGTGACCCCAGCCTTCCCAAAGGATGATCTGGGGCACTGGGTGAAGAAGTGGTTGAGCCCATGGCCTCATGGGGTGGGAACCAACACTTGCTGGAGTGTTCATCTTCCAGTTCTCTGGGTAAAATGAGATTGGAAGAGCAGGAAACGATTAGGGGAGAGACCCCAGAGTTGTCCTAGCCATGTGGGGGGGTCTCGGGCTGGGTGGTGGGGCTGTGCTGTGGGCTTTGGGGCTGGGATGGACCAGCCTCACCCTCCCCTTTTGCTCCTGCAGTACGTGAAGGAGAAGCGGGTCCAGTACAGATACGAGGCACCGAGCCCCGAGCTCTGCGAGCGGATACGATCCGTCAGGTCAGTGCAGCCCTAGCCTTGGACAGCTGTCCCTTGTCCCCCCCCAAGCCGGGTCCCTTCTAACCCTGGTCTGGTTTTGCAGGATCTCCAAGGCGATGCTGAAGTGGGCGTGCTGGATACTCACGGACAGGGAGGTGGACTCCTGAGCCCAGCTCGTCCTTCGTTTCTTCACCAGTTCAGCGAAAAAATAACTTAAAACATCCTGAGGAATTGGGGGAGGGAAGAGGGGGGGGCACCAAGACCTCTGTCACCAAGGGGACTGATGAATAGGCTGGCCTGGCTGCAGAGACCCTGGCTCCAGAGATGCTGGGGACATGACCTGCTTGAGGCCAGCACCCTTAGTGCCGAGAGGGGGAAGAGTTGTTCCGGGATGCCCGTGTGCAAGCCCTCATCCCTCTCCCACCTCTCCTTCCCCATCCTTTCCAAAGGCCCTGACCCAGCGAGCAGGGACAAGAGGTGACCTGGTGCCACCCGTAGCAGGGGTGGCAGCGGCCCCACGACCTGATCCCCCCGCTACAAAGGCAGCGCAGGAGTTTGGAGGTTTTATTGATGACGTTTAGGTAGGGTCCTGTACTCTTTGTTAGAAAACAAAAATATCCCGCAGGGTTATGTTGTAGAAATTAAAAATAAAAATTGTATATTTTTTAAATACACAGCTCTTGTATTAAAAACAAAAAAAAAGGGAGAGAAACAAAAAACAAAACCAAAACGAAAAGCGTGTTGCTGCTTTGTCGTAAACATCCGTGTAAGGAATGGGTTTGGTCCAGAGCGGAGGTCGAGCCGGGAGAAAGCCGTTGGGGTGACGCTGGTGGCAGCGGGAGAGCTGCGGGGGTGGCGAGGCTGCAGAGCTGAAATGCCATGATGGGTCGGCGTGGTCCTGTTGGTGGAAGCCTGCGTCTTTTTGGGGAGCTGGAGGGAGCGGTACCCCATGGGGTGAGGAGCTGGAGGAGTGAGAGGGCCCTGGTGACACCTTCGGAGGACGTCTGGCTGCCAGCACCGCTGCTGCCTGCCCAGCTCCTGCCTAAAACCATTTGTTTCCCCCCGCAGGGACCCCTCCAGGGAAGATGCTGCTGCTCCGTGCATCCCGAGGGCTCCAGCAGGATCCCGGGGCCCTGGCGGGCGATGCTGGTGGCCGTCCCCACAGCCAAAGGTGGCCGATGCCATCGGAAGCCGGCGCCACAGCCCTGTGCCCCGTGTCTCTGCTCTCTGCACCCCGGGCTGGCAACCACCTCGGCACCGTGGGCTCGCTTGCAGGGTTTTATTGGGGACAGTGGCCCAGAGGCATGCAGGGGCTTCACTGGCCCGGGGCTGGCTCCCCCCAGCCCGGCACTGGGCGTCTTTGGTCTACGGCTGCTGAGTCCTGCGCGTTCGCAACAGTTTGTGCCGGGGCTTGTGGCCTCTCGCCTTCGGTGCCCGCTCCAGCCTGTGGCTCCTCCAGCCCAGCATGGGGACAGTCCTGTGGCGTGACACCTAGAGAGGTGACGAGGGGTGGCGTGAGCAGGGCAGGGGGACAACACCACCCCCTCTGTACCGCAACACCCGCATCAGCAGGGGTGCAAGAATGGGAGGGGGGGGACATCACATCTTACCTGCAGCATCCGAGGATGGTCCGGGCTCACCCTCCGGCTCTGGGAGGGAGTCGTGCTTGGTCCTCCGTTTGAAGACAGGCGACCGCCGCAGGCGCAGGGGGATGGTGCCCGCTGGGGGGAACACAAACCAGCCCCATGTTATGGTGAGGCGCAGGCTTGGCTCCTGCCCCCTTTCTGCCTGTGAGCCCAGGCAGCCCGGCTACTGCCAGAGCTGATCCCAGTGCTGATTCCCTCCCTGGGATCCTCCAGATGTGGTGGTGCCATCATCCACCACCTCAGGTGGCCACCCATCAGCACCACCATGTACTGTGGAATGCCACCATGCCACCGCCTGCCTCCTTTGGCATAGGGTGCAAGGTGGGGTTTGGGAGGGTCCCATTCCAGCCCCCCACACTTACTTCCCAGCTCTGCCGGGCTCTCGGGCTCCCTGAGCTGCTCCTCGTGGACGGACACAGCTCGGCGGCCCGTCCCCCACAGCACTGCCAGCCGCGGTGTCAGCCGGTTGTCTGGAAAAGCAGTTGGGAGATGCCATCGCTGGGGGCCCCAAACATCCTGACAGCCCCCCATCGGCACCCACCCTCCATTCCCAAGGGGCTCTGGGGACACCCCAGCAGTGGAAAGGTGATCACCATCAGCATCCCTACCTTCGGTGTCGGGCGGTGCGGGCAGGGTAGGCAGGGGGCTGACAGCACCCACCTCCCCACCATGGCTGACCCTCCGTGGCAGCGTGGCCGGTGCGGTCCTCCCCGGCCGTGGCAAGCTGCTGCTCCAGCCCTCCCGGCCCCCAGGCTCCGGTAGCCCACTGGGCTCAGGCAGGAGGAAGGAGCGCCGGGGCTGGTGGGAGCTGCTGGCCTGTGGCTCAACCGTCAGCTGCCTCCCCAGGGCTTTCCAGGCAGGCCGGGGCTCCATGGTGGCCGTGGGGCTGCGGAAGGGTGCGTCTGCGGGGAAGGCAGGGCAGAGCTGTGGGTACCTGGCAGTGATGTCCCCAAGGGATAACTCTCGGTTCTGGGACCTGCAGCCACCCCAGGGACCGGGCAAGGGGCTGGGTTAACATCGGCCATTGCCAGGGTTGGGCACCCATGGGTGCAAAGGACCCTGCCCGTGGCCACCAGTACCTGGTTGGCTCCCGTCCCCATGTAGAGCTGCTTGGTGCCAGCAAAGGGGACAGAGCCCTCTGCCCCGGGGGCTGGTGTCAGCACCCCTGGCACCCACTGGTGACCCACCTGTGGACACAGAGTGCGTGCGGGCCTTCAGGGAGGGGGGGGAGTCCGCAGAGCTGTCCACGATGTCCCCTGCAAGCACAAAGCCACCAGCCATGAGCACACTGGGGTCCACCCAGTGTCACCAGCACCCAGAGCGGGGGGGGGGGGGGGATGTGGTGGGTCCCACAGCTGGGAGCCCAAGGGGGACTGCCTGTGCCCATCCCATGGGTGCCCGAGCTGGGTGGGGGTCAGGGTGGGGAGGATGTGGCCCCTCACCGTCTGAGCCGGCTTTCTTGATCTCGCTGTCTTTGCTCTGCAAGGGGAAAGAAACCTGGTGAGGGGAGGGGGGCTTGTCAGGGTGGTGGCACCCTCAGGGACCATGGGTGGCGGAGGGCAGGATGCTGTCGGGCTGCAGGGGGTGGGTGATTGCCAGGGCAGGAGGGACAGACAGACACCACACAGCGCCTAGGAGCCCATATACTGGTCTCCTTGCAGAGGGTTAAGTGACAGGACTGAGGCCATGGGCA
>JAOXNH010000060.1:24917665-24931938 GCA_028566575.1 Bartramia longicauda | reverse complement strand
CTTGTTAAACTTTTTCAAATATCACATTATTCTCCAAACACTGTGCCAGAGGGGCTCAGCACAGCTACCTGACATGGCACAGGGACCATGAAGACATCAGACACTGGCCTGGTCATTGTAGGGAAGATTCCTACAGATCATACCACTTACTGTAATCTGGGATGGATAACCAGTATGTGAAAGATCACACCACCTGTAGGCCAGAGAACTTTGCTCCCAATTGTACATGTATTTATGATGCTTCCTCAGCCAATTCCTTCTCCAGAGAGGTTCCTTAGAATTAATTTGCAGTTGCTAATGGATTTAGTTGCTTCTTTCAGTACCTCAATTTGAATTTTATTAATCAAATTTCTTCAGTTCCTACAAAAACTGTCAGACTGGGTATTGTTTCACTTATTCAAATTTAATTTTGAAACAGCTTATCTGTTACTCTAGGCACTTTGCAAAAAAACCCAACATGACATGACAAAAATGTACATTTAAAAGCTCAACAGCAACTGTTTCCAACACAGAATCTCTACTTTCTAACAACATACTGCCTGAGCATCAACACACTGGGGCTGGGAGAAATCAAGGAAAACACCAATTCTACAACTGTGTCTCCCTCAGGAAGAAAAGTCAGAACCTCCCCTCCTGAAAATGGACCGTGCTGGGTCAGAAGCATTAACAGTTACCTTATGAGCGCATTAAACAGTTCAAACTACGCATCTGTAATTCTACTTTGATTCCAAATATTCTTTCTGTATATAAAAATATTCCCCTTGGACACCACATTATAATAATTGGGACTCCAATATATATTATTCTGTATATAAAAATATTCCCCTTGCACACCAAGTTATAATAATTGGGATTCTACCTGCCAGCACCTCTCCTCAGACACAGGCTTCCTAGACTTTTACTAACATCCAAAAGCCCTCCAAATGTTTTTCCTGTCCTGAAGCTACACAGTGGCAGTAGCTGTCTAGAGAAACCGCATTTTGCTTAACAACTCCTAACCCTATTTTGCCATTCTTTTTTCTTATTTTGTCCCTTTTTAATTTAATCATCAATGTCGTTCAAATCGTATCTCAGAAAGGAAGGCACATAAACTCAACAGCCTCTACACATGGGCATTTCTATCCTACATAACCTTCCTTTAAGTTGCTATTTATTGCTTTTCAGTTCTTATCCAGCAAATACATTCCCTCCAGCACTTCATAAAGGTGCTTCCAATCATCCTCCTCTGGCAGCAGTAAGTTGAAATGCTTTCCAGGTGAAATGTCCAGTGAATTAAATTTTTTGCGAAAACAGAAGTGAGAAATCAGTCTCTGCTACTTCTTACTCTTCCTTCCCTTTCCCCCACATAGTCTTAATTTATGAAGAAAAATACAGTAGCCATCTTAATTACAACTGAAAGGCAACTCTGATTTCTATGTTAATCTGTTTTTTTTTTAAACTGCAGAAGCACCTTGAACTCACTATGTTAAGCTCTGTTCAAGAAAGTGAATCTGTCCCAAGAGCTTAAAAATTTAAGTGCATGCTTTTATCTTACTTTACAGAGTCTGAAAATCACCAGTGAAATACCTCAACATGAAATAACTCCTGAATTACCAACATCTAACTATTGTCATCCAAGTACCTCTTCAGTACCCGGATATTCTCATCTTCTACCTGTTAAAAGGCAGAAAGATATGTCAACACGTCTAAATTGCAGGATGACTGTTTACTGGTTGTCAAATTTCACTTTGCCTATAACCTGCACGCTCTGTGACACAGGAAATGGCAGGGGGTTATTTAACTGGCAGCTCAGTAACATTTACACAGTAATAACACAAAAGCAGGGTATATTATGCTGCTTCACCGAGACTATTATAAATAGTTCCTTCTCAGGAATATCATTAATCTTTACTCATGGGATAGGTCCCGTTTGCTCGACCTTTTGTGTTGATAGGGTGTCTTGCATTTCACATAGTAAACAGGTTTGTTTTCCACAGGATACGATGATATTCATAAGATCTAGATTATATTCTGCTGATGAATGTTCAATGTTCTTTGCTTGTGATAATATTTGATAATTTAAGAGTTCTGTCCTACATCAAAATACAAGTAAATGATATATCCAGAATAAAATAACCTCGTTAGTTTCAGTTCGCTGAGAGAGCTATTTGCATTTTTTAACATATAAATTATTATCCCAGGTCTTATCTTCTAATGCAATTACATGACTATGATACAGTTATTAGCACATCTGAAACATCATACTGCCTGTGAAAGACTCCAGAACTCAGCTAGTTGAACGTAATCTTGGATTGCAAAGAGAAGATAGAAAAATCTGTTTTCAACAATCAATTCAAATTCTGTACTTAATCCAGGTAGGAATTAAGCCATCAGCAAATACTGCTACTGAAACCAAATTCTTCATAAAGGCTGAGTTTCAAGTTCCGCATATTTTATACTGCACAAAATAGTAATTGCCTTCACCCACACACAAACACTACTCTATCACCGCTCCAAAAAGAAGCTTTTAATATTTGTTGTATGACTAACTTCTCCCTCAAAATTCCACAAATGAGTTTTATTTTGCATTTGAAAATAACTGTCATCAAAATTTATTTACAATGAATTTTCTTTATTGAAAAAACTGACTAAAACAATGTCTAAAAAAGGCATTCAGTTCTGTGCTTATCCTGCTTAAATTAAACACATATGGACTTTACCTTGTAAATCATTAACTCCCAAACATTCCTAAGTTAAAATCCATTTCTAGCTGTGAAGCCTGCTTCTGCTGGACTTGCAACCCCCAAAATGAGAACAAACAACTGCATTTTATTTGGGCATGCAACCTGTTCCTAACTGCCATGACAGGATTGGAGTTATTACCCACTGTTCAGCAACACCTGCCTTTAAGGCTCAGTTGCATTCAGCTCTGCCCCGAGTACTCCACACTGAAGTCAATGAAACCACATGCTGTGTGGAAGAGAACACGTGCTTCAACTTTTCATTACGCTCGGTGACCTCACTTCTCACGGTTGGCGTGGGCCGGATGCTCCTGAAATGCTTGTTTTTCCTCCGCAGGGCCATCTTGTACTGCAGGGAGAGAGGGATGGTGGTGGCTCTGGTGTGGACGAGCTGGCCGTGGCGAGGGGCATCCCCGTGGCAGCTGGAGCCAGTCAGGCTTGGCCCACCGATAGGTGCAATCACCCCCAGACCCCCAGGGCTGCACCCCCTTCTCTTGCTCCGGCACCAAAACCACCCACAATGCTGGATGGGATGTTCTCCCAGCTTGGACCCCTGGATCCCAGGTCCTGAAGCAATGGCCGGCCAGAGGGGCTGCATGGGGCCAAGACCACCGCAAGGACACCTTTCCGGTGCCAGCAGGGCAAGCAGCATGGCCGGGCAGGCTAATGGTTCTATTTCCCAAGGCTAATTGCCTTAGCGCTGCCCTGGGGGGGTGCCGGGGGTGCGGGCACCCAGCAAGGCAGCGCGGTTAAGCCCAGCGTCATCCAGTAAGACGGATCAAAGGCGGTTATAGCGCGGGCATCACGCGGCGGCAGCGGGGTCGCACCCTACCTCCTCTGCAGCGAGGTCTGAAGGATTCCTGCCCCTCTCCGGTGCGGCGGCGGCGGTGGCATCGTCCTCAGCCGGCTCCGGCAGCAGCGCTGGGAGGTCGAGCCCCAGCCTGGGGAGGCTCTCTGCCTAAAACCATTAGGAAGTGCTTAAATTATCCCCGAGGGCCAAAGCGCGCCCTACGTGCGCCGCGTTCCCTTCCTCTGCCTACCCACGGCCGGCCGGGATTTGCGAGGGGATTTAGGGCTGATTAGCTGGCTGCCTGGCCCCAGCGCAGCTGCCCCACACGCCTGCCCCACGGGGCACCAGCAGCCGGTGCCCGGTTTCACCCCGGCACCCCCCAGACCCTGCTCGGGACGTTAATACCGTGGTGACCGCAGCAGGAGGGGATTACCTGGGAGGAAAACCCAGCCCAAGTGGGAATCGTCCTGCTTCCCAGCCAGCGGATCTGTGGTGGCCAAGCAGCCAGGCAATGCCAGGTTAGCCCCCATCCTGCCTCCCAGCCCTGCATCCCCATCCCGGAGGGGGTGGCAGCCCCCCCCCCAGTGCTCACCAGCTTGCACTGGGCGATGGTCAGGTCTCCCAGCACGGCATCCACGATGCAGTCGGCCACGGCGGCTGTGACAGACAGCTTGATTTCACTGGGAGCGGAGAGAGAGGGGGTGTGAGGGCCAGCACCCACCACCCCTGCTAGCCATAGGGCCGGCCCCCACAGGGGGAGCCTTGCCAGGGAGTTGGTTGCTTGGCTGGGGCACCCAAAGGAGCACCCAGGACATTCCCAGAAGAATGGCAACATCACCCACTTCAGCTTGCTGAAGACGTCGGTGACCATCTGGTCCAGGACGGTGCTGAGGTTGAGGTGGTCCTGGAGGTAGATCCGCTCCGACATGGCGTTGACCAGCTGGTCCCTGACCCCGCTCTTCTGCACCACGGCTGGGCAGAGGCTGTGTGCTGTGTCCAGCACCGCCTGCATGATCGCCTGGAGTTTGGGGAGGAAATGGGAGGTTTGAGGGTCTCTTCTATCAGCATTCACATGGTTTCCAGGAGATATCATGTCCCTCATCCTCAGGCTGAGACTAACGAGCATCCCATGCTGCTGGTAGATCACTATGGGTGCCCACCTGGATCTCCCGGCCACAGGTCTGCGACGCCTCCTCCGTGAGACACTCCAGCTTGTGCTGCAGCTTGCCGTTCTGGTATGGGGTGTTTCCCGCTTCGTACAAGAGGGGCAGGATCTGCCACGCGAAGAGAAACAACGTGGATCATCCCATGGCACTTCGTCCTTGCTTTCCACCCTTCCACGTGCAGCCTGCATCTGTGGCTGCCCCAAGAGAGACCATCCACTGGGGAGACCCAGTGACCTTCTGGCTTTGCTGGGCCAGGCTTGAGCATGCTGGACCCCTCGTGGTCGCTGTGTTCCCCCCCCAGCTGGACCCTCAACTGCTCTCCACCATCCACTGGCCCTCCTTCCCCTCCTGCACCCAGCCATCAGAAGAGATCCTTTCCCATCCCTTTCACCAGCTTTCCACCTTCACCACTGTCCTCGGAAATCCTATCTCCATGAGATTAAGTACCTGGGGTGGTGTCGAGAGAGTTGGGAAAAAGGAAAAGGAGGTGGTTTGAAGAGAATTAGAGGAGGAAAAGGTGCTATGGGAAGAGAGAAGTGGGATCAGGAGGATCAAACCAGGGCTGATGGGACCAGGAGGATCAAACCAGGGCTGACGGGACCAGGAGCTGCCCAGCCAACGTGGTGGCCTTCGTCATGGGCTGATGGTTCATCTTCATCTCTGGGCTGCATTCAGCCGGGGTGGGATGAGGGTGCCCCAAGGAAGGACCTCCCAGGTACGCAGGGAGTGTTCCTCACCAGCATGGGCATCCGTGAGCTGCAGATGTGCCCAAAGCTGGAGCACCCACCTCCCTCAAGGAGGGGGGGGGGCATGGCAGGGGGTGTCCTTACTGAGGAGGGGGATTAAGAACATTTTGGGACTTGTGCTGGAAGGGGATTCATAAATTCACAGCTGTTCTTTAACATTGTGCAAGAGCTCGGTGATGTGCATCTGTTGCACTGACGGTTCTGCTGTTCCCCGGCCGCCGGTTAATTATGTCATTAACTAATCAATAACCCGCTTCGATCCCGAATTGAAGCCGGGCAGGTTGGACGGGGTTTCCCGGCGGGGCTGACTCACGCTGATGGAGAGGTTGGCGTTCCTGATGGCCTCCTCCGCGCAGAGGATGTCCGCCTCCACCTCCCTGCCCGGGCAGGATGCGCTGAGGATGTCGACGTGCTTCTGCACGCTCAGGCAGATCTCGTTCACCATCTGGAGCACAGAGAGGCTGCGTCACACGCCCAACCGCCGGTTCCCCTCCTCGCCCTGGCTTTGGTGGAGAAGGATGCGCTGGCCCCATGGGGCAAGTAGGGGGCAACAGGCAGGTTATGGAACCCCCCTGGAGCATCCCCGCTGAATAACTGGGGATGCCACACAGCAGGGGTTCGCTTGCGAGCCTGCACAGGGAGCCGGGAACACACTGCGTGGGGAAGGGCAGCAGTGAGACATCCCAGCGTTGCGTATGCGTGAAACGCATGGATGCAACCAGGAGGGTTCCTCAGGGACATCCTTTCTGCCTGGTCCCACTCCCATCCCTCTGGACCGCTCTTGCCCTCCCCTCAGGAAAGGTGAAAAGGGGTTTGTGCTGCTTGCGAGAGCTCACGTGGGGAAGCCGGGGGGGTTGGTTGGGGCAGGGGAGGGCATTTGGCCGGCAAACCTGTTCGGAAGAGGTGGTGAGGATGCCCTGCTGGAGTCGGAACGTCTGGGTAGGCAGCGTGCGCCGCAGCTGGTTCCTTGTCAGGCAGGACTGGAGCTGCAGAGCAGGCAGGAGGCCATGGGTTGGGGTGTCAGTGGCATCCAGACCCATGCTGGTGGCACCCAGACCCCTGTATGGCCCCCCCATACCTTGTGGACGGCCTCCTCTGTCCTCTCGGGGCTGCTGCGGTACGCCTGTGCCACGTCGCTCATCGGCAAGGGCATCGACTTGAGGGTGTAATTCCTGCGAGGAAGCACGGGGGTGAAGATGCTGGTGGACCCCTCTGCCTCCCCAGGGCTCACCCCACCCAGCAGTTCCACACGGGCATAGCATTGGCCCAGAGGCCACCCAGCATCAGCCTGGATGCTGCCCCAAGGTCCAGCCTTGGAGATGGGGATGGACAAACTCCAGCCAGCACCAAACCCCAGTGGGGCAGCAGCAACCGCTCACCCAGGCTCACCATCCACCCCTCTTTCTTCACACCTCCGTAGAACCAAACACCAGACCTAGTGGGCATGTGGACAACTTCTACCCATCTTTCATGTGGGGAGAGAAGAGCATCGCATCTCCAACAACAGCAGATCCCTCTCCTGGGCTTGCTGGAGATGCTGTGGGTGATGTGGGGCTATGCTGAGTTGGGAGGAAGGGTTCAGGGGACACCCTGAGGTCGTCAGTAAGGTGCCATCACCAAACGGGTGGCAGGTTCCTTTGTTGGCTGCAGGACCCGAGCCACAGACCAACTCCCTTGGGACCCATACACAACTGTGTGATGCACTTGCTGCTTCAAGGGGACAAGAGGCCCTGGGGACAGTGACATCCTGATGCTAGAGGCTCTTTTGCATGGCAGTAGCAAGCCGGGAGGACCGAGCTGCTCCCTCCTCACCTCTCCAAAGCTTGAGCCACCTCCAGGAGCCCATGGGCAGTTGTGTTGTTCCTGTCCCAAACCACGGTCCTGCAAACAGAAGGACACGAGTGAGCCCACCCACGCAGCCCCCCAGGTGGGTGCCAACCCCCCCAGGCAGTGTGCCAGGAGGAGTGAGCCCAAAGCTGAACCCCCAGGCACCAGAAAGTATTAAAAAAGTATTTTTTAAAGGGTTAAAAATCCGAATCTCAATATTCAAAATCCCAAACTTGGGCTTTGCAAGGAGCTGTGAAGCACGTGGCTGCCTGGAGGGAGGGAGGGAAGGAAAGGGCAGGGAGGACACGGCCAGGCAGACATCATCCTGCTGGCAGTGGGTGACATCCCCCAAAGCAACAGCCCTGGCTGGGAGACCCTTCCCCATTCCCTGTGGCCATCCCTACCTTGCCTTTGTGGGCACAATGGGGTCAAAAAATGGCATTTTAGGAACTGATGGCAGAGCGTGGGGTGAGGGCAGTGACCACAAAGGTCCGGCTGCAGCATCCTGGGCTGTGCAGGAGCTCGGCAAAGAGCTGGCAAGCACCGGGAGCAGGGACTGAGCTGCTCTCCTGCCCCTCACGATACAGTCACAGCATCCGACCACGCACCAGGAACAGCTCAGGGCTGCATCCGTGGCCACCAGGAGCCATGATAAGCCTCCTCTGATGGCCTCACAGCATCACAACCTGGACCACCGTATCAGGGCTATCCAGCACGAGGTGGGAAGGGCACCCAGAGTGACATGACACCCCCAGTGACATGGGCTGCTGCTACCTGAGCTTCGTGTTGATCTGCAGGGCCTTGGCTAACATCTTGGCCCCCGTATCCCCCATGGCGTTGCCGCTGATGTCCAGAGTGACGAGGCTGGTGTTACTGCCCAGGGCGCTCAGCAGGACGT
The DNA here is from genome assembly GCA_028566575.1 of Bartramia longicauda. Lineage (NCBI taxonomy): Eukaryota > Metazoa > Chordata > Aves > Charadriiformes > Scolopacidae > Bartramia > Bartramia longicauda. Next base: position 24,923,791 of record JAOXNH010000060.1, on the reverse strand, counting down.
TGGTTCCCAGCTTGAGGCGCGATTCGGCCACAGACAGGGACTGGAGAGGCTGGAAAGGGGACAAGGACGGGGAGAGGTGGCCGGGACACACATCAGGATGCATGTCACCACTGCAGCCTCCATCCCTGGTTGGCAGACACTGGGCTGGTGGAGTGACTTCAGGGAGCCCAAGTCATGCTGAACCCCAGAAAGAGGAGGGCAACGGGTGCTTAGGCGACACCCTGGATTTAGCTCCAGAGCCTGGCAGGCAATGAGGAGGAAAGAGGGGTTTTTTTGGGAAGCTGGGCTGCAGCCAGGTTCCACCAGGCATCTCCTCTGTGCCTGTAGCCAGACACAGGCTCCCGCTTTTCCCAGATGAACGGGAACAGCTCCCGGTTCTCTGTCTGAGCAGCTGCTTCAGACCAGGGAAAATAAGAGCAGAAGGATTTGAATGGCAGTAGGAGGGAGGGAGGGATATTTGTTCCCAGATTGTGCTGTGAGGGATTTGGATGGCACCCCGGCAGGGTGGTGGCGGAGGGTGACCAAGGGCATGGGTGGGATGGTTGAGGACAAGTCGGACTTACGCAGTCGTCCTCCTGGATGAGCTGGACGATGCGGTGCAGGACATCCAACAGCCCTTCCCTGCGGGAGAGGTGAGGAAGGTCACACTATCATCCTCCACGCGTGCCCTGGGAGCCCCATCCTCCCTTCCTGCTCTTGCCCAAAGCTGTGCCCTGTCCCTGCAGCCCCTGTGGTCCCATAGAAACTGTGCCAGGATGGTTCCCCCGTGGGTCCCCACAGAATCACAGAACTGTAGGGGCTGGAAGGGACCTCTGGAGATCATCTGGTCCAACCCCCTACCAAAGCAGGGTCACCCAGAGCAGGTCGGATAGGAGTGCATCCAGGCAGGGCTGGAATATCTCCAGAGGAGACTCCACACCCTCTCTGGGCAGCCTGTTCCAGGGCTCTGGCACCCCCACAGGAAAGATGATTTTCCCTCATGTTCAGATGGAATTTCCCATGTTCCAGTTTGTGCCCGTTGCCCCTTATCCTGTCACTGGGCACAGAGAAGAGTTTGGCCCCATCCTCTGGACACCCGCCCTTTAGCTATTGCTCAGCATCGATGAGGTCCCCTCTTGGTCTGCTCTTCTCCAGCTGAACAGCCCCAGGTCCCTCAGCCTTTCTCCAGCAGAGAGATGCTCCAGTCCCTGAACATCCTCATAGCCTCCGCTGGACTCTATCCAGCAGCTTTCTGTCCTTCTTGACATTCCCGACCAGCCCATGGGGTTGGATGGGACAAGAGAGCTGAGGTGGGTACACGGTGCCGGGACGGCTCCTGGCCCAGACCCTGTGACTTTGCACGTACTTGGATTTGATGTTGAAGTTTTTCCCCAGGGAGACATGTCTGATGGACTTGCTTCTGCCGATGGAGAGCACCAGCGTCACCATGTCAGGGTCGAAGCCTGAAAGAAACAGGAGACACCCACCGGGATGCTCCAAGCAGTCCGGAGCACGGCATCAAGGTGGCAGGGTGGTCTGCAGAGCCACCAAACTGCCACTGTGGGATGGCGTAGAGATGACCAGGGCAACTCCTGAACATCTTCCTCCTTTTCATGGCTCCCCCAAGGAGACTGAAGACCTGTGCAGAGCCAGGGTCCCTGGAATGACCCCAGGGAAGGAGCACTAGCTCTAGGGACCCCTGCTATTTGGGGGGTGCCAAGGCTGTGCTGAGCCACAGGGAGACCTTAGGGAGCTTTTTTTCTGCCATCCCCCAGGGAGTCCCCTCCATCACCCCACCATCACCCTGGGCAACACAGGAGGGGTTCTCCCAGCTTGCAGGCAGCTGCCTGCCCTCCCATCCTCACATCCCCAGGGTAACCCAGCAAGGTGACATCCTTCCCCCTGGGTAGGGAAGGGATGGGTTTGGGACCTGTCCCAAACCTGTTCCCCCTGGTTTGGGACACGGGCAGGGACCTGCTTGCCCAGCTGCTCTGCCAGCCAAGGGCAAAAGGCACCAAGACCCACCTGCAGCACTGCCCCTCCTGCAAAAGCCAAAAACAGAAGTGCATTTTGACAAAGTTTGGCCATAGATTTTGAGTAAGAGAGTGAGCTCTTGGAGCACTGGGGGCCCAAACAGGTTTTTGAATGATTTCAAACCATGCCAGGTCTCCCATCTGGCTGTTGAGGTGCTGCGTGGTCTGCTGTGAGAGCTTAGCAAGGCTCCTTTAAGGTTCGGGGCCTTTTAGGTGACATTAAGAGCTGGCAGAGGTGACGTTTGTGATAATTAGGGCTGCTCGCCCATGGCTGCGGGGGCCACAGCAGGACTGTGAACTCCTGCAGAGAGGTGTGAAGAGTTTCAGCCCAGGGAGACCTTTTCAGTGCTTCAAACCCTGAGCTCGGAACATGAGACCACCTTGGATTCAGTGGGGTGGAGAGGTTGGTACCAAGAAAGATGTGAAATGAGAATTTATAGCAGGAGGGGATGAAGGACTCGCCCCATGGCTCCTTGCTGAAGCTGCTCTCTCTGAATGAGGGGAGAGGCAAGGGCCACCACCACTGTCCACCACAAATAGCAGTGCTGGAAGGTGATGGAAGAGCCCTGGAGAGGTTGGAAAGGACATCAGCAGAGGGAGAGGAGCACTTTTAAGGACTGCCTGCCTTGGGGAAGATGGAGAGGTGGTTGGTTTTGGGTGTAAAAATCCATAAAGCGTGACAAGGTGGTAATTCCTCAGGCAGGAATCCACTGCTGGCCATTGGGTGCCTTCACCCCCCGAGACACAGCCCTTGAGGCTGCAGCAGCAGCTGCTGCTGATGAAGGACATTTACAGGTGACAAGTGCAGCTTAACCTTGCGTTATGGAGAGGCAGGCGAGCGCAGCAGACCTGACCCATCTCCCTGGGGACTCCTACAAGCTCACGAGATGCTGGGGCTGAGGTGGCCTCTGCCAAGCAGCCCGCGGTGGTTGGACCTGGAGATGGAGGAGACGGGGGAAAAAAGCAACCTACCGTTGTCAGACAAGTCCAGGTGGCTGATGGAGCTGGCGTCGGGGATGAGGTCCTGGATGACTTGAGCCCCCGTTGATCTCAGCTTGGAAGAAACAGCAAGACATCAGTACAAGGGGGGGCCCCAAGCCCTGCAACCGAGATCCTGCCATCGGGAAGGTCACCCCCACCCCACGACGGACAAGGCACGGACCTTCCCACACAGGGATTGAGCCCCCCGTTGCACCTCGACTGCCACAATGAGACCCCCCCATCTGGCACCCTTGGGTGCTGGCCCCTCACCTCGCAGTTGCTAAGATCCAGGCGCAGGTCACTGATGTGACTGTTGTCTGCCAGCCCTTGCAGCAGCGCCCTGGAAAAGTCATCAAAGCCACCCCTGGGTGTGAGCAACGGGGACACCAGCACACACCGTGGGGCACCCCCAACGGTCTGGGCAGTGGGAACGGGGTGCTGGAGAAGACATCCTTCCCAGAGCTCTGCCTCTCACAGCCCCATCCATCCTCCCCACCAGCCCTCTCAACATGCAGAAGCCTGGGCGAGGTCCCCTCCCTGGACCATGCTCACCCCAACTCCACGGACTCACAGTCCCACCTCACCTTACAGCGTCCGCCGGCAGCTTGGTACCCGCCAGGGAGACGTGCCTGAGGGCACAGGCCTGGCTGAAGAACGCCTTGATGTCAGGGGAGATGGTTTTCACTCTCCTGAAAAGGATGGGAACAACGTGGCATCATCTACTGCCCACCACCAGCCGCCTGTCTGGGTACCACGATCCTCTGCCCACCCCCCCACCCCACCCCAGGGGGGCTTACTTATTGGAGTACACGTTTTTGGAGAGATCCAGATGGACAAGGCTGGTGTGGCATCCGTGGACCAGGGCTCCAAAGAGCTGCATGGTGGATGTGAGCCATGTCAAAGAGGACCCAAGGCCCTTCGCCCAGCCCAGGGAGGGATGGGTGATGAGATGGATGAGCTGTGGGAGGTGCTAAGGGGGTCTGCCCCGTGCTGGGGGTCCCTAATTCCTTCTGCTAAACCCCAGCCCCCCCACGGGAGGGTGCATGGAGCAGGGCATTGCTGGGCTGGCTGCCCACCACACCACATATGCCCTGTTCTCCACAGCCCCATGCCAGTTGGGATGGGGTGGCAGAGTTCTGGGAGGCAGGGAGGGCTTGCTGCCAGGACCCCCTGGGTACTTACAGCATCCAAGGGGCAGTCGGTGCCGGCCAGGCTGAGGTGGGACAGCGAGTGGCACTGTCGGAGGAGGCTCTGCAGGTTCTGTGGGTGCAGGGAGCTCAGCAGCTTTGCCCAGGACCCTGACACCCTCCCCCCCACCACCAACCACCCTGCAGCCCAGGAATCCCAGCTCCAGCCTCTCTCCTCCCTCCTGCTGAGCACAGGGATAAATCCCACACAGAAGGATCCAGCTCCATGCTGGTCACTCCTGGGATTTCCTCCTTGCCCCAGGTGGCATCTCCCACCCTCCCAAGGAAGAGATGCAGGGGGATGTCCCCAGTGCATCCCCCACCTGCCCCTGGGTAGGCAGGGAGGTGTCTCAACTGTGACTTCCCTGTCCCTGGGGTGCTGCAAGGCAGGGTGGGGACACCAGGGGACCAAAGCCCTTGCAGGGGACACTCCATGGCATCCCAGGCACTCACGCTGATGTCATCCCCAGCCAGGGTACCGGGGTTTCCAGAGAGGTCCAGGTTCCGGAGCGAGGATCCGATGGCTTTGTTATCTGCAAGGGCTTTGCATAACGTGCTCATCCCTGCTCGGGGAGATGGGGAGAGATGGATGCCCGTGGATCCCCTGCACCAGGCAGAGCCACAGAGCAGAGGAAGGGACATTTTCCTACAGCTGGGGCAGCAGGACATCACATCCTTGAAGATGAAGTCCCTCCAGCCAGCCCTTTGGTGCCAGCTTGTCCCTAAGCACCATGGTGCCCAGCCTGCCGCTGGTTTCTGGGCAGGGAGTGGGATGCCAGGCTGTACCTTTGGCACTGAGCATCGTCCTGGCCAAGCTGAGGCTCTGCAGGCCCTTGGGATTCTTCTCCACATGCCGGCTGAAGGCAACGATCCCTGATAAAAGAGCGGAGAGCCCTGAGTGGTCATGCCACGCCGGTGTCCATCCCACCCCAAGCTACAGCCAGGGGGCAGCTGCCGGTGGGATCCGGAGTTGAACATCAGTTTTCCTGGGTGGAAACTCATCCCGGCCCAGAAGTTGGGTACCTCTGTCTTCCAGCTGGTTGCCAGCAAGGTTGATGGTGTGCAGGACAGAGTCGGGGTGGTTGCTGAGTGCCTGAGCCATCCTCTGCGCAAAGTCACTGCAGGGAGAAGGGCCACCCATCTGAGCGAGTTATGGCCACCTCCAGGAGACATGGCCACCAACCCCATAGCCTTACAGGGAAGTGCCACCAGCTCCTGCCTGCATGGCAGAGCTCCATCTGAGGAGCCAGCAGGAGAAAGCAGAACATCTCCAGGGGTAGGTGATGCTTGTTGGCCTCCAGGCTATGGGGGATGGTGTCTCTGCTCCCGGTGAGCTTCATGCTGTGGAGGGGATGGGGCACCAACAACCCCCTGTCTCATGGGTCCATGGATGACCCAGCTCCATCCACATGAAGGGATGAGACTCGGGCTGCCAAACCCTGCTCATCACCACGCCAGGGCCCTGCAACGCCATTGCTTACGCTTTCAACCCGCTGTTCTCCAGCACCAGCTCCTCCAGCGTCACCGATTTGCTGAGCATGTAGAGCAGCTGCTCCGAAATCTCCTGGTTCTGGCAGGGAGGAAGAAAGCCTTTTTGGAAACCCAGCCGTTATCTCCAGTACACCTCACGCCGTGGCACCGGCACTCACCAGCCTGAAGTCCTTGCAGGAGAGTTTGGTGAACCACAGGTTGAAGGACAAGGCGGCGATGCTGAGGGCCACGTCTCTGCAAGGTGACAAGGAGGAGGGAGTCAGGCTGAGCCAAAGCCTGGTCCCAAACGAGTGCTCCAAGACATCCAACCCCAGGGTAACCCAATATCATGTTCGACACGGATCCCTGAGTTCAAAGCATCCCACAAACACAGCTCAGCTTCCCCAGATTATTCCCTCAGGGAAAAATAAAATTAATCAAAATATTTCCATGTTTCTGCCAAAACCTTGGGGCGG
>JAOXNH010000060.1:24839462-24855003 GCA_028566575.1 Bartramia longicauda | reverse complement strand
AAACCCTTCCCCCTCCTCCTATGGCTCCCCTCCCTCATCCAGAGTCCCTCCCCAGCTTTCCTGGAGCCCCTTGAGGGTCTGGAAGGGACTCTAAGGTCTCCCCGGAGCCATCTCCAGGCTGAAAACACCCCCAGCTCTTTCAGCCTGTCACCCCACAGTGGCCAACCGGGTGGCACAGAAGGTCCCCCTCATCTGCTGTGTCCTTACCTTCTGCGGCAGAGCCGGCGGCTCCCGCTCGCTCCTCCGTCAGCTGGCACACGATCTCCAGCACCTGTGCCTCCCGCATGAGCCTGTCCAGGGCGTACATCTCCCGGCACCGCAGGGGACCGAAGGTGCCCAGCTTCTGCAAAGCACAGCCAAACCGGGGACCTCAGGGATGGACCTCACCTCCACACACCCCCCCCCTTAGACCAACCACAGCCTCCACGGCAGGGTGTCCCTCCCCAGGATGTCTCCTGCCACCCCCCCACAGCCCTTGTCCTCACCAGCAGCAAGCGGTTGCAGTTGTTGAGGTGAAGCACCAGGGCCTTATCCAGGAACTCGTTGCCAGTGCTCAAGGGGTCGGTGCTGGCCTCGGAGCCGCTGCACATGCCGGTGCCGTCTCCTCCTGTCTCACCGGTGCTGGGGGCCCTGCTGCCGCGCCGGGCTCTGCCAGCTCTCCTGGGAGCCAGGGAGGGACAGAAGCAGCGGGGTCACAGTGGGAAAACTGGAGCCAGAGCTTCCCCACCCACAGGGACAAGGCTGGGCAGTTTCTGTAGGACCTACACTAACACGGTGTCAGGGCTGGGTGAAGCAGCAAGTCCTGGGGGGACAGGGCATGGGGGTTGCCCCCCAGCACAGCCCCCGTGGAGCGATGTGGGGTAGCACTGTGCCACCAGAAGGGCCGCATCCTGCTGCTTCCTGACCTGGACCCGGCTCTGAGCTGTGATGGGCTGCTCTAAGGCTTGGGAATCCGAGGATACCTGGGCACCCCCCATCCCAACTGCCCCAGGGCCACATCCTGCCCCGCTCCCCATCCCACGAGCCCCGCTCTGCACCTCTCCTCGTGGAGAGGCTCCTCCTCAGAGCCCTCCGAGTCCTCCATGTCAGAGGTGTTGAGGAAGCTGAAGCTCTCCAGGGCGTGCTCCACCGTCAGGCTCATGCTGGAGGCTCGGCTGAGGAAGACGCCCTGCTTCTGCTGCGGAGGAAGGCATGGTGGCATCACGTCCTGGCTCGCCAGCCACAACAGCCCTGCCACCCGTATCCCCAGGAACTGCTAGCAGGGATGGCCCCACCCCCCTTGTCCCTAGGCACTGCCATCAGGGGTGGCCCCATCCCCATTGCCCCTGAGTGTTGTGGCCAGGGATGGCCCTGTCCCCATTGTCCCCGGGCACTGTCATCAAGGAGGGGCCCATCTCTCTTTTCCCCAGGCACTGCTAGCAGGGATGGCCCTGACACCCTCATCCCTGGACACTGTTAGCAGGGATGGCCCTGTCCCCATTGTCCCTGAATGTTGTGAGCAGGGATGGACCCCGTCCCCATTGTCCCTGGGCACTACCAGCTGCAACGGCCCCATCCCCATCATCTGTGGGCACTGCCAGTAGTGATGGCCCTTTCCCCATTGTCCCTGATTGTTGTGAGCAGGGATGGCCCTGTCCTTGTCATCCCTGGGCACTGCCAGCAGGGATGGCCCCATCCCCATTGTCCCTGCTACCAGAGACGGCCCCATCCCTGGTGTCCCTGGGCACCACCAGCAGGGATGGCCCCATCCCCATCATCCCTGCTACCAGAGACGGCCCCATCCCTGGTGTCCCTGGGCACTGCCAGCAGGGATGGCCCCATCCCCATTGTCCCTGCTACCAGAGACAGCCCCATCCCCATTGTCCCTGCTACCAGAGATGGCCCCATCCCTGGTGTCCCTGGGCACTGCCAGCAGGGATGGCCCCCTCCCCATCATCCCTGGGCACTGCCAGCAGGGATGGCCCCATCCCCATTGTCCCTGCTACCAGAGACAGCCCCATCCCTGGTGTCCCTGGGCACCACCAGCAGGAATGGCCCCATCCCCATTGTCCCTGCCGCCAGAGACGGCCTCATCCCCGGTGTCCCTGGGCACTGCCGGGAGCCCCTCACCAGCAGTATCTCCTCCAGGTGCTTGAGCTCCCGCTCGAGGGGCTGCAGCTCCGGGAACTGTCCCCGATAATCATCCAGGGCTGAGCCCAGGAGGCCGATAGCCTCCTCCAGACCCGAATCCACCACCTTCCCCCGCGGCACCTCAGGGACGGTGGCAGCCAGCGGCGGGGCCGGGATGGGTCTCTCCTCCACAGGGGCTTGTGCCAGTGCCGCCGTCACCCCGGAGCCGCAGCCGCCCCGTGCCGGCGCCTGGCTCTGCACCGGCTCATCCCTGCCAGCCTCTGCCTCACAGGTGGTGGCCCACGCCGCGGTGGCACGGGGCTTGGCCTCGGCGCCCCTGTCCTGCCCTGCCGCGGCCACTGGGGCACTGGGGAGAGGGTCCACGTCCTGCTCGCCCGTCTCTGTGTCCTCCTCCGGACTGGGTGCGGGCTCCCAGGGGCCCTCCGCAGCCTTGGCTTCCATTGTGGCATCCACGCTGGCCTCGCTGATGTGGCTCAGAGTCCGGGAGTAGGGCACATGCCCGTTGGCCACCGCATCCTTCTTACGGTTGCCTGCTTCCTCCGGTTGGCTCCCGGAGGTGGGGATGCCGATATCGCCGCCACCGGCCCCGGCCTCCACCGGCTGCTGGGAGAAGGAGATCTCGATGGCGGGGGCGGAGGCCTGCACCTCGGGCTGCACGATGGGCTTGTGGGCGGCATGGCGGGAGCTGCCGGACAGCTGGGGGCTGGAGGAGTCGTCCGAGGACTCCGAGGAGATGGACCAGGCCGTGCCATTCTCCAGCTCCTCCTGGCGCCGCAGCATGTTCTGGGGAGGGGGACAAAATGGTGTCAGCCAAGACCCTCTTGCCGCCCTTGCTCCTCTGGCCGCCTTCCCTTCAACCAGGGACAGGAGCCAGAGGGCAGCGAGGCCACTGTGACCACCGGTGCCGGCTGCCACATTGCCACAATGCCTTGGCTCTGCTGGCACAGCAGGATGGGTGGGGAGGACCCGGCAGACCATGGCTGCCCCTTCCAGCCCTGCACCCCGTGCTATGGTTGGGGGGGAGTCTGGCTCCCCAGGCCCAGCCACGCACGCTCCGGAGCCCTGGGGTGCCAGCAGCTCCCTGGCACAGCGGGCAGCTCCATCCCGGCCATGATGGCATGTGACATGTCCAGCCAAGGACACCACCCGCCACGGCACCAGCTCACGGGGGGCAGCACCGACCATCACACCAGCATCCCACCAGTGGCCACGCCAAGACCATGTTAGCATCACACTATCTATAGAATATGTGTTATCTATATAACACATGGTGTTAGCATCACCATGCCAGCATCACGCCGGTGCCACACCAAGTGTCCCACCAGCACCATCCCACCAGCACCACGCCAATGCCACGGCACAGCACACCAACACCACCAGTGCAGGGACACGGACAAGCCTTCTACTCACTAGTGCCCAGCTCTCCCACAAGGGCACGCGGACAGAGGCTCCCCCAGCTTGGGGAACATCTCCCCAGGCCCCTGCCTGGCAGGATCAGGCCTCTGGCCATCAGCGAGGGCTTAGTGAGTAGGAGACAAGGAGCTACGGCTAATGGGGGATGGCCACACCGCTGGGCTAAGCTACTGGCCGGCTCCAGCCCTCGCACTTACACGGCCCTGCTGCGGCCATCTCCCGAGCTCGGCCGAGGAGACGTCGCCGCAGGAGCAGCTCTGAGACAGCTTCTCGAAGAGTGTCTCCCGAAAGATGTCCAGCAAGGACCAACCGTGCTTGTCGGCCGCCCGCCCCAGGCTCTTGGGCAGAGAGAAGAGGAGCTGTGAGCACGGGAGGAGGAGCGGCCAGTACCAGGGAGCCATGGCCGTAATGGCTGGAGAAGAGCTGCTCAGCCCTGTCCCCAAGCCGTGCCACCCTCTGGGATGTCCCCACACTGACCCCCTCACCCAAGCAGCCCTGCCCAGTGTCACACTTACATAGAAAGCCTGTTCCCGCAGGGATGGCGTGTCGGGCGGGCTCTGGTTGTAGGTGGAGAACCTCTTGTTCACTGTGGAGGCCTTGTTAACGGTGCTGGCTGCTGAGGGCTGGTCATCCTTGTCAAAGGGGCTGGGGAGGACAGCAGGAAGGTGAGGAGTGTGTGCCAGCCCTGAGGGGCAGATCTCAACCCTGCTCTGCAGCGAGCAGGACACCAGGATGCCATCCAGTCCAGCTCTGGGAGAGAGCCCAGGAGAGGCCACCTCTTGCCAGACCGTGCCAGGTGTCCCCAGCCCCGTCACGTGCTACCAGAAATGCCTGCTGAGGTACTCACTTCCAGGTCACCTCCAGGCTGAGTTTGAGGGTGCCCAAGTCATTGATATCCACAGCCACTACCTGGGGCAGAGCCGCAAAGAGGTCCTTCGTCTCGCAGGACACGTTGCCCACCACAACATGGTTGGCCAGGCTCTTCAGCTCCGTCACCTGGGGAAGGAGAGGGAGGAGAGGAGAAGGTGAAGCCCTGGACCGCGCAGATGCTGCGTGCATCCACACTGTGTGCCAGGATGCCACCACCACCAGATGGCCTCCTCTCCACCCCAGTGAGGGCAAAGTTTAAGCGAGGTCCTGCAGGGAAGCCCTGCTGGGGTGCAGGGTGGCTCCACACCAACCCTCCCCCTTTCTGCACTGTACCTTGATGGAGAGGAACTCGGTGACCAGGGGCAAGAAAACCATTTCCTCGCTGTCCCACACCTGCTTGCTGTTCACCTCGATGCGGCCCCGCAGCTTCCACCGCTGCCGTCCGTACTTCATGAAGATCTGGGGACGCAGAGGGGTGGTGGGTTACGGGGGAGACACAGCCCCAGGGTGGTGGGTGCTCTCTGCGCGTCCCCGGGCACGGCCAGGGAACCTTGCCACCCACCACCACCCTGCAACATGCTTCCATGCCAGCGCCCACCTACACCCCCCCCCAGGCACCCCAAGGACCCAGGGCAGGAGAAGAGCAGATCCCAACCCCTAGAGCCCCACCAACCTCATACTGGTCACCAGCACAGAGCCGGGCAAAGCCTGCCAGTCCTGCAAGAGAAGGCAGAGGGGGGCGTCAGCAGGCAGCGGGCAGGCAGGCAGGCAGCAGGGCAGGGATGGAGCGGGAGGCGGTTACCTTTCATCCGGACGTGGAACTCGCCCAGCTGGCTCTCCAGCTCATTCTCCAACAGGCACATGTTCTGGGGACAGACAGACCCACAGCACCCATCAGCAGCTGCCACCCACGGGACCCAGCACCCTACCAGCCCTCCCCAAGCCAGTGGCCTCACCTCCGTGTACTCCTTGTAGCCCTTGCTGGCCTCGGCCAGGCTCTCACGTGCTTCCCGGCTGCCCGGTGAGCCCGTGCTGTAAGCCTTGACCATGTTGTGGGCTCCATCACGGAGCCTCCGCTGGATGCAATAAGCCTCGTAGAGCTCATCGATCTAAAAGGACAGGCCCGAGCTGCAGTGAGGGGCAGGGCAGGGGACAGCACGGCCATCTGTACCCAGGGAGCCCCAAGGTGACCCCCAGATCCCCAGCTCTCACCTTGCTAGCGTGAAACTCCAGGCGACGCAGGAAGCGCTCGATGGACTTCACTTGCTGGAAAAGCAGAGGAGATGGCATTAGAGACAGCCCAAGCCCTCCAGAGAGGAGCTGTGGGTCAGGATGCACCCTGCTGCGTGCCCGGGCTGTGGCTGGGATGGATCCTTGTCACCAGCCCTTCCCGGGGTGGCAGCAGGGTGCGCCTGCACCCAGGTTCTGCAGCATCCTCCAGCCTCCCCTGGTCTGGAGGGTCCCCCAGGAGACAGGCCAAGCTCTTGGGTGCTCTTCTCCCAGCCTCAGAGTTAACCCAGGCTCAGCACTCGCCCAGCCACAGCTTTTGTTTGCCAGAAGCCCCTGCCCATCTCCGCTTCATCCCCTGCCCAGACCCACCTTGCCTGCAGAGCCCCGATCCCACCCCACACGCAGGGGACTGAGGGGCAGGCAAGCGGAGAAGGGGCTGGCAGGAGCACATCCCTGGCACGAGGATGAGGGGAGACAAAGGGGATAGGGCACGGACCCCGCTTACCTTATCCAGATCGTAGAGAAAGCCCTGGAGGAGAGAGGAGAGAGATAAAATGCAGCACAAAGCCAGCTCTGCCCACCCAAGGGGACCCAGCACATGGCACACCCACCACCCATAGCACCTCAGTGGGGACATGCAGCACCCAGCCAGGGCTGGGGACTGGATGACAGGAGGACAGGAGCCACGTGTAGCCCAGCCCCACAGCCCGGGCTGGGCCCTGATGTCCCCAGCAGAAGCAGGTCTGCCCTGGGGCACAGATGGACCGCGAGTTGCCACAGCCTTGCCCACAACCCTGGCCATCTGCTCCAAAGGATCTTCCCAGCAAGACTCACCAGGCGTGAATTCCTCTTCGACTCGCGTATCTGGGTGCTGAGCTTCTCCAGTTCCAGCTGGTGCACCTCCAGGTAGGCTCTGGGAGCAACCACACCACAGGGGTCAGGCTGGGCCACCTTGCCCAGGGCTCCTGTCACCCACAGCCCACAGCAACCCAGCACATCTGGGGCCCACAGCTGCCTCTACGTGGGACGTGGTGGGATGTGGGACCCCACACCACTCTGGGACCCCAAGACACTGTGCCCAGGAGACCTAGCATGTCCCTGTCTGGTGATGAAAGGGGAGACCTGCCAACCCCAACCCGCAGGGCAAGCTGTCCCCGTGCCCCTCACCCAGCCATGGGAAGCCCCAGCACTTACGTTAGGCCCTTCTTGAGAGCTTCGTACACCTCGTCCAGGCGGTTGGGCTGAGGCACCTTGGGTGGTGGCGATTTGTGGGACATTGAGAACATCCTACTGACCCTGGAGCCAGTCTTGCGGGAGACGGTGGGGGTGAAGGGTGAGAGGTTCCTGGGGAGAGAGACAGGCAAAACTGGGGCGGCTGGGGTCAGCACACAGTACCGGTGGCATCCTGGGTGCCCCAGCCTGCTGGACACCCTTTCTCGAGACAAGAAGGAGCTCTGGGATGGAGGCCAGGTCTGCCAGGACCTGTCTGCCTCTCCTAGTCTAACCGGTCAGCGGGGCCAGGCGAGATGGGGACATGAGGCTGGGTAGTGTTGCCTGCCCTGAGTGCCTGCAGCCCCCTCGATGCATTCGGCTGCCCCAAAGCCATGGGAAGGACAAGGAGAAACCCACAAAGCTGGTGGGAGAGAGAACAAGGAGGCAACCCCATCCCAGTGGGGTCCAAGAAGCTGGGGTAGCCCCTGAGGAGGTGTGTGGGTCCGATGTGCTGGTCAGGGGGAGCAAAGGCAAACGGAGCTGACACCAGCTGCAGCCAAACCGTGTTCCTGGAGTGCCCGTGGGGACATCTCCAGCCCTGGCCACTCCCCAAAGGGTCCATGTTCTGCTCCATCCCCAGCATCCCAGGTGGCCAGGGCCATGGAGATGCTCCCTGCGGTCTGGGCACTGTGGCAGGGTGACACATGCCACCATCAGCTTGCTGTCCTGCCACCATGAGCTCCCAGCGACAGGCAGGGATCCCAGCAGGGGAGCATCCTAGGGACAAGAAGCGCTGTCACCCCATCCCACAGTGCAGCAAGACAGGGCACGGACATCCTCACTGATGCTACGCCTCCCCAGATGTCACCGAACCTGCCCTATGGAGCTGCCAGCTGCCCATCACCTCCACCTGCCCCACTGCTGCCTTGGGGACCTGAAGAGATGCTGACCCAGCACCTGGGACCCAAACACCACCCTTCCTGCCTTGTGCAACGGAGTTGCTCCCCAGCCCAGCCACCAACGCCCCGCTCAGACCAGCTCTTCCCTTCCTCCTTCCAACACATTGTCACGCCACCGGCACCCAGGAGACACCATGGGCTCCTCGGTTCCCAGCCCCAGGCCAGACCTCCCATCCTGTGCTGCTCTTTTGCAGGAGCGGCCAAAAGACTTCCCCGAATCATTGGTGGGGGGGAAATTAATATCTTGGCCTCCTCCCAAGCCAGAGAGATGGGTAAACACTTGATTTCCACCATCCCTCCTCATTCCTGTCCTCCAGGGCCTCTGGAGACATCTCCCACAAGCACCTCTCCATCAGTGGGCATCCAAAAGTCCTCCCTCTTCCCTGCCCCCAAGCAAGCTCTTACGGGCACTCTTAGATCCAATGATGTGCTGGTGCCCTGGAGCATGTCTCTTGGCTCAGAGGCTGGACAGGACCTGGGGACAAGAGCCAAGCAAGGCTGGAGGTCCACTCCCAGGCATGGGGAGGCTCTACCTAGGCTTGTGCCCACCCAGTGAAGGTGGCCCACAGCCAGGCAGCTTGGGGCTGCTCTCCCCAGCCCTTTGGCTGAGCGGTGTCTCTCCCCCGGCACCAGTGGGTGCACTGGGAGGTGAGGAGCCTGGCTGGGTGCTAGGAAAAAGGATCAAGTCCTGCATCCCAAAGCCATGGCATGCCCATGTCCTGAGAACCACCGGCAAGAGGGTAGCCAGGAGCTAGGGACAGTGGGGAGGAGGGTGGCAGGGCTGAGCAGCGTATGGGGCAGTTCTCACCGACATGAGGTTCAGCAGAGAGGAGGAGGAAGGGTACCATGGGACCCTAACATCAGCAGCAGCCAGAGAGGATGAGGAGGGAACAGCTGCCTCTCGCAACATGGGGGCAGCCAATAAAACCTTTTGGCAACAGGTCTGAAGTGACCTGGAGGAAACCCTAATTCACGTCAGCCCTCAAATCCCAAAACCAGCCGCCGCGGGAGGTCAACGCCATCGAGACCCCACTTCAAAAGCCACCCCAGCTCCTTCCCCATACCCATTAACCAGGATGAGATGGTCACAGGGAAGTCCTTAAGAGCTGACTGGAGAACGAGGGTGAGCTACACCTGCCCCCTCGATGCTCTGGTGGCAGCAGCCACGGGGCTGCAGGGTCCTCATGCAGCTGGGACACGGCACAGTGGAGAGTTGGGGTGATGTCTCCCATCTCAATGCTCCCTGCAGCCCCCCCTGTGACATCCCATGGGTACCACACAGGTCCCTGAGGGCGATGCCCGGACAGTGGGTTGGGAAGATGCCTCAGGATGCACAGCAGGTCCTGCCACCACGCCCAAGCCTGTCCCTGTCCCTGGTGTCAGGCAGCATGAGCTCTCATCTCCTACCTGAAGGGCCGGTCGGCTGTCGAGTTCACTCCGGCGAAGGACTGGCTCCTATTGATCTTGGTGACGAGGACTCGGCGCTGCGGGCGCACAGACAGTGACATCGTTGAGTGTGACCTGGAGGGCCTCCCTGGGGGACATGAGAGAGCGGTGTCACCAGCAGCAGGGTGGGGAAACACACTCAGGCAGGGCTGCCACTGAGACTGGGATGGGAACGGCACCCAAGGGCCAGGGTGGCTACAACACCCACAGGCTGGGAGCCTTCCCTCCCTCAAGGATGCGCCTGGTGGCACTGGGGACACTGGTCTCATGCTGTCCCCAGCAATGGTGTCACCCTGCCCTGGGTGAAGCAGGGCTCCGGACAGTGTGAGCACTCAGCGGGAACAGACGGATGGACGCATCCCAGCTCGGCCCCCTGGGAGCCAAAGGAAGGGGCTGATGCCCAACGCTTACGGTGGGCCATCCCAGACACAAGCATGGCAAGCCCTCTGCTGTGCCCCAGCCCTGCCACCTCCTCCTGAACCCCGACTCGTCCCCTGTCCTGCTGTCACTTGTGCCACCGCTTCAGGGGCAGGAAGGGTGCGGGGCCGGACCCGGACGCCCAGCCCTTCGCTGTCTCCACGCTTGCTTCCGCTCGCTCTGGCAACCAAGAGGGAAACCCAGGGACAACAAAGCACTTTGGAAAGTCCCCAGCTTCACCAGGAGCTCCGCATCGGGGAAGGAAAGGCCGAGCCATTCCCTGCCGGACCCTGGAAAAGTCCACGCAGGCAGCACGTGTCCAGCCCCACGGCCACCGCGGCCATGTCCTCTGCTCCTGGCAGCACCAGAGAGGGTGCTAGGAGCCCCGGACACACTGCTGGGACCTGCCTCTCCCCGCGGTGGCCGCTGCAGTCGATGCCAGCCAGGACACAGCAGATTTCCAAGTTTTGGGGCCCCGACCCAGCTGTCACCCAGGGTCACAGGAAGCATCGCCGCAGCCCTGGCCAGGGCAAAGAGCAGGGGACCCCGGGGCTCCTTCTGGCAATGCTGGGGGGCACACAGGGGACCCCAGCCAGCAGGGCAGCCGCAGGAGGGGGGCACAGGCTGCTGGATGCTCCACTTCACCCCTGATGGCCACCGCGGATGCCAGCTTGGTCCCCCTGTCCCTGCCAGCCCCCAGAGCCGAGCTGCGGGCTGGGGAGCCAGGAGTTGCCAGGGATGAACCCACACAGTGCCCGGCCGTCACAGACCCTGCTGCAGAAGGCCAGGCAGGGTCCTAGGGATGCACAGCTTCCCCAGTTGGCACATGGGGCCAAGCTAATGCCAGCCAGAGACACCCCCCGACTCCCTAAGGGGCTTGCTCTGCCTGTCCTGCCCCAGCAGCCCAGGGACGGCACGGGGACGCAGACACCACCGGGGGTCCCACCACATTGCCACCATTCCCACTCCTTCCCAGCTGATGATGCCAGCTGGAAGCATCCCGGCGCAGCACGCACCTGCTCGGCCACCAGCCGCCGTGCCCCCGGCGCTGTGGTCCCCACCGCCCCGCAGCCATGCCATCACCTCCCCGCACACCAGGCTGGGGCCGGGCATTCACAGCGCTCGAGAGGAGCCACAGCCGGTTGGAATCAAAGCCAGCCACCGCTGATAACCATCATCCCAACGAAGCCAGGAGGCAGCAGGTCCATCTGGTCCCCTCTGGGCACCAGGGTCCCAGCCCAGGACCACAGAGTCGCTCTGTGGGTGCCGCCAGCCTCGGCGTTATCTCGGTGCCAGTCCCTCCAGTTTCCAGGACAACACTGTCCCAATTAAGCTCATTAGGAGGAGCTGTAATCCCCAGCAGCCCGGCTGACCCGCAAGGCCTGGGCAGATTACCCTCTGCAGGGCTCTTTAATCTGCTCCCCATCGAGCGAGCGAGGCCGATGGCACAGGTGCTTGTTGGGACTGACAGCGGCTCATCTATAGGGCAAGCACCCACCACCCCTACGATGGGGGTCTCCACAAGTGGGGCAGATCACAGCTCCTATGGGGTGAGCACAGCCCTGCCAGCCCATCCTTCTCCAGCCCACGTTACTGTCTGGGGACGTGGGAAGGGGGCTCTAAGGAGGGTCACCCAGGCAGGAGCCTGGGAGAAGCATGCTGGGGACGTTGCAGGGGGAGAAGGATGCTGGGGGTGTCCCAGGGGAGAAGGATGCTAGGGGTGTCCTGGGGGAGAAGGATGCTGTGGACCAATGCCCCAGCACAACTCCCCAGTAGAGTCAGAGCAGCCCCCAGCGTCTCACCCGGACCCCTTAAAGACTCCAGCAGCCACCTGAGGCTCCTGCACTAGCACAGGGACCAGTGCCATGAGCGGTGGGCACTGGCAGCACCACATCCCTGTGCCCCAGCCCAGGAACCCAGCTCTCCCCCAAACCCCCCAGCAACGCGCCGCACCGGGAGGCCAGATCACGGGCAGGGTGGGTGCAGACCTGAAGGGTCCAAGGGACAGCTCAGCCCCAGTGCTTGCCACCAGTGAGCCCAGCACCTGGCCCTGGGCACTGCCAGGTCCTGCCAACGCCAGCCTGTCTGCCATGCCACCCTGCGTCCCCAGGGCTAGCACCCCGCAGCCCAGCTCCTCTGCCAGGACCCCAAACATCCTTCGAGGAGGGGGACACCACACCCCAGTTTGCGGGACCGATGCCCCGGGAGCTCTAAGGATGCTGGAGCCTGGCACACGTGGGCAACCATCCGGCTGCCGGATGGCAGCGCTGCCTGCATGAGGCAGGGCAGGCAGGGTGGGGGGTCTCGGCTCCTGGCACGCTTGGCTCACGGCGGCAGAGGGAGGAAAAGAGCCTGGCGTGGTGCATTCCTGACATTACCGAGATAAGAGGTACCTGGTACGGCGGGGGAGCAGAGCCCGGGGCACGCTTGGAAGGGGCCACCACATCTCACCCGGGGTGGTGAGCCCCCGTGCCAGGCTTACCGGGAGGCTGGCACCGGGCACAGCACCACCACACTCGTGTCCCCGCCATGGGCTAAGCCCAAAGCACAACCCTCCCTCTCACAAGAAGGAGCCACCACAGAGGTCCTGCCCCAAAGATCCTGCCCGAAAGGTCAGGTCCTTGCCAGCCCCACCGCCCTCTGCCCCTCAATTAGAGCTTCGGTGCTAACGAAGCCAACCTCCCCACCAAGCTTTTCACCTTGCCGTGCCTGCGCCGCGGACTGCCAGCAGCTCTCCCGGTGTAGAATCACAATCCAGGGAATCTGTCCGTCCGTCTGTCCCCGGCCGGCGCTGCCCGTGGGGCCAGAGGAGCCAGCAGTGTGGCCGGGGTGGGGGGGTCGGGGTTGCCCACCCCGGGGGCTCACCAGCCCAGCCGCCGGCTGGCTCCTCGCTCGACGCCCGCCCGCCCGGTGCTCTGGAGATGATTGGGATGCCAAGAATGCTGGTCGGAGCGGCGGAGGGGGCAGTCCAACCGGCTGGGTTGGTCCCAGCTGGTTTCTGTTTCCGACACTCCAGACACCAGCCTCGGGTCCCTCCGGCGGGTTTATCAACACTGCCCTGGCTGGAGACGCCCCAAACTGGCTCCCCCCGAGCCCCACAGCTCTGGGAGAGCCCCACAGCCCTGACCACCTTCTCCAGTCATGTCACCTACTGGAGGCCAGCAATATGGGGGGTGGCCGACCCAGCACCCTGGGGAGAAGCACCAACGACCAGCCACAGCTGCACCCACAGCCACCCGAGGGACATCCCCAGGAGTGGCTGGCAGGGCTGGGCTGTGGCCCCCACACCGATGGCACCGCGGCCACCTCCCCAGGCACCGGTGTCCCCCAAGGAGGGCACAGCACGATGGCCACGGGACAGTCCATCCTGCCAAGGGTGTCTGTGGCAAGTGGGGGGTCCTGCCACCCCATCCCAGCGACATGACCCCCATCACCCCCTCCCTGCTCCCGGCACCCTTGGGTGCACGGCGGGGATGACCTTGGGAGCCTGTGAACTCAGCCCCTTGGCACGGCTCCCTCCAGCCCAGGCGCTGCATCCTTGTTTGCACAGCTGCGTCCCCGCTGCCATAACCCAAGCCCGTACCCCAGCCTCCCCCCAGCAGCCCCTTCCGGCCCCGGGACAGCCCTTGGCCGGCTCCTGGCGTGGGCTGGAGCAGCTCTTCCCTCCCATCGCCCCTCATCCCTCCCCAGCACACAGGGATGGGAGCATCCGGGGACCGATGCCACGCTGCCTTGGTCACATGGAGACTGGGACACCTCTTCCCTGACCTCCTCCATGCTCTGCCTCTCCTCCAGGCAGGCAGGACCCCCCCTCCTTGCCCGGCGAGGAGGGAAATTGGGTTTTTTTGGGGAGCTGGATGAGTTAGTGAATGGCATCCTGACTGCCCATGGCTCCCCCAAGAGAGAAATTCCCAGCCACGAGGCGGCAGGAGCAGGGGATGGCAGTTTGGGTGCCGTGGGCAGGGGGCTGCATGGGTGCTGGGTGCTCTCAGCCCCGTGGTGGGGGGGAAAAGGTGGCTGTATCCCCCCTCGGGGCCGCAGGAGGCCGGCTGGCTCCTTGGGCCGAGTGGGAGGGCGGCAGGAAAGGGAAGGAGCTGGGAATGGGAAGAATTGGAGGAAGTGCTTATTTACCCCGTGGAGTGTCCCCGAGGAAGGGCAGGGCAGGGCATGGCGCAGGCAGACACTCACGGACGGCTCCTTTCAAGGGGGGGACCTCACAGCCTCCCACCCCACCACCCATCCCATCGGCTCCCAGTTCGTAGCCAGAAGGGGATGAAAGCCCCCCAAACTAGGACCCACCCCACCCCACCGGGGCCAGGGAGTTCCCCGGTGCCTGGCTAAGCTCAAGCCCAACCTGTTTCCTAGAACAGGTCCTGAGAACCCCAGCCCAGGACCACCAGGGTCCCAGTGAAGCGGGTCCCCCACCACAGAAGGTGCAGACCGAGCACCCAGCCAGGATCCCCCTGGCTTTGGAGGCTTGGGGGGGCCATAGCTCACCTCCGTGCTGGCCAGGGGCAACGGAGTGGGCTGTGACCCCTCTCAGAGGGGCTGAGATCCTCTGCAAGGATCCTCCTGGGGTTGGCATAACCTTGTGAAGGTGCCGCATGCCACCTTTGGCCGTACCTTGTCACCTCCAGGATGGGTACCGGTAGCTTCCTGCCCCCCCTTCTCACCTCCAGGATGCTCTGCTGGATACCAGTACCTCCCCCCCATCCCCACCTGCCCAATCAACTTGGTTCCTGTCAGCAAGAAGCAGCCCCAGGACCCCCTGTTCTGCCCAGGTCCCCTGGGGTGACCGTGACAGGGATGCTCGACGCAGAGCCGGGCTCTGTTTGTCCTCGTTGGCACAATGTACGGCGGGTACAAGGGGGACAAAACCTGATTTGCCAAGGCAAGCCTTGCTGCTGTGACACCTGGGGGCATCTCCTGCCTGGAGATGAAGAGCCCGGGTTCTCAGGGCAAGGCTGAGCGGCTGGCGGGTCCCATCCTGCCCCGGGCACCGCGTCGCCGCACACCGCGGTGACAACCGTGTCCCTTGCAAGCGGCGAGTACCCACGTCCCTGGAGCCCCTGGCAGGGAGAGCTCTCCTCTCAGAGAAGCTGCTTGCCCAAACAAGCCCCCTGCTAGCCCGACTGCGTCACCCTGGGAGCCTCAAACAGCCGGGGGT
This sequence comes from Bartramia longicauda, assembly GCA_028566575.1. Lineage (NCBI taxonomy): Eukaryota > Metazoa > Chordata > Aves > Charadriiformes > Scolopacidae > Bartramia > Bartramia longicauda. The sequence goes on along the minus strand of JAOXNH010000060.1, from coordinate 24,840,159 downwards.
CCCCAAATTAACGGTGTTTGCCGGAGCCCTCCCCCTCCCTGTGCTGCTGGCGCTTGGTTACCTTTTGCTTTGCCGTTCATGGCGGGCTGTGGCAGCACGTCCCCCCCGGGCTGGGCTCAGCGTCCCATGCGGAGCGGGCGGCTGTTGCTCTCTCATGCCGTCCGTCCCTTCCTCCGTCCCTTCGTCCGTCCACCCGCCCGTCTGCGGGGGCTGGAGGGGGGGTTGGGGGCTCCCCCCTGGGGCAGCAGTCTCCTCCCACACTTCCCCTGCCCGAGGGCTGACATCACTGCCCAGCGCCGCAGCCCAGGCTGTGACTCAAGGGCTGGGGACAGACATCAGGATGGAGGACAGGAGGACAGAAAGGCATCCATCCCCCTCGGAAGGAGGGGACCCCACCAGCACTGACCACCCTGGGAGCAGGGACAGCACGGCTCCGTCCCCTTCCTTCCCTCCCTGCCTGGGGAAACTGAGGCACAGGGGAGGGGACCACACTGCAGGACTCAAGGGCTGGGGACAGACATCAGGATGGAGGACAGGAGGACAGAAAGGCATCCATCCCCCTTGGAAGGGGGGGACCCCACCAGCATCGACCACCCTGGGAGCAGGGACAGCACGGCTCAGTCCCCTTCCTTCCCTCCCTGCCTGGGGAAACTGAGGCACAGGGGAGGGGACCACACTGCAGGACTCAAGGGCTGGG
>JAOXNH010000060.1:24791564-24801690 GCA_028566575.1 Bartramia longicauda | reverse complement strand
GGCTGGGGTGGGGGACAGGCAGGGGGACAGGCTGGGGCTGGGGACAGGCAGGGTTGGGACAAAGCAGGGGTTGGGGGACAGACAGGGCTGCCGTCCCCAACCGCCTCACCTCACTCCCAGCGTCTGCTCCCTCCCCGGCTGCTCCCCGACCCCCACCCCGCCGGGAGACGCCGCCGCCGCCGCCGCCATGGGCCCGAGCAGCCAGGCCAGGCGGGATGGCGACCCAGGAAGATGAAACCAGGCCGGGCTGCCCAGGATCCGGGGCGGAGCGGCTGGAGGAGGCCGCCCGCCCCCGGCCCCATCCGTAATCCCATCCCCGTCCCCATCCCCATCCCCGTCCCCATCCCTATCTGCATCCCCGTCCCCGTTTGCCATCCCCTTTCCCATCCCCGGTCCTCACCGAGCTCCCCGCTCTCCTCCAGGCTTTTCCCAGGAAGACACCCGCTTTCCGTGTCATTTGGCCAGCTCTCTGTTAGGGCTGTTCAGCGGGTCACAGGGGGTGACAAACCATCCACGAATGGTTCCGCCTTGTGTCCTTGGGGTTCGGCTCCCGACAGCTCCAAGCATCCCCCAGCTTCTCCCCAGGGAGAAGCATCGTCCCTCCCACACCGGGCTTGCGCACGCTTGAGGCGTTAGATTCTCCTCCTCTCCAAATTAAACTCCTCCTCTCCAGGCATTAAAATGGCTTGCTCCATCCCGGCAAACGAACCGGGAAACCTTGAGGCAGGCCCGGGCTGAAGGGACGGCAAACGCCTCCCGTCACCGAGGTCAGGGCTGGAATCGGGGCCACCTAAGTCGTGGCTCGGGTTCGGCCGGCGTCTTTTCCCATCCCCAGGCTCCGGAGGTGGTGGCTGCATCCGTGGGCTTGAGCCTGCGTGGTGAAATGCCAGGACAAGTGGCATTAGTGCCACTTAATTAGGCACGGATTAGTGCTGCACAGAAGAATTAACGATGGGGCTTGACTTTGGTTTTTTGTTATTTTTTAATTAAAAAAGCTAATTTATTGGGATCTTTGCAGTAGGTAGCACCCGCACGGAGGATCAAACCTCTTGAAGAGGATGGCTGGTTACTGGAAAGGTCTTGGTAGCAGCATCTCCAGCGGGAACGGGTGAGACTCCCCCTGGCTTACACCCACCTGGTCCTGCATGATCACCTGCCTCATCTGTTGTTATTAATTATCTTAAACTACCTTAATTATCTTAAACTATCTTAAACATCTCCTCACTATCTTCTGTTATCTTTGTTCTGTTCTATCTTTGGCAACGCTGCAGCAGGAACCCCCTGGGGAGGCCATGGGATGCCCAGATTCTCCCTGCAGGTCCTTCCTCCCATGGAGACACACAGTTGGTGCTTCTCCATTGACTTAAAGCACGGTAGGAGCTCCTGGGGGTTCTTCAGGCCTGTCCCAAGGCTCCTGTATCCACAAGTCAGAGGTTTTCCTTGGAGTTCCGTCCATCACTTCCGCAAGGGTTGGCCTGGTGCCTCACTGCTGCGGGAATGAGCCGGGCAGTACCTGGACCACCCTGGGACTGGATGTCCATCGTGTGTGTGCCTGGACACGGTCCTGATTCCCAGCCACACCACTCAGGAGGAAAAACTGAATTTTATCCTTCCATCCCACTTACAACTTAAATACTACAGCTGGTGTTAGAGCAGACCCCGAGGAAGGGGTTTCTCTGGGCAGCTCTGGAGGGTTTCCAAGCACTCCTTGGAGGGTTTCCAGGCTTTTCAGGCCATTGTGGTGGCCAAGGGACACTCACTCGCCTGTCCTGGATGCTCCATCCCTGACCCTGCCTTTGATGTTGCACAAATTAAGGGCAGGAAACTGTGCTGCACCAGGGTCAGCGAGTTCACCCTTGCCTGCCTGACCTCGGGCGAGGGGAGGGACACGGCCTGGTGTCCCACGAGGGAGGGTGGCGGTGGGAGGGGACATCTCGGTGCAGGAACAGGGGTAACGTTGGCCCAGAAAACCAAGCAGCCCAGGTTTGGTGGAGGGAGGGAAGGTACAAAGAGCAGGTCTCCAGACATTGAGCCCAAGGCACTCCCTGCCTGGGCAGGACACCCGGCTCCCCTTGCGTCATGCTTCGGCCGCCGGGAGAGGTGGATCGTGGGCATGGACCAGGGCCAGGAGACTGGGGAGACTGGGGCAGAGAATTTCCTAGAGCCACGAGCTGATGCAAGCCCTCGCGGGAAAATACGAGATAACTGAGGAGCAAAAGGCACCTGCAGAGGCAGGGGTGAGAGCAGTGCAGCGGTGGGCAGAGAAGCAACATGGCAGGGCTTTGGGCACGCTCCGTCCTGGTGACGGGGGCCAACCGAGGCATCGGCCTGGGGCTGATCCAGCATTTCCTGGAGATGCCAAAGCCACCCACGTGGATCTTTGCGGGTTGCCGGGACCCCAAGGGCCAGCGAGCGCAGGTGAGGCCGGGCTGGGAGGCAGCGGGTTGTGCTGGGGACGGGAGCGCTGGGTGCCGGGGCAGCGGGTGGGAGCAGGGAGGGGGTTTGCCAAGGGCTGGGGCTGCAGCCGGGCACGCGTGGCACAGGGAGCCAGGCTGGGACAGCCCTGGGACCAGCTGTGGCTGGCGTGTGCGGAGGGGACAGTGGCCCAGGCTGGGACAGCCCTGGGACCAGCTGTGGCTGGCGTGTGTGGAGGGGACAGTGGCCCAGGCTGGGACAGCCCTGGGACCAGCTGTGGCTGGCGTGTGCGGAGGGGACAGTGGCCCGTGGCCTGTGGGGGAGGCAGGGAGCCCTGTGCCAGGGGCAGTCGGAGCAGGGCGCTGGGTGTGAGGCCGGGCAGAGATGGAGCCAGAGCCAGACGGGCTTTGCCCAGGAAAGGCTGAGCCTCTGCAGGGGCAGCCCCTCCTGCCCCTCCATGCCCAGGCGGCCTCTCTCTTGCAGGAGTTACAGAAATTGGCTTCCAAGCACCCCAACGTGGTCATCGTCCCGCTCGGTAGGTGCCCTGAGATGGATCCTTCACCCCGTTTGCCCTGGCGTGTGCCCGGGCGCTGCGCACACCCTGGGAGCCCCGTGCTGGGAGGGAGCTGTGCCCACGGGCTGGTGCCTGCGGGGACGCCGGGTGCTGCCATCCCTGTGGGGACACAGGGGACCCCAGTCCACCATGGGGACTCTGAACTCCCCTGTGTTGGCTCTGCAGAAGTCAGCGACCCCACCAGCATCAAGGCGGCTGCAGCCAGAGTCGGGGAGCAGCTGGGGGGCTCGGGGCTGAACCTCCTCATCAACAACGCTGGAATTGCTCATCTAAAGTCACTTGACAACGAGACGCTGGAGAACATGACCCAGATTTACACCACCAACACGGTTGGACCACTGCTGATGGGCCAGGTGAGACCCTCACCCATCGGTGCTGTCCCCAAGGAGGTGACAGGGTCCAGCCTCTGCTCCAGTGCCGATGGGCTCTTGCCTGACACAAAGCTCATGGAGCCTCTGTCTGGAGCTCAGGCGCTGGAGCCTGGTGGGCTGTGGCAGTGGGAAGAGGTGGGTGGATGCTCCAGTCCTGGTGCCAATGTTGCCTGCTGTGACAGGAGCCGGTCCTCTCCCCTGTCCCACCTCCATGTGTGCCTCTGTCTCCTCTTCCTCCTCACAGGCGTTCCTGCCCTTGCTGAAGAAGGCTGCCCAGGGGAGCCCGGGCTCAGCGCTGAGCTGCAGCAAGGCAGCCATCATCAACGTGTCCAGCATCGGGGGCTCCCTCGCTTCTCCCACTGGTTGGGATCTGCTGCAAGCTGTCTCGTACCGCTGCAGCAAGGTACAGCCATGCCGTGCTGGGGACAGGTTTGCTTCCCCTGCCCTGTCCCAGCCGTGGGCTCTGGCCGTGTCCCCTCGCAGCCACCCTTCCCCTCCCACCGCCATCCCACCCTCTCTCCCCGCAGGCTGCTCTCAACATGCTGACCAAGTGCCAGTCCCTGGGCTACCGGGAGCACGGCATCCTCTGCACCGCTCTCCACCCTGGCTGGGTGCAAACAGACCTGGGAAGCTTAGCTGGAAACACGGTAGGGTCCCTCACAGCCCCTCTGCTGATTGCCCCCGGGAGGGAGTCGCTGCCCGCAGCCCCCGACCACCCCCTCCCTGCCTCCTCCATCCCTGCCCTCAGCCCCGGCTGCCCCCATCCCCTCGGTTCCCTGCTCGGCCCAGGGCTGCCGCCTTTCCCCTCGCCCTCCAGCAGCTCCTCACCCCAGCCCGGCTGCTCCATGGCAGCCCTGAGCCCGGCCTGGGCCAGGGGCTGCCTCTCCCCCTCTCCCCACAGCCCCCAGTGACGGTGGATGAGAGTGTGCGAGGGATGCTGAAGGTGCTCTCCTCCCTCTCTGAGAAGGAGACTGGGACCTTCCTGGACTGGGAGGGGAAGGTTGTGCCCTGGTGAGATGCCAGTCCAGGATCCTGACAGCAGGTCCCATCTGCACCAAGCTGTGCCTGTGTCTTAATAAATTTGTGTCTGTAAACAATAAGTAGCACTTTATGAGCCTTCATCTTGGTCTCCTTCTAACTATCACTGTGAGAGTCTTCACTAGTGTTTTGAGAAAACTTCTCAGACTTATTTCTGTGTATAATTAAGCTAGGTTGGTCAAAAATTCTGATCTGCTCTGCCTTGGCCATCACCCTGGCAGGGCTTTGATCCCTGGGCACAGAAGGACTCATCCCACATCCTCCATCCCACAGCTCTCCCTCTAATAACCTTCTGATGCATCAGGCACTTCTTCCAGTGAACCCTTCCTTGTGTCTGAGGGCCGGCAGAGCTCTGCTCCTCTTCAGCTCCTCTATCACATATGTCAGGAAGTTACCACCAATGCCCTCTAGGAACCTCCTGAGTTGCTGATGCCCTGCTGTGTTATCCCTCCAGCAGATATCGGGGTGGTTAAAACACCCCGTGAATACCAAAGTCTGCAAACATGAGTCTGCTTCTGTCCGTAGAAGGCCTCATGCACCTCTTCCTCCTGATCAGGCAGCCTACAGCAGGCACCCACTACAATGACACCCATCTCAGTCTTCTCCTTAATCCCGACCAACAAGCTCCCTGCTGGCTCATCACCCATCCCCGGATAGAGCTCCATGCACTCTGGCTGCTCTTCGCAGAGAGGGGAATTCCATAGAGGGGTCCCTGAGACCCACCAGCGTCCCGGGACTGGGGATGCTGCTGTGTGTGTCCGACTCCAAGCCTTCTCTCCTTCTCGTATCCCAGGAACTGGAAGGTTGCTGTGTGCACAGCCCTACACCAGCAGTGGTGGCACAGCCTCTCCAGTTGGGACTGACGAGCCAACCAGAGTATCTGGAGTGCACAAGGCGGGCCCCCATCTGAGGACACCCCCCCACCCCGGCCCTCATTCTCCTTGGAGAGTGGGCAGTGAGATGGGGATTGCACCCTCCCCTTCCTCTTGTAGGGCAAAATCTGCCAGGATCTGGGGGAGGCTCCAGAGGAGCCCTTGGAGCCCCCACGTGACACAATCTGGTGTCACAATGGAACATTCCGTGTCAGGATAGAGCCGGAGGCCCTTGGGTAAAGTGAAAGAAGGAGGTGGAGATCGTGGAGGAGACGTTTCCTTCTCACCTTCCTGCTACAGGAGTTAACCCAGAAGGAGGGGGGGGACAAAGATGACAAACCTGTGCAAAGATGACTTCCCAACACTCAAGAAACTCACCTCTGCTGGTGAGGCTCACAGGATTTATTTCCGGGATGTTGTAGTAGATGATGTGAAAGTAGCTGTGGAAACGCAGGGACTTTGGGTGAGAACTGACAGGGCTGTTGGGTACAAGAGCAGCCCTGTCTGATCATCCCTTCCTGGCTCAGCATCAGTTTGGCAGCCAGGTCTCCTGGGCCCTCTTCCTGAGGACCTTCCTCTGCCTTTGCCTTGCTGCCCACTCCCCAGGCTGAAGCCCCTGGCACCAAGGGTTGCCACTTGCCTTGCAGAGGGGATTGCCCACCCAGAGCTCCCAGCCACGGTGGCTGTGCGGAGTTGGTGAGCGCAGAGAGGGTTGACAGTGGTCCTTGCATGGGAGATACCTGGGGGTCCCCTGAGCCTCCAAGCCTTCTGTGGGCACCACACCATCCTCTCACTGGTTTGGACATCTATATCCAGTTTCCTTCATCTCCTGACATGTGGAGTACCTCACATGTTCTGAATTGGAGCGAAAATATGCTTAATCTCACTTGTCATCTCCTTGGGCAAGAACGTCCTGAAGCTGATTTGGAACATGACACATCTTTCGCTTGCTTTCCAGAGATCCTTATGATTTGGGATAGCCTGTCTGAACACGTGAGATGGTATTTGGCACAGGATCAGGATATCGTGAGTCTTGCATCTTCTTCTTCCCCCCCTGGTGAAACCCTGAGAGCTTGCCTTGTCCGGGCAACGCTGTGCCATGGAGTGCCATCACTTCCCCATGCTGAAAGCAGAAGCAGTCACCCAGCAGGACACTGCTGCCGACAAGCATGGCACAGACCAACCTCTCTGGCTGCTGCCATAAAAGTGAAAGTCCAGATGAAGTAGAAGAAAGGGTTAAGCACCTTCTGGGCCTTCTCTCATCTCCACTGCCAGAGTGGGAAGGCCGTACCCTGGTACCTCTGTAAGGGTTTGTCCCTCTTGGAAGCCCCTCCCATTACATCTAGGGGAGGGATGTCGACTCTGCCGTCACTTTTCCCAATAGCTTTCCTGAGCAGAGCAGAGGAGAAAGAGCAAAAAAGACCTGGAGTATGTGTTCTCTCCAAAGCTTCCTCAGTGTCCCATCTTGGCCTTTGTGGACTTAGGGTGGGCAAGGCACAGGGAAGCTTTCCCACTCTCTGACGAGTCACTGGATACTTACAATTGTTCCTTCTTTTTACCTCCGCTGTTCTCAGGGTGTCCAAGTGTTAGGAATCGGGACATTCTATGTTTTTAAAGACTACATCTGCACTGCAAACAGTGAGGTTTCGCTTGTCCGGAGACCCGTGTTTCATGTGTTCAAGGTGATTGCAGACAAATACAAACTCAGATACACTGATGAAGATGTTCCTGGTAAGAGGACAGATGAAAACCTTTGCCTGCCCTTGCACTACCCTTGAGGCGTATGCTAAGCACTGTTAAGGCGTGCCTGAATAATTAAATATGTCCTGAGAACAACTTCAGCTTGTTCAAGCTGAACAGGTCACCAAGGAGCAATGTCTCAGAAAGACCTGGTGAGTGCCCTTTCTTGATGACAGGCATTCAGCTAGAGGATCTCTTTAATTGCTTTCACACTTGGCTCCATACCATGCACAGTTACGCAACGTTAGGACTACTGCTTTCAGACTGTGATTTATTGGAGCTGCCTTTCCTAAAGAAACTGAGATAAAGCTCATGCTCTGCCTTGATGGTGCTGCGTATCTACTTGTAAAGGCAAAGGCCTTGGGGCAAAGAGCTCCTGCTGACTCTTTCAGGCTCCCTCTAGAGCCAAGTGAGTAGAAGTCACTTGTAGACAGACTAGAACCAAAGATGGGGGCAAGAGTTTGTGGAAAGACTCGTGGATGGCCAAATTTAACATGACTTCTGGTCAGTGCGGGCGCAGTGTGACATGGATGATGCTGTGTGGCAGAAAAAGCTTGGATCTGTGTCTGGAGTGGTTCTTCTCTCTCACATAACCTCATCTTCCATGTGATTGAAACATCAAGTGGGTGCATGGATATGAGGGGCAGGGAGACAGAAGCATGCTGCTGTGCAGACCTTGCGTTTTGCTCCTCCGTTGCTTCTCCATGAGCCTGGCAGAGACTTAGCTGGAGCACACTGGGTGTGGGCACACTTGTGGCTGAGCAGCATGGACCTCATCATGGGATCTGCACCCATTCCTTCTGCCCTCCCACACAGCGTTCCTCCCCCAGGCACCCCTAGAAACTGCTAGCATGGGACTGTTCTGGAGCAACGTCCTGCCTGAAGCTGCTGACACCTTCTTGGAGCCTACTGTGTCCTGCTGCAGAGGTGAATTTGTTCCTCTTTTTCTGTTCTCTAGCTGGTGTGAGAGTCGTCCCTCTGAGGAACGAGGAGCTCTCCGTCTGTGCCCGACTGCCTCCTGCAACAGTGCAATGTTGTATATACGAGACTGTGATGTTATTCTTTCGGGCTACCTCTAAAAGACAGGACACAGACTTTATCCTGAAGGACATCGGCATTCTTTCCATACGGAACAGGGAAGTCACGATGAGGTTTTTTGATGACTTTCTCTTCGATGTGGATGGCTCTGAAAAGCTGCTGAAAGCCCTTCTCAGTGTGAGTTGACCCCTTCCCTGTGCTACACCTTGTCTTTCTGGACAGCTGTCAAAGCATGACTGCACTGGTTCCTGGTGGTCTGCTTGAACCCTCACGGCCACAGGGGTGGTCATGGTCTACAGAAGTTCCAACTCCATAGTGTCCTGCTGTTCTACACAGCTGGTGGAAGAGAATCCAGGAAGAGTCACCTATATAGTTAGAGCAAGGCTCTATCTAGCCCAGCATCCCACCGTCTGTCCTAGAAATGATAATTGTGAGGCTTTAGTGAGTTCGAAAGTAGACGCTGTCTGGAGAAAGAGTGCAAGACAGGGACATGCCAACTGTATGTCCCATGCTGCTTCACCTCTCATAGAAAGCCAAGATTTGGTTTCCCTGCATGTGAAGAGCCATGGGTTGATCTTACCGCTTTTGAATCTACTTCTGGGACCACATTTGGGATGCTGGGGCAGTGGGCACAGCAGCTTCAATTCACCATATTCCTGTTGTGTACCTGGAAGACTGCATCTTGCACAGAGCAAGACATGGCAATTGTCCACTCTGAGCTGTGCAACTTCTTCCTCAAAAGCTGAAGGGCTTATATTAGCCAAAGAAAACTTTTTAATAGGATGTCCGAGTGGCCTTGTCTTCTCTGAGCAGAATTAAAACCTTATAAACGAGGTCAAAATGTCTCTGGAATGCTCTCACATATCTCTGTCTCTGTTTCAGAACCCAGAGAGGAGACATCTGGTGGCATCAAGCAGAGAAAGTCCTGGTTTTCGTGTGGGTCCTGGTGGTGTCTTTGTGTTGCCACAGTACGTTCAATTCTCATTGCTTGAGGAACACAGGCAACGCTTTCCATAAGGTTTCCTCTGATTCATCTCTTTTCTTCTGGGTGCAATTTCAAAATGGAAAGATCCCAGAATTTCCTACACATGGATTATACAGGAAAAGTGTCCCTGAGTGGCTACCAGATTCATACAAGTCCTAGGGCTGCGACACAGCCATGCCTTTGGTGAGACTTGAGGGACCCAAGTGCCCCTAAATGCCTGCTTCCCGAGTCCCTGGGGGACAGGAGGAGTGATTTCCCCTCCTGTGCTTGAGTGAGGTTCTTCAGAGCTCTGACCTGAGCTAGGGCTGGTCAGTAGTGGCCTGAATGGCCATGGGGATCGTTACTATACATCACATACTCCTGACACGAGCCTGAGAGGATCTGCAAGAGAGCTGCAAGGCAGAGTTAGACTTCAAACCAACCAGCTGGTTGTCGGTTGCGTAGAGAGAGAATAGTCTGTTCTCCATGTCCGTGAACAGGAAGAGGAGACAAGAAATGGTCTTCAGTGAGGGAGTACACTTTTTGAGAGTTAGGATTGGGAAGCCCTGGAGCGGACTGGTGGGACCTCTCGTATGCTCTGAAGCCATGGGGGTCTTGATTGTGTCACTCTGTTTTCTAAGAGAGCTCTCAAGGACGTTGCATATTCTGCTTTGGAAAGCAGCATCCTTTGAGAGACCTTCTCAAGTCTCTCCATGACTGCATTGCTACTGGAAGATGCAAAGGGAATGTGGTGGCCCTTCCTTCAATCTGGCATCTTCTCATTTCCAGGATTGATTTTATACTTCCATCTGAGAAAGAAGCCTTGGTTCCCTCTGTAGAATCTCTGAAGACCACAGAAGACAGGGAGGAAGAGGAAGAAAAGAAGGGGGAGGAAGAGGAAGAAAAGAAGGAGGAGGAGGAGGAGAAAGAAGATGGTGATAATCATATTAAGAGTGATGATAATGTCACATTGGACTTGTGAGAGAGTTGGGGGCAGGGGGGAGGTGGGCACGGGTGCTTGTGTGTGGATGTTCATGGATTCATAGATTCATAGATTGGTCCAGGCTGGAAGGGACCTCCAAAGGTCATCCAGTCCCACCTCCCCGCAGTCAGC
>JAOXNH010000060.1:24695155-24707413 GCA_028566575.1 Bartramia longicauda | reverse complement strand
GTCCCTGCTGCTTCACATTTTGGGGGGGGAGGAGGGGGGGGGGGCAAATTTACTGCTCAGTAAGGGCACAACTGACACACAGGCACCTGCCTCTGCAGCATCCCAGAGCTGCCGCCTTAATCCAGGCTGAAAGGGGTCGGAAAAAGCACCAAAAACCTGCTGAGAGGGGTGGCAGGCGAGGTGGGGCTGGGTACCCAGCACTGAGTGGGTACAGGCACTTTGTGACATTCTCCCGGATGAAGCTGAGCTGGCAGGAGGCCGGGACACAACCTCCCTTCCCTGCACATCCAAGGGCTCACACTGCCACTGGAGAACAGTTTGCAGCTCCTCCAGAGGGCGATTCCTTCCCCCCTCCCCCCCCAAAGCCAATTGTTGTTGCTTTGCATCACTTAAAAAACTACATTAAGTCAAAATAGTTGAGATTTTAATTTACCAACCCTCCCAATCTTTAGTATCCACACTTCAAATAGGAATTTGGCCCCACACAGTCCAGTAAGAAGCCTGTAACCGCCACGACGCACTGGTTGTCCCAGATTATAAAATAATCTTGAGCTGAGCCTGCACTGCGGGGTGCCGTGAGGAGCCTTCTCCCACCTTGCAGGGCATCACACAGAGGCTTTTCTCCGGCTCCAGGACTGGCCACAAACCCGGAGTTGCTGCCCAGTAGCTGGGTTAACCACCAGTCCTATTCCAGTTTGTGCATCGCAGCAAAGTTGACTCTACGAGTACTTCAGCCCAACACCCCGATAGAAAACAGGATTGAGAACTGGAGTAGGGCCTAAGAAAGAATGGAAATTACCAGAATGGAAAACACCTGACCTAAAAGAAAGAAAATATCCGACATTAAGAGTTTTAAGAGTTTATAGTTTCCAACCCAAATACGTAATGCAAGCCCTACACTGCAGCAGGTTCCCACACGACCACCGAAGCCAGCAGGTCTGGGTGTACTATCACCACAAGGCCATAAACCTCATGGGTGGCTCAAGAACAAGGCGGTCCAGGAACTGGCAGGAGCATCTGGATACTCTCACAACCTCGGCGTTTAACAGCACAGACTTCTGCTGGAGTGGAGGAAGGGGAAGGGTTACCACCGCAGGGTTGATTAGAAACCTGAGAAGGGTGGGAAGTCAATCAAACGTGGACAAGTAATTGCTGTTGTAGCAAAATACGTAGAAAAATACTTTACGTACTCAAAAATCTGGATGGAAGTCTGTAGACCACCTGATGTTATTTCTGGAAGACCTTTTCACATTCATTTCCAATAATCCTCAAAAAAAAAATAAAATCAAGAATCAACAGGCTACGTTCTTTGAAGCCCTAATTCTCTCCCCCAAGAGAGCAGCCAAACTCCCAGGATGAAACGATGGGATTGTTTTACACAGTACCGCTAAGTTCCCAAAGACAATCCATGGTAATTCCCCCTACTCCTTAAAACTGCGCTCCCTGAAACAGAACACGCCGGGAAGCAACACCCTGAGCTGCTCCATCGCATCTCACGATGGGAGAATGCCCCAAATCTACTACTTCCAGCCTCAGCACCTTCAGTCTCTGCTGTCTCCTAGTGTCCCCTGAGATGTTACCCCAGCAGGGTGCTGGTGAGCATCTCCTTTAGGCACTGGGGGGGTGACCACACACGTCTTTGCCCCAGCACTGAGCATCCCTTCCAGCTAAAAATGCTGTTCTTTGGGAACAGCAGAGGAGAAAACGGTGCTGTGCTGAGAAAGCTGCTGAACATCTGGGACTGCAGGTGTGGTTCAGGACCATCACCCTGAACTGGTTCCTTGGTTTCATTGGTTGGACTAGATGATTAAAAGGTCCCTTCCAACCTCGGTGATTCTGTGATCACCCAGCACACCACGCTCTTTGAAAAGAGCATCTCACCCTGAAACAGTGGGCAGGTAACCAGAAGAAGGCTGTAGTTGGACAACGATAGACTAAGATCTGCCACTAGGTGTCATTCCAGCTTCATTTTCGTTGTATGAACAGAAGGACAGAAAACCAAAGCAGTGGTTTACGGAGATTTGCACCCCAGCTGATAGAAAGATGGAAACTCAGCCATGGGCTGGGACACGCAGTTGTCACCTGCGTTCCACTGGCTACTCCAGTGCCAGAGGAAGTCTTGCAAAAACCCCTATGAGCCAAATTAAGGACCACCACTAAGAGCCAAACGAAGAGATTTAAAAATCGAACAAAAAGAAAAGACATCTCAGGGATTGTAGCTTCCAAAATCCCCAAATAAGGCACTCCTGAAAAGTGTAAAGTCCTGAGAGCCAAGATAAACTGAGAGCTGAGCTGTTCCTGTGGGACATACACGAGGAGAGATGATCAAGATAATTCACACTGAAGAGCTCCTTAGAGGAGAGACTGAAGGCACCTGAACTACTGCCTGTCCCCCTGGCCAGCTGAAAATGTGACACAACTGCAAGGATAAAAGCACCTGAGGAACTGTCCTTGAGCTGGACCTTGCTATGTAGCATCCTGACCACGGCAGTTTTCCAGCCAGAGGGAAAGCAGAAAGATGAGCGAGGGCTCCAAGGGCCACGGGAGGAGCTCTGCCAGCCTCCCCTCTGCCCACACGTGTTATTCTCTGGGTTCCTGCAAATACTGAATACAGAAAAAGGGATTGAGCCAAGAGTGTTGTAATCAGATGATGGAAGGAAAGCCCATAAAGGTTCTCCCAATTCTTACAGGGATCTTTCCATGCAAACAAGAAAATATTGCATTTGTAAAGAGAATTGGGGTTCTTTTTCCAGAAAAGCCAAAGCCCCTTTATGGGATGGATTTGGTCCCCTTTGGTGCCATCCCCTAATAGCGGGATGCCTGAAGAGCACATCTCCGTGCCCCAAAGAGGCAGGCTGTGGCCACCCACTACCGCTCATGGATGGGAAGGGTCCTCCTTTCTGCCAATTCACTGCCTGCTCACAGTACATCGCTGCAGGAAACTGAACCAGGAACCTCCAGAGCAACATTCTGCTTCCCAAGCATGTTTCCACCCCAAACTCACCATGGATCACACTGCTTTGAACTTTTCCCGGTGAAAAACCAATTGCTGAAAAGAGCAATAAAGCAAAAAAAATTGTCACAGATGAGAACGTTCTTGTTCTGCTTTGTTCCAGCTTGGCCAGACCGGAGCTCAAGGTCCTCACCTTCTTTCCACTTTCATTTATCCCCCACAAAGAAAAGCAGGAAGGAACGGGGTGGGCAGACATCTGCCCAACCTTTGTGCGTTTCGATGGTCTACTGGTTAAAGGAAAGGGTCTCGGGTTCTAGAGGTCTTGGCTCAGCTTAGCAGTTTGACCCCCTCGCGCAGGCAAAACACCTTTTTTAAGGATAAACAGGAAAGGACCCAAGAGGGAAGAGAGATCACAGTGCCTGGGTGGGATGCTCCAAACACACAGAAGGCTCTTCTGAGCAGCAGCTCGGAACCAGAAGCCCTCTGAGAGCGCGTCCTGCTGCCTCTCAACCTACCAGGGAAGAACAATTTTCCAGCTGATACTCGTCCTGGAGCAGTTGCTGCTTCAAAACCCTGCAAAGGATTTAGAATTCACCCCGGCTACCCATATGGGCTGTCCTCAGCCCCACCGCACGCCTGGGCACATCAAGCTCTGCTCACAGTGGCCATGGGCCATCCCAGCTTTGGGGTGGGAGGCACATCCCCAGAGATTCCCTTTTTTATTTTTGCCTTAGCACAGAAAACGCAGTCTTCTCCCACCGAAACTGCGCTGTTTGCTGATCAAGAGGGGCTGTGGCCAGAGAGTTAGAGCTCCCTGGAGATGCCACCAACCGCTTAAAACCTCGCTGACACTGAAAAGCAGCAGCAGAGACATCAATCCTGGGTGGAAAGGTTCTGCTCGCCAGCTCCTTGAGCTTGCATGGCCTCCACCTCCAGCCCAGAGCCAAGCAAGCACTTTCCAGGTGCACAGCATGAAGCCAAAAGGACATCTTTTCTTGTGAAAAGTTTCAAAACCCAGCATTCTCCTTCCCTGCAGATCCTGTCTCTGCTGTCACAAGAGTATCCACCCTGAGACTGTGCCATCAGCCCCACTCTGCTGTTCTAACTAGTTGGGAGATATCTCAGGAGGCTTGCCCAAAGCTCAGCTCTACAGCACTCACCTTCCCCAAGAGGTCCTTCACAAGAGGCCCCCCCATCACCCATCCAGCGCAAGGAAACCCGAAAGGCAGCTTTTTCCTGTTGGACTTAAGTCACACCTAACAGCTCAGAGGTGTTTGTGTAACATCTCCAGGGCATTACCACAGAACGGACCTCTGCTACTCAAGATGTAGCACCACTATCCCAACCCTGATGCTACGGAGCCATTTGTGGCCATCCCAACCTCTTCATCCCACCACTTCATTGCCCCAGAGCAGGGACAGCAGAACTGAGGCAGGACAAGCACACAAAGCAGGGGAACCCTGAAGTTTGCAGACAGGGAGCAATACGTGGAACCACTGAAGTGCTGGTGAAGTGACGTGGACAGCAACGCTGGTCTGAAGGGTGCAGGACGTGTAACGCATCACAGACACGACAGGGCCATCAGAACAACCAACCCTGGATGGTAGGCACTGGTCTTGCTGCAAATAGGGGAAAGATAATTCAAAGGGGACAGCAAGGAACTCCCCAAAAACCTGTCTTGCCAAAGACATCTCTCTGCCTACCACAAATTTCCGGCAGGACTACAATCCTCTTCCCACCCCTCCATCAGGAGCACCCACCCAGCCCGGATCAAAGCAACCAGACCCCAGCTCCGAGCCCGCAGCGCTTCAGCCTGGTTGTCAATTTTCCCGGCGGCTCTTCCTCGCACAGCTGGAGCACACCCTTGACGTCACCAGGAGGATGGCAGCCCTCGGGGAAAACCTCGGAGCGGGGTGGGCAGCAGGCCGGGGCGGTGAGTCAGAGCTTACCCTACTTGGAACTGCGTGTGACTCATCCCAGCTTCGCTGCAGAGGCACCCCGCAGTCTGACGAAACCAGCTCAAAATCGGTGTATATATAAGTTTTAAATACATATACACACCCACACGTGTATGTGCACACACATACGTGCATGTACATACCCATAAAAGTGATTTCCTTGGTTTTTTTTGTTTTCATATGCAAGTGAGAGAAACTTAACGCTCTGGAACTAATAAATAATCTATGAACAACCGAGCTCCTGGGCTACAGAAAGAACTCTTCTCCCCACATGGCTCCTGCATTTGTGTATTACTCGAGGCTCTGAGCCCACCAGGGCTCCCCTGTTTCCTGCGTGAGATCCCATGGGATGGCCACCACGCCATACCCTTTCCTCCGCACAGGGGGGACACCTGGAGGAAGGGAAGGAGGAACCTGGATGTTCCTCACCAAGTGAGGGATGGAGAAGACATCTGGAAAGACGCCTGGCAGGTCCCAGCCCAGCGCTCAGCCGGTGTACTGCTGCTGGTAGCGCAGGTTGAGCTCACGCAGCTCCCGTTCCCGAACCCGCCGTGACTTGTTGGATTTGGTGGAACGGCTGGAGCGAGTGGACTGCGCCGACTTGGTGCTCTGGCAGCGGGAAGACGCCCTCTTGAGAAGGTTTTGGGAAATGGAACGGTGGAGGTTCTTCATGGAGGAAGAGGCTGCCATGCTGACCACCCACGGGTGCTTCAGGGCCTGGAGGGCCGTCATCCTGTCACTGGGGTCCACCGTGAGTAGCCGATCGATGAAATCCTTGGCCAGGTTGGACACACTGGGCCAGGGCTGAAACACAAAAGAGAGAATTAGAATGAAACATCCCAGCATGGCTTCACAGATTAATTCATTCCTCCCATCCCCAAAAGGCACTTTGGAGGATTCTGCTTCTTCCATTCTCTCTTTTGTCCTCAAATCTTCCAAGTCATATCTGCCCAAGGAGAAGGAGATACAGTTGTTACTGCAAGAGACTGTCAGGAGGAGAGGCTGAATTAGTGGGAAAGGTCTACACGTTCATTAGGTGCAGCGTTGATCCGTCCAGTGGCAGGGCTCAGGTGCCCAGCCTGACCAGTAGCTGACCCTGGATCCCCCATCTTCCCAGTTGCCTTGAGCCTACAAACACCTACACAAACACAAGCGGTCTCAGTCAAGCCTCAGACTCAACCATCTCTCCAGCAGCTGGCTGGGACTTCCCTTGTCCCTCTGGTCACCAGATCCTCCTGTGGTCTCGTCCTTGACCTTAGAGACACACACACACACGGACGGACGGTCAACATACTTGGAGGGACGGGATGCCATCCAGAGGGACCCAGACAAGCTGGAGAGGTGGACTCATGCCAATCTCATGAAGTTCAACCAGGCCAAGTACAGGGTCCTGCACTGGGTCGGGGCCACCCCAAGCTCAAATCCAGACTGGGCAGAGAATGGCTGGAGAGCAGCCCTGAGGAGCAGGACTTGAGGGTGTTGGTGGATGAGAAGCTCCACACGCCCTGGCAACATGCACTGGAGCCCAGAGAGCCCCTGCATCCTGGGCTGCATCCCCAGCAGCGTGGCCAGCAGGGAGAGGGGTGGATTCTGCCCCTCTGCTCCGCTCTGGGGAGACCCCCCCCCCCCAGTGCTGCCTCCAGCTCTGGGGCCACCAACATCAGAAGGACATGGAGCTGTTGGAGTAGGGCCAGAGGAGGCCACAGAGATGCTGGGAGGGCTGGAGCCCCTCTGCAGTGAGGACAGGCTAAGACAGTTTAATTTCTGCCAAAATACCGTATTTGCAGTAATATGAGAAGTGGGAACATCTCCTGTAGCATGAGGTGAAGGTTGGGCTGTGGACAAAGCCAGGAAGAAAACCATGGCAAAATGCACTGTAAAAGAGGAGCGGAGGAGGCAGCGTGCTTAGCAGAAAAAATCAAGTGTCAAACGGACCCAGGCAAGGTTTCTGCAATCACTGGGTGTTGTGGGGTCTCACTCCTCCTGGAAACACCAACAGGGAATTTTTCAAGCACTTGGAGGCCACATCCCAAGCGGCATTAAAAAAAGCCTGAGGAGATTCAGGCAATGAAGTGAAGATTTTGATACAATAATTAAGGTCATGTACAAAAACATGTAACTGAGTGGAAACCGTGTGTGTGGTTAAAGAAGGAAAAGGCTGCTATTCCCTGTCTTTCATTCCTTTCTTCCTTTGGGAAGGGAGAAAAGAACCCAGCTATTTTAAAATTCAGGGTCCACCAATCGTACAGCCAGATATAACACCCTTTTCTTGTGTGAAAAGTCTAAAAAAGGTATGTCCTGATTCCTTTGAGGTCTGCAATCTATTGTTCCTGAAGGCAATCTTCTCTTTCAAAAGACTCAAAGGCACCAAGCAAGAGAGCTAATCCACGGGAGGATTTTATAACGAAAGGCGGGATGCTCCCAGACTTACAGCCTGGCTCCCAGCCCCTGACCACGGATAGTCCATGGTGTGGCCAGGAAATATGAACTCAAGGTCAGGAACCTGTTATGAAGATGAGAAAGGGAAGAGAAAGTCTTATTTTACAAGCAATGACTAAAACATCCTGGCTTACCCAGCCTGGCTGAAGCGGGATATATGATCCATTGTTTCTCCTCTTCTCAATGCAAGTTTGAGCTTACTTTCACAATGAGTACTTCAGCCTAGAAAAAGAATTTTTAAGGGAACACTTATTTCCCTACAACAGCATAGGCAATTTAACAAATAATCAGAGCTGCTTTCCTCAGTGCCACCTGACTAAAGCTTGTCCCCTTCTTTAAAATCTGGTACTAGAGACTTTTATTCTTATTACACTACCTCTATAATATTTCAGAGCAAGTCACTTGTAAGACAACTACAGATAGTCGGATCCCAGATGCTCATGAATGTCTCGGAACTGATGGGTAAGGCTGAAGAAGTGTCAGCAGGTGATAAATCCCCAAGGAACTGGGCAAAGTCTAGAGTCAACATCCCAAACCCACAACATGATTTGGGTTTCATGTTCCACACTCGCCATTTGAATGGCACTGCTGAATGCTAGATTATTTCTTCGGAGGATAGTATGGGTATAACACATTCAAATAAAAGCTTTCATCCTACTTTATTAGTGCAGTAATGGAGAAAGAGAAATTAAGACTTTTAGATACACCAATCCACATTTCATATGTTCTTAACAGGCTTAATTTAGGAGAGCAATCTGATCATCTTTTGAAGCACTTACTAAGAAAAATCTAGCTGTTACGTGAGTGATACTCAATTAGACTCAGCAGAAAAGATTTGTATGGCAGGTTTTGAATAGCAAAGAGATTGGAGATGTCATTTCAATTCAGAAGAAATAAACCTATTTGAACACATTAAACTCCATATTTATTTCAGCATTCTTTATCTTGACAATTATGAATACAACTAGAAATTTTTTATTTAATAAGACACTTGCTAGATTTCCACTGAATGCTCAGATATCAGATAGACATTATTATTTTGTTCCTAAGTAAAGCTCTGTAAACAGCAGTATCCAGTTGAGCACAAAATGCATTTCTCCAAACGCCCAGAGCACAACCTAATAGCATCCACCACTGGAGAAAGAAGGTAAAACTAGAGTTCATAAAAGAGATTACTACTGATTTAGACAGGAAGTGCTTGCTAGCCTTTTACAGATGTTCTGTTTACAATACTTGAAAACGTATTACATTAGATAATCTACTGGAGGTAAAAACTGACAGATTGGCAACCTTTATAACCAAAATCCTCTGCTTAGCCACAAAGCTTATCACAAAGGCAGAGGTAATTAAAGCCTACCCACAGTTTACACAGACCTGAAAAGGCCACTTCCAGCAGTGAGAGAGCAATTCTTGTTCCGAAGCTATTTATTTTTTTGACATCTCTGACAAGACTGATACCAACTGACCAGGACACAGGTGACAGGATACATGGATGTAACCAGCAACCCATAATTGATTTAATAACACACTGGAGTTCTTTGCTCCTATACCCCACATTGAAATAACGCTACTGGGAATGACATGACTGCATCTCATGCCAGGGTACCAGTGAGGGTCTCCTACCGCACACTTCACCACAGGTGAAACTAACCAAGGAAAACAAGGTCAAACTGAACAATTTACGACAGGCCAATTTTGATATGGAATCTCCCATACATCAGGGAGCAGTATAGAAGAACACCACTTAATTAGTCTTGGGGCTAGTTTTAAAGGGATTTGTGGAAAAGGAATGGGAGGACTGAAGTTAACTGCTTAGACTACAGAGCGCATTAAAGAATCCATCAGAAGAAATCTTTTGGTTATTATTGACTTCTGTCATTAAAACAATCAATAAAGCACATGGATAGTTTTATTCATATGAGAAATAATACCAAAGTAGAGTAAATCATGTGTTTTAAGTCTTTGAGGGATTGAACCTATTGGTTTGATTTATAGTGGTATCTTAGAGATGAAATTTTCCTTTCCGAGTACCCTGGCTAATTAGTAAATTGACAGTTTTATGTCAATAGTCATAACTCTTTCAAAATTAAGTAGTTGACAATTTGCTGAACTGCTCGTAGTTGTGCAATTAAGATGACTTCCTGCATGCTAGTTATTTCAAATCAAAAATCAGAGATATGTAACTGAAAATGAAGGTAAGTATAGTAAAAATAATTTCCATCATGTTATTTTATTGAACATTACTTTTTCTTTTTTTAATCAAGGTATCTTTGTTCAAAACAAACCCAAAACAAAAGAAAACTTTCAATAGGATGTTTTTAATGAGTTCTGATCTTCCTTTTCTTTCACATTGTATTGTAGGACATGGATTTGCAAGAGTAATCCCACGGACCCCAACTGAATAATGAAAGTTTCTGCAAAGACATAAGAGAAAGATCTCTAAAGTCACCTCTTCATCAATAACATTTTACAACATGCACTGTGTTGCCAGCACTAAGAATTATTATATAAGCAAAACACTGATTCATAATGTGCTTCTGGAAAGTTATTTTGGTGGGCCCTCCCCACCAAAAAGAGAATAAAGAGAACTCAAATACAACAACTGCAGCTGAAAAATCGAACTAAAAAAGTCCTGCCTTGCTTGACTGCTTGAGAGAAATGTAGTTAACATTAGTCTTGAAAGACAGAGATAACTATGAAAGAAGTAGTAGATGTAAAGTCTCCTAAAACAAACCACCAAACACAATTTAAGCTGCCAGACTAATTATTTCTAATCTATAAATGCAAAATAAATTACTCTTTGTCTGGATGGCATTAAATGCTTTTTCAAGATTGAAAGAAGAAAACAGAACCGGAGGAAATAGCTGTAATTCTTTAAACATGCCATTTATCTACTGTGTCCGCTGAAATAGCATTCAAAAAAAGTGATCCACAGTTACAAGTGTTAACGCCAGCAAACACCACTGAGGTCAGTATATCCAGAAGCCAAATAATAATTAAAAAAGAAATAAAAAACAAACAAACAAACAAACAAAAAAGATGACTCTCTGGCTTTAGTTGCAGTCACTGCTGTGGAGATTTTTCAGGGGTCTTCCTGAAGGGAAGCTGGCAGATGGCCACCAGCTCAGGGAGCTTACAGGCAGGAGAAATCAAAACCTAAAAGGTGCCGAGCACACCCCAACAGAGGCGAGAACACTAATGGTTGTTTGAGCTACACCTCTCTATGTTAAAAATATTCATCCGTGTTTTACAGGCTTTTGGCTGAAAACAGAAAGTGCAAAGGCTATTTTCCAAGTCTATCCAAAATACTGCTTCTGTTCCTGTCCGTTCCACTCCCAACTCACAGTTAGAAGCTGTAAACTGACTAAATGTGAATTAAAACCCAACTTATAACTTACCTTTTTCTAAAATGGCAGCTGCCCGCAGTGCATGGACTTTGTCCCACAGGATTTTCAAGGTTGTGAGGAGCAGCCCTGGGGAAGCACCACCAGGACCAGGCCGCAGGAGGCAGCCTCCCCCAGGCCCCACCGGGCAGGGGCAAAGGGGCGCTGAGGCCTGTTCTGTGCCCTAAGGGCCTGGACTGACTTGGCATAAGTGGAGAGAGGAAAAAAAAAAAAACCAACAGAAAAAAGTAAAAAAGAAGTTATTGGTGTAAGGATAAACTATTCTTAACCTCGCAAGGAGTAGACTCCTTTGAGTCAGAGAGCTCCAGGGAAATGCCAGCCATTCAGAGGTGAAGCACCTTCAACTGGTAGCAAATGCTCAGTATCTTTCAACTCTCCATAACCAGATGGTAGGGTTAAAACTCATTAAACTTATTTGATATTCAGTATGAAAACACGCTGGTGATTCTGTAACTCACAATAAATAGGGATTACACTGAACTTTTCCTTCCTTAAGGAGAACCTTTGAGAAAAGTGTAGGTGGAATTTACATTTTCTGTATGAAGGAACTTATTTTTTTTTTCCAGCGAAAACTATAATTTCATCTTGAACATGAAACAATTTAATCTAAAAATTTTGTCCTACAGAAGCATTTAAGCAACTTCATACATTTTAGGCAAAGACCTGGCGAGTCCTGCAATTTGAATGAATCATAAGCTATGTACGCATGGGAAATATATGAACTAAATACTGTACTTTTGTGTAGTACTTTATCTAAAACGAGCCAATATACAAACCAAGGACGGACTACAATTAGCATTTTGCTAATAATGCTAATTAGACACCTTGTAATTCAAATTAACTTGAGTTATAGTTAAACAAAGGTAATAAACCAAACATGTAAAAAATATTCCAAACCTCATGAATATTCCACAGTAATAATTTAATTCAGATGTGATAATTGCATGTCACATCATTCAATATTTTTTTTTTTTTTGACAAGGATTTAAAAACGTCTCTTGATAGAGAGATGTTTGTAGAGCATTCCAGTTATAAACAATACCTGGAGAAGCCACTACCTCATCAATTCACATTCATAAGTCACCGTTAGACACATCTAGGGACAACAGTCACATCAACTACTCAGGCTGTGGTAGATCCATACGGAGAGGATACTACCCTTAGCTACACGTTCCTGCCATTCTCTTTCCCCCTCTGAGCTACTGTCTACTGTGCCCTTATTTCCACTATTTTTACTTTGTACAAAGGTCTTCCCTCCCATTCCAGTGGAAAGACCCACTCTCTGAGGATACGAGATTCATCCCCATGTGGTGGAAATTCATTCCACATTTTTAATGAGAATAAATTTGTAAATGAATCAACACAAAGGTCTAAAGCAAAAAAGAGCCACTAGCAAGAGACTAACTTCATAAGGTGTTAAAGCAATTTTTTCAGTTACGACAGTTACATAAAACTGTAAAATCAAGATCACACACTACAGTATCTGAAGAAAATAGATTGTTAT
>JAOXNH010000060.1:24455177-24471309 GCA_028566575.1 Bartramia longicauda | reverse complement strand
GCTCCTGCTGTTTACTCTAATGCTTTGCATGGGTTATAACTCTTGTCCCAGATTTTTGGGTAAGATTTAAGAAACAGGAGAGAAAAAGAGCACTAAGCAGCAGTCAGGAGATGTAAATTGGCTCCAAGACATAAATATTTCCAGCATGTGACATGGTTTCTGTGCCGCTCCATTCATTTAGGTAGGTTGGGATTCTGCTCCTTTCCTCTGCTGCTGCACAGCCCGGGGGAGATGGGATAAGATGGCTAATGGCTGGGTGGGGAAATAAAGAAGTGGGAAGTTTAATTAGTGTGTTATTCAACTGACTAAGGATGCCCCTGTATCAGGGGCTTTTTACTTTTTAAAGGGACTTGTCCATCTGTAAGCCTTGACTTGTTGGTCCAGGCATTCCCAAAGTCAGACATTAATTCAGCATAAGAAGTCTTACTGAGTACTGACTTCTAATTTGGTTCATTCCACATCTGTTTCAGTAGTTCCCCTAAAGTTAAGGACTTCAAAATTTAGCCCAAAGGAATATCTCACAGATGTTTTCCAGGAATCCATTGTATCTGATTTGTCTAAGAGAGAAACTTGTAGCCATTTGCACTTAGAGTTTCTTCCCTTGGATGACATAAATAAATAAATAAAATAAATCCTTGTTTTTTTTCTTTTTTGCACATAAGACATGCTGTAAATTTTGATCAATTGATCTCACTTTTTGTGCTGGAATTTGTTTGGTTTGTCAGGGACAAGCACTCCTTTCCATTGCTTCTCCTTGCTGTGTCGATTCTCCTTTGGTGAATTCAAGATGTAGAAAAATACCCCACTCGAAATATCTACCAGAACAAAAGTTGTTTGGGGTTACTGGCTGGGCTGAAGGAAGGAGTGGGATTGGAGTGCAGGGTGTGTCTGGATAGTCCATAATTTCTTGATGAGCTCTGGGGAAAAGTACTGGGCTCCCCAGTATTAGAGAGATGGACTTACTGGAGAGATTCCAGCAAAGGGCTGCCAAGATGACAAAGGGACTGGAGCATCTGTCTTGTGGGGACAGGCTGAGAGAGCTGGGGCTGTTCAGCCTGGAGAAGAGGAGGCTCATGGGGGGATCTCCTCATTACGTATAAATACCTGAAGGGAGGGTACAAAGAAGATGGAGCCAGGCTCTTCTCAGTGGTGCCCAGTCCCAGGACCGGAGGCCACGGGCACAAACTCTCCCAGAGGAGGTTCTCTCTGAACATCAGGAGACACTTGCACTGTGAGGATGACCAGGCGCTGGCTCAGGTTGCCCAGAGAGGCTGTGGAGTCTCCATACCTCCACGTGGAGGTATTCAGAAGTCATCTGGACACAGTTGTGGGCAGCTCTGGGTGGTCCTGCTGGAGCAGGGAGTTGGATCAGATGACCTCCAGAGGTGCCTCCAATCTCAGCCAGCCTGTGGTTCTGTGAAAGCAGCACGCTGTGCTACAGGTACGGCAGAGAGGTGGATCTGAGATAGCGGCTTTTACTCCTCAAATCTCAAGAAAGATCCTTCCTCTGAGGCAAATGCAGAAAGGTGTGGTGCTCATGCAGACAAACTTCTTTTGGAAATTTGTTTTCAGTTTTCCTCTACTTCCATACCCACCATTTGTTAATTTGTGAGGGGATGGTTGCCTAGAAATGGGGCGCGTGCCTTCTGAGAAGCAGCTAGTCCTGATGCTTTGCAATGTATCAAGAGGTCTCTGGCCCTGAATGGAAAAAAAATATTCTTCGAGCATCCTTTGAGACTTGTTTGTAACATTCTAATTTTATAAATGGAGCCTTGATCCAGTGGAGGAGCTTCTTAGAGTTGAGTGTCTGATCTGGCTTGTTCTTTGAAACCATAACTGTTTGTCAGCCTGACACTGGGCTGATGCTGGAGGACTCCTAGTGAGACTTGTGGCTTACAACCTAGCGAGATCAGTCACTGGTGGAGACACTAAGACTCAT
The DNA here is from genome assembly GCA_028566575.1 of Bartramia longicauda. Lineage (NCBI taxonomy): Eukaryota > Metazoa > Chordata > Aves > Charadriiformes > Scolopacidae > Bartramia > Bartramia longicauda. The sequence continues at coordinate 24,469,370 of JAOXNH010000060.1, read as the reverse complement.
TTGTAGTCCATAAGAATAAGTGAATTGCCCAGATTTCTATTAGCTGGATTATTCTAAATTTAACTTGTGATCTGTGGACGTTGCTGGTCTCTCCGGTACTGGGAAAGCAAATAGAGGTATGAAAGCAAGAGCTGATGGTGTAGAGCAGGAGCTGTTGCTTAGGAATGAGACAAATTCACTATACAACAGTGACTAAAGTGCTGAAACAGTTAAAAAGATTTCAGGAAATCTCTCCTATTAGTCTCTGTCCCTGATTTGTGGTGTGTGTCTACACAGAAGTGTGGTGACTTGTGCTGTGCCCCTCCGGCTGTTTCCCTTTCTTTGAGTAGGTGGTTTTCCAGCTTCACCCATTTTTCAGCCCGACAGTGCTATTACTTTTCGACACAATGGAAGTGTGATGGTTAGGAGGAGGCCAGGTCTTCTATTTAATGAATACAAATTTGATAATTTGAAATGTAATTTATTTTTAGTGACCAGGAGTCCGCAGAGTAGAAGGGATGTCGGTTGAAAAGTTGTCCCGTACTCTCTCCTCCATTTTGGTCCCAGGGCCGTGTTGTCCCTGGGTGGCTGGGCAGATGAAGCCAAATGAAGAGCACAGTTCCATAACTTCAGTATTGCATTTTGTCACGACCATCTTTGGATTCTTTGCCATGTGTCCTGCTCAGAGGTTTGTTTTGTGTAGGATGTTTGGAGGTCTTTACAGTGATGAAGTTGCCTGATCTTCCTTTCTTGCTTTTTAGCACTCCTTTTCCTTCAAACATGGGGGGTTTGGGTAGAAACCTTGTGTTTTCTAATCTGGCATTGAATGGTCTTTTGGGGAGCAGCCTACCCCAGCAGTGAACAATGCCAATGGGAAGAAACAGGAAAAGAAGGGAATTAAATTATATAGTGCTTAGAGAACAGTAGGTCATGAACATTGCTGTCTCTTGAGTGTCCTCCTCTTGGGCTCTTCAGATGTGTGGTACAGACATGAAGTGTGTGAGAAAATGACAGGTTGGAGACTCTCTTGAGCGTTCACAAGTGACTCATTCATGTAGCAGCTCCTCCTTCAGCTGGAGTGGTTGTACTTGGGGAGACGATGTGGTTAGAGGAGACAGTGGTGGGAGCACTAGGGAGTTGCAGACCATCAGTCATTGCTGGGCTGACCCCCCCCCAAAAGCTGCTGGATCATTTTACTGTGTTTTTACAAAAGCAGAATGAAAACCTCAGCTGGGAAGACTCTTATTAAGGGTCAGCAGAGTCTGTTTGTGCCATTGATAAAGAAGCACACCATTCAAGAGAAGTGTTTCCCGTTGAGTGTTGAGTAGAAGGTGTCTGAGCCCTGTAAGACACAAGGTCCCAGTCATGTGGCTTCTCATCACAGCTTCTCATGAGCACTGGACAGGTAGATATGAGGGGGGTGGGTCTCAGCAGAGGAACCAAGACCAGACGGAGGTAGCAGCAATGCTTTATTTAAAAGTCAGAACACTTTCTGCCCTAGTGGAAGCATCTCCATGAAGTTCTTCAACATTTCACGACATTTACGCTAACCTGAGAATTTCATTTCTGTGTCACGTGATTTACCAGGAGAGAGATGAATGTGTTTTTTCCTGATGTTCCCTGACACAAAGCCACTGAAGCTTTATCTCTCTCCTCTTAGGAAATTAGGTCATTATGTAGTCCTGCTGCAGATATCAGAAATATTCATGAGACTAATCAGCCCCTTTGTGATGCCGTTTGCTTGACAGCAGGGTTTCGGGGCCCTGCCTCTGGGTGTTTGAATTTGTCTCACTTTTAGTGGAATTACTGTAGCTTTGTCTTTCCCTCAAGATGATAGTCTCTCTTCACCTTTTCTCTCTGCACCATTTCATCCTCTCCTTTTCATCTGTTAATTAGACACCCCCACTTTGTTTTCCTTGCAATTTCTCCTGTTCCTTAACTATGATCTTCCATTGTCTCCATACTTTTGCATTTAATCAGATCCATCAGGAGCACTGTATAAGAGCTGTTTTCTTGGCCATCAGAAATTCTGGATGTTCTGGTTGGAGCTAAGCCTTGAACTTTGTTTGGAGACATCACTGTTTGACATCATATGTAGTCTTGATTCTCTGTTCTGGAAAATGTCTTGAGTGTCTTCTGGCTGCTGATGAAATGCTTTTGACAAGTTTTGGGCAGAGTCCTGGCAATAAAGAGCATGATGAGATGTGGCTAGAAGTGTGGTGAGAATGAATTAGGAGAGAAGGAGGGAGAAATGTTGGGGCTCCAGCCACTGGGCAGAGGGTCTTGGGCACGGGACGTGCTGAGGGAATGTGATCACTACGGGTCTCTGGGATGAAGTGGATGAGTTCACTCAAGAGCTGGTGTGGGAGTGTGTCAGATCTCAAGCTTTGACAGCAAGGTAAATGGAGCAGCAGGGCTGTAAGGAGAGCATGCAGCCCTCTGAAGTCTTGGCACAGAAGACTTCCTCTAGTCTGAGGTGTAGTGCCGGCACTTGGAAGGACCGAGGTAACCTGTGAAGTGAAACACACATTCTCAACCAGTGTAGAGATTAACAGGAACAGTAGAGGTCATGAAGAAATGTCATTGTCCTCAAATCAAGTTGGCAGAGAGCAAGAGCGTTGGGAGGTTTCAAAGAAGACTTTAAAGATGAACCAGATGTAAAATGAATGGAAAATACCAAACTTGGCTGCAGCCTGGTTTTTCTCTAAGAACAATTTTACCCAAGTGGCTTATCGAGATGAGATGGATGCAGGAGCAGTGGAGCTGTGGGGGTTTAATACTGCTTCTCCTCAGCAACACGTTGTAAAATTATTCAAGTATTTCATGGGCTGATGTTTCCTGCTCTGCTCTTCAAGATGAAGATCTTGCTGAAGGTGCTGTTGCGTATTGCAGTGGATCAGCACTGCCTGTGCATTCTCTGAATCGCGATTGCCGAAACAGAAGCTGGAGGAGTACCCTGCCGTGTCGGAAATAGAGTATAGAGCCCATCACTCCCATGTGTGTTGTCTTGTACAAATTGAATTCTGAAATGTATCGTGGCAGACAGTATGATTGTTGGTGAGGCAGATGGGATGATTGTTGGTGGGTGAAGGGTAAAGTTGGCTGAGAAGATCCACAGGCACGTTATGTGCATGGAGACATGGATAAGTGTGTTCGTTGGAAAGGTGGAAGGTGTCAGTCATGCTGTCCCTGAGCACCGAACCTTGATTGAATGTTTTTATATCACTGCCTTGATACTGTTGATCAGTACTGTTGATCACTGGTTGATATCATAGAATGATAGAATCATCTAGATTGGAAGGGACCTTTAAAGATCATCGAGTCCAACCATCAACCTAACACAGCCAAAACCACCACCAAACCATGTCCCGTGGACTTGCGAGAGACTTCACACACTCTCACTTCCTGACCTCTTGAGCTATCTAGTTCTTAGGTCTTCAGATGTATGAAGTTTGTTATTTTAAATAGGATCCAGGCTTTGGAGGTGCTGCAGAGAAAGAGCAGTTTCCAATTCAGCTGCCCAGTTAGAGCTGCCATTCCTTCTCTCTCTGCTGTTGGCTGTGTTGGATGCAGGTGTGGAGCAGTGCGGATTCAGGATGAACTCTCTAAGCAGACACCTTTGTGCAACAGACCTAGTTCTGTGCTCCTAAAGCATTTTATTGGTCTTGGGGAACAGGATGCAAAACATACAAATACCTTAATTTAAAGGCAATGCAATAAGTTTGTTTATAGAATCAAAAGTAATTTTCATTGGGAGGGATCTCTGGAGGTTATGTGTCCTGCCCTGAAAGCAGGACCAACTAGGTCATGTTACTCAGAAACTCATCAAGTTTTTACTCTCTCCAAGAATGGAGATCCCTCAGAGGGCTTTTCTGGTCCCCTAATTCAGTGTTTGACAACATTCATCCTGAATTTTCTCCACTTAATATCTAATCAGAATTTCCCACGTTGGAAATCGTCTCTGTTGCCTCTTGTCACCACGCATCTCTGGGGAAAGTCTATCTCTGTCTTTTCTGTACGCCCCATAAGGGAGTTGTAGGCAGCAATAAGTGACTTCCCTAATGTTCTTAAGACTGAAAAACCCCTTTTCCCTTCATCCTGTTGGCCTCTGCTGGAGTCCCTCCAGCCTCACTGTCTGTTTTATACAGGGGAGCCCAAAGGTGGACATCATACTCCCAAGTTTAGACTCCCAAGTGCTGAAGAGAAGGGAGAAATCCCTTCCTTTAGCCTACACTCCCACTGTTGTAGCTCAGGACGTGGTTGATGTGCTTCACTGCAAGGACCCACTGCTGACTCCTGGTCACCTGGTTGCCCAGCAGGACCCCCTGCCTCCTTTTCTGCCCATGTGCTTTCTCTCCAATCAGCCCCAGCCTGTCCTGTTTTCTGGGAATATTACAACGTGGTGGAAGGGCTCTTCAGGTGCTTTTGTTGAGCTTTGTGAGATTTGTGCTGGATCATTTCTCCAGCCTGTTGAGGTCCTTCTGAATAGCAGTATGCCCTCCAGTGTGTTGTCCTCTCTCCCATTTTTGAGCCCGCTGGGAGTGCACACCATCCATTGTCCAGGTCATTAGTCATTACATTGGCCGTACCATCGATCCCTGAGGGACAACACTTGGACTTTGAGCTGCTGATCACAACCCTTCGATCCTGACAGCCCGGCCAATTTTCCACCCACCTTGTAGTCCACTCAAAAATCATATGCTGTCCATGTGCCAGATGCAGCTCCGTGTGTTGTCATGGGAAAGCTGGGCCACCTCTGGGCTCTGAGTGTCCCTTGGTGGCAGAGGAGGACTCCAGGGGGCTGCAGACTCGAGGACCTTGGCCTCGAGTAAGGGTAAGGGTAAGGTAAGGGTAGAAACAAGCTTTCATCCAGCAAAACAAGTGCAAAGTGGAAAATGGGTTTGAGTGAGGAACAATAGTATTTGGGTAAAGTGAGGGAATGAAAGGAATGTTTGCTGAAGGTTTTCCTCAGCCAGGTGTTCAGCATTACTTGTGTGCACAATTTTTGGGTGGCTTGTAGAGAGGGTGCTCAGCAGACAAGGTCCAAACTTCTGTGACGTTAATTAAACTGTATTGACTGTCTCTGGGGTGTTAATTAAACCTTATTGGCTGTTCATTTAGTAAAATAGTCAGGATTTTTTCCCAAGGGTTTGGGGTGGATCTGTACTGGTTTGAATATTTGTTTCCTGTGTTGACTCCTCAGATGATTGGTTGAAATTACTGTTTCAGGCTGATGAGGTGACGTTCCATCGCAGCTCTAGGTTAAAGTAGCCCTAGCATTGAATCCAGAGAACGATGTGCTCCCGTGTCTGCGCAGGCTGTGGTGTGCTTTGGTGCCAGGCAGGAGGGGCCGCTGCATGGCTGAGAGGTGGGATGTGGGCCTACTGGTGTGGATGGCTACCAGCCTTCTTCTGGCTGGGGACAGAAGGCATTGCTGGGAGCACACGTGGGGCAAAGCTGAAGCTTCCAGATGGACTCCTGAAATGTTAAGCTTGGAAGGTGACTTAAGCTCAGCCTGTCGGTTCCTGATTGTCTCACCGTGCTCCTGCCTCGCTGATGGATCTGGCTGATGGTGGATGGAGGGTCTCACCACGGGACCTCTCCTTCAGAGCGGTACCTCACACCTCACTCATGCAGAGCTGTGCCCACCTGACCGTAGGCGAGCGTTGTCTCCAGCCTTATCTCCATTAGCATCCTCAGCAGCTGCTTAAATATCTCTTTTCTGTTGTGGGAAACGTAAATAAAAAGGGAAACCGTATACTTTTTCCCCGTGTCTCATATCTGGGACCGTAGCAGCGTAGTTGAGAGTGAAGCAGCTCTTTGCCTGGTGTTTCTCAGGTGCTCCTGTTACAGGGTTGGTCCTCGGCCGCAGCGCAAAGGGTTGAATGTTCATTCCTTCCTCTCCAGCTGGCAAGAAGAAGTAGTTATAGCCTAAACTGAAGCAATGTTGTGGTAAAACTCTGTTCTCTAAAGCCAACGTGAGTCTTGAAAACAAACTCCTTCATAATAACACAGGGAGAAGCAAAGAAAAGAGGAGCTGCTTTTTAGAAAATCACATTTTTGGGAAAGATGTCTGAAACATTAGGCTTTTCCCTGAACCTTTTCCCTAGGTGCAAAACCTCCCAGAGGAGGGTACTGGGGAGGGAAGTTACTTCTGAAAATTACAGGTGGGGAAGTACGTGGTCAGAACTGGGGTTTATTGAAATGCTTTGTAGCATGTTAAGGATGGAGCCAAGCAGGGAAAAAAATCCTTTGTCTTTTTAATTCTACTATTTTTCCCCCCACAGGTATAGCCTTTACAGACCTCCCTGTAAGTACACCCATTTTCGATATTTTAACTAAGGATGCAAACAGAAGGGAGGGGGAAGAGTGGAGGGGTGTAATTTTTCCTTTTCTGTTTGATGCCCTGTTAAAAAAAATGGTAACACACATTTACTGAATGCTCCTTGTTCTGAAACTTCATAATCCTGTGCCTGGGTTTGTGGGCTCCTCACGTGCCTCCTCTCATCCCTCACTGCAAAGTCAGGGAGAAATCTCTCATGTCCCATCATCAGCGTGCCCCAAAATGCTGACCAAAAAAAGAAAGAGCTTTTACCCATGACTTCCACAGTGGGTCACGAACAAAAATAAATGGTTGCTCTTCTTCAGACCCAAGTGTTCCTGGACAGAGAGCAGGTGAAGATAAAACCAGGTCAGGCACACACCAGTACATCACTGCATCATTTCCCTCATACGTAGAACTTCTTGTCCTCCTGTCTTTGTTTTTAATAACCCCACATGAATTTCCTCTGAGGAATTTCTTAGTTCCCATAACTTCTTTAGGCCTCCAAAGTGATCACTTTTCTTGGCTGACTTCACAGAGTGTGGAAGAAACCTTGCTTTTCTCTGTTGTACACCTCCTGCCAACAATTTTGGTTTGTTCCTATAATTTTTGGGTTGTGAGAAATAACGACTAGCACTTCCCATTCACCTTCCTAATGGGATTTATGGCTTTACACATCTCTCCCATGTGCCAGTATCTAGGCTGGAGGACGTTCCAGTTGATTTGCCTTTTCACATCAGCTGCCAGTACAGCTTTTTTTGTTGGTTCCTAGCCTCTTTGAACTTGGTAACGTTGCAGTGTGTTCTGCAACCAGAAACCCTGTGTGGGTTGTTTCACAGTGATTTATTCACTTGGTCTAAGTACAGTTTATGAAAGTAAAAGAATATTTTACCACCTGTCCATGAATATTAACCTTTTGGAGTGAGCCCTTGTGACCACATTGCGTCCATGCCAAGAAGACACTTCTGTGATACAACCCTTAGTTTTAGATGCTCTTTGTTTTCCCTTTGGAAATAGATGACATTAGGAATCACAGTTTTATCTTCTAATAAATCTTTATCTTCTAATAAAAGGATTATCTTCTAATTTTTCACCCTTTTATATTCTCACTTGGTTAGGCTGCACCTCTTCCTGCCCTGAGAGCAGTCTTCCTGTTGTGATAGATAGTTAATTACTATTTAGGCTCTCCCCAATCAAAGATGGCTATCAAACACACCAAGATACACATCCCCTTGTTTTGTCGGTTCCAGCTGAAGTGTTGCCGTAGGTTTGCCGAGTTGTTTTCTGTGGAAATCTGTTTCTGGCTGTTACAGCAGCAAGGGATCTCTAACACAGTTTTTCTGGGCCAGGAAGGGGAAGAGTGGCCTCCCACTATGATAGTAGGCCTCCCACTATTGTGAATTATCCTCCATGAGATAATTTCTCTTTAAAAAGGGGGTGAGAGAAGCTTGACTGGGTCATTTCCCCCCCTAACGGTGGATGCAAGCAAAGACAGGAGACTTCTGCCTCCCTGTGGATTTTGGCCATTCCTCTCCACGTGCTAAATGGCTCAGCTGTTGTGTTGGCAGCTTCATCCTAAGGATGCCTGCACCCAACTTCTATCGTTCCCATTTTCCTTTTCCAATATCCTTCCCTTGAATTAATGCCTTCTTCCCTCGAATTACTGCCTTCTTCCCTCACCCTTGCAGACACTGGTGTGTTCTGTGTCCTTTTCTGGCCCTTTTTGCTCCCTCGGTCCATGGCTTCTTGGTTGTTCTTCCAAACAGTTGAAGTTACTGCCCTTTCTGGAAGAAGGGGATGCCAAACCCAGGACAGACTTTTGGTTTAAATGTAATGACTGTTGTCAAACACTGTAGAAATCTTGAGGTAGCAGGGAATTTGTAATTGATATAATTTGCAAGTGCTGTTTTTCATTTATTGTAGCATTGTGATCCAGGCTTGAACACAATGTCCGTTCCTTAGAAGGTAAAGAAGAGAAACCATCCATCGTAGGAAAGAGAGAAAATGTAATCTGTGTTCTTTGTCTTCTAAAGCTGCAGTCTGAAAATCTAACTGCAAGCAGGGACAGAAACAGCAGTCTTACCTGAGTGACCCCTGGTTTGAGCAGCTTGACTTGCCTTTTTTTGGGTGCGTTTCACACCTGATAACTGAAATCGTCCTGGGAGGGGCTGGAGATTGAAAGCCTTTTTCTTGCATTATGGCTTACGTGATGTGGAGGCTGAGTGGTGGCACGTGTCAGAAGAGAAGCTTGGCCAGTAAGCCCCATGTCTTTTACACCTTAAAGCTTAAATAACTTCTATAGTTGGCATTTCAGTGAGATTATACCAGGAATTAATTTGACCCTTCAATGTGTTAGTGGTCTAGAAACTGTTCCCTTGAAGTGCTTACTGCCAAATTCTCCTTTCAGAAGCAAATGATGAAGGCAATATTTTGCAATATTTGCAATATTAGCACATTGCAAGGGATACTTTCAGTTGGAAACCACATTTTATTATGCTAATTCTCACACACAGTGAGAATCAGCTTCTTTCAGTTCCCTCTAAAGAGTATTTGCATTTGTACAAATATAAATGAGGGAAAAAATTGCATTTTGGCTTAGCACAGGTTGAAGCTAATACAAAAATAAGTGCTTATATCCCACAGAGGGAGTTTTCCCCTTTTCCACCAATTTAAATTAATGCTTAAGCCTAACTCTCTTACTTACACAAGTCCCTATCTGGATTATCCCTCCTGGTGATTTGCTGAAATAGGAAATGTAAAAAAGCAGAATGTGGAAGAGCCCAGGATCAGATTGCGGTCCTACAAAGGGACAAGGAGGTTAAAAAACAAGTCAAGATGAATGAGGGGGTTGTGAGCAACTGGCCACCAACAGCAGAGGGAAGAGGTGGTGCAAAAGCCACTGGGAAAGTGTGCCTGAAGAACTTGGCAGGAGAAGCATCTGCCCGGTCAGCGGGCTCTGGGGTGATGTCTCCTTGCGTCTGGCAGGGTGGTGGGGATACATGGAGTTCCCAACAGTTGCTCAACAGAGAGGACACATCCCACATGTGAAAAATGGCATTTTAACTCACAGATGGTTTGAGAGAAGTTGGAGGTACGCAGCTTCCCTTCAAATATGAGTATACCCCAAAGTGTCTGAAACATACATTATATGTTATAACTTGGGGTTTTTTACTGCTAACTTCCAAGTATTTTGGGTGTCCCATTCCTGGCTTTGGAAGTCCTTGGGTTCTTAATACTAAAAAGTTAATAAAAAAATCAGATCTGTGGAAAAGATCTAATCCATCATTAGAGATATTTCCTTGTGAGCTGGGTTGGAAAGAAAGGAGAGCCTGACTTTAAATACGGCATTTTTTCCTCTGGGAGCTCCTCCTTTCTCATGGACAGAGATTCTGTGGTCTCTCTAGGAACCTATTCCAGTCTTTAATCATACTCACAAGGAAGAATTTCTTCCTTATGTCCCATCAGAATTCCCCTGGCTGCAGCTTGTGCCCCTTGTCCTTTCACTGAACTCCCTGGAGAAGAATTGGTCTCGATCTTTTTTATCACTTGCCTTTTGGGAGTGGGAGACCTGCAGTTAGATTTTCCTTTTTGCTTTCTCTGAGGTGATTCCCTCAGCCTCTCCTTGTACGCCAGGCATTCCAGCCCTCTGGCCGTCTTAGCAGAACTCTACTGGACTCCCTTTGGGAATATCTTTCTTGTCCCAGGGCTGTGGATGTGGAGATGGAGATCCCAGTGTGGCACTGCAGCCATAGCCATGCCAGTGACAGCAGAGGGGAGTAATCACTTCCCATGACTCACTGGCTCCATTTTTGCCAACATCATTAGGATTCTGCCGAGTTCTGCCTCGTAACAATCTTAATACCTTTAGTAAAAAATAAAACCCACAATTAACTGGATCTCACGGGGAGACCAAGGACATTACCAATGTCTCAGGTCTCTGCAATAGCGAGGAATTAGTTGAATAAATTTTCCATATAATTGTAGGAAAGCTCATGCCCCTTGCTATAGAGGAGAAGAAAACCATCCTGGCTTTCTTGAGGATGACCATTTAACCACCAGTAGTAGTTGGTGGTTTGAGAGAGGTCTGCTCCTTCACTGATCTGAGGTCTGACATGGGTTCAACCATGAGCAAGACATCGCACCAGGCACCTTCCAGACCTCACCTTCACTGGGTGCATCATAGAGTCATAGAATTGTCTAGGTCGGAAGGGACCTTTCAGATCGAGTCCAACCATCAACCTCACACTGACAAAACCCATCCATCCGTGTGCCTTGCCCAGTGTCTGGATTCTGACTGGGGCAGTCTCCAGTGTGAAAGTGAAAAAGCCCAACACCAAGCAGTTCATGAGAGAGATTTCCTCCTAAACCCCGCGGGCCATCAGCAGGTGCCGTGAAGCAGAGGATTTACTGAAGTCTGTCTTGCAAACAGGAAAGTAATTTGTGCTGCAGAAAAGTGACACGACAGGGAACAGAGCATTCTTTTAACAGATTTGATCCAGAGTGATGAGAACAAGGCTGCCCCTTACCTTTTCTGATGCCTTTTCTCTTTTCCCCACATTTCAGTGGGCTCAGGGATTCAATTCGTATCCATAAGCTTATTCTTAAAATAGCCTGAACTTCTAGATGGACTTTGACCACCTATTTTCAGTTACATCCTCTTTGGAAACTGATTTATTGGCTGAATTTCAGAGGTATTTTCCTGGTGATAACCCTTTTTTTCCCTTCTGTGTTCTGGTGGTGGGTCAAAGCTTCCATTTGGGTCCATATGCTTGTTCTTAAAATGAGATTTGTCTATCACCAATGGAATTTCTTGTGGGGGCTTGCTGTCTTGGGATCATCAAAGACCTGACCTCAGAGCTGCACTACCATCCGTTCCCTTTTCGTCAGAGATGTAAAATATTCAGAAAGCAGCTTCCAAGGAATAAGGGAGTTCAGTTGAAACAGCGGAGAGCACATAGATCTGTTCATTGAGATGACGCCCTTTTCATTGTATTGTTATTATTATTATTTGCTGGCTCTTGAACTTTGGTAGAAATTGCAGAAAACTAAGGCAGAAAGTGGACAGGCCATAGAGAGCAGCCATGGCATTGATCCCAGGCTGCTGGGGACTGAACCCAGTGCTCTGGTTTTATACTTTTTAATAACTGCCCAATATTCACGGGGTTCCTTGAGATGTACCTAAGGGGCTGTTGCCCCTTCCTCTTCCATTACATTTTTCAATGTAAAGAGCAGCTCCTTTGCCTCACCAAACCACGTAACTGGAACCAGAGAGAGAAAGCTGGGGTTTAATACAAGTTTCTTTTTCTTCCTTCCCAGTCAAATCTCTACCCGACGGTGGGTCTCCAGACGCCAGGAGAGATCGTGGATGCCAACTTTGGGCAGCAGCCCTTCGTGTTCGACATTGAGGACTACATGAGGGAGTGGCGAGCAAAGATTCAGAGCACCATCAAGCGGTTTCCCATAGGGGACAGACTAGGCGAGTGGCAAGCCATGCTGCAGAAGTAAGTCACTGTTCTGCTCAGCTTCTTTCCTTCTCTTAGGATTAAATACTTTTATTTTTTAATGCTACTTTATGCTTTCTTATGGCAAAAACTGCCAGTCAGTGCCTTTTGCTCAATTTGTTTTACCCTCTGTTTTGTTGTTTAATAGTCTTTCCCATGTAGATTGCTGCTGTTTCAAATGTAAAAGATATGGGAGAAGTTTTCAGCCAAAGACTGCATGAAAGCTTGTAGGAATGGAAGAACATACACTTTGAGGTGATGCACTGGGGGAAGGGGAGTGGAGAGGACACCATAAAAACTCTAACATAGGAGCAAAGCCAGTGTGTAAGTCAGCTGAACTCAGAAATGAAAGAGCAAGAAATAGCCTAAACCAAAGGCTTCCAAACCCAGCCTAACTGAAACCACAATTACGGCACTATATAAAGTTATGGTCATTGAATGCATTTCCCACTGCAAAAAGGATTGAGTGGAACTTGGTGAGAACAGTTGACAAGAGTTGTCAGAGGTCAGGAGTATCTTCAGCCTGAAGAAAGACAGAGCAGACTCCACAGGTAACCGAGGGAGGTGGACTGTAGTTGTCTGTCAGTCACTGACACCATAAAGAGCATGACTGGAAAGCGATTATTCACCGTTTCTCAAAACACAAGAATTTGAGAAAGAACACCTTCTGACTTAAAAACAAAATAGGTTTTTTTTCCTACCTATGTGAAACTGTGGGACCTGCTGCTGCTGCTGCTGCGAGTTGTTGTGGTTTAAGTATAAGTGGATTTTAAAAGATACACATTCAACTATTGACAGTAATTCATGGAGGCCAATTCCATAGTTCTGTTTTAAACCCCCAAGTCTATGGCTGTTGCTTCTATCTCTGATTGCTCCTCTCTCTGATTGATTACAAATATCTCTGTGTTTCACCTTTTTATTGTATTTTTTCCCTAAACACCTGATACTGGTCACTGTCATCCTGGAGACTCAGGTGCAGTGATGATCACACCCATGTGATCGTTCTTCTGTTCTGCTAGTCTTGTGTTGAGTTATTTGCAGATAATTCAGGGCAACCAGCAAAGCCTTTGACAAGCAACTAGCAGAAGCTATTGAAAATAACAATAACATCTTTCTTCAAGAAAATAAGGAGCAGGAGGCCTGCCAGGGAGTTTGTAGGACCTATAGAGAATGCAGTATAAAAAGAGACTGTATCCAGTTGAATTCTTTGCCTCTGTGTGCAGAAATCAGGTAGGTTGTCATGCTGGGACCCTTCTTTGTGAGGGACTTGTCAGAGGATGTGTCTGGGATTGGAATTTCTGTCACAGAAGCACTGGAAGAAATAGGTGAGGGGAAGTGGAGAAAGTCTCTGGAATAAGGTATTTACCCAGATTCCTAACAGGACTCCAGGAGAAAACAGATGAGCTTGTGGCTGTGGAACAAAGCTTCTCTCCAAAGAGAAGAGAAGGGGAGGATGGTGTCTATGGTGCTGTGTTGCATGAAGGGTTTCAGAGGAGAGTCAGGCAGCTGAGAGGACCTTGATGTCTGGCCTGGACAAGTCCGTAAAAGCACTACTAAAGAGTAGATTTATTGGACACTTGGAGAAAGAGGATGTGAGCTTTGCAAAGAGGAGCCAGCAGACATGTGCGTATGGTTCTTGGGCTGCTGGCTTTGTCTTGGAAGTCCAAAAGGCATTTGAGAAGTTCCCTTGCTGCAGAGGCTCAGGGCACATGTCCAAGGTGGATTATGAGTTGTTTAAAAAAGAGAGAAGAGAGGGAATGAGTGGGAAAGGGTTTGTCACTTTGAGAGGAGTCGTCTGTAGAGAGGCTTGGATGCATGCTGGTGGTGTCTGTGATGTTGAGGGTGTTCAGAAATGACTGGGAAGAAGGAGACCCTCCAGGAAGGAAGGAGGTCTTTGGGTTATGATGAATCATTGCAAGGAAATGTCAGCTCATTTATTTGCCAGCATGCAGGAAAAAAAATAAAATTCTAAAAAACAGACAAGAAGAATGATTCTGTCACTGTGTGAATATGTGGGGCACCCTTAATGTGAATACCATGTGATGTTCTTTCTCTCCAAGAGTATGTGATAGAAGTGAGAAAAGCATGGGAAAAAAAACCAAGGCAGGATGTGCAAAGGTATGGGGTGAGTGTAAGACAAGGAACAGACCCACAGTGTTGAAGGAAACGATTGTGAGGGGCAAGGCAGAAGTGTGGTAAAAATATCCTGAATAGCCTTGAGAAGGTGATGAAGGAACAATTGTACTGAGAGAATTAAAGGGAGAGTTGCCCAGTGGAAAAGGACCTGGGTGTGTTGGTCAACAGCTGGCTGAACATGAGCCAGCAGTGTGCCCAGGTGGCCAAGGTGGCCAACAGCATCCTGGCCTGTGTCAGGAACAGCGTGGCCAGCAG
>JAOXNH010000060.1:24428877-24442781 GCA_028566575.1 Bartramia longicauda | reverse complement strand
GTCCCTGCTGACTGCGGGGAGGTGGGACTGGATGACCTTTGGAGGTCCCTTCTGGCCTGGACCAATCTATGAATCTAAGAGTTAAAATTGGGATTGGATAGCAGGGAAAAAACATGTACTTTGGGTTTCTTTCCCCACCCAGGTGAACGAAGTTCTCGGGATGCCTGTTTCACAGGGAAAATGAATCTGTCCTGAAACTAAACCCAGATCTAGCTCTCCATAGTCTCGCAGAGGTGCTGGGGATGCTGTGGGGCAGAGGAAGCAGTAGGAGTCAAAGGTTTGCTCAGCGCTGGTCATGAATTCCAGCTCAGAGCCGTCCTGGGGGTTCTTCCAGCCGGGGGACTGAACGGAGCTGGAAAGGCTGGCTGATGCCCAGCCACCAAGTGTCCTCAGCACAGCGTGGTCTGCTACAACTGTCTTGTTTGTGGGTGCTTTAGCCAGGAGGGAGAGGGTTAATCAGCTACACTACCTCAAAAACTGGGGATTCCTCCAGTTCTAATGGGAGCTGCAGCCACTGAACACTGGGAAGTTGGTGGTTGTTGGCACCTCTGAAAGTTTTCTGAGCCCAAGGTTTGTCAGGCCAGGGCTCTCCATGTTGTGTCACACACAGGAAGGGGTAACACGGCTGGAGTTGTGAGCTCCCGTGATTCTACCGGAATACTTGACTTGTAGGCAGTCCTCAGACATTAAACAAACTGAGCTCAAGTTTTCCCTGCACCTGACAGATGCTGTGGAAAAACCCACTGTTTTGTGGGTTGTTGTAGTGCAGGGATCAGAAAAAAAGCTTCCACTGGGATAAACTCAGAGCAGGGAGCAGCTCCCTGCGGCAGAAGGGGAAGGAGTTTCTGGATAGCGTGACAGCGAGCGGGCAGTGGTGGGGAACGGGAGATGATTGTTACTTCTCCCCTGCCTTTCCTCTAGAAGACAGCTGCCCCCAGAGGCAGCTCTGCGGAGGGAACCACGCTGCCACCGAGAGAATGATCCAGTTTGGCCGGGAGCTGCAGATGCTGAGCGAGCAGCTTTGCAGAGAGTACGGGAAGAACACGGTGCACAAAAAGATGCTTCAGGTAAGCAAGCCTTGTCCTGCACCGCAGCAGTTCTCCGGGCCAGAGCTGGGGCTGGGGGTTCTGTTGCAGAGCTCTGGGTGGCCCCCACTTCTGCACCTGGTGAGGAAGAGGGGGCCTGTGTGGGGACCAGAGGTCAGAACTCAGTGAACGTGGAGCACCTAGAGCCAGTTCTTGGCAGAAGAGAGAAGAAACACAGCTCCTGCCTGCCTTCGCTCTTCTTCTCTCCAGGTGACACTCTACCTGCCTTCTCCTGTTGGTTCCCCTGCCAGGTGGAGGGGGCACCCTCTTTAATCTACTATCTTGATGGCCCAGTGTGGTCCCTTGCTGCCGAGAAGAAAAGGGCCATTTCTTTTCAGGAGGTAGGCACCTGTCACCTTGGTGATGGCAGGAGGTGCCCCGACTGATGGACTGGGAGGTTTTCCTGTGTGTTTGCAGCCATGCGTGACCTTACCATGCCTTTCTCTTCTCTCCTACAGGACGCGTTTAGCTTGTTAGCGTACTCAGACCCTTGGAACTGCCCCGTCGGCCAACAGCTGGACCCAATCCAGAGGGAACCTGTGTGTGCTGCTCTTAATAGTGCTATATTGGGTAAGGCCTGGTTCCTGTGTGAGTGCTAACACTGGATGTACCTGCTCTGGAGGGCTGTTCGGTGGTGGGCAAGCCCCTGAGCGTCAGAAAAAGTTCAGAAATACTTGTTTAGCTTTTGTCTTTCTTTCTGTTGCTGGGGTCTGACAGGACAGTGATGCAGGAAGGCAGGTGGGAGGGAAGCCTGCAGAGAACAGATCCACCCAAACTAATCTTCTCTTGGCTCCTGTCCTCGGGTCTTCTTTCAAGGATGCTCCTCGGGATTTTCCTCCCCTGCTTACTGAGGGAGCTGAGATCTCTTTGATGCATTTCCTGCCCCTCTTCTTGCTCCAAACCCACCTGAATGACTTCGCTGGCATCAGCAGGGGTCTTTTCCCATGCTGTTTTGGTTGGCAGAGTTTTGTCCTGGCATCACCCTGCTTTCTGGTAGGGAACGCAGTTGCTCTGTCACAGCAGCTTATAAGTGCAGCAGGTTCCGTAACGTTGGCTCTAAAGCAGAGGGGGGCCATAAATCCAGTTACCTTTGATCTCCTGTTGGCCATGCAGAGTTAAAGGGGTCTGTCTTCCCTTCAAGTGTTCCCTCTGCATGTTCCCATCATGTGCTGTGCCCACTAGAGCTCAGAGAGCCTGGCTCCTCACAGTCCAGTGCTGGAATCAGGACTGGTAACAGTCCAGCTCTGTTGCTCTTTCCCTTCTGGTCTTAACTGTGCTGAGAGGACCCCTCTCTGTGCAGAGGTCTGGTTTTCTTCAGCTGGCAAGACAGCTCCCCTTTTTCTGGTGAGCTTTGCTCCTTGTGTCGGCAGGATCCATCCTTGGTTGGATCCAAGTGTGAGCAGTCTCTGGCCCTCTGCTGTGTCCTCAGAGCTGAATGTTTATGCCTGTTCTTCCATTTTCCTTAGACAAGAATGTTCCTTGGCCCAACAGCTTGTGGTCGCTTACTCTCTTACCTTCATCCTGGTCTAGTAACTGCAGTAGCTCTCCCTGATGGAAGTCTTAGCTTGCAATCAATGACTTGCCACGTCTTTGCTGACCCTCTTGGCATCTTCAGCTGCAGAAAATCCCATGATGGAGAAACGAGTACAGTGATGAGGTTATGGCCTGCCAGGAGTCTGCAAGGAAGGATTTGTTTCATTCTAGGCAGGGCCCTTGGTCCTGTCACCAGACCCTGCATGTGCTGTATCATTGCTCAGGTGACTTCACAGGACACTCCCCAGTCTGGGTTAGCTCAGTCCATCCACAGCCAGTCAAACTGTCCTCTGGATGGCTTCTGTGTCTCAGGAACCCAGGCTTGGCTCCTGTGCCCAGTTGGATTTCCTAGTGGGTCTGTACATCTCACATTGAGCGTGCCAGAAGAGATTATCTTCTGGTGGAAGAAACAGCTTGATGGACAAAGCTGGGAGGGCTCCTGTTCTGTCTGAGTAAAGGAACAGAAATGACATGGTTTGGGAAGGAGAGTCCCTTCTCCTGACAGTCAGCCTGGATGGGCGTCCAGCAGGGTGGCTCAGTTCTAACTGTTGTTTATCCAGTGCTTGAGGAACATGGAAAAGTTGATGAGGGGTGTCACCAGGGAGACGAAAAAGATGGTGTCTGGATGTGCTTGATGACACAGGTCACGACACCTTGTCTAGCTCAGCTGAGGGTTCCTTCTTGCATACACAGCAACCATGAAGTTGAAAAGAAGCAGTGACCAGTGAGTGAGTTTGTCTGAGGCTTGGACTACTGTGTGGACTTGTACAAATGGGAGACATGGAGAATTTGCCTCTCACTTGGTGCCGGTTTCTCCTGCCTTTCCTTATTCTTCCATGCTTTGATCCCTCATGCTTCAAGGGTTTTCTGGCAGACACTGAGGCAGCAGCATTTTTCTTGCTCTGGCCACCACAGCAGCACTTTCTCAAAGGTCCCATTGAGCTGTGGCCCCATGTGGGACGTGTCATGGGTGGTGGGATGTGTGGAGGAGCCAAGGAGTAGCTTCCTTCCAGAGCCAGTGTCTTCTGCCAGGACTGCTGGGCTTGGTGACCAGGTGGGGACTAAGAGGGACCCAAGTGTCGGTGAGCCGGCACACGGCCAGAATGCCTCTTCTAAACAGATCTCTTTTTTTGCCCCCACAGAATCCCAGAACCTGCCAAAGCAGCCCCCGCTGATGCTTGCCCTGGGCCAGGCCTCGGAGTGTTTGCGGCTCATGGCTCGCGTGGGCTTGGGCTCCTGCTCCTTTGCCAGAGTAGACGACTATTTGCACTAGCCACCAGAGCAAGATGGAGTTGACATCGTTGAGTGCTGCCCTTCACCCTCCGTTGCTGCCACTACACCACCACCTCGTTCGATAGCCCACCCCCCCTGCCACCAACACCCCGCTAGCACACACACACACACACTGCTCGGGACAGGAGGGAGCCTGTCCTTCCCTGCGTGGCTGTTCCTGACCCCAGGAAGCACTGGCAGATCCTACCTGTCTCCCTGCCATTGCTGCAGCTCCAGCGGCACTCAGTATTTCGCTGGTTATTCTAATGTAGCGCCTGCCGATGTAGGGGTTTCTCTTTGTTTTGATTTGAGTTGTTTCTCGATGGATCCACCAGTATTTTATCTGGAGAGTTCTGCTGAGCTGGTTTCTGCTGATTTTACTGAGGAGGCTCATCAAGTTGGTGACAGCTTGTTCTTTCCTTCCCTTCTCCCTCCATGGTGCACATACAGCAGCATCTTCTGTGCTAGTTATCTGAACTCTTCTCGCAGTGGCAGTTCAGAGGGATTTTTTTTTTAATTTTATTTGAATCCTGTTTATTAAAAAGGTCTCTTCCACCTCCACAAAGTCATGGATGTATTTATTGCCCACAGGCTCGGTCCCAGCCAGACACATCACGCAGCCCTGCAGGGAACCTGGTGAGGTAGGTCTGCTCCTGCACTAACGATGGGAATTGGAGGAGCTTGGTCTTTCCTGGTGCTTGTCTCCCAAAGAGCACGGGGCTCTCAAAGGCTTGTCTTTGTGAGTGGGAAGACTTGATGTTGCCTGTGTTAGTGGCTGCAGTGTAAAAGCATCTCACAGCCCTGAGAAATAGGTAAATCCAGCTCTCAGCAGCTAGAGGGACAGGACTGAGGGATGTGAAGTCATCTACCTCTGTCTCGGTAGAAGCAGGTCGTGTCAGCCCGCAAGGAACATCCGTGAGTGCTGCTGGTTGGGCTGTCAGTTTTTGTGTAAAATCACAAATCCTCCTTTTTTCTCCATACAGGAGGGCTCTGTCACTAGGACTCAGCATTTACTGACCCCTCCAGGTAACGCTGATCTCAGTGAGCACTTGTGTGCAATGTGGCTGTGGAATGACGTGTGGAAGTGTCTAGAGAACACTAGTGTGAGGTGTGCTCACCCCGGTAGGGTGCACGTCGTGCTGAGATGAGGCTGTGGATTCAGGTCACTACTACCTTTGTAATGTCTGAGCCAGTCAGAAGGGAGCAGCAACGTGTTTTTAAGGATGACTGAGAAAATTATTTTAGTTTCAGGCCCAAAAGCAACCAGCAAGGGTCGGTGGGTGAGTAACCTCCACCTAAGATGGATTAAGGTGTTCTCCTGCAGTATGTATCGGGCTGGGGAATCGAGTGCTACTAAGCTTTTGGCATTTGAACCATCTGCTGATAAGTGTTTCTGACCATATATTTTTAACCAGGGGGGCTGTGTGGTGGCACTGTGTGCTTTGCATCCTCCGCTGTACCCTGGGGAGACTTCAGGTTCGGTCTGGCTGCACAGGGGGTAGTGTAATTCCAAATGAATTGTAGGTCAGTAGCTCTGAGCAGACCCCAGAAGACCTCAGCCCCAACGTGGATTTTACTGCTGTTCATGAATAGTGGGTTGTTTTGGGGTTTTTTTTTGGAAGTCTCAATGAAAGTTGAAGAGATTGTGTTGAAGTTTGCCCTTAAATTGGAGGTTAGCCTGTGCCAGGGCTTCAAGTGGCAGGAGAGCTTGTGTGCCACTGAAGAAAGGAAGGTGATGTGTGGCCTCTGTGCCCAGAGCTTGACCCCGTGCCCAGAGCTTGAAGGATTTTCTGCATTTTCAGGCTTGGTTTGCAGCTGAAAGGTGAGGTCTGGAATCCAGGCAGAGCCAGGGGGGCAGGTGTCCCTGGCGCTGCGGAAGATGGCTGTGGCAGTGAACGTGCAGTTGGTGCTGGAGGTGGCTGGGAACGCCTGTCACTGCCTTTTGGTGAAGGTGTCCAACCTGTAGAGGCAGTGCCAGAGCTGTGGGGGCCTAAATCAGGCAACACGAGGTTTAGAGGTGGAGGAGATACTTTTATTAGATCAACTCGGGTAGTTGAAAAAAGCAGGGGGAGCTCTGTGCACCGAAACCTTTCTTCTAGGCAGGCAGAAGCAGAGGTCTGCACTAAGCAGAAGAATTTAACTTGCAAATCTGGGGCTTGTGTTTCAGTTCTGGGGAACAGCTCAGGTGCCTGAAAGCCCCAGAGCTGATTTTCAACTCTGCTCGTGGTCCTAGGGATGGATATTACCCCAGCCCAGAGTCCTTACCTCGCTGTGGTTGCAGAGACACTTTAACTCGGTGTTAAAAAAAAAGTGTTGAAAGTGTTAAAACTTTAACACTTCAGCTAAACTTCCCTTTTGAAGCCTCTGATGCTGGACCTGCTAAGCCAAGCCTGACCCATCCTACCCAGTGCTGCTGCTGGACCTGCACATGGACTTGTCCTGGTGGGAGATTCTCCTGCAGGCTCTCCGTTTCGTAAACACCTGGGCTTCTGGCACAGTGCTGGGCTGGTGGTGGGTATTTGGGTTGGAAACACACTGGTACCTGGCTTTGCCTTTCCCATTTGGTGATCTCCTCTGCTGTTGGTCACCGTTGCTGCAGTCTGGCTATAGTTGGACCTGTCGTTCGTCTTTGTAGAAACACCATCTTGATCTCTTCCTGAGTTTTCTGTGTTCCTTCTCTTTGGGATTCCTTGAAGCCAAGTGTCTTTGTCATGTGCTGTATTAACGCCCCACTCGGTCTCTCAGCAAAGCTGTGCTGACTCTCCTGGAGCATTCCTCTTTTGTTTTGGTTACCCTTCTGCTACAAAACCCCCAAGAGATGCTCCTAGAGACCTGGTTATTCTAGTGCCAAGGAATGCGTGATGGGATGATTTCTTTGGCTTCTCATGGAGACCATCCCTCTGGTGGAAACCATCTTGCTGTAGTGTCAAGGTTGGCGCTGAGAGGCTACACTCTTAATGATGATTAATTGCATGTGGCAGGCCTGAGTCGCTCTTCCTGCCCTGACAACATGCATCACATCGTGGCGGTAGATCCCTGTAGACCAGACAGCAGCGGTGCCTTCCACTTCTTGCACTTGCCAGCTCCTGTACCTGGTGCTTCTGGTTTTTGGGGAGTGCAAAGGCTTTTCTGCTGTGAGACAGCTGTCCCATACCTGTTTCACTAGTGGTTTCTGCAGGTGGTGCTCAGGTTCTGACTAACGTGGTCATGACTCAGCGTGGGGAAGAGCAATGTGTTTGTGTTGTGCGATGGAGGTATGGACTGCCTGGGTTCCTAGGGGAGATTTCTGCCCTGGTTTTCCCAGGTTGTTGGTCAAAGCCTCTTGGTCTCTGAGTGTCTCTCTTAGATGGTTCATGTCAGGTGAGACTTGATTTGAATTGTTGCAGTCATTTTAAAAAATGAACAGAATTTATTTGAGTCTTGGACCTTGAATGTGGTGGAACATCTGACCAGAGGCTTCACGCAGGCTTTTGTAAGAGTGACAGAACAGATGAGCTGCAACCAGCCCAAACTGAGACTCTGCTTCACCTGGGCAGTCCCTCGCAGTGTCACTCCTCCCAGGAGCCCTTCAACAACGCCGTGTAAACCATTGTGGAGAAGCTGCTGGCTTCTCTCTTCTTGGTGAGGGTGACAAGGTCTCAGCTGTGGCCCTGCATGGTGACGCTGATAGCATTGGATATAGGGCTTCCGTCACACGAGGCTGACATGTGGGCTGCTCTCTGCTGGGCTGACTTCAGATCCGAGAAGGTTTTCCAAACCACAGCCAGACACTGCTTCCAGGCAACATTTCTCACTCTGCAGCCCCAGGAGAGGCTTTCTAGCTGTGGCGTCCTGCCCAGGACCTCTGGAATGCTGCAGCTGTGACAACTAAACCTCTTCCAGCTCTGCTGTGTCTACACAACCACACGGTCTGAGCTCTCAACTGCTCAGCCCAGTGTCACCACCAAAGAGGTGACAAGAGGTACCCTCCAGCTGTGTACTCTGGGCACCACCTGCCTTCCTCAAGCTTGACAGAGCAGCAGGGGCCTCTGAGAAGGGTAACATTTCACAGGGACTTGGTGGAAACCTGCTTCCAAGGGTGGTGAACTGGACATTGTGGGCTTTGGTTTTCAGCCCAGTGCCCTTTGAGAATAACATTTTGGGAACACCAGACCTAGAGACTTGGTTAAAGTGTCCTTCAGCCCTGCAGAGAGATCTTCGTGGAGCTGAATTCCATCACCAGGCTTTTCTCCCCACGGACAAGGGTTCGTCCTGTGCCCACAAGCAATGAGTGAGAGGAGTCACATAGACAGTGACAGGGGAGAACTTCGGAGTGAGATGAGGGATCGACTTGGGAGTTGGAGGCATTGGAATAGCTGGGATAAGTGTTTCTGGGAGCTGGATCCACCTCATACACTTTGTACTCCAGCCTCTGACCATCTTAGTGGCCTCTGCTGGATACAGTGCACTTTGTGAACATCTCTTCCTGTACCAGGGAGCAAAACCTTGTTCCTCTTGGTTCCTCTTGTTCCAGGTAATTCCTCTTGCTGCTTCATGATCCTGTCCTAGAAGGTGTTTAACTGATTGCAGACACACAGGGTTCAGTGAGCTCCAGGTCAAGGTCTTCTGTGAGCATGGAGGGCAGCAGGCTATTTCCCATGCATCCTTGGGCGTGCACTCACAGCCTTGGAAAAGCTTACTGCTACCAGGTCTCTCTTCTTGTTTCTTTGCTTCCCCTGGTGCCCAGGGTTCTCCCATCTGTGTGACCACCAGGAGTGGTATCTGCAGTGTTTGACACTCTGGGAGCTGCTTTGAGACCAGGGTCAGCTCCATGGCCTGTACCAGCAACGCGTTTGTTGAGCATGGACATGGCAACTCCAGCTACTCCTCCTGGGCTTACTTCTGCTGCACTGACCTGACAGGGCAGGTCTGCATGGGATGATCCCTTTTTGTCACCGTACGGGATCCCGTCAGCCCACAGCTTGGCTGGCTGCAGCACTTCTGCCATTCTTTTGGAGTCTGGTTAGAAATTGAGGCTTTGCTTGTGGCCAGCAGAATGGAGAGGGACCTCCAGAGTGAAGCACCGGGAACGTGGCATCCAGCTGTTGGCGGGAGGTTGTCCAGTGGCTGCTCTCCCTCCCCTCCAGCCCCCCGTTGCTTTGGGACACGTGGAAGGTGTGTGGTTATCGGTGCTGGAGCCTGTTTCTATTTCCAGTATCCTGTTGGTGCTCGTTGTGCTGCCCAGTGGGTCTTGGGCACCAGGAGATGCAGCTGTGACTGGTGTGGAGAATGGTCCCCTTCGGGAATATCATTCCTCATGGTTGCATACACCCAGGGTTTTCCCATCTGCTTCCTTCTTCCTTCTGGTTTCTTACAGTGACATCTCAACCTGTCCTCAAGCTGTGTCCTTATTTTTCACGTGGTCTTATTAAGGCATCTTTACCATTCTTTAAATAGCTTTGTTCTTGAGGCTCCCTTGAGCATCTGGTACAGGCAGAGCTGGTGTAACCTCCTTAGGCATCAGGGATGATGAACTGTCTCCTTCTTGGTGGATTGCTGTGATGCTGCTGTGTTTTGGTACCTGTCTTTCTTACTGCTCACGTGTCACTTAGGTACAAGTTTCAGAGTTCCATCATGGGGTTGATTGAGAAGGTGAACCATGGTAGCCAGGCCTTACAGCAGAGGGTAAGTGCCATGAAGCTGCATGGTGCACAACATGGTGTGGGGAAGTTCTTTCCATGAAGAAGCAGTGTGGTCCATCACGCTTCAGTCCTGGGCGCAGTGAGACCCTGTGGAACTGGTCACAGCATGAGAGAAGGAATATGTTCCTTGGCAAGGTGGTCCTGGTCCACCCGGGAGTCCCTGTTGCAGAAGGAGCAACTTCCTTCAAACCCTGCCGGTGTTAGAGCAGCCTGAGTGGTGGATCCAGGGGGGAGTAGGTCTCTTGTGGAGAGCTGGTGGTGCGTCTGCAGCTGTACACCGCTGTCCCTAGGTGTTTCTGCAAAAGGGCTGGAGGGGGACATGACAGAGGACACGTTCTGTGTGCTGCTGGGACCCTTTAGCCCCAGAAGAACAAGCAATGCAGGGAACTTAGTCCAGCAGCTCTTACTAAGAGCCAAAAGCTGGCTGTGGGCCATGTCCCATCTGCTGTCTGGATCAGAGAGCTGGAGGAAGTGGTGGTGGGGTGAGTGTTGCAGGAGCTCCAGCAAATTTGGGGAGGAAAAGGGAGCGATTGAGAGCCTGGAGACCTCTTCCAGAGGAAGCACAAGCTGCTCTCCACCACTCATCCCTGCAACAAGAGGTGGCCAGTGATGGATGAGCAAACGTGGTGTGTCTGTCCCTCTCCCTGCGTCCCACACCAGAGCTCAGATGCAACCTTGAGCTGTAGCAGCACGGGGCAAGCCAAGGCTTCATCCAGGCTTGAGGAGCACATCTCCTGCCAGCTCTTTTTATTTCCAAGAGGGAGGTTTAACTCTTGCAGGAAGCCGAGTCCCATGTGGGATTTATACTCGCATCGCTGCAGAAACATTCCTGGAGGCCACGCAGAGCTCTCTGCTCCTTGGTGAACTTCCTCTGTCCAGGCAGACGCCTTCTCTCTGGTCGCTTCCCTTGGGTCTGGGCTCATGCCCTGACCCCTGCGCTCGGGAGGGCTTCAGCTCCATCCCTTCTCTGGGAGGGACCACAGGGGGGTTTGCAGGCTGGGCTTCTCACAAGCTCTAACTTGGAGAAAGGAGAAGCAGCAGTAGCAGCTTTGGGGATAACAAAGATTTAAAAGAAAATTTTCAAAAGAGAAGCGTGGTGACTCTTCCAGACCAAGGACTCTGCACAGGCGTTTGGTGGGCATTGTCTCCCTCCGTCCTACCTGTGCACACTCTTCACAGCTCTCCAGCCAGGGGGGGCAGGAGGAGGAGGCTGCCAGCACCTGAAGCTCTCGCACGTGACATGTGGAGCGGTGCGAGCCCCAGGACCTGCCCACCACCCCGTTGACTCTCCTCTGCTGGTTGCTCAAAACTCAGGTATGAAACGCTCGGCCGGAGCCTGGGGTGCGAGGTCTTTGCAGGTTCCCCATCAGCCCTGGAGGAACGGCCGCCGTGGGGCTGTGACAGAGCAGATGTCCCTCTGCCCCTCCAGGCTTCTCGTCACCTTTGGACAAGGCGGGAGGGTTTCTCTTTGGTACAACATCGGCTAAGTGGACATGACACAAAATTGTGCACATTGGTTCAGTCTAAGCTTAGTATTTGTGAATTTTAAGTTATCTGACGCTTCGCATGAGAACTTCAAAAAGGGGAGGGGGGGGATTTTAACTGAGAAAAAGCCTATGAAAATATACTGGAAATATGGTAAAGAAATTGACGTTCTGCTGTATATTGACAGAATTATTTTTATTAAAATACACATCCATGTGCGAGAGCTCCCGTGGAGCCGTGTGCTTTGTCAGTCTCTGGGGAAGGCGAGCAGCAGAGCCGGCGCAGGTGGCAGCTCCTGTCGCTTCCAACATGGAGTGGCATCTGGCCCTGCTGGAACGGGGCAGGACGGTGGGGTGGTCACAACAGCGATGCCCCATGGCTCAGGAGGCATCAGCCTGGGGACTGTTGGTGGAAGTGATGTCCCATGGCTCAGCAGGCATCAGCCCGGGGACTGTTGGTGGAAGTGATGCCCCATGGCTCAGGAGGCATCAGTCCGGGGACTGTTGGTGGAAGTGATGTCCCATAGCTCAGGAGGCATCAGCCCAGGGTCAGATGGCTGGGTGGAAGGAGCTGGGCTCTGCCCCACAGGGATGAGCTGGCTCCAGGATGGGTTTCCCCCATCCAGGAGTGAGCAGATGCCAGCAGAAGCCTGTCCCTGTCATTGTGCAGGTCCCTTGGCCATCAGGGCAGGGTCTTGGCTCGGGCGTTGCTGCCTGGTGCAATTATTAGAGGGAAATAAGCAATTATCACCAGGACTCTCAGGTTGGCCATACCCCACCGTGATAACAGCTCTTTCTGGAGCAGTTGGTCGTGCAGCAGCTGCTGACACCTGTATATATTTCTGCTATAAGGTTTTCTTGAGGTAGCAGAAAACACGTGATGCCTGTTCTCCAAAACTTCCTGCAGAATCGCTTCTCCCACCATCGCGATGCCCTGGCAGAAGCAGTGGACAAGGGACGCTCCAGTGCACGCTCGTGGTCAAACCTCTAGGGCAGACCCTGGAAATTACTAATGAGGGCCTTCCATTTGATTTCATTTCTTCCTTGGAAGCTTTTTCATGGCTCTCTTCACCCAGGGCTTCTTGGGGTCGGTGCAGAGCTCGTACCCGCTGGCAGCCACGATCCTGCAGCGAGGAAGTGAGGAAAGAGAGTGAATC
The DNA here is from genome assembly GCA_028566575.1 of Bartramia longicauda. NCBI lineage: Eukaryota > Metazoa > Chordata > Aves > Charadriiformes > Scolopacidae > Bartramia > Bartramia longicauda. The sequence goes on along the minus strand of JAOXNH010000060.1, from coordinate 24,430,569 downwards.
CATGATCTGTGAGCCATCCCCTTCCCGTGCAACTACTCCCCTCCCTGTGGGCTGCCCCATCCTGGATGGAGGCTTGGAGCCACCTCCAGCAGCCCTTCTCGGGCTGATGTTGCACGTCTGAGTCTTCCCAGACCACTGCCGTTAGCAGAAAGCACCAAAACCCATTGTTTTTTTCCCCCGACAGATCTACTTCCCTTCCACAGATCCCCTCCCAGCCAGGCAGGATGGGATGGGGGGAGCTGCTGTAGCTTCCAACTGTGCCGGGGGTGGGATGGAGACCCCAGGGATACTCACACAACCGCGGGCAAGGAGCAGTCTCGGGACGTCTCGTAGAAACTCTGCATGTGGCGGATGGGTTTCTGCGCGTACTGGAAGCAGCACTCGGTGGGGGTGAAGTGGGCTGGAAAGGGAAGGGAAGGGGGAGACGTTGGGAACCCCCTTGGCAGTACTTTGCAATTAATTGCCTCACCAGGCAAACCCCGTGGGATATCAAACACGGGACGGGGAGGGGCGCGGAGCTTCTCAGCAGCCCCCACGGCAGGGATTCGTTTCCCCTCACGGCAGCAAGGCCAGGACTGGGAAATGTCACCAGCGGTGGGGAGGGGAATGGCGTGGGACCCAGCACCCCACATCGCCACAGCTGCCGAGGTGCACCTGGAAAGGTTGGGGTGCTTGGTCTGGGGATGAGGTTTTGAGGGTTTCCAAGGTGGGGGCACAACTTGCAAGGGGTTTTGGGAGGCTCCAAACAGCAGCACACGCTCCCCCCCTCCAACCGCATCCAGCTGAGACCTGGGCAGCAGCTGCTGGAGCCTCCTCCAAGCATCTCCCTAGGGCTGGCATTGCTCAGCACCCTCTCCATCCTCCCCCGACCCAACCAGGGACTGCTTCTCCTGCAGCACCACCGTTCCCGCTCCCCACTGGGGTTTCTTGCCTGACCTCCCCAACGGGACATCCCCAGTGGGGACCCCGAGCCCGGACCTGCAGCAGTGACCCAGGAGGTGCCTTACCTGCGGCGCGGTGCATGGAGAGAGTGAGGAGCACCAGGAGCAGGATGGTCCTTGCAGTGAGCATGGTGGCTGCCTGAGGGCTCTTCCTCTGTCCCGCTTCCTGCTGCCCTGCCCGGTGTCTGTGGCTTTGGCTCTGGCTGTGCCATAATTTATCCTCCACATGCCACCCACTTAAACCGCTTATCCAGAATTTTCAGACACCTTCTTAGAAGCCCCCTTCCCAGGGACAAGGGGATTTCTGGCTTTGTTTATCGCGGGGGCGCGTCCAGCGGCGGGTGGAAGAGGCCGAGGAGTGGGGCAGCCACTTCTGCTTTCTGCAGAAGAGCTGTGAGGCTGCAAGGGACTTCCAGGAGGCTTTGGGGGAACTGAAATTTATCCGGAAAAACAGATTTCTGTGAAGGCGAGACAAGCCTAAGCCATGTTTGTTTGTTTCTAGCCTGAGAGAGAGCTCAAAATCTCTGAGCAGGAACAGGTCATTGGCAGGTTTGATCTTCTGCCTGAGTCATCAAAGGCAAGTGGCTAACGAGTCCCCTCCAAACTGGCCTCCCCAACCACCCTGGCCACACCAAGGGCGCTGGGTTTAGGCAGTGAGGCACTCGGTGGGATGGGGCTCCACGCGCTGGAAAGAACCTAACCCCCGGCTGGATGGAAGTTTCCTGATGCAGCTGCTGTACCAGAGGGAACT
>JAOXNH010000060.1:24410587-24426545 GCA_028566575.1 Bartramia longicauda | reverse complement strand
GAATGACTTTCCTGAGAGGGTGGTCAGGCACTGGAACAGCCTGCCCAGGGAGGTGGTGGAGTCCCCATCCCTGGAGGCACTTCAAGGCAGGATCTAGTGCCCGAGATTGTTGGTTTGTGTCAGTTTGGGGGGGAAGTGTGGGGCGTGGGTGTGGGTGTTTGTTTTGTGTGGGGTTTTTTGTTTTTGTTTTGCTTTGTGTTTTTTTTCTTTTTGTGGTTGGACTCGATGATCTCAAAGGTCCCTTCCAACCAAGAAGATGATTCTGTGATTCCTCCTTGGCCCCAGCTTCCTCCTGCTCCTAGTGGCCTGGGCCACCCTGCACTTCTGGCACAGCACCTCCAGCACATGCCAATGGGTAGGGGGGTGCTCTGGGACAGCCCTTCCTGGGGACCCTGGCAGGGCCAGGTCCTGCGGGGACCTGCTCCTGCTCAGCTGGATGCCCCCTGGCCAGGGACCTGGCAGGGACCCACATGCACTGTGGGACAGGGCAAGAGGGCCTCTGGATGGGCTCAGCCAGGGGAAGGTCACGGTGATGCTGGTTCTGTGCTGATAGGTCACTGCCAGGAGCCAACACTGGGGAAGATGGATGAAGGACCAGGATGGAGTTGAGGCCCCACTCAGCCCCAGCACTGTCTCCTCCAGGTGATGGGATGCTCCTCCTTGCTCTGCTCTGTGCTCACACCCTGGATGTCTCCATCCAGCTGGGGCCCTGGGATCTGTGCTGCATCCATGCCACAGCTGTCAGGAGAGGGCACCATGGCCAACCAAACAGGGGGTCTCCATGGTCTGAAGGCTCCTGAAGAGTAAAAGCTTCCTCAGAGTGAAGCACCTCCTGGTGCACCCCAGAGATCTTCACCTGCCTCTTGGTGCCCAAGAGCCCTTTTGTTCCCAGACCCACAGTGTGTCAGGGTCATCCCTCAGCACTGGATGGGTTTTCTCCCTGCTGTGGAGGTGCCACAGCCGAAATCCTGTTCCTCAGGAGCTGGGAGGATGGGCAGTGGGGTTGCCAGGGTGGCTGTTGCTCAGGGACTTGCTAGGCGTTATCTGGCTGGTGGTGAGTGATGGTTTCTGCATCACTTGTGGGTTTTGGGGTTTTTGCTTTGTTTTGTTTGGGTTTTTTTTTTTGTGGTTTCCTTTTGTTGGTTGGTTTTCTTTTTTTTTTTTCCCCTTATTAATCTGTCTCAGGGAAAGAAGGAGGAAATGGGAAGACGTTTGGAGTTATAGCATTTGCCTTCCCAAGTCACCATTCCGTGTGATGGAGCCCTGTTCTGCTGGAGGTGGCTGAACACCTGCCCATGGGAAGGAGGGAAGGAGTCCCTCATTTTGCTTTGCTCGTGTGAGCAGTTTTGGCTTTACCTGTTAAGCTGTCTGTATCTCAGCCCATGAGTTTTCTCACTTTTGCCCTTCCATTTCTCCTCCCCATCCCAAAGCCCTGGCAGGGATTCCTGGCAGTGGCCCCTGCATGGAGGGGATTTCCAGGGCTGTAGGTGGGTGAATCCCTCTACTGCTCCAGCATCCCCTGCCTGTTTTACCTGCCGTGGGAGCTCTGCAGGGAAATATTCCCTCTGCAGGGCAGCTCAGACACGCTGAGGTCCTGGGGCAGACGTGGCAGCTGGGCTGTGCCCATGCTCGGGGCAATGCAAGGACAAGCTGAAAGCTCCAAGCCCCAAACCGATGGCAGTTCTGCACCTGAAAGCCCTCAGAGGAGTCTTCAGCCCTGTTTGGGTCCCCTTGAAACAAGTACACAAACACCCAGAGCATCCATGCAGCACCCTCCCGTCCTCCTCCCTGCCTGCCCTAGTGAGACCCACAAGGTTTGGGGAGGAGGTGGGAAGAGCCCCCATCCCACGCCAGCCATCTCCATGCCCTGACCAGCCAGCAGCAGCACGGTTGCTGGGGCTGGGAGAAGAAAGGACATCACTCTCCAGTATCACGTGAAGTAAACTTTTATTTTGTGGCTGTGCTCCGTGGGCAGGTGCTGGCAGGGCTGCAGCACCCCAGGAGCTGGTGTCCAGCCGCTCAACGTGGCGCAGGGCTCTGGGGAGTCAGTGCCATCCCTCAGCAATGGGGACCTCCGCAGGCCTCTTCAGGAGGATGACTATAAACCTTCCTTCCCACCAGGATGTTGGGTAGCCTGAACCATGGACCCCACTCTACATCATGGGGCACGAAGTCCTTTAATTTTTTGAAGCTTCTCAACTGCTTTCTTCACCCAAGCCATCTCTGGGTTTGTGCAGACCTTGGTCCCGTTCCTGGTCTCAAACCTGCCGAGATGAAAGGTGAAGCTTGGTGAGAAACGACAGCTATAATCCCGCTCGTGCCCACGCCATCCTCCCTTCCTTGCACTCCTTCTCCTTTCCCTTTGACCCTGCACATTGTCCCTGGGCACTTGGTGTCCTACAAGCAGCTCATCATGCAGCCCAATGCCTCTAAAGCCTGTGCAGAACCTTCAGGAGCTGCAAGGGACTCATGGCCTTAACTCTGCCCTGTAGGGGTGGCCAGTTACATCCTCCCCTCGTCATGCTGGCCGACAGTCACCCATGGAGGCTACCCAGAACTGGCCTGGTCCTGTCCCCAGACAGGACGGATGAACTGAGCCTGTGGTGACCCAGAAGACAGAACAGCAGTGAGGAAATGACCAGGACTTACACAACTGCTGGGGAAAAGCATTCCTTGGGAGTCATGTAGAAACCCTTCAGGCTAGACAGCCGGAGAGGTAACTTGTTGTAACTGAAGCAGCACTCGATGGGTGTGAAAACGCCTGCAGAAGACACAGAGAGATGGTCAATATTTGCTTTGGTCCTTAAGACCCTCACCCATAACAAGGCTGATGCACACAACATCCCCCAAGTTCTGCAGATGCTGCTGTGAGGAGCCCCAGGTGCCTCCTTCCTTCCCGGGGCAAGAGGATGCTCCAGATTATCATCCAGCACCCCCAGCCCTGCAGAAACCCCCCGGCCCCGGGAGCAGTCTCCATCCTTCCCTGCACCCCAGGACACGCTGCCCCGCACCGACCAGGGGGTTGCTCCTGCTGCAGCAGCATCCTCCTCGCTCCACACCAGGGTTCCTTGTCTGACCTCCCCAAGGGGACACCCCCCAGCCCTGACCCACAGCGGTGGCCCGTGGGGTGCCTTACCTGCATGGCAGTGTAGAGAGAGGGTGAGGAGCAGCAGCAGCACGAGGACTCTCCTTGCAGCGAGCATGGTGGTGGCCTGAGGGCTCTCCCTCGCGGGTTGCTGCTCTGCCTCGTCGGAGGAGCTCAACTGTGAGCTCAGGCAAGGAGGTGCTGCAATTTATCCTCTCCAACCCCTCCCCACAATAGCCCTTTTCCAAAGAATTTTGACCAAATTCAAGCGAAAGCTCTGTATGTTTTCTTTGGCCAAGGGGATTTCCGTGTCACGTGGGATCTTAAAGGTTACCGACAAAGAGGATACCTAGAAAGACTTCAGCAACTTCTGCATTCATCGAACTGGGGCTGTGGGAAAGCCACAGGGGCCAAAAGGGAAGTGAAAGGCTCCTCTGAGGAGGTGTGAGCTTGAGGGCTGCCAGACCCAGTGGCCATAGGAAAGGTAAATCCCCCTTTTCCATGCAGTGTCACTAGCAAGTGACCGGGCTGAGAAGCCCAGGGCCAACATAAACATTCTGGAGGTGGTCGGGTGTCCATGAACTTCCCGGAGAACATTAAGCAGAAATGCTTACACCAATCTTCTGCAGCTCGAAAGCTGCAAGATGTCAAATACCCGAAATTGCATCACAATCCATGCTGTTCCTATGGAGGGGAGCACAAGTTTTCCCACCAAAAAGCCCTGTTTATAGCCGGGAAGCGTGGGGTGAAAGGAGAGTAGGGTGCAGCCAAGCCCTCCCTCATGGATGAGACCTTTGGCTTCGGGGCAGGGCAGGAGCCTGCCTCAGGCTGGGGGAAGTGGAAGGAAACATTGGTTCAAAGTCCTGGAGTGTTTTTCCAACATCTTCCTCCCTTTGCAGCCTTGAAACCCTGCAGATCCTGCAAGGACCTGCGGAAGCGGTGGGTCAGCCTCTCTGTGTTATCCTGGGGACAGCTTCTCCACACCATGCTCTACTCCCCCTTCCTCACCCAGCCACTCAGACCACCAGACCCTTCTTCAGGTCCTTGCCAGTCATGCACAGCCCCTGCTCGGAAGCTTATTTCCCCATTCCCTCTTTTGTTTCCAAGCTGTGGAGCATCCATGAGGTCCCTCATCACCCACCGTGAGCCATCCAAGCCCTTCTTCACATTGGCAACCCCAGCCGCCCTCTGCCCCTTTGGAGCAGGACATTATGCCTGGGGCTGTGTCATCCCTGGACGACTTGTAAAAAACTTGGGGGAAACCCACCCAATGGTGAGGATTGCTCCGGTCTTGCCCAGGTCTCCTCAGCCCCAGTTGCAGTAGGAGACACCTATCCTGCTAAGGAAGGCTCAAGGAGCCCAGGCGGGGTCCGCCGAGGCTCTTCCCAACCTAGTAGAAATTATTAAAATATATACTCAGCCCCCTGTAGCTGCTGTGCTGCTCAGCTCCCGTGGAGACATGGAATCCCTAAGTCTCAAAAGCCTGACTTGGCTCAGGAGGGTCCGGCACGAGGCCAGCGGCTGTGCAGCTGCCAGAGCACTGAAAATAAAGGGTTTATAAAAAGGACAACGCTTAAAGATATAGTGCTCTTCCTTCCTGCGTGTTCAACACGGTGACTCAGTGTTTCCCTGGGATGTAACAAACATTTCATGCCCTCCCGCTGATCCCCAAAAGCACCTTCCCTTTCTCCCACAGCTTTGCAGGTGCTCCCTTCCCCTTCTCAGCCATCTCCCCACCTCTGCTCTGCCACAGCCTCCCTTCTTGCAGACTCACATCCTCTCCAGGAGCCTCCCCCACAGACCTGGTCCACGGCTGCTGGGACCAGAGATGGAGACCATCCCATCAGGCCAGCCTTTTGGAGTCCACAACGCTCCATGAGCTGCAGCCAAACCAGCAGTGCCCTGCTGGGGACATGGGCCATATTGCTGCTCCCAATGCATTGTTGTCTCACCTGTGGCATGCAGAGGAGCAGGGCCACCAAGCACAGGTGGCGTGATGCTGTCATGTCCACGGTAGATGTCCTCAAGCTGGGGGAACTGCAGGCTTCCCTGCAGCCATGGACCAAGCCTGCCCTAACCACACCAGGGGCAAAGCCACCATCCAAGGGCTGGACCTTGATCAACACAGAAGAATTTTGGGGATGGATAGGCATGGTCTCACTGCAAGCCCATGGCATGTCTCCCCATGGCCTGGGGGCTCACTCGACCGCTCCTCAGCTCTGGGGGATGCTTTGGGTGCTGGTGGCTGACCAAGTACAGGGGCACCCAGCAGCCGTGGTGAGGGAAGAAGGAGACAGACCGCTCTGGTTGAAGAGGACCTTGAGAAGTAAAACCCTTGTGTTGGCATGCTTCTGCAGAGTTGTGCTTGATTATCTGGCAGAAGATCTGTCCTGGGATGCTCTCCTTCCCCTTTCTCAGGTTTTCAAGCCATCACTGTTGCAGCCAGACAATTCACGCAGCCAGACAATTCCCTGGAGATCCTTAGATGTTTATTCTTTTCCTTTTTGGGAAGGGAAAGGCTGATGTGCAGCCATGAGCTGAGGAGTGCTGGAAAGCCCCGCAGCTGGCCCAAGTTCCCTTTTCATTTGAATGTTCTCTGGCGAATTTGCTTGTTTACATAAAAAACAAACAGCATCCTCTTAAGTCTGCAAGAGGAGGAGGAGAGAAGCTTGGGCAACACCACAGGTGCAGACTTCACCAGCAATGGCAGGAGCGTGGGAAGGAAGGAGCCGGGCAGAACAAGCCCCACACTTGGGAATGGGGTCTGGGCCGATAACTGAGCACACCCAGCCCCGTGTGCTGGAAAACACGGAATGACACAGGTCATTGTGATGCTCGGGAAAGCACAGGCTCTGCCCTGCAAAAGCAGCTGGGCTGCCGAGACAGGAGAGAGGAGGCTGAGCATCACCCAGCGTCTGAAACCTGGCCCCCAGTGCTGGGAGGGTCAGGAACGAGCTTCTCCCTGTTGTCTTCTGTTCTGCCCAGGCACTTTGAGCCTTCTCCACTTACTATGTGAAACATTCGAGTTTTCCTTCTTTAAAACCTCAGCTTTCTGAGAGCAAAGCCCCTCCACATTTCTCTGGGGTGCTCACTCGAGGGTCTCGCCAGCTCCACACTGGCACCCTGGTTGACTCAGGATACAACCACAAGCCAAGGGCGATGCCCTCCTTCCTTCCTAGAGTCAGCGCTCACCCTGCGGCTCCAGGTGTGACCGTGCCAGGTCCTACAGCCTGGAAAGACACTTTAAAAAGAGGAAAACAAGAGTCTCTTCCAAATCCTGCTTCCTCAGCTGGACACCAGGGACCACCAAGTACTGGAAGCTGGTGACCCAAGCCACAGCCTGTGCGGTAAACCCGGTCATGACACACGGAGGCTGCAGGAAGGATGTGTCTCCAGGAGCCCTTCCCCAGGAGATTATCTGCATGGAGTCACTGGGCAAGCTGGGCCATCGGCACAGGGGACAGAGCAGACACTCACCGCAGGCAGGCAGGGAACCCTCACTATGATGGCCAAGCAGAGGCAGGGGTGGATGTGCCTGGACCAGAAACTGGAAGGGACCACTTTGCTAAGGAAGAGAAAGATGTGTGTGATGGCAGTTTCCTCAAATGCACCAAAAAGGAGATGTTCTTCCACTTTTGTCCAGTTTGCTTGATCAGTTGCCTCGAGGTTAAGCGAGGGATGGATGTGGGGAGTCAGGAGGAGCTGCTGCTGCTCCCAAGGGGACTCTGCACTGGAGAGGCTCCTGTGCCAGGCAGCAGTCAGGGAAAGTGATGCTTGGGAGGACCTCAGCCTCTTTTTTTTCCAACCCTGACCTTTTTTGAGCTCCTAGACTTAAAGACAGCAGTGGGGAGATGCTTCCGCTCAGCTTTTAAAGCAAAGCTGTGCTAATAGAAAAAGAACAGGACATGGAAGCAATTTCAGCCTAATTTTTCATTATTTAATTCTGAATAGAGTTAGTGCTGATAACTCCAAGAAGGCAGCAGAACAAGTTGTGAATTTACTTGTCCCTTAGTTTTTGATTAGGATAAAATCCAGCAATCAGAAAAAAAAAAACCAATCAGTTGAGAGAACACGATGAGAAAGATCCATTAAGGTCCCTAGATATTGAAATAAAAAAGTATTTGTGCTGACTATGGTCTGAGCTGGCAAGCCAACATCAGACAAGATGCTGATGACAAGACATCGCATCCCTCTCATTTCTTTCTACAATATTTTTTTTTAAATGATCTGCTTTGTGGCATTGTATCTCACTTCGCAGAATTCAAGGTTGCTTCAGAAATGAAGCTTCCTCCATCACCCAAAATGGTCATTGAAGAGATGCTGGAGAGCCCTGATAGCCTCTGTGTTTACCCAAGGGGGACTTCAGTTCCAAGAGCAGCCCTTGCAGTGACGTAAGCAAGGGACACAACCTTCATAAAAAGTGGAGATGAAGCAAATGCAAAACACGGAAAAACCACAGCCCCACAGCAGAACCGCGGCCGTGCAACCAGAGAGCTAAAGGGACATCCTGCAAGGCCAGCACTATGGGAGTGGTGGTATCTCAGCTTGACCAGAAGCTGCCCTAAGTGTGAGCACGCTTACGCAATGCTTCATAGGAAAACCACCACGCAGAGCAGGGACAGACATTGCATAAGTCACAATCAGAATTTCAAACCAGAAAGGACATCGACTGCAGGGTCTCTGCATCACAGCAATAACCGTGCTCCTCACACATCACCCTGGAGAGAAGGCAGGGCTTGGAGAAGGCAATGGCAGAGGTGTCTCACTGACAGGTCCAGATTGTGGGGAGCAGTGAGAAGGGACAAGCCAGGAGGCCAAGGTTAACCCCAGCACAGGCAGCGTCCTCAACAGTGAGGTGAGGTCCCACAGGGTCTAAGCACTGGGGGCAAAGTCAAGTGCTGGTAACAGGGTTCATCAACGGTCCCAGACACACCAAAGGGAGGAATCAGATCCAGGATCCATTTGGGAGGGTTAGGGGGCATCCATTCAGCAGTAGGAGATGGGGAGAGAGACAGTGCTACAACACCAAAGGGTCCATCCAACCAGGAGCCAAGATATCTGTAGCATAGATCCAAGGTCTATCCAGGAGAAAGGGCCAGGACATCAGACCAGACTCTTACAACACATCCAGAGCAGGGACTAGAGGCTCCAAGCCTGAGCTGGGCCTTGGGCATAGGGTGGGGAAGTGTGTGTGTGTGTGTGGGGACAGAGACACGTGAGGCTGGTCAGGCTAATTAAGGCCAATTAGTGCCCTCAAGGCCTGCTACCATGCCATCTGATGGATCTTGTGGGGATGTGAAGGCATGGAGGTGAGCCTGGGTGGAGACTCAGTGACTCCTCGTTCTCATAAGGTCAATCAAAACAGCCAGCTAACAAAATGGTGGAGAGGGTTTGCACTGACGCGGAGTTGGAAACCAAAGATGTGGGTCAGCAAGGGAGCAGAAGGGGCACACCATGACCGTGGGTCCCCTGTCTCCTGTGGGCTGGGGGGAATCCTCAAGGCAGAAGCACGTGTCTCGCACACTAGGTGCAGAAGGCAAGCCCTGTCCCACCTGAGCACGACAGACTTGGCATTAGTTATCTCCTTTGCCAAATTCTACACCTGGGGCAGCCCATGCACCTCCAGGAGGAGCACAGGAAGGCGCAGGTTGGACATCCTTTGCACAGGGTCTTTCCCTGCACTGTCAGGCACAGAGCAGCAGCAAAGCTGGTGAGCATCTGCTGCCCGCTGGCCGAGGGACCAGGCACCAATATCTCCTTTGGTGCTGGATGCTCCGGAACCACAGCCCTTGAATGGCCTGTGCCGGATCTTGGAAATGATTCATCGCTGCCGAGGCTGATTTGTTTACACAGCCTCCTCCTCCCTCGCCCGCCCTCTCCCCATAACAGAGAGGAGAAAAGAAAAGAAAAGAAAAACAAAAACGTGTTTTTATTTCTGCAGAGCTTCTTATCCCCCAAAGAACTTTCTAGCCTGGTGACTCATCTGGGGGAAGTTTCCACGGACTTTGCCATCGTCCCAGCATGCCGGACCATGGGGCTGGGACATGCAGGGGAGATGCTCATCCTTGATTCTCTTGCTCCTTCCAGATCCACAAAATAGCGAACTCCCCGGGCACCGACTCTTGTATTGCGTTGCCTTTCCCACCTCTCCTGTCCCCCGCTAACGCTCGAGAGGAGCACACGAGGGCAGCCCAAGCCCTGGCTGGAGTGGGAGAGGTCCCAGTTCAGTCCTTGGCCTCTCACCCCCCTACAGAGCAGACTTGGAGTGCGATGTTTGTATTCTGTGGGCTGCTGTTTGGCCGTGGCTTTGCTTAAACAAAGGAAAACCTGGCTGGTTTTTCAGTATTGCCTTAGCAGGAAGGGCAAGGCGACTCCCTGTGAGCAAACACAGTCCCCGGAAATGTTTTGGCGAGACCAAAGCCTGTAAACAAACAGCGAGGAGGTGGGACAACAGCCCGGCTGCCCCAGCTTTGCCATCTCTCGGTGATGCCGGGATTCCCCCATGGTGCTTCATCACACGCGTTCATCCCCACATCTCTGCAGTCACCAGGCTTGGTCACCCAGCCCTGGGCTGGATCACCCGAGGACAAGAGTTTTTAACAGGAGGACTTTATTACTTCTAAAAAAAGGTACAGAACATACATCTTGCTACACCAACGAATCAGAGCTTCTAACAGTCACTGCGCTCTACAGCAAAGGGCATTTTAAGCCCCAGGGACCAGTGACAGCCACAAGCTCTGTCCTTCCACGCCAACATTCACCTTGTGCCCCCCCAGACTGCCCATCGCATGGTGAAAAGCAAGGAGGAGCAGTGGTGTGTGTCCTCCTGCCCCCCCGGGTTTTACCTGCTCCCCATGAGGGTAGCTGGCGCCTGGCCCGCTGACAGCCGGGGAACAGGAGCAAGGTGAGCACAAGGATGGACCCAGGCTGGAGGAGCAGCTCCTCCTGACGAGTGCCAGCTGGAAGATGGTGGGAGCCAGCCGTGGAGCCGAAACCGGTGTCCTTACAAACACCGTGGTGGGACTCAAAGTGACCAGACCTGCTTGGTGCACATTCATCTCCCCAGCATTGCTCCAAGCCGAGGACTTCATCCCCAACCAAACAAGTGTCCACTCTGTTTGCTGCAGGGCCCGGAGAGTGACCCAGCTTCCATGGAACATGCATGAGCCATCCAAGACCAGCAAGAAAACAGACAAGGCACAGTGGTTTCCAGTGTTCCCAGAAAGGTCTCGACTCCGCGATGCTCCAGTAGCAAGGACAGGACATTATATACATTCAAATGGCTACAAAACTTTACTACAAAAATAAAATTTTTAGTGTTTCTTATAAAAATAATGCCACGGTACATGGTCTCAGGAGGCCATGAACCCCAGCCGTGGAGGAGCATGGGGACGGGGAGCTGGTGCTGACAGCCCCGGATTTATCCTCCAGGTAAATCAACCCCAGGCAGCGTCACACAGCTGGGCTGCACAGGGAGGGCTTTCACCCCCAATTCCTAATTACAATTAACCTGATTGCATCCTGTGCTTGCAAAGCCCGAGGTGAATCCCTGGCTCCCCTCTCTCAAGTCAATAAACTGCAGAAAGAAGGGATTGAATGATGGCAGAGAACAAAGACCATTGCAGTCCACCCACCCTCTCCACCTCCAGGGCTAGACGGATGCCCTGGAGGTGCAATCTGACAGATCTAATAGGCTCTAGCCCTGTTTTACAGCTGGCCCCTCATTTTTATCTTCCTTATTATGTGGTTTTGCCTTCCATTTTCTACACAGGTATTGATACTTTGGGGTATGATCCACCGAGGTTGGCTAGAGGAGGCTCTAACCCTTGGTATGTATCTCTACCTACAAAGCATCACAGCGTGAAGACCTTTGCACATTCCTGCAAAATTCATACCAGAGTCAATGTTTAATGGGGACTGTCAGGAACTGGCCATAGAGAAAAGATAAAGCTTACATACAGCAATGTCCCCATGTGTAAAAATAAAAAAAACAGTTTGGGCTAAAAAAAAAGAAGAAAAAAAAAAAGCCTGGTAGTATTAGGGTGCTTTAACAGCCTAGCCATCAGTGCTACCCAAAAACTAAAATGCAGCTGAAGTGTAGGACCACAAACAGGCATTTTGTGCTTTTTTTGTGTGGCTCAGTGAATGTGCTTATTTCTAGAGAGAATACGGGACCAGAAGTCTGGAGAGAGTATGGGACCAGTACGTCTGCTGTGGTGGAATAATTCCTACAGGACTAAATCCAGGATTTTATTTAGGTCCTCCTGCCCTGGTGTTGGAGGCAGCTGGACGTGGGGCGCATCAGCTGGTGGAAGGGTTTTATTGCAGTTGGTCGGCCAAGAACCAGGTCTCAGATTAGATCTGCCAGCAGCAGCCCAAAGCTGCTGGAGACAAAGGTGGCCTGATTTCAAGGAGGAGCTAGATTGTGGGTTTCCAGCTCCCTCTGAAGGTGAAATCTGTAGCACTGACCTTCGGTCCCCTACTCAGATGCAGTTTTCAGCACCTCTGTCTGAGATGCAAGGCTACCCCTGGTGTCTCCAGTGAGAGTAAACGGGGTGTTTGATCAGCCCAAGGAGAGCCAGCACCCAGCTGACCACCAGCATCCGTCTTGGTCTGACAGTGCAAAGAAAGCAGCAGCAGAGAGTTTGTTAAGTGCAAGTTGTGTGAATTTGGCGTTAAGATTGCTCGGGGTGGCTGGTCCTGAGTCCAGCAGCACAAGCGAGTGGCTTCTTGGCTGGGCCATGATGACAGGCAGAAAAATTCCCAACGGCAGTTTGGAAATTCACTTCTGCCCACCACTTGGCAAAGAGCCACCAAGCAGCTCCAGAGCAGCAGCAGCCTTTGTACATAACAGTGCCAGAAGAAAAAAAGCATCTCATTTCTTTCCAAAATACCATCATCAGTCAATAAGGAATTAGATAGACTTTTGGACAGTCTACTGTCCAAAAAAAAAAAAAGATCAGTTTTCTCTGGTATCTTTATTCCCTGCCTTGCTTCCTACTGGCCACCAGTTCAGCACAAACTTAGCTTTCCTGCAGCAACACACACATAGTTTGGGCCAAAATCGTCCATGCCGTAAAGCATTCAGATTACTTCCATTGGATAGACATCGCTTTGATGTCTCTGCTGGTAGAGCAAGCCCTGTACCATTTCTCTTGACATTTCTTCTGTTTTGACTCCAAATTTTAGATACAGCCATACAAAAGCAACACTGCAGGCCATCAGACCACCTACCACAGAGACCGGGATGACAAAGTGCATTTGAGACCTTGACAAGAAGCTGGGAAGGGGCAGATCATTTGGTCTTTCCGTGCTCATCTGAGCTCTGGCTTGGCCTGAGAGTGCTTGCCTAGTGAAAACTAACGTATCTGAAGGCTCTTCCTTTCCTACTGGTGATGAATCAGCACATGCTCTAGTACCAAAAGCATCAATAAAGGAACTGACAACCTTGTTGGTATGGACAGAAGGACCTTTGTCTATGGCAGCTGTGGAGTTCAGAGCAGAAACTGAAGTAGTCTCTGGTGGTACTGGTGTGGCTGGGACCGTGGCGATCTCTTTAGTAGTGACCATGGGGTCTGAATTTGAGGCAGGAGAAGTTGTGCCTTGAACATCAGCCATAGCACTTGCACTATGTCCTGCAGGTTCTGTTGTGGCTCCTACGGCATTGTCAAAGCCATGCACAAGAGCCTTGGGATATGGAGTGAACTGGCTGGAGACCATGCCTGCTGCAAAAATTGTTGGAGGTGCAGGAGATTTCAAGGAATCTCTGTTTGCTGCTGGAGTGACTACAGAGTGGGCAACAACTTCCCCTGCCACAGGGGACGACCCTCCAGAGAGCTGGGTGATGTCCTGCATGGCTGGTGTGGATTTGCTGGATGCCTCCATCCTGGCAGCAGGAACATGCGTTCTCTCCAAAACAGTTGTGCCAGTCCCTTGGAAGAAAGTAGATGGAGCAGTGTTTTGAGATGGAGCTGTTACTGCAAGACCAACGTGTTTCTGAAAACCACCGGGCTCTTCTGGTGCCACTGCTGAGGTGGCATCACGTGGAAGTGGGGAGGCTGCAGCCTTTTTCTGGTCCAGCTTCTTTAAAATCTCCTTCACCCACTCTGCCTTTGGATCTGCACAAATCTCAATGGACTTCAGGGTGATAAATCTGAAAATAAAAAGGCATCACTCACTGGATAAAGAAAACACCGTTTCAGATGCCCAGCATGATGGGGAAGGCATGCAGACAGCAACACCAACTCTCTCAAGCCCATAGCAAACACCACCAGCTTGGATGGGTTATTTACATCAGGAAGGACAGGTGCCTCTGAGGTCTGATTGAATGAGGAGCAGCTGGACATGACTCATGGGTGAAGGGTTTCCCCTTGAGAAGTTTTCCTTTTTCAAAAGCATTGTCCCGATGTTTGGATGCAGTGTTTACCTCCAGCACCCAGAGCAGGAAGCTCCAAAGGCACCAGCTCCCCAGGGGCAAGCATATATGAAGACAAACCCCTCTGATTTATTGACTGAGATGAGACTTTCCAAGGTCAGCCTAAGCAGGTTCACTTTGGAGCAACCTCCTGGGCTGCAATAAAGTGGTCTTGATGGTGCTTCAGGGAAAGCTGAAAACAAGAAGTATCCTGGGGAAAAAGATGTAGCTTTTCCCATCTGCAGACAAGCTCACAAGTCTGACTCTGTCTCCAGAGAGCAGCTGCTTTCACAGAAACGTGTGAGCTCTCGCCCTGCGTGCTTCCCTGCCCTCCTCTGCCCACAAGTCCATCCATCAGTCCCTCTCCCCATCCCTCTATCCCTGTCTTGCTCCGCACGTGAACCCCTGACCTCACTTGGAGGCTGCCGGTCTTTAATCAAGGATAAAACCCACCCACCCTTCAAATAAACACCAGCATCCGCTCCGTTCCTGGATTGCTCCTCGCTCCGAAGCAAGGGGGTTTGCTGGCAGCCCAGTGCTCCATCACCGTGGGAGGGGATATGGGGGGCAGCACTTACATGACGGCTCGTCTGCGGCAGCCGGGCTCCGTCCAGCGGTAGCTCCTGATCCGCTTGGCGGCTATCGGAGCGGCAAAGGGGCCGCACTCTGTTGAACACTTCAGAGGAGCTTTGGGTTGCCCTGAAATAAAGTTTTCAACATATTAAACGTTGGCTTTTTCTTAGGTACTATAAAAACTGGGGCTGTTTCTTTTTCCCCTTCTCTGGGGAGGAGGAGTCCAAAGTTTGCCAGAGAAATTTCCAGTCCCTGCTCAAATGAGATTAAGACAAATCCCATCAGGGATTGTATCACCCAAAGAGCTGAAAAGATACCCAGAAAATTGACAAAAAGGCCCTGAGAAAATTTCGGTGTTCCTGGGAGCTCTTGCCTTATAGGATGTGCAAGCATTGGATGGGGGTCCCTTGTGCAAGCACCTGGACCTGCAGGTCCTGCACTCTTTGGGTGAGAGGAGGACATCTCTCAGCACAGTGCACAGAGGACACATTTCTTCACCCCCACAAGACCTGCTGCAACTGCTCTTGGTGCAGGCAGTGCAAACCAGAGGGCAGGATGCTTGTCCTCTCCTTATCTGGATCAGTCATACCTCTTCCTCCTGGGGAACCTGCTTGACCCCTTCAAGGGACAAAGCCGGCCACCCCACTGGGGACCCTTCATTCCTGCACCTACCCCCAGCCTCCAACCACAGGCATCTGCCGAGCAAGAGGAGGTGGCACAACACAGCCTGGCAACTTGTTTCTGACATCCCAGGGAGCAAGACTTGGAAAAACAAGCCCTGATTCATCTAAGTCCCCCTGTGAAGAAAGGACCCAGAGTCTGGTCCGGAGTCCAGTCTCTACAGAATGCCTCAGATTCACAAATGAATTTGGTGAATTTGATACAGTTCAGTTGGGAATGATCCAGCCAGCGGGTGTGAGAAGGGGCATCGCTACAGGAGCACCCTCTGCTCTTTTGGTTCATTCAGTGGGGGAAAACCATGGCTGCAGAGAAGTCCCAAGCAAACGCTCCAGTGGCTCCTCTGCAGAAGCACATTTCAATCTCTAGGTCTCTGTAATGTCAAAGCAAAACTCTTTGTTCATACAATAATGTCAAGAATACTCCCTCGGGGGGAGCCAACTTCCCAATTAACTCTCATTAGCCAGAGGACACACAGCTGGTCTCCTCCACCTCCAGGAGCACCATTCAATAAACCAGGCACAGCAGCAAGAGGACAGACCCATCCCTGTGGACAGTTGGGGAGGTGCATGGTAGGCTCTCTGATAACCATTAACTGATCTTCCAATTACAGGCATCACAAATAAATGGTTTTCAATTAGCTGAAATCCTGGTGTGCTTGGAAAGCACCCTTCAAGGAGAGAGTTGTTGTCCCCCTGCTCCCGGGGCACACAACCCTGCTTCTCTGAGCTGCATCTGAATCTTTGCCAAAGGGACCTCAGGGACATCTGAGGTCTGGGAGTTCGTCTACCTGGGACCATAGCTCTTTGGAGGCACCACTACAGAGACCATTGATATCTCTTTTCAGCATGGTTCCTCAAATGACCTTGGCCAGGGAGCACCACCAGCCTTTCTTTCTGCAGAGCCAGCTTGATTTCATCTCTGTAGGGGAGATGGGTGCTTGGCCTCAGGTGAGCAGAGCCGGGCAGTGCAGAAGCAGGCAGCAGTTCCCAGGGCAGGGTAAGCTGCCCAGTGTCCCTGTTGCCCACTTTTTTCAGGCCAGCCCTGGAGAACCTGCCCAGAGGTGTGAGGAGAGGAAGAAGCCCCATCCCCTGCTGTCCTCGCTGCCCCTGTCTGGTGGCAGCAGGGCAGAGATCATAAAATCACAGAATCATAGAATGGTTTGGGTTGGAAGGGACCCTAAAGCCCATCCAGTCCCACCCCCTGCC
>JAOXNH010000060.1:24302257-24315771 GCA_028566575.1 Bartramia longicauda | reverse complement strand
TCAGAACTTGACTCCAGCAGGTCCACCCCTAACCTGTATTGGTGCCTGACGTTCTTCTTCCCCAGGTGCAGGACCCTCCACTTTTCCCTGTTGAACCTCATGAGGTTCTTCCTTGCCCAGCTCTGGGATGGCAAGTCCAGGTCACTGCCATGACCCTGCTATAATTAATAGTTATTGTGATGAGGGGTGGTGGAGATGGGGGGGATGCTCAGATGGAGCACGCTGCGGAGAAGCAGCTGCAGCGCTGACTTACGTGGTCCATGCCAGCATTCCCAAGGGATGCGGTGGTTAGGGCCAGGGTGCCAGCCCTCTGCCTTTTGCCTCCAGCAGGACTGCTCCACGTCTAGCCTCATTTCTAGACTCAAGACCTCCCTTTCTGCCTGTGACCCCCTTTCCTCGCTGCCCACACTCACGTTGCGGAAATCCCGGAAGGGCACGAACTGGACGATGTCGCGCACGGCCTCCTCGCCGGTGTGGGAGCGCAGCACCCGGCTGTCCCCATCCAGGAACTCCATGGCGGCGAAGTCAGCATTGCCCACCCCGACGATGATGATGGACATGGGCAGCTTGGATGCCTGCACCACGGCGTGTCTGGTCTCGTCCATGTCACTGATCACCCCATCCGTGATGATGAGGAGGATGAAGTATTGCTGCGGAGGGGAGGGCGGAGGGTCAGACCCTGCGGGATGCTGGGGCACCTGCTGGGGTGCTCCGCGTGTTGTGGGGAGGAAGGTCCCCTGGGAATTTGGGATCATGAGGTGCATTGCTTCTCAGGACAGCCGGAGTCACCCCCCTTCGGCAGCACCCAGAAATTTCAGCTCCCATTCCCCCAGGTTTTTGAAAGATAATAACCAAACAACAAATCAACTCCCAAATATTTTGCTGATTTCCTACACTTAATGATGAAAAAAAAGCCCCAAACCCAACCTGTGCAGAGCTGCCATGGCCAGGAGTTTGGAGCTGGGACAGGAGCCCAGCTGGGAGATGAAATCTCCCCCTCCCCACACACAGGGGGTGCATTTTGGGGTGGTCCCCATCAACACATCCCTGCGCTGACAGGGAGCATCTCCTGCATCCCAGCGTGGGGCGGGGGGGTCCATCCCGTGCTCAGGGCTGGTCTGTCTCTCGTGCAAAGCCGTGGGGCTCAGAGGCACGAAGGGGGACGCAGAGGGTACCGGAAAGCTGGGGAGGTGCCAGAGCAGCGGCATTGGCACCCAGTCCCCTTCCCACAGGGAAAGGAGGGTGACGGGGCTGGTCCACGGAGCTAGGGGAGGATGGACAAACGGACAGACAGTCCTGCTGGACCCAACTCAGCACATCTCAGGCATGCACATCCCCAAAAAGCCCATCTCCTCTGCCTCAGGGGAAGTAATGGTTCAATTTTGGTACATTACACAGCTCGCATGCGCTGCAGAAATTACGAAAACAAGCACTTAAGCACATTAAAGCTCTTTGTTCCTCTCCTCATTCTTTCCATTTCCTCTGAAAAACACTAGCACAGACGTCCTGGAAAAGCAAGGGAGGGAACCCAGCCCCAAGCCCATTTTTCCTGATCTTCCTCCAGCCCACATCTCCTGAAACCTTCCCTAAGCATTGTCTTCCCTCGACATGCTCCGGTGCTAAACTCCAAGTACAAACAAGGCTGAGTCGAGCTTAAATCCAACCCTGGATTGGATTTAGTGGCCTCTGGTGAGGAGGTTTTCCCAAGCCAGCCCCTTCCCCACCCCACGACCCTTTTTGATGCTTTAATGCTGCCTGCAGAGCGCTGCCCAGGGTTTAGTTTTTTCCCTAAATCCAAACTTTTCAGAGCAAATCACGGGGAGACCTAGATCTGAAGGGAAAGGACCCCAACATCCTAGTCTGGAGGGTAAGACTGAACTCCAGGAGAAGACTTGTTCCTATGTGGGAGCCAGCACTGGTCATCACTGGAAGCAGGACAAGTGCTGGGGCCTGACCCTGCCTGGGAACCAGTATGGGAGGAAGAGTAAAACCTGATAATGGGAACGACTTTACTCCGATTCGACCCTTCCTCCCCATCCTGCCAGTACCTGTGAGTAAATCAGTGCAAATCTGGCCTCTGCGCGGTCAAAAAGAAGAAGCCCAGAAAGACTATTTCCCTTTGTTCCCTTTTTTTTTGTTTTTCTGTGAAATCCCTAACACGATCAGAGAAAAATGCTGGAATGAATGCAGCCGGAGAGGAGGAAAGCAGAGCTCCCCAAATGTTTATCCTGACCTATTTCAGAGGCCAAGCGGAGTAAGAGATGATGCTGGGGACCAGCCTCAGAGCCTGGGGAGCATCGGTACAAGGAAGGGAGCTGTGGGTATCACACAAGAGCATCAGCAGGAGATTCCCCCAGGCAGCAACGACAATTTTGGAGGACTCAGTAAAATGGCAACAGGGCAGGGGTGCTGGTGGCACCTCCAGGCTCCAGCTGCCACATCCAGCTGGGAGGTGGGTGGGCAGGGACCAGGCTGGCCCCACGGCCGGGTCCCCCCAGGCTAGGGTCTCCATCAGCACACCAACCTGGCAGAGCCTTTCCCTTTTCTACTTTTTTTGTTGTTAAAATGGCTGATCTCTGAATCCACGGGGGCTTTGGGGATGATTCCTGATGGTTTGCTAGCGATATCAGCTATTAGGCTCACATGCCTGAGCAGGACTTCAAGGGATTAGGCAGCATTAAGCAGCATGGGGTAAGAAAAGGGGAGGTTTGGATGCAGGGGCCCTGCTGGAAAGGTGTGTTTTAATTCCCCAAAGCTTATTAATCCTTCCTTGAGAGTCAAATCGTGTGAATCTCTCTGTCTCTTCCTCCCCGGCGCATTTTAGTCCTCCCATCCCTTAAGAGCCGAGGGCTGCGGTGTTTGTGATCCGCGTTGCCATGGAAAAACTACAAGGTTTTTTTGTTTTATTTGAAACGCTGGGAGCAAGTGAGAGCAGGAGGAAGAGGAGGGCAGGTCCAGGTGGCCACTGAGGCCGGCAGCATCGGGGGTGAAGATGGGATGGAAGAGGGAGCAAGATCCCTCATCAATGACACACTCTGCTTCCAAAAAATACAAAAGACGGAGCCTACCCAGGCCTGCCTCTGACAGCACTATTAGTGCCCATTATTTAAAATCTCCCTTGATTAAACTTTTAATGCCAACAGAGGGGTGCAATTTGCATACGATTAGCGCCTCTGCTCAGTGCAGAGCCTGTGGGCTTCTCCCTCCCCCACTGGTGCCGAGAGAGAAAACGAAAAAATCAGAAGCGCCCTGGATTTGTGCTGAATTAAACCAAATTCAGCATTTCCTTGTGCCTGGAGCTGGGAAGAGCAACAGCATGCAAGGCAAGGCTGGAAAAGATTCTCTTGGGGATCTAAACCTCCCCTTGGGGAGGAGGTTTAGGGTGTGCTCCAGCTCTGCTCCAGGCAGGAATCAGGAATGCTTTTCCCCTGAGGCAGCTCCTGCCCAACTGCCCATGGCCAGCAAAACCCAGAGGCCAGACCTGCCGTCCTCCATGAGCAGCCTCCTGCCACGGGGACCCAACAGGCACCCAAGCGAGCTCCATCTCGCAGCCTTCAGATGCTCTTCACACCCCTAAGAGGATGCTCCAGTCACCACCGGTCCAGGTGCTGGCACACACGGGCATCCCGGCATCCCTTCAACCTCACCCCCAAATCCATGCTGGCCCCGGCTCCCTGCCGGCCCCGTACAGCCAAGCATGGTTGTATGAGCCCCCTCCCACACTAATGAGCAGCTTCTGGGCATATGGATGTGAACGGTCTGATGGACTAATTAACGGGGACTTCCAGGATTGCCGAGCGGCTGGAGCGGCTGTGCAGGAACTCGGAGCTTGGCTCTGAGCCCACTGCTCGTCCAAGCGGCGTGAAAAGCAACGATCAAACTGAGCCATCCCGGGGTTTGCCGCAATTCCCCCTCAAATATGAAAAGCTACTCAAAGGTGAATAACAGAAAGGTCTTCTCCTGGCAAAAGGCTCGGACGCGGCCATCAGCCACATCAGAAGCATCATGCTTCACGGCACGAGCTCGCTCGCTCCTGCTGCTGATTGCAAGGATGGGTGGGCACCCCCGGATCTCCCCAGGAGATCTTCAGAGAGGACAAGGAGATGCTTCCTCCAGCTGTTTTTTGTGTGTCAACGGGAAACAAGCCAAAGGTTTGAAGCCATGTTTCCCACCCGCGCTCCGGCAGCAGCATCACCGTCCTTGTGCCCCCCAGGGCCCCCAGGACTGTTCAGTCTGTCCTGCCCCAGGACAGCCCCGCAGCACGCAGGAGCCGGAGGCTGTTTAGAAAACAAGGACCAAGCTCCTCAGGGCTATCGTTCCCCACGTATCCATAAGGACAGAGGTTGTCTCCTCGGAGCAAAGCCCCTCGGAGGTCAGCAGAGGACGTTCTAAGAAAAAATTGAGAAGAACTAAGTTATCCTTTCCTGTCTCCTGCCAGCTGCTGGCTGGCACACGTCAGGGACTCCTGAGCCCCAGCTCGCCCCAGCGCAGCAGTGAATGGCCCTTGGTAGTTGGATCTGCCATGAACACACCCCTGTCCTCTCCAGACCTTCACAATCCTCAGCCCGGGCACTGTCCCAGGGTGGTCTCAGCTCCCTGACTCCAGTGTGCACTGGCCGGTGGGATACCCATCACCCAGCCATTCCTGGGGGGCCTTGCAGGCTTTCCCTGTAAGAATTAGGGAGAAATCAATAATTTTTTCACCATTCATGATTTTATGCATCTCTGATGTTCCTATTTGACTTCCCAGGCCAGATGGTGACAGCCTTATTGCTTGGCCAACTCTCTCACTGCCATTCCCAGGGCTGTTTGATCCTCTGATCTGAGGGGACCAGCATTTAAGACGATGCTTAAGGCGTCTGTATAAATCCCAGGGATGCCCACCTCATGGCACCTCCCACTCTCATCTCAATTCCCTCTCCAATGATTTCTGCTTTTCCACAGCTGCAGTTTTGTTGACTGCTGTCAAGTTTTTTTGAGTTGTTTATTTTTTTTTCTCCCTAAGAAGCATCTGCCTCTATGTTCTCTGTCTGAAGTGACGACAGCCAACTGAGAGCCCACAGCTGCAGGGACCCCAGGGATGGTCCCGGTGGGAAACCCTACCTCCCTGCCCACAGCAAAGGGTAAGAAGAAAGCAAGCTCAAGCTTTGCCTTTCCCTGCCCAAGCCGTCGGGATGGCCATCACACCATGGGATCTTATGGACTTACGGATGCAGCCTCCTGTTGGGTGGCCTGAGCCGCGAAGCGGGCCACATGGTTGACGATGGGGGAGAAGTTGGTGGGTCCATAGAAGCGGATGTGGGGCAGGCAGGCCGAGTACGCTTGGACAATGCCCTCCACTCCTTCAGGGAAAGCAGAGCAGCCAAGCATTACAATGTGCCACAGCTCAGGCCCACCACAAGTCCAATTAACCATCATTAGCTAACGCTGCCATGGGAGCTGAAGTTAGACCTATTTTTTCCTCCTCCCAGATTCATCCAGCTCCACAAGTTTCATCCTCTTACCACTCAAATTTTGTAATACCAGCACTTTGCTCTTTAGTCACTTTGTAGTGGGTCCTCAGACCTCCTGGGGTAAGAGAGCCCTTGTAGTGCCCACTGTCAAAGAAAACTTTCCTTGGGTTTCTGCAAAAATCTCAGAATCAGCCAAAGAGGAGGAGCAAAAATAAAAGCAACTCCTGGTCTCTGAGCATAGCCAAAAACCAGACAAACGTAGCAGAGAGAAGCAAAACAAGCCCAGAAGCATCCTCTGAGCTCCCAAACTGTGCTTGGGACCCGCAGGCCGTTGGAGACTCTTCTGCTCCTGCCACATCAGAACAGGGTAAATGGCTGCTCTCCCGAAAGGATGCACAGGTGTGCAATTCAAAAATGACCAATTCCACAATTGATCAGCTGATAACCAGCTCTTTGGGTAGGAACTGTCACTGCTAAGAGTTGCAGGATGGTGGCTTCTCCATCCCATAACACCTGCAATAAATCAGGCTTTATGGGTACCAGAGAGGGACTGAATGAACAAAAGGCAGCAGAAAAGCAGATGCTCACAGTCAGCTTTCATGAACCTCCCAGTGAGGTCCGGAGGCAGCCCAAGCCCCTGTTTTGCTGGGCTGAGGCAGATGTCTAACCAGATGACTCTTGGGGTCCACAGTAGCCCTTACCACTCAGATTTGAGCAATTCTTCAGCCGTGACTGTGGCCAGCCCTCGGTTGCTAAATGAAGCATTAACCCCGCATTCCCCATCTGCTGAACAGGCCTGGTGTTCCCTGCAGGCTCGCTGGAGGAGCAGACGGCTGGTAGGACACACCAGACATCAGAGCAAAGGCGGATTTTACACTGTCTGAATCCAGTTGCATTTTACCCTGGGCCTTCCTACACAAATTTCCTCTGCTTTCTTCTGAGTGCACCCTTAGCATGTGCTCTGCCTCACCCTTAATGTCTGTCTCTGAACAGACCTTGAAAAATCCCAGAATGCTACTGGAGAAATGCAGAGGGAAGGGCAGAAGACACTGAAGGCATCTAAGGAGTCCTAAAGACCTGGTAGATGCTTACCTGAACAAAACGGGTTCGTGGGATTGAAGTTAATGGCAAATTCATGGGACACCTGTGGAGAAGAAAAGACCTAAATTAACGTGGAGGGCCTGTGCAGAGCGGGCTGCTCACAATCAATTTAGTTGATGGTGCAAGGCTGGCTTGGGTCTGATGCTCCCCTGAGGAAGCCTGGTGGTCACAGATGTTGTGGTCCATCCTGCTGGGTCAGCAACACTTCCCAGCCTTCTGCAAACACTTCCCAGCCCAAACAGCAAGGAGCAGCAAATATAAACGTGGTCCGGGTTGACCAGCATTTGAGGATAGGCTGGTTCCTCATCGAGGAACCTCATTCCCCATCATGGAGCCACCTGAAATTACCATGCATTCTTCTACAGCTATCAAAGTAGGTTTGTCCACACGGCTTCCCACTGGCTGCCCAGAGGGAAAGCAGGCAAAAGGGGTGCTCTCAGCCAGCCAGGCCATCTCACCAGTCACTAGGAGAAATTACTTCACTCTGCTGAGGTTATAAAGGGAGAAAACTCAATTAGCATCACAGGGCTCTGGCAACATCCTGGTTCCCTGCCTCTCTGCAAGTGGCAAGGTGCAGCAGGAGGGAGGCAGCAGGTAGAAGACCTCATCTGGCACGTCAGCTACCACGAAAAAGCCAGCAGATGATTAGCTTCATCATCTGGGTCATCATGAGGGTGAAAGGCAGCATGGAAGAGGTGATGTGAATTCTTGGGCATGATGGACAGCAAGTTCCAGCACAAACTCAGCTGGTTGTCACGGATCATGAAACCATCCCTCCTCCAAGTCAGGTGCAAGATCTTTCAGGTTTTCTACAACCTCCTTTCAAGCTGAGGGAGATGCTGTCACTGGGAGGTCCTGTGGGGCACTGGCAACAGCAGATGGCCCTGCACACCCCTGTCCCTGGCTTGTTGTGCTACCCCAGCCAGAGAAACCAAACAGCAGTGCTGACTGAGAATCTCAAACCCTTCCTCATCTACTGCTACAGCAGGACCTTGCAGATAGAAACCACAAAACGTTGGGCAACGTTTGAACCTGTCTCTGCCAGGAATGGCAGGGCAGCTCAGCAGCCTGGCTGCAAGAGAGGGTCAGGACTCCTGACCGCCACGATGAACCTTGCCAGTGTTGGCGGGGGTCAACAGCTTGCTTGGGGAACAACCATCAGATGTTGGGGCTTAGGGGTTCCTCACTCTGCACCTGCAATTCAGGCACCCTGAAAAGCCAACAGACTCTCAGGAGCACTAGGGACATGTGTCTGCCTCTTCCAGCACCTCTGAAGGTTGAAGGGGGTGATTTGGGCTTTCAGGCCACCACCTAAAGGGCTCTGAAACAAAAAACTCCCACTCCGTTCCTGCCGGAGTTATAAAACAAGGATATTTTCTCCCTCTCAGAAGGGTGGTGGTTTGCTGAGCTACTCATCCAGGGGATCACTTCAGGACATGTGTTCATAGCGCTGGCAAAATGACCATCCTCTGAAGCACCATGTGAAGCAGAAGTCCTCCTGAGACTGCAAAAGCGACACGCATCTGATTCAGACTTTCCAATTATACTGGGCATTGTGTGGAAAGCGCCGGAAACTATTTTTGTAAGAGGCTGTGGGGTGGGAAATAGCAACCAAACAAAAGTAGGTCAACCAAAAGTCCTCCCCACGCTGCAAAGCTTGCCGAGCTGTCGGACGGGCAAATGTCAACAGCCTGCTTGGGTCTCTCCGTGCCTCTTGAGCACAACCAGTCACGCTCCCAGCCACCCGGAGCCCCAGGGCTGGAGGCACAGCCTGAAATGCCTTACTTGATTTTGCATATGCCCTTTCTCATAGAGGCCTCAACTTTGGGCAATATATTCAAATTCAAATTTCTTATTTTCAGTTGTAAAGCACTTGTTTTTTTAAGAAACATTCAGAATTCTGCCATAGGAGTATTTATAGATGAGGCAAGCAAAAATATTTCCACGTTTTGTGCTGCAAAAAGAGGGGTTTCTCTTTCTTTCAAGCAGCAACAGAATGGTCTGGAGATGTGTTCCTCACCATCTACAGAGCAGACCCCCTGTGTGGCATAAGTGTTGCAAAACCTCCTCTGGAGTTTTCAGAGATTTTATCTCTCTCTGTATATATCCCTGCTAGAAAATTCAACAAGAGGGCTTCAAAATAACAAACAAACAAACAAAAAAAAGGGGATCTAATTCCCTATTCAGCTCATACTTTGAAAACCAGAGTCCAATCAAATGTATATGGAGCACCTACAGGTATCACATTCACCAGTAACCTGCAGGGAGAAAATCTTTCAAACCACCCCAAAGGGTAAGACATTCATCTGCAGCCTGCCTGTGTCCTCCTCAAGTCCTGGATGGGGTAGCTCCATCTTTTCCTATCAGGAATTATGGATGCATGGCCAGAGCCTGTGCTGGGGAACCAGTCCTGCAGAGAGTTCTCTGCCACCTCCCCCAGCAATCCCACTCCTGCCACGACTCAGTTTCTCTATAGGTGAAAAAAAAAAGGCAAATGGATGGAAAGCCTTGGGGGGTGGCTTGTCACTGAAGCCACCAGCTTTGGCTGGAGAGGCCAAGCTCTGTGGGCACAAAGACATTTCCTTTGCCCAACCCCATCAGACGAGACAGAAGGAGGAAATTTTTGACAATGAGGAAGACAAAACCCTGGCCCAGGCTGTCCAGAGAGATGGTGGCTGCTCCATCCCTGGAAACATTCCAGGCCAGGTTGGACGGGTCTCTGAGCAACCTGGTTGAGTTGGCGATGTCCCTGCCCATGGCAGGGGGATTGGACTATATGGTCTTTAAAGGTTCTTTCCAAACCAAACCATTTTGTGATTCTATGATTTTCTTCCAAACCCGGGGCAACTGGTGGGGCTCTGATGTTAACCATCACCCTCTCCGCTGCCGCCTTGCCTTTGCTCATCCCCCAGAAACCACAATCCATCTGCTTCCCTCTCCTGTTCCCTGCTGGGAAACCGCTCGAGGCTCTGTACAGAGCTGTTACATGGCAAGATGTTCTTTGACATTTCCAACGAGACTTTTGTATGCAAAACATCTCACTTAAACGGGCGCTTGGGAAGCACTGGGGGAGCCATGGCAACAGGAGCAATTTATATGAGTCATCTCTTAACGATCCTCCCCGTTTTCACTCCGGTCTGTGGATACAACAGCCACCCTTTGTCGTGTCCCCCGGGAGTATCGTTGGCCACACTACTCCCCGCCGTCACGCAGGGCACAGATTTCAATGAGGAACTGCTGTTTTGGCTTTGAAATTACCCAATAAGCCTTGATTGACAAAAAGCCTTTAACGAGTGAGGCGAGAAGGTGATGCACAGACCCCGGGGTCTGGAGGGTACAGGGTGATGCATGGGGGATGCCCCCACGCCTAACGTGAGGCAACTGATGGGGCATAGAATCATAGAGTGGTTTGGGTTGGAAGGGACCTTAAAGACCATCCAGTCCCACCCCCTGCCCTGGCCAGGGACACCTCCCACCAGACCAGGTTGCTCCAAGCCCTGTCCAGCCTTGGGTCACTCCAGGCGTTAGGGATGGTGACCTTTAGGCATGGGCCAAGCACCTGGGAAGGGAGAGCTGCTCTCTGCTGGGGTTCAAGCGGGCTTAGACATCATTCTGGGGGAAACCAAGGTGTTTTTTTCTGGTAGCACTTACAGAGCATCCCCATGCCCGCAGGAGCAGTGGGAAATATCTCTGTGGCAGGCTGCAGGAGCAGGGGGAGCAGAGGAGGAGCACCCCTCTGCCCTGCAGCCCCCAAGAAGCATCCTTGACCCAGTACCCTCCTCCAGCCTTGCAGGAAGGGCCATTTCCAGCCCAGCAATGCCTTTCCCACAGGCACCGAGGGATGCTCGCTGTAATGATTCACCCATTCCCCCAGCAGCCCCAGCCACCCTACCCTTTCATTCCCCATTGCCTTTTCCATTCCCGTTCCTCCCCCCAAGGAATGGAAATAAATCCCTGATGGCAGCTGGCTGTTAGGGCTTGGAAGCTGCCTACCAAGATTTTCCCACCGAAAGGGGTGAAGTGACAGACCAGAGACATTTGCTGGCCAAGGAGGATGAACCAGGTCCAAAGTGCACACGGAGGGATCTCCTCCTGTGGCTGGCAAACAGCGAGAGCTCCCACTGGAGTCACATGAATTTTGGCTGAGGGGAGAGCAGAGAAAAGCACAAAGCTGGAGCAGGCAGGACATCCCCAGCCTCAAGGGCTGACAGCGATGAGCTCCCGGGCCTGATTCATGGCTCCTTGTGACTTACATGACTTCTCAAAACCAGCGAGCAGAAAGAAAATACATAATTAAGGGCGTGATCAAAGAGCAGCCAAAAGACCCAACCAGTAATGAAAGATGGTGGTGCCCAGCACATCTCCTCAGCTGTGAGATGCTCCCCACCAGCCAGTGTGGGCTGCAGGAGCAGCCCCAACCCTGCCCGTGGCATCCCTCCTGATGAGCAGGATGCTCCAGCTCACTCCCATGCAGGACCAGGGTGCCTTTAATCCCTTCGGCACCTAATCCACACAAAAGATCAAGGGGGCTTTTGGGAAAGCCTCTCTGCTCCAGTCCTTGCCTGTGCAACATCACATCTAGGCTACCCAGCCTCCTTCCAGACTTTGCTGCTGTCTCACACATTCATCCTAGGGCCTTTTCCCTTGCCCAGAATTGTTCCTGCCTCCTGCCAGGGAAATGAATCAACGCCTGGCTCTGCCCATTGATGCCAGGGAGCTGCTGCTTTCATGCCAGCTCAGAAGGGAGGAACGGGCTGCCTGTGCCCCATCCCCACCTTGCCTCCCACCCATGCTGCCACATCTCACTCTCCACCAGCTGAAATCCCACATCCGACCATTCCCCTTCTGCCCAACAGCTTTTCCCCCACCGAGCCAGCCGGGAAGCCCTGGCAGCTCTGCTCCTGCCCAGACGATATCAGGACAAACCCATCTCAAAAGCCCAGGTGGCCAAGGCACTTCACCTTCCAGTCTGGGGGGAGCTGGGCGCCAAATCCCAGAGCAGGAAACATCTTGTCTCTAAAAGAGAAGAAGAAAAACCCATGAGTAGCTTTACACACACATGAAGCAGGCTTGCACAGCCCTGGCTACAGCCTCCCTGTGCTGCCAGCTGCCCAACGCCCAGCTACAGTGAAAGCACCAGCCAACCCTAGCCACTAACAAAGGTGCCGGCTTTCCCTTCCCCCTGGATGACAGAGTGCCTTTAAAAATCATGAGCGCTGAGCAGAGAGAGAGTAGATGTTCACTTTTTGCTTTTCATCTTTAGAGAGAAGAGAGTCACCCACAGCGATCTGGAGCATCCTCTCGCCCAAACACACGAGTCTCTTGCAGTTCTGTAACCCTGACCATTAACTATCCAATATATTTCTGTTTTGTTTTCTCTATCAAGGTCTAAGATGATATTTCTCTCTGTGTGGCACACCTCAGGGCTATGGGGAACAAGGCAGCCTGGTGGTGCAGCTGCCAATGGCAAATACCAGGGAGCTGAGGACATCTGCCTCCCAGCTGAGAAAGCACCAAGCAGCTGCTCTCCAGCCACCCCCCCATAGAGGATGCTCCACCTCTGCTAAAGCCCACCCTTCCTCTCAACAGTGGCAATGGGGGGGAGAGGAGAAACCCTCTCCATACCCTCTTCTCCTCCTGCATCCCAATGTCTATGGCAATTTTCTCTCAAGCAGCTTTTCCAAAGCAAGGGATTCTTTAGCCCTGGCTGTGCAGAGGGGAAATCAAGACACA
Organism: Bartramia longicauda; assembly: GCA_028566575.1. NCBI lineage: Eukaryota > Metazoa > Chordata > Aves > Charadriiformes > Scolopacidae > Bartramia > Bartramia longicauda. Next base: position 24,303,484 of record JAOXNH010000060.1, on the reverse strand, counting down.
GGCATCCCAGCAGCCCCCCAGGAAGCCTGGGAAACATTTGCAAACCAGGAGTGGAGGCAGAAGGGCACGGTGCTTACGAGTCATAGTCTTGGATGATCTGGCCGACAGCCCAGATGGCCGACAAGTACTCGTTTGTCCCCATGGGGTTGATATAGTGCAAAGAGGAGGGGTCTCGTGGGTTCCCATTGGAGGCTGTGAAGTCAATCCCAACCTGGGTGGGCAAGAGAGAAGCACAGAGACATCCTGTGTTAGCAGATACCACTGCAGACCTGGCCACCTGTTGCCTTTGAGGCCCATACGCAGTCCCATCAACATCCAAACCTCAAACTTTTGAAAAAGTTTAACAAAATCCATCTCTTCACCTTCCCTAAAAAAGAAGCTGATTAAATACTAGGTTAGGCATTCAGTATCACACCTGCCTTTTTCACCAGCCAGCACCACATAAGGTGACCCAAAGCAGGCCCTGCTGCTGGAGCGAGCCACCACCATCTCCAGCTCAGGACTCTCAGTGCCCATCTCCCAGGCGTTAAGCTCAGGAACTGAGTAGCCCCATGGACACCTGGGCCAGGAGCACCTGGAGCATTTGGATCTCAAGGTTTTTGATGAGAGAGTTCCAACCCTGAGTGGAGCTTTCCTGACAGCCGTGCTTCACCAGGCTGCTTCCCCAGGGACCAATAAATGCTGAGCTCTCAGGGGACTTTCTCAGCAAGGCACTCGTTTGGGTATTTTTTTTCTCCATCCTCAATTAGACTTTCTATTTAAAGACATTTGTAGAAATGCCTATCATCTCAGACCCAGTTAAATCAGGTCAGAAGAGGCAAGATGCTGAGCCACCCGATTTGGAACGACTGGGAAGGAAGGATTGGGAAGAGGCGAGCCGGCGGCGCGACTGCGCTCACCGTGTTTGCTTAGCAAATAGGCAAAACCCAAAATAATTCCACTGGCTAAATTGAGCTCAGGGGATTCACGAGGGATTTTGCTCCGTATCCATCATGGGAGAGGACGAACTGCGATAAGGCTGGGAAGGGACCTTGGCCTGGCTGGGGCAAGAAGACGTCGCAGCTGGTAAAATAGGCTTGACAGGACAAGGGGACGTGGTTTTAAACTGGAAGAGGGTAGGTTTAGGTTGGAGATAAAGGAGAAATGTACAATGAGGGTGGTGAGAGCCTGGCCCAGGTTGCCCAGAGAAGCTGTGGCTGCCCCATCCCTGGAGGGGTTCAAGGCCAG
>JAOXNH010000060.1:24238155-24250437 GCA_028566575.1 Bartramia longicauda | reverse complement strand
CTCGTCCTGTCACTGGCAACCACTGAAAAGAGTCTGGCTCCCTCCTCCTTCAACCCACCCTTTAGATACTTATAGGCCTCCCCTCAGCCTTCTCTTCTCCAGGCTTTGTTCCAAAGCTTATCCTATTCTCTCAACATTGTTTGGTTTCTTTGGAAAGAAGACACTTTCAGGTACATGCTATAGTTTTCTGACCCCCAGATGACATTCCTTCTCCAGCCATTTTCACTATCTTGACAGAGTCATTTTGTTCCTTTATCTGAATGTATCCATCTCAGCTCTCAATGCAGCATTAATTTTTAGTTTAGTAATCCTTCCAGTGTTTGCTTTGGGTTCTCCTCTATACGTACAAATCCTGAGCAGATCCTACTCCAATATCTCAACAAAAGTCACCCTTCATATACACAAGCTCTCCTTGATTGCAGTCTCTTACATGGGACTGCAATTCCTGGCTGTCCTGACCCGCAGGGTCACTGTTAGCCAATTACTTACCTTCTGCCCTGGTTATCTGAATCTGCAAACCGGGGCAACACTATTGACTTCCTCTGGAAAATCCTTTCAAAATGAAAGTAATGTCAGAATTTATTCCTAAGGAACTGGCTGGCACCACACATTTAATCCTCCTGGTCGAGTGTTAAGAGATAAGTTGCTTAAGAAGTGGGAGGAGTTACCGTATTAGCAGTGGGAAAGGGTGCGGATGGTGGTGATTGCAGGCAGGAGCTGACAAAACCGTGGGTGACACGTTCCTCGCCTGACAGGCAGCACTGGCAGCAGCACAGCTGAGGGCGCCTAAGACTTCACACCACAGGCTGTTTTAATCCCGTGTAACTTCACCAAAGTAATCGTTTGAGCTCACATTTTGCATAATTGCTCTCTCTCTCTCATGCTAAATATATCAATTCCAGCAAAGCCACTTCAGACCCATTGAAAATGCAATTGTAAGAAACACGCTTTTTTTGAAGTGAAATTTTTCTCTTTATTTTTAAGATCTCTATCTTTTTCATGCTTTAGAGCAGGGACTCGATTTTTGGCAGGAGAACAGTTCCTTTCTGCCTTTGGCTGTCAAATGAAAGATCTAACGATATTTGAGTGAAACAGAGTCTCTGACAGAGTCGGCAGCGACACGTGTGGGCGCGTGCTGCGAAATCCAAGCCTGCCCCGAGCGGGTCTGCAGCCACGAAACCGGGAGCTGTGCACGCTCTCGCCTCCGCGCAGGCGCCCAGAGGGGAGATTCGGGCAGCACATTTAAATACAGGGCTTTAAAAACCAGGGCCCAGCAACGTGGTGAAAGCCGGCGGCGGTGCTAAATGGGGGGGGGGGAGAAAGACTTCTATTATCGCACAATTTTGAATTTTATTTGGACTTTTATTATTATACAATTTGGAATTTTTACATTCACATACTTGAAAAGATGGTTTGCCAGGTTACAATCCTTATGGAGTCATTATTATCCTATAAAGTTACAACTACTTCATTACGCCACCCAGCAGCATGAAAATCAAGGATTTGGCACAACATTACCCCACGAGGTACCAGGGAAACACTGCTCCTGAGAGCCCCTTATCTTCAAACACACACACGCCAACCCAGAGCTGTTTGTCCATCTGCCAAACGGAAACCTCCTTAAGTGCCGCAGGCAGGACCAGGAGAGCAACAGGTCATCACTCCGTCAGCCCGGGATCAGAGAGTGCCCCTCTCTTTATGAGGGAGTGGAGTGATAGGACGAGGGGTAATGGATTTAGATTAGATATCAGGAAGAAATTCTTTCCTGTGTGGGTAGTGAGACTCTGGAACAGGTTGCCCAGAGAAGCTGTGGATGCCCCTTCCCTGGAAGTGTTCAAGACCAGGCTGGATGGGGCTTTGAGCAACCTGGTCTGGTGGGAGGTGTCCCAGCCCATGGCAGGGGGCTTGGATCTCGATGATCTTTAAGGTCCCTTCCAACCTGAACCATTCTGTGATTCTTCCAACACCTAGCGTCTGGTGTACATGAAAGGCACAGGCAGGAAAAAGAGAAGTCCATGCAAAGCCATCATTTTTAGTCCAAACCCCCTTAATTCTATTGCTCACTCAACAAATTTGATTTCTGAGAGTCCATTTCTCTAAAAGGTGGGCAGTACTTCTAAACCAAATCCTTCTGCAGATTACATAAGATCAGCACATCAGTTGTCCATCACTTAATGAAATAAAACCGAAAAATAAATTGGAAAGGCTTTTAGGCTTATATACGGCTACAGCCTGTTCTGCATCCCTAGAAAAGTACCGGCTAACCCAGCATGAGTTCACTACTTTATAAGCTCTGGCCTCATCAAAGCAAAGTCTAACCATCAAATTAAAGTCCCAAGAAGCAGAAACCATATGTCTTAAGCAGCAGGTGAAAAGCGGGCTTTGCTGTCAGCCCCTGACACTGCGTCACCTCCGAGCAGAACACGACATGTGAGTGCTTTATCCGAGGTTGGAAATGAAACTGGAAACAGGCTGGGATGAATTCAGTTACTGACTCATTAAGTTGGTCATACCCTCTGGATCTGACAGATGGCGAATCCGTCAAAACTTGTTTGGTGTTTTTTTGGAGAGAACTGTACAGTGAGGGATTAGGAAGTTTGAAAAGGAAATTGGACCACATGAATTCCCTGTGCAAAGGCAAAATATGCACAGAGAGTGACTAAAGTCGACTGATACGTGCCAGGACATCATCCTGGCACGGGGAAGATGAAAACCAGCACTTTCCACGGCTGGGAAACAGGATGGAACAGCAGCAAACTGGGACTTTTATTTGCTTCTTTGCTTATTTCTTGCTGTATCTGTACCTCAAAAGTCTTATTTTCACCAATGGAGACAGACATCTTTTTAAAATCTATTGTGTTAGGCTGCGAGTGTTAAAATCTGCTACGTTTTTTAAATAGCTCCTCTGCAGAACGTTTTATGGAGCTCATTCTATGGATTTTAACAAATTCCCTGACAAGCATCACACCTGCCACAGTGATAATTTCAGACATAACATTAAGCACTCATGAAAATTGTATTAATAGTGATTCTTGACCCCTTCAAAGCAACCGATAGGAGTATGTGCTAATCTCATGGGAAGGTTAATGCCGGCAATAGGGAGTGTTGAACAGTCGCTGACATTCATCACAAAGTAATGCTGCTAATGTTTCAAAAGCCTCTGTGAGTTCAGTGAGGACTCTTGGTTACGGTCTGACACTGCCCTGCAGCCCTGGACATATCTGGGAGGCACTTCTGACGGTGCTCCAGGTGAAAGAGGAAGAGTGGGAATTGAACCCATGGGGTTTCTTTCTAGAGGCTTTACAAGGAACCGGGCTTTTTTCACTAATGATGGAAAAATTGTGCACCTGCTTCCCTCTACAGCAACAAATTATATGGCTAAATAAGACAGATTTGATCCCATTCCAGTTTTGCTTGCATCAAAAAGGCAGGTGTTCAGAGGCTTCCCTCAGGTGCCCGTACACCAACGCTCAGCGCCTGGCAATAAGGGGGAGCAGCTGCTCTCTGCCATCAGGGTCACTGAGACTTTGAGGGGCACAGGACTGAAACGTGGCCACAGGTGGATACAGGATATTTAGGAAGGACAGGCAAAGAACAGCCAGGAGAGTCAAGGAGCTTAAGGAGTTCCTTGCCTATGTGGTGCCCCAGTATCAAGCTGGAGACACACCTGCTGAAAGCTTCTGGGTGAAGACCATAATGAGGAAGACCCTGGGGGATGTTGTGGTAGGGACGTACTGCAGACTGTGAGGAGGCAGGGACTAAGGCTTTCTGCAACCAGAGCCCTTGTCCTCACCACCTGGTTGCCTGCTGGAAGAGCAGGATGGCATTGGGCAGGCAATCCAGGAGGTTCTAAGGCTGCAGCAGTGACATTTTCCTAATACAAATGCAAGAGGGGGGCAGTCATGCTGCTGCTTAATGCTGGGTTGCCCTCCTGCTGAGGAGCAGAGAAGAAATAGGGGGAGAGCGGTCACGGGGCACTGCTCGGGCTGCAGCAGCCACAAGGTGATAGAAGCAGAGGAGAGCCAGGAAGGTGAGCGGCAGGGTTCAGACCCTGGGTGAGCAGACTGACTTATTCAGGAAATAGCCTGTGGGAAGCAGCCGTGAAGGGGAAGAGTCCCCAGAAGAACTAATTGGTTTTTAAAGAGAACTCGCCGAGAGCTCATGCGTGAACTATCCCTGTGTGCAGGAGCACAGGAAACCTCAGCTGACAGCCCGTTTGGCTGGGCACTGCTGGGAGTGCACAGCTTCCTACTGATATCGCTGGCTGAGTATAATTCCTGTATGTCTTATATCAGTATTGGGATTAATACTGGCTCTTTAGTATTATTGTTAATTATTTAGTCTTAGTCTATTAAATCTATTTATATTTCAACCCTTGTGTTTCTTTGTGTCCCCCGATTCCCCTTTCCGGGTGGGGAGGGGTCATCGGGTGATAGGATAATTGTCTAACGACAAGAGATTGGTATGGGTTCTCTCAAACCACAACACAGGGCTTCCAAAAAAGATTGTGGTACACTTCAGAAGCACCTGTTGAGATGTTCTGATACAGCATATGTGTATGCTAATGGTGCCGGTTTTTGTGACAAGGACTGCAGGGACACCTAGAGGTTCCTAGGTGAGGAATGGTCAGTGGGGAAACAGTGAGAGAAAGGGATGTGGGATTCCCTGTAATGTGAGAAAACTCTTCTCAGGAAGTGAATCAAAGGAAACTTAGCGTCTACTGCTGCAAAATATCACTGGGCCAAAAGCTAGGGGGAATAAGAGGCTTTGTCTGCCTTGCCCCTAGAAAAAGGATGCCACCTTTGTCAAAGAAATCACAAAAAATATTTGTACCGTTACCTCAAAATCTTTCTTGGGTCACCTCTGCTTGTCAACTTGATTATCAGAGTTGCTTTGGAGCACAAACTGCACAGAGAAGACAAGCGAGTGTCAGATTTGACGGGAAAATGACTATTTTTCCCAGCGGTCAGAATTTAACAATACATCAAACTGCACAATGCAACAGAGCACAGCAGGGACAGAGGCACCCGGCCCAGCTCACTTCTCCCTACAATAAACCAGGGAAATGCTTCAGTAAGTTTTTTTGCTAATGCTAAATTGGCATAAGGCAGCACTGGTGGCTGGAGAAGCAATCCTGACCTGCCCTGTTCTCTAAAGTCACAAAATCAAGTAAAGAACATTGGAAATGGCTTTCAACAGACTCACTCTGAAATCTCAACGTACTGAAGTGAATTCGGGACCACATTTTTAGAGAGCAAATGCTGACTCCTGCCCTGAAGGGGTTTTTTTCCAGATGCATATATGAAAACAGTTAGTACAGCTGAATACCTGTGTCTTTCTATACAAAAATGACTTGGCCCTGTGGAACAACTGGCCTGTAAGCTTCCTCCTTGGCAGCTTCCCATCCAGTAGCAACAGACATAAACAAAAGCTTTGCATGCACTTATATGTAAAGGTAGTTGAAAATGTGGCCCTCATCATTATCAGCTGAAGATCCCAAACTTTAGAATAATTAAGAGGAAAACGTGCAGGGGAGAGTCAGGAATTAGTAGGGAGAAACACGTACCTGACTTGAACTTCAGTGGTATTTCTAGAGGTGGCAAAGGCATTGATGAGATGCAGAACTCCATCCTGAGAAATCCTGTTATGGCTGAGACTGCACAGAAAAAAAAAGGATGGTTTTTCAGGTGTTAAGACTCAGAGTTGTCCCCAGGCTCCTCAGCCCCAGAGGCAAAACTCAAGTTGCCACCGAAGGCAGAAGAGTTTGTGGGGTGCTGGGCCCCTTCGGCTGTGCTAAATGCACCAAACCACCCCAAGACAGGGCATCGATGACACGGGTGGCACAGCCAACTTCCAGCTCGCCTCTTGCGCTCCAGTGGCAGCTGGAGCAGCTGCTTCCCCACCAGAAAGGGAAGGGTAGAGGCTGGTGTCAGCCCACAGCACCTACGGGCCTCGAGTTATTCAGAGAGCACAACGTACAGAGAAAAGTGATGAATTGAAAACTCAAGGGACTGGATCAACTTCTGTCGCCCTGCTCTGGGGCTTGTTATCTCCTGCTGATGCTAATAGAGACTTTAACTTACTTCAGTAGATTCTGGATCAGACCTTGGGTCACCCTGGCCTGAAGGTCTTGAATTGTGCTCATGGCACACTCAGACCATACCTCCTAAGGCAGGAGTGGGCAAAGAAGCACAACTTCAGGAGGGATCAGGTGCACCCCTTTCTGCCAGGGCACCTCACATTCATGGTACGTGTTCTTACTTGAGGTAACAGGTAATGGGCACTCCATGCAAGTGGTCCAAGAGGCACCTCAGGCCTTCATCTCCCAGCTGATTCCTGGAGAGACTGAAAGGCAGAAGAACAAGGTGGACATTAAAGTTCTGTCTAAAACAAACTGCTGCCCTACAAAACTGCCTCATGCATAAGCTCCAGAGTCAGCTCAGATGAAAAGCTCTGAACACAAGCTCAGAGCAAAGCTCAGACAAAGCAACAAATGCTCCAAAACAGCCACAGAGTGAAAAACCTATTTGGGTCCAAAAATAGGACCAATAGCTGTCCCACCAGCTCTAGCCCTCTTAAAATATATGTATATAAAGAAGCTTTATGGTTACTAATCAATTTTGTTTCTAATAGTCTGAACGAGCACACATACACACATAGGCTGGAAAAGCCCAGGCAATGCTGACCCACGCCAACCCAGCTCTCCCCCAGTGACTCCTGTTCAAGGTCACAGCAACAACCCCACTTACTCCACCTCTGCTGGCCACCCACACTGCTCCAGGGCTCTGCAGAGCTCCTCTGCCTGCCCCTGACTGATGGCACAGTCCACCACCCTGCAGGGGAGACAGCAAGAGAGTTAAAACATGGCCAGGCACCAGGCTCAGCGTGAGCAGAGAGAGCTGCCCATCAGCCATTGTGCTTTCACACCAGTCTGTGCAACATTCACCAAGATGAATGCCCTTAGATGTATCACTATTTGACAGTTCTCATAACTAAGTTGTCTTAGTAATGACAAACCCCACGTTATAAGTGGGAAACAGATTTTTTTTCACATTTTTTGCCATCTCCTCGGTACCGAACTAGAGACATGTTATAGTCTTCTTTACACCCAGCAACCACTGGTCCCAGAGAGGCTGCAGACACGTATCACATACCCACCACACTGATGCTCATACAGAGATTACCACCCACATTTGGCAAACGCTTTAGCTAAGGCTCAATTCAGTCACTTGTGCAGCAGAATTTGGTGCCACTTAAGATGATTATGGGTGGTCCAGTGGCCAAGAAAGGCAGAGGCCTCTGCCATCACAATGCATCTCAAATGGTACTGAGTTGCACCTAGGCAGCTGAATTGAGCCCCAAAGCTCCAGCTACTAGCCTAAGCTCCTTGACTACCAGCTCTTCATACAAGAGGAGATTCGGCACTAGCATTTCAAACCTAATGAAAACTAGCAAATTATAATGAAGTGTCATATGCCAGTACCTGCAGGATGGCTTTTGGCTTCGTGTGCTTGCTCCTAAATGCAAAAAAGCATTTTCACTTGACCTGAAGCAAACACAAAAGACAGTCCTTCAGCAACACTCTTCAAAGATCACAAGCTTTGTAGTCCCTTTAAAGCTGAGCTGCTGGGCTTCCAGCATTCCGAGTGCCTTACCGGACTTCTACCAGCCTGATCCGCTCACAGAGATTGATGGACTTGATAAGCAAGACAGTGCAATATGGAGAAAACGTGTTGTTCCTAATGCTGAAAAGGAGGAGAAAGAAAGAACAATGAAATCATCCCCCAAGAAGAAAGGTTCTGATACACACATCCCAATTTTCCCATCGTTTACTTTGAGATGCAAGAGGCTGGATCCACCCCATCTAACTCAAGACCAGCAAGCAAGGATCTAAGGTTTTGAGCTTTGGCACCCAGAGTTCCTCTAACTGAAGGAGAATCTCCTCTAGTCTCTGACTGGAAAGGGAGCCCGGACCAAGGTTTTACATTGAATAACTCTTCTTCAGGGCTACTGGGCTAGAGACACCCCAGACTGGAAGCAACTTCCTGACCGAGCAAATTCAGTCTCTCAAGACACTGCAGCTCCTCCATGCTACATCATCTCACAAAATACGGCCAAGCTCCTTCTGGGCTTTTTGCCCACATGGTGGGGGTGCCCCAGCCTCTGACAGCACCTCTCTAGCCGAAATTCCCTGCCAAAATGGGAGGGAACAACACTGCCAGGAAACACTTTTGGTGTCGAGCGTGGCAGGATGGCAGCTCCCTGCAGCGGCGGAGCTGTGAGATGCTGACTGTGCACACGGGTGTTGTGCTGTCGTCAGCAAGTGTCAACCAACATGTCCTGTAACTGTCATGGATGCTGGAAGTCACGTTCCATGGGATCTGCTAAGTGAGGATTATCTGGGTTGCTGTGCCTCCAGTGGGTACTTCTGTCCTTTTTCTTCTCCTCTACATATCATTAAATAGAAAAGGTTCAGTGCTGCTTTGGTTTTAGAAACAAGACAGGGTTGGGTATGAAAGAGTTTCTGTATCTCCTTGGCCTAGCTAGTTAATCTACAACTGCTCCTTAACACTCCTAAAATACGCTGTGGTGTTAGCACTTTCCAAACCAAGATTCATGGCAGCCATCAAAGCAGGGACCCCAACCATTACCTCAGCAGTGTCAGATGACAGAAGTGTGGCAGGAAGCTCAGCAACCTCTCAATGCTCTGGTCACTCAATGAATTTCCAGACAGACTGTAAAACATGGAAGGAAACAAATTCCAAGAGAAACTAGGACAATCTGTAAGTATTTCCATAAAATCTACATGGACATGCACACACATGTGCACGGGGCTGTTAAAGGCAAATTCTGAAAAAGGACATGTCCAGAAATGCCCTGAAAGTTGGGTGAGGTTTAGTCCTGACCCTTGTAAGTTTCTCCACATCCTGCAGCCAATTAACATTTGAGTTTTAAAAGTCTTACTTTTCCATTACTGCAAGTTTATAAAATGATGTGACTGACCTTTCCTGCATGCAACACGGATATTATGTTATTTTTATTTGTCATGACTCCATCTCTGTTGTGAGCAGTATTCTTCTCATTTTCTTAGTGCCCAGCTCCTGTCTGGAGCGAGCAGCTCTTTAGGAATTTGGTTTATGGCTTTGTGGGCCAGATGGTCTTGCCCTGGCCTCACTGCAAGCCGGGCTCTGGAGGAGCAGATGCAAATACTTGTGCATAGCCATATGATTGAGGAAGACTATGAGAACATGTACGTGTTCTGGGGTGTTACACACAGACCATAGACTTCAGAGAGGCCAAACTCTGAAGCAGAGAGGGCCGTGGAGGACGTGGGTTTATCTAAGCATCTGGGTCAAGCTTTGTGGGGCTTTCTGGGAGGCTGTGGTGAGACGAGAGACAATTTACACCAGCTGCTGACCTGAACACCAACTCTGTATCTGTGGGCTGGAGAGACAGACAGACAGACCGACCAGACAGACAGACAGGGAAGGAGTGCACAACACTTACTTGATTTCCATCAGCTGAGGACATTGAATCAGTATCTGGCACAGCCTGGTCACATCCTCAGGACCCACCGTGCAGTCCCTGAGACTGAAGCAAACAAAGCACACGGTGACCACAGTACGGCGATGCTCTCTTCATGTCCCACAGCCTCACATCTTAGGATGAGACCCATAGTGACCCTCTCGCTTCCACTACATAAATTTGCTACCCACAGTCTAGGGCTGAGATGTCAAAACCTGTGACAACCAGAGGATTTGAGTTTGAACCAACCAGCTCTGAGTTGATTCAAAAGAGCCAATCCACCAAAATTCTGTGTTGTTTTGGATGTTGCCTCCCTAGAGCCACATCAGCAGCACTTAAATTGTCTCAGGAGACGAGACAGCATCTTTCCCTGCTCAGCACTGTCTCAGCTCTCCCAGAGCAGGGCTAGGAATGGTGCCTCCTATGTCCTTCTCCAAGAAGGAAATCACAGACACCTTCCTGGGTGACAAACCAGCAGGTCTCCATGGGACCAACGTAGTAGTCAGCCAGATCTGCATCTCATTATTTATGGGTAGAAGTTTCCTCTGCAGGAAAGCAAGACAATCCTCTTGAGTCTAGCCACGTAAAAGAGGCACTATTTATTTTCCCATACAGGCCTGTAGCAGTGGACATCCCGAGTCTATCCCAAGAGGATATATTATTCACCCAGCCACCTCTGTGTCACTGTGTCCCTCCAGTGACCACAAAGTACAAATACCTGTTGGCCTGGGTTGGTGCCAGCTGGCCCAACCTCCTTAAGACTTTGCCAAATTACACCAGCCAATCCCTTCTCCCTTGTAACCAAGTGCTATTTGGGGGACTGGCCTCCCTGACCAGTTTCAGCAGGGAAGAAGATGGAAGAGAGATGTATTAGAGGTGGACTTTTTCCAGAGATGTCTCACATGGAATCAGTCATAACAGGATACAAGCAGAGGAAAGCAGGGCACGGGACAGCTCTCTGAGGAGACACCACTCGAGGGGACAGGTCTGTTCCTCACATTATGCTACAGATACAGACCCCCCCCAAGCCACCCCTCCCCCTGGGTGACAGAAGGAAGTAAGTTGGGGCTGTCATACCAAAAGCGCCGTCCTTTTGCTTCGTGCTTGGGATGCGCCAGGAAACTGCTTCTCCATCTGCTGGTACTTCTGACCCTGGGGAAAGAAGGTTTCCCCCATGAGCTGCGCTGATGTTATTGCCCCCGTGTAGCTGACTCCCCACACTGCAGCTGGGGAAGAGGGCGAGGTGGTGGCAATGGCCTCACGCTCCAGTCTGCCTTTTCCCACCACCTGCCAGAATGAGGTTCCTGTCATCCCCAGAAGAAAAAGGGCCTTATCATCCCTCTTCCAGAATCCAGAGAGTTCTGCAGACAGTCAGCACTTTGGGCTCTGACAGGCTCCACATCTGCCGTCTCCTCCATACCCTCCAGCCACTGTCATTCAGCCATGAAACATTGAAACATCTCACCCCGCTTCCACCACTCCGACTGGAGTTTGGAGCCAAATGGCTCTTTAATTGACACACTTCAGGGACTCACACATCACCATCTCTATAAGATGTCATAAGGAGGAGTCTGAAAGGCTTAGACAGATGAATGAATATGATTTTACCTGAATCTTTCCCAAAAGGTTAGATGAGCCACCTGCGTGTGTCCTAAGCTGTAACCAGAAAAGAACATCATTAGGATGGAGTTTGAAGACACATGCTCCTGTATCACTCCTCAAAAACCAGAGCGTGAGGTCTTAAATAGCAAAAAAAATAGGAAAAGTCCTCCTGGCCATACCTCAGGTTCATCGTTTTAATGTGTTCCAATGTAGATAAGGCTTGAACTAAGTAAAACACAGAGTTCAGGGAGATGTGGTTGTCATTGAGCCTACGGGAAGAAGAGATGAAATCAGCTGCTGCAAGCAAAGCTGCTAGCAATTCACGCTGTGTCAGCCAGTAATAGTGACCCTTGTCCAACACTCCCAGAGACTGCTTCTTTCCCACCTTCTGCCCGTGTTTCCAACTGGTTCTGTAAACACAACTCACTCCAGGATTTTTTAAATTCGTCCCTCACTTTTAGAGTTCAGAGAATGACAGAATAATTGAGGCTGGAACATACCTCTGGAGATGATGTAGTCAAACTCTCCTGCTCAGAGGAGAGTTAGACTACAGCAGACTGCTCAGGACACTGTCCAGATGGGTTTTTAACATCTCCAAAAACGGAGAATCCAAAATCCCTCTGGGCAACCTGTTCTAGTGCTGGACCATCCTCACCACCCAAGTTTTTTCTTATGGTTAAATGGAATTCCTTGTATTTCGAAACACCAATGCAAGGCAAAACCAACTCTTTGGCTGTAAGCTCAGTTGTGGCAGTACAAAGCCCTCACTAAGATCACGCTCAGGACTATTACACCTATCACAGTGTCCAGTGTGACTGTGGGCAGTCTGCTTGATGCTGGGGAAAAAATCAGATAACCAAAGTGTGTTTCATTGCACTGATGTGAAGAGAAGCTGCAGACTGTCAGTAACTGGAAGAGTCTTGGCTTGAGAACAGTTCAATTAATCAAAAAGGAACAATAAGTATCTCTTTCAAAAAAGCAAAACAGTGCTATACTCCTTAAGCCACAGTGCTGTACAATGCACTTGCAACGGGTGTGCTCTTGTGGCCAGGAAGGCCAAGGGAATCCTGGGCTGCATAGGGAAGAGTGTGGCCAGGAGGTGGAGGGAGGTCATTCTGCCCCTCTGCTCTGCCCTGGTGAGGCCACATCTGGAGT
>JAOXNH010000060.1:24167806-24180289 GCA_028566575.1 Bartramia longicauda | reverse complement strand
CCCCGCCCCCCAAGCCTTGCACTCAGCCAGATGTGCGCCCTCCCTCGCTGCATCCTCGCCCAGCTGTGCCCTTGCCTGCCCAGGGCCCCGCGGGGTGCACGGGGCCCTTCTTCCCGGGGCGCACCGGCCACCACCTGCCCTGGCATCGGCCCCAGCCCCTCAGGCGGTGGGATCCCCGCAGGATTCCTCAACCTCTTCTTAATTGGCTTCCCCGTTGTCGTGACTGAAGGAGGCAATAATTAAGGCTGTTGCTCGCCAGGTGCGGTGGCAGAACCCGTGTGGAAGGGAAGCGCCTTCCCGCAGCTCGATGCCCACCGTGGCTGGTGGTACGGCCGGAGGGTCCTTCCTCTGCTGCCCGGGCACCTCTCTGCCTCGTCGCTTCTGGTTTTGGGCAGGAAAAAAATCTCTGCTCCTTTATTTTGTTTTGGGGGCAGGTTACGGCCGATGAGCGCTGCCACCTTGGAGCTGCTGGAGCTCCGGAGCCGGTGGTGCCCAGCTCTGCCTGCCTCAGAGCCAGCCCTGCCCAGCCTCACTCTCTTCCTCCTCTTCTTCCTCCTCCTCCTCCACAGTTTGATGCCGAATTTCGCCGCTTCGCCATGAAGCGCTCCAGCGCGGGCAGCTTCCAGGACTTCTACCGCCTGCTGCAGACGGTGCACCAGATCCCACGGGTGGACGTGCTCCTGGGCTACACGGACATCCATGGCGATCTCCTGCCCATCAACAACGACGACAACTACCACAAAGCTGTGTCCTCTGCCAACCCCCTCCTCAGGGTCATCATCCAGAAGAAGGGTAAGCGGGAGCTGGAGAAGGGCACTGGATCTGGAGAAGGGCATTGGATCCATCCTCCCCATCAAGGGAGATGAGCCATGTCCCGTGGTACCACTGGTTCCACGTTTGGGCTGTGCCAGTGGCAGTGGCAGCCGGTCACAACCCAGCCATCACAATGGTGGGTAGATCTGGAGGTGGCAGCACCAGGAGGTACCAGAGCCCTGCCGGGGCCATGGCACCCACAGGAGCTCTCCCTGGCAGCCCTTCCCTGTGGCCAAGGCACCCAGCCCAGCCCGGCCCCACGCGCCCCAGCGAGCAAAGGCAAATCTTTGCCATTCACCCCTTTGAAGTCGCGTTTTCCGGCAAGGCTTGCGTGGGCTCCTGGAAAACGCTGTGTTGCTCCTGTGAGCGCCGTGCCGGGAGCCCCGTCGGCTGCCTGCCCCGAGGCACCAGCAGCCAGTCTTTTGGTAGATCTCTTGGGGTGCCGAGTGCCACCAAGATTTTGGTGATGGGAGGAGGCTCATCTCCCCCTTGGCAGCCTGGGGCTTGCCCTGACCACAGCAGTGCGTTCCTGGAGAGCAGCTTCCTCCTGCAGGAGTGTGAAATCACCCTGATAGCAGCATCCCGGTGAGGATGAAGGCCTCACATCCCGGGTATGTCTCCCTCCTCACCGGGGAGATGGAGACGAGCACATCTTCTTCCACTCGGTTTAGCAGTACTGAGGCTTTCTCTGAAGTAGCACCATCAAGGAACAGTGCCCAAAGCTGGAGCCTGATCTAAAAGCCCCCTTTCCCCGGCACGGTGACCGGAGCAACGCTGTGTTTCCAGCTCATGTCAGTGCTACAAAGTCCCCGGGGAAAGGGGTGATGCTGGTGGCAGGCTCTGGCCACTGTGCTGTTTTTCCTAGGCTCTCACATGGGGGTGATGTGGGATGCCCTGGACATGTGTTTCCTCTGGGAAACACAGCATTAGTGCCAGCAGCAGCGATTCCAGGCAGCTGGCAGGAGGGAGCCAGAGCCCGTGGTGTGCTCCGGGGCTGCCGCTGCCAGCACTGAACCGTTGCCTGTTCCTGGGCCAACAGTTTGACCTGGGCTGTGGTTCAGGGAGCCGGGTGTGGGGGCATTGCTCCTGCTCCCAGAGCCACCTCTGCTGCTGGGAAAAGCCTGTGAGGGTCCAAGGGTGACCACGCTGAGCTGGCACGGTGCAGAGAGTGAGCAGCCGTGGCCTTGGAAACACGGGCAGCGTGATAAGGAGGGTGAGGAAGCAGCACCGGCAAATCCCGGCACCTGGCTGTGCCCACGGGAGAGGGGTCACAGGGCCGGCAGCGTCATGGGAGGCGTGTGGAGAGGCCAGGAGCGAGCCCTGGGTGAGTCACAGCTGATTTAAAATGGATCCAGGTCATCCTGGGGCTGGGCTGTCGTCGAACCAGTCCAGGTCAGGGAGGAATGTGGCTGCAGAGCCGCTCTCACACGCTGGGCGTGGGGAGCTCTGCACACACGGAGGGGGGGGGGTGTGTGTGTCGGGGTGCACCCCTCAGTGGGCTCCACAGCAGCCCCTCCTGCTGCAGGGGCTCAAAAAGCAAAGGCTGCAGCGTGGTTCCTCTCCCTGCAGTCACCCCAAAGGGTGAAGCCATCCCCGTGGGACAGCCCGGCCGGGGGACAGCGGTCCTGGCCCTTCTTAGCTGGCCTGTGGGAAGGGGAGGGGAAAGCCCAGGACATCCCTTGAACCAGCAGCAGGCTCGTCCATGGGGTGCTGGACCTGCCTGGTCCAGTCGCTCCGCACCCCTCCGAGAGGAGCTGAAATAGCTGTGGGAAAGCCTCCGCCACCCTTCCCCGAGCTAAAAATACGCCAGGCTGTGTGTGCAGGGAGATATTTATAACTCAGGAGCCCTGGCAGGCTGGCTCGGCGAGGGAGAAACCCCACATCCCCTGGGCTCGGGGGCATCCTCAGCAGCCCTGTGGCTGGAGCAGGGTCCTGATCCTGGTGGGGGGCACCATGGGGAATGCGCTGGCAATGCAGTGTCCAGATCTGGGCTTTCCTGCGGACAGGGATGGAAAGAAACCAAAGACAGTCCAGGGGATGCTGTGGTGGTGGTCCAGGGGTGCATGTGGTCAAGGAGGGGACATGGCGGAGCTGGGCCCCATGGAGCAGCCCCCTGTCAAGGAGGATGGAGTCAAACCCTGTGTGATGGTGCCAGATGGTGCAATAAGAGCCAGTGGCACAAATGACAGTTTGGGATGGTCAGGGGCACCGGGGATGCTGCAGTGCTGGGATGGGTCTCCAGGAGGTGGGGAGTCTCAGTCCTTGGGGATGGCAGGTCTCTGCAAGACACAGCTGCAGCCATCCCCATCCCGTGCCAGTGATGGTACCGCGCCAGCGGGGACAAGGGACCCTGGTGCTGTCTCGCAGGACTGGACTCTCTCTGGGGAGCTGACTGCCACCCCAGCACCGCCTTGTGCCAGTGTTGGGGGCTTGGTCCCTCTCCCCAAACCCAAACTGGGGCACGGCCGTGGCTCCTGGTCCGTCAGGGATGGCAGCTCTAGTGTTAAACTGCAGAGTTTGGCTTAAAGTGTGATTAAGGCTGAATCACTGCCTGGATCCCACTAATCCTGGCCTCGTGTACGCTGGGTAATCCCAGGAGATGGGCCCGGCAGAGACAGGCTGCAGGAAAAGCCGGGGTGATGCTCCGGGGAGGAAAAGCTGGTGAGACCCATGAGCAGGAGGGACACTTCTGCTGTCTCCCCACACCTGGAGCCCAGGGCATGTGGCTGCATCCATCCCTGGGCAGCTACAGTGCCTGACCCGTGTCCTCCCTTGCTGCCTACAGCAGAGTCCGACGCCGGCGTCTTTGCCTCGAACTCCTTGCAGCGGAAGAAGAAGGGGCTGCTGCGCCCCGCGCACTACCGGGCCAAGCCTCACCTCCTCATCGGCATGCCCCAGGACTTCCGCCAGATCTCCTCCATCATTGATGTGGACATCCTGCCGGAGACCCACCGCCGCGTGCGGCTCCATAAGCACGGCTCTGACAAGCCCCTGGGTTTCTACATCCGCGACGGCGTCAGCGTGCGCGTGGCCCCGCAGGGTGTCGAGAAGGTGCCCGGCATATTCATCTCCCGCCTGGTGAAGGGTGGCTTGGCCGAGAGCACGGGGCTGCTCGCTGTGAGCGACGAGATCCTGGAGGTCAATGGCATCGATGTGGCCGGCAAGTCCCTGGACCAGGTGACGGACATGATGGTGGCCAACAGTCACAACCTCATCATCACCGTCAAGCCTGCCAACCAGCGCAACAACGTCATCCGCAGCAGCAAGGCCTCGGGCAGCTCAGGCATGTCCACGGACAGCACCCCCAGCCAGCAGACCCCCAGCCCGGCCTCACAGTACCTGAGCAACTACAGCACGGCTGAGAGCGACGAGGAGGGCGACCTGGTCATCGAGAGCGACAGCGCGCCCCACTACATCCCTGGGGGCTGCCCCAACGGGGGCACTGCCGATGGACCCCTCCAGCGGAGCCTGTCCCCGCACAGCTCGCGGGGCTCCCTGCAGTCCCTTGGCAGCCACGACGGCAGCCCCGGCCGGGGCAGCGGGCGGGAGGATGGCACTCTCCTCACCCTATAGCTGTGGGGCACTGTGGGCACCAGGGCAATGATGGGGCTGGCGTGGGGCTGCCCACCGCCCTCGCCCATCACCCGTGTCCCTGGGAGCCCTGCTGTGGCACCCGCTCCTGGCAGGCACTGCCCCCCCCAGCCCCCTTGCTTCCCATCTCCCTCCCTCCAAACAAGTGGGTTTTTTTTAATTATTTTATCAAAAAATGCATCATCAATTAATATATTGCAATGGACAGTAAAACCTTTTCTAGAAAGCACCCTCCCTTGTCCCTGGTTTGCGTCACCACGGGAGCTGGACCCCAATAGCCACAGGGAACACTTCCCCCCAGGACAGCAACCCGCTCCAGCGCCGTGGGAGACGGTGGGCATGATCCTCACCAGCCCCCTCGCACCATCCCACGTGCCACAGCCCATCCTGCTGGGGGCCAGCGTGGGCTCCACGACCACCTCTGTAGGTGCCCTGGGAGAAGGGAGTGCGTTGGCCTCCATTGTGCCACCCGGGTGGGGACGCAGGGCAGCGCCTGGGAGCTGAACCTCCCCTGGGCACACGTCATGGCTGCGCTGCTCCCCACGGCAGGGAGGAACAGATCTGGGGGGACGCTGACACATCCCTCCCCCTTGTGTATCCCTGTCCCACAGCACACATTCAGGCTGGTTTGAGCAGTGAGTCTGGCACAGTGGCCTGATGCAATGACCCCACACACACCTTGTCCCTGCTGCGGTGCCCTCACTACACAGGGGACACCCTGGTGACATCTGAAGGGAGCTGGGTGGCCCCCGGGCTGGCAGCAGCACCTTGGCTGCGACTCAGCCCCAGTAACGGCTGCTGGGGGTGGCACAGCTCCATCCTCCTCCTCCTCCAGCCCTGAGCTCGGGGGGGGGCTGTACTCGCCTCTCCTGCTCACCCGGGGCTCCCCGGCCATCAGTCCCTTGGCACCAAGGTGCTGGGTTGGCAGTGGCTTTGGCCTTTGCTTTGCTGCTGGCCTGGTCCAGTCCCACATCGGCACCTTCCCGCCCGCAGGGAGGGATGAAGGAACAACACCCCAGCGGGGAGGTGCTGCCGGGCCCCGTCCGTGACAGCAGCGACGGCTTCTTCTTCTCCCACCCTTGCTGTGAACAGGCCTGCCCAAGATGGTGGCTGGCTGTGTTTGTGGTCCTTTTGCCTACTCTCGCCCCACCTCCTGCAGCACCGACCTCCGGCACCAGCCCCACCACCACTGTGGCCACTGGCCACATTCGCTGGCGCAGCAGCCCTGGTGACAAGGTGACAAGCCTAGTGACAAGCCCAGCAGACAAGGTGCTCCTGAGGGTACCCCAGCCCCTTTGCCCGAGCTGGAGACGAGCGCTCAGGGAGAGCCAGGGTGCTGGCCCCTTGATGGCACAAGGGCTCAAACCCCAGGGAAACCAGTGCAGATGGTGCTGGGAGCCCTGGCCTGGCTCCTGCCGGGCGACGCTGGGCACAGGCACGAGCACGTCCCGCTGGCAGAGCCGTCACCTCCGCAGGGAAGTGGGGGGGGGGGGGACTGTGTCCTGCTGCCTTCGCTGATGGTAGCTCCCCGTCCTGAGGCACCCGTGCCGGTGTAGCCAAAACCTCGGCAGCAGCCGTGTGGGAGCTGCGCCAAGGGCCTGAGTGCACTGGCACTGCCAGCCCCTGCGCCAGGGGCCCCATGAACAGGGTCCTCTCACCAGTGCTGCTCCCAGGGGCATGCAGAGGAGGAAGAGGAGAAGGACCCGCAGCTCGCAGGGTCTGAAGGGACAGCACCAAGCGTCCGTCCGGGGGCAGGCCGGGAGAGCAGCGAGGGCTGGGGATGGGTAACACTCACGGCACACAGCCGGGACCCAGAGGGACCCAGAGCAAAGCAGATGGCGGGGCGGTTAGTCCAGACTCCTTTAGGGCAGGGAGGTGCTCAGGAGCTGCTGCCCGCGGCCCCCAGCCGCTCCCATCCAGCCAGCTCAGCCTGCTTGACCCGAGGCTGGCCCCAGGGGAGCGTGGGGTGATTTCCCAAGCGCTAAAAGCTTCCCCGGCCCTTGGCAGCGGCGTCAGCCCCCGGCATCCCAAGGCACCACGGAGCTGCGGGTGCTGTGGGCAGGGCTGGACTGCTCTGCAACATCCCTACCCCACAGGACCCTGCCCGAGACGGAGCGACCCCACGCAACAGGGCACCTGCCTGGGGCAACTCTGGGCAGCGTCCCCTCCCCGCGCAGGGAAAGGAGATGGGGCAATGGGCCCAAGCTGCAACAAGGGAAGTTTTGATGGGACTTCAGGGGAAAAAAAGCATTCCCCCTGAGGGTGGCACAGCCTGGCCCCAGTGACACCGCAGTGGCAACCCATCCTCACAGATTTTCCCAGCTCAGCTGGACAAGGCCCCGAGTTGCGGAGCTGGCTGGAGATGGACCGAGCCCTCCAGTGATCCCTTCTAGCCTAAATCTTCCTAGGCTTCATGCAGCGGGATCCTTGCAAAGGCCTGCACAGATCCTTGTGCGGCACCTGAAGGTAAGGAGGTAGGGAGCTCACCTCCACGATGGCACCAAGCCGTGTCCTGTCCGCCTGCGGACAGAGATTTGGCAGGACCTCTGTGCGTGTTCTCCACTCCAAGTCCACCACCATGTCCCAGCACCCGGTGCTGTAAAACCAAACCTCTCTGGCCACTTTGGGCTTCTGCAGAAAGTGGGAGCAGGAGCCACGGCTCTCCCCCTGCCCACACTACTACTCCTGGTTTCTGCTCCCCCCACCACTCCTCAGACCCTGCTGAGCCCACCAGGAGCTGCCACACACTGAAAGAGGGAAACGATGCTTTACTGGAGCATGTCCTGTCCCCCAGACAACAAAAGCTTCTCCAGGCATCCTGCCAGATCCCTCTGTGACCAGCCCAGCTCTTTGCTGGGTGGGAAGGACTGAAGATCTGTGCCTCTTTGTTGTCCCCAAGCTGTCCCCAAGCTGCTGAGCCCAGCCAGCAGGTTGGAGGGTGCAGAGGCACTGGTTCAGTGCTCAGGACTGGGGCACACACGGCAGATGTACAGCACGAGGTTTCTGTGCAGCCTGGTCTGCAGGTGCTCAGAATGAGCCATGACCATGGTCCAGCTCAGGAGAAAGAGGGGGACAAGGAGCTCTAGAGACCTCCTACCAGTTTGCAGAAGTGGGAAAAAGTGGGAAAATGAAAGGTGATGCCCCGGATCCAGAGCAGAGAGCTGATCTTTGTGAACTCAGGTTCTCCATACCAGAATGAGGGCATCTCCCACACTTTTCCCTGGACCAGACCCAGCACTGGAGGGTGAGCAAGAGATGCTGCCTGCACGTTGCACACTGTATCAGCACCTGCGTGGGCCCAGGGTCCTGAACTTGCCTTCCTCTCCTTCCCTCCCAAAGTGATCATCATCCCTTCCCAGTGAGGAAGGACGTTCAGGAAGAGCAGTACAACACATCCAGCCCCACCGGCTCAGGAGTCCAGCTTGATGAAGACCTTGGGCCTTGAGAAAATTCTGATGGCCTCTTCTATCTGGGAGAGCTTCCTCTCCAGCTCTACCTGCCTCTTCTGCATGCTGAGGGTGTCTGTGCGCACCGGCAGCATCACCAGGTCCTTTATCAGCTGCTCCTGGCCTGTAAAAGAAAAAACAAAACACAAACAAACCCAAACAAGTTGTATAAGTGGAAGAGCAAAGAAATCCATCCTCTTCCTAATGCTACCACTTCATCCTCAGTCACAAAAATGGTGTCAGCACTGAAACAAGGACTTCAATACCCATCCTTCTGTTCAAAGCTCAGCGGGATGAGGACCTGAGTGAACTGCTCCAGCTTTGAAGAACCCACAGTTGGAATACAGACCTCTGAAGGTCCCTTCTCAGCAAAACTTTTCTATCACTTTTAAGAGCAATAGTAGCCTTAACATCAGGTCCACTGGACAAGCCTGCTCCAGAGAGCTGGTCCTGTAACCTGCAGGTCCCACCAACCTCAAGGGGATCACTCTTTCCACGCACACAGCTCAAGTGCTGCAACATCCCAGCTACCTGCCTCCTGCCAGGCAACCCTCCAAGCGGCAGGAATCTGTGCCCCAGAACTGCCCTCTCTCTAATCCTGGCCTGCTTTTCTGAGCTGGAATCCTCACTACTTTTCCTCGTACTCTGTTGCAGATTGCCGAGGGTCTCCAGCCGCTGGCTCTCCGGCATCATGGTGTGACCAGGCGGTGTGTCAGGATCCGGCAGGTTTCGCAGTCGCTCCTCCATCTGTCTGCGCCGCAGCTCCTTCCTCTCCAGCAGGCTGGCAAGGAATACAACAGCATGTGTCAGCACATCTGTCGGGAGGGGTGGCACTGGGATGCGGGCAGAGGCCAGGAATCGAGCCCTTCAAACCCCACTAGTCTCCATGTGAGGTCCATCTGAGGACCACAGCCCCACCCTGCTGGCGCAGGCCCTCACCACGGAGGAAGGCAGCCGGGTTTAGCCTGCAGGCATCGCATAGCAAACACGCTCCAAGCGCACTGAAGGGCAGCTAGAAGACACACAGAAGCCAACACGAGCACCATGGAGACAAGGGCTTCTGCTCCTTGCTTCTGGCCCAGGCCACTGAGTCCTCTCAAAAACCATTTCTGAGCCAACGATGGAATGAAGTTGGGCAAAGCGGCTGACAGCCCAGGGATGCTGGCAGAGAACAGCAGGTGCAGCAGAGAGCCACAGGACTGATGGTCAGTCCTAACACAGGGTCACCCGGGAACTGTTTTCCGCTCAGAAAATGCAAATCACGAACTGGATGTTCTTCAGACTCCAGGTCAAAGGCAGGAGGAACACCTGTGGGGCAGAGCGAGCTATCCGCCTCTCAGAGAACACACCTTTCCATACTGAAGCTCCATCACGTGGAGCAAGGCTTACGAAGGGGCAGGAGCACATTTCTCAGTGCGCACAGACCACCCCCGTCTCGGCATCACCGTACAACAGCAAGCAAGGGAGGAGGAAACAAAATTCTTTCTGAACCCACTCACACTGGCCATGGGATTCTCGTTAAGAAACCAGGAGGGATTGCATTTATTCCCCAGCCCGCAGTAAATCCCACTGCTTGTGCATGGTTACAGCGCCTCTGTCCCCTGTCCCCGTCTTTCTAGGGAGAAGCTGGGGGCCGTAGTGAAGGGGAGCGGGTTTGTTACAGAGAGTGCCGTGGATCAGACAGGGGCGTACGTACTACTGGGGGACATGTCCCTTCTGCTTGGAGTTGTACTCCTCCTGCTCCCGCTGCTTCTGCTCCAGCAGCTCAGCCAGTGCCTGCAGGGACTGGGAGCGTCGCAGCGAGGCCCGCTTGGCATTGCGGGCGTTGTGCTTGACGAAGTCAATGCTCTTGCCCTCCACCTGCATCTGGAAGGAGAGAGAGAGGGAGGCAGTAGGGGCCAGCCCGGCACACGCACACAGGCAGCCGCCCTTGACCCCAACAAGGGACAAAGCCAAGAGGCAACCCCCACAAGAGAGAGAATTGCAGGTGTGCGACAATTGGACAGGCAGACCCTCAGCAGATCCCACCTCAGGAGCCAGAGAGATGGGCAGAGCTGTGGCCATGTTTTGAGAAGAAACCAGTGCCAGAATAAGTGCCAGACACCCCTGGGGTGCCATGGTTTGCCTGGCACCAAAAGCCAGCCAAAACCCTCAACCCCATCTTTTTGAGGTCCTCAATCTGACCCCATGCCCTCAAAGCCAGTAGGACAGGAAGAACCAGGCGTGATATAGTCCTGGCAGCTCCTACTGCTGTGTTTCGAGCCCATCAGAGCCCTTGCCAGAGCAGGAACTTGGCTGGTCCTTGGGTGCATGTCCCCAGAGACAGCACCCTCTATCATAGCTCCTCTGGTGGTCAAGACAGGAAAGAAGGTTGCTGGGTTTGAGTTCAAAGTTTTCTTTTTGTGGTTTTCCTCCTGAAGAGTTTACATCCTTTTTAAATTAAGTTGCTCCATGGCATTTGGGAACCAACAAACTGAGAACCCCACGTGAGCCAAGGAAAGAAGACACGGAGCAGTTTAGGACCTTCCAGACAAGACTACCTGAAAGGTTTAATTGCTAGTATAGATTTAACTCTCCTTACTAAAAAGCACACCAATTTCCCAAATTTTTATCTAATGCCCAGAAGCCACAGTTCCTTTGATTAAGGTGGGAGCAGCCTCCAAATCCCCAAGACCTCTTGCAAAGCCCTAGGAAGAGCAGATTGGAGATCACTGGCACTTCTACAGCGAGGAGGTGGGATTTCCTAAGCAAACTTCACCATCTCTTCAACTATGAGAAAGGATGAAGCCAAAGGGCAGTAGTAGTAATCCTTGAACATCCATCTCGCCACCCCAGTGACCAAGGCCCTGTTCCTTCCAGGAACAGTATTTACAGACCTCCTTGTTCATGCAGCACATCTGACCCAATGCTTTAGAAGAACACACCAAGAGTTCAAAGCAGGAGCACGGATAAGTGCCAGAAACCCCTGGGAGCATGCAGATAGTGTGGAACTCACCTTGCTTTCATCACCCAGTGCCTCTGGAGCCTCTGTGTCTGCCCCTGCTTTCGTTCTGGCAGGCCTTGGGGAGAGCGGTCTGCATGGCTTGATCCCAGGGCCACAGCGAGAATATGCCCTCAGGAATTTCAGAGCCTCTGGTTTAGGAGGTGGGGAGCTCTCCTGGGAAAGGCAAAAAAAAAGATCCACTAGCAGAGGAAGGCTGGAGCAAAAAGAAACCCACTCAATGAAGTTTGGGTGGTCAACCACAAGCTTCCAGCAGGCAGATGACAGTATGCCCTTTCTGCCACGACTTGGCAGAAGCTCCTGGGGGAAGGCCACGTGCACACAGCCAGCAAAGGCCAAACAGAGAGCCTACAGCAATCAATCCAGACCCGGCAACTGAGCTTTGAAAAGAAACGCTTGAAAAATAAAAAGCCGGGGGGAGGGGGGAAATCTGCAGAAACACAGATGTGGATCAAACGCCTGTGTAGCATTGGCTGGAGAGTCCCTCTTCCCTGGCTAATCCGGCAGGCATGAAAGGAAAGCAACACCAGGTAACCCAGCAGAGATACCAACCAGACCTAGGGACAATTTAAATGGATGGACAGTCCAAACTAACAATGATCAGGACCCCTTAAAAAGCAGAAATCTTCCCTTGAAAAGAGCAAATGGCAGCACAGAGTGAGCGTGCTGAAAGTTGAGAGGGACACACCAGTCTCCCTTGTCGGCAACACCAGAGAACCTGAACTCCCAGAAGCAGCCAGCCCACCTCCATAAATCCAGAGCACGCTGCAGAGTCCTACGGGAATGAAACGGCACAGGTAGGCATGATGCTGACACAAATTAGAGGGTCTTCTCAAGCACTGCTCTGCTCAGCACCCCAAACCTGTGGTTATCCTGTGCTAGACAGAAAGAGGAGCAGAGAGTGAGGGAGTCTGGTAGTTTTGGGAGGGTGGAACTGCATCTGGGAGGCATCTTCAAAGGCCATGGTTAGCGCTGGGACAAGGTGACGCTGCCTGATGTCTAACAGGCCATCTGCAGCAAGGCTGCCTGGGGCAGTCCCCGAATGAACCCTGAAAGCTGGAAGGACACTGTAGCGAGTGGGTGACCTTACAGTAAATGCCATCGGGGCACTGCTCTGCCCCTGCAAGCATCAGGAACCGCACAGGGCACCCTCCAGGACTTTGCAGGTACCCAAGGTCTCAGCTGCTCTCTCAGCTGAACTGCAGTGCTCTCGAGGCAGATTCCTTTGTGTCCTGGCCCATTGAGCTTGACAGGCCTGAAGACTGAAGGTGGGATAGGGCAGCAACATCAGTAATTTTGGTGTAAGGACCAGGGTACGCGATGCCCTCATCACTGCCCAGGTTGATCGTATTCCAAAGACAATCAGCCTTTTTTCAACAGGAGCCGGGAGACTCAGATCTCCCCGGGAAGTTAATGAGAAGTGCCTTTACCTCGTGTGGACAGATAGAAGTCAAATAAGTCTGTGATCTTAGAAGCGTGCCCCATCTCCCTTCTACAGGGAACTGCTGGAGAGGGGACAGCAAAGGGCCACAAAGATGATGAAGGGCTTGGAGCATCTCTCCTATGAAGAGAGGCTGAGGAACTTGGGTCTTTTTAGTCTGGAGAAGAGAAGGCTGAGGGGGGATCTGATCA
>JAOXNH010000060.1:24046614-24060593 GCA_028566575.1 Bartramia longicauda | reverse complement strand
GCAGGGGAGTTGGACTGGATGATCTCTATGGGCCCTTCCAACTCTAAAAATTCAGTGAAATTCAGTGAAATTCAGTTCCCCTTTCGTGGCAGCCCTCAATCTGCTGCTGGTGTACCTGGTCCTTCACAGGCTGGTGGCAGCCCTGCCGCAGCCACGGCCTCGCACGCCACTGAGCTGGGTGCCGTGTGGCCCAGGCGCTGGAGGAAGCAGCGATTTAGTCGGCTGTGACATTTCTGCCCGGGGCATTTCTTAGGAAATGGACATTTGATTTTGAAGGTTAAGACCCAGCTTTAAGCAAAACCTCCATTTCAAGAGCCTCGGACACTGGCGGTCTGTCCCTGCCAGCCTCCCCACGCCTGCTCGGGAAGGGATAGTTGCCAGTGGCTGGTGAAGGAGGAATCTGGCAGGGAGCTGTGCCGCTCCTGTGGGAGTCTTTATCAGGTCTGGTTTTGTCCCATTGGCAAAGCTCAGCTTGTGGGTCCTGAGTGTTGTGTGCAGCCCCCACGGCTCGGGAAAAGCCGATGCTGCAGCACGGGCTTTGGCACGACCAGGCTGCCGGCGCAGTGCAGCTGCCGCTCGGCTCCGTGGCCATTACCAGTCACTCCGGGTCGGACCCTGCCGCCCACCGGTGACGGGAAGGGCCCGCATGCCGATGCCATGAATAATATACAGGCTGGCCCCTGCACACACGGGCCACTGGCCAAGGACAAGGGCACTTTGTGAAGCACCCGGGTGACTGATGCTGGGGGCATCCCCTCTGCAGGGAGGGTCTCTGCTGGGGTCCCCACCTCCTCAGGCAGCTCCAGCCCCAGGGCACATGGTCTGCCATCCCTACAATGGAGGCTGGTTATGGGGAGCCTGTCCTGGCTTGCCTCTCTGTGCCTCAGTTTCCCCATCTGGTTCCTGAGTCCTTGCCCGGGTGACAAGCTGCCCGCTTGTTGGCATCTCGAGGAACAGAGGGTCAGCATATTTTTCTAACAGACCTGGAAGGAAAACAGAGGTAAAAACCCCTGTATCTCCCTGTTTCCAGTGTTTGTTTGAGGCATCAGAGCATCTTCCCTTCTCCCTGGGAAAAACATCCCATCCAAAAGCCACATGCCACCTCCGAAAGCTTAAATACCTGCTGCCAAGTCACCCAGAGAGCAGTAAGGTGGTAGTAAACACCAGGCTTTTTGTGTGTGTGTGTGTGTGTGGTTTTTTACATTGGGGTTTTTTTTTTCCCATTTGCCTCCAGGTTTAGAGGCCACAATATTATTCCTTGGCTTTTCTTTCTGAGACCAGGATGTTCTTTTAATTGTGATGGGAGGATACAAGGTGATGCCCGGGGCTGAGTCTCCCTCTGTGCCAGAGGTGAGGGAGCCTGCTCCAGACTGCGTAGCCTTAGGTGCCCACCACCCTTTTTTACATTATCTGGCTGGTTTTGGGGCCAAACCAGGAGTTTTTCCATGCGTTATTGTTCTCAGTGGAGCTCAGCCCCCAGGCTCCAGCTGGGGCAGCAGGTAAAGCCATCCTGCCCATGGAGAGGAGGTAGGGTTGGTGCCAAAGGGGGGGTCTCTGCTTCGTCACTGCCATAGCACAGGGCTTTTGAAGATGGGTGTCACTGGGGAGATGCCCTGGTGGCAGTGGGGACGTGTGGCATAGCTGGGTACCCAAGGGTGGAGATGCCATGTGTCCCTACTGCAACTGGGGGATGGGAAGATGATGGGGCAGGACCCAGCCCCGGTGTGGGATTGGTGCATCCTGCTCCCTCCAGTGCTGATTATCACTGGCACCGACGGGAACCCCGTTTTCCCGCTGTGAAACCATTTTCAGGGAATTTTCTCGCTATTGTTCGGCTCAGGAAACGGCAATCGGCGTCAGAGCGAGCGGGACCATATAGGGCTTGGAGGGGAAATACCAGCTCCCCCACCCACAGCCTCGCAGGGATTGCTGGTCCCGGTTGAGTAACAGCTGAAAGGGGCTGATCCTGTCCTCCGACCACCCCAATAAAATCCCAATGGAGCCAGTGCAGTGGGATGGGCTAAAGCCTTGTTGGAAATTGGCGTTCCCCATCCGGAAGGGATGCTTTCCTGGCACGCCGGCTCCGTGCCATCACGCCACAGTTGGCATTCATGTGCCAGCCCGTTGCTTTTAAGCGATCCAGGTATTTCCCGTTGCTACCGGCATCTTGCCACCCCGGATCCGTGCTTTTCGGATACACGTGTGTGATTCCCAAGCTTGCAGCAAGGCCGTGCCAGGGATGACGGCCCTGTCCACATCCAGCTACTGCTGCCAAGTTGTGCCTGTGCTGTACCTTCTCACCCAACACGGGGGAACCTTGTAAACACCACACTCAGTTGCACTCATGGCAGCAGGTTAATTAACAGCCAAACAGCTCATCTTCACTCATACCCATCAGTTAACCCAGGTTAACTAATAACCAGAAGGGACAGTGGGTGGGCTGTGCCCACAGTGATACACCAGTGCAGGATGTGACCTGGATCCTTGCTGGTGGGAGAAACCTCCAGGAGGAATCTGTGCTGGTGGGACAAACCTCCTAATAGCAATGCTGAGTTTCCAAGCAAGCAGTGTTCCCCCAGCCTTCCCCTCTGCCGACCCTTGGGTGCCTGGGAGAGCTCGTGAGCCTCTGCAGGTGATGCTGGTGCGTGCCCTAGCACACGCTTGCAGCAAACAAGACCGGGTTTGGCCACTTGGTGAGTTTCAAGAAGGATGCTTTGAGACTGGCACAGGAGTGGGATGCAGCAGTGGCAAACCATGTGCCGGCTTGGCTTTGGGCATCAGCAAGCGTTCAGCTCTGCCAGCTGGTCCAGCAGCCCCCACTGACGTTGTCCCACCCTTGGGGGGGGGCTGCTGCTGATTGCTGGACCCTGGCAGGATGAGTCCCACCAGCCTCAACCCATCACTGGGGTGACAGCAGGGCGGGGAGGAGGTGAAGCTCGGTGCACCCCAGCAGCACCGGACGTGGGGAAGGCAGAAAGCGCGACGGGAAGGGCTGCGGGTGCGAGGGCTGTGGCCGGGTGGAGCGTGTGGGTGTAGCAGCACCCTGGGGGGCTCAGCGCTGGCCTGGGTGCGGGTCACAGGAGCTGCTGCTGCATATACAGACAAAGGAAAGGGTGGTGGAGCAGAGTGCAGGATGAATGGCCGGGAACAGGGGATGTGGAGGATGTCGCCTGGCTGGTTGCGAGGGGCAGAATGGGTTTTGGCAGCCATGGTTAGTGTGTTGGCATCACCGGGTCAAACCTGGGAGAGCCTCTTTCTGCCGGGCTGAAATGACGGAGTGGTTTGCAACGCGCCTGGCTCCTTGGCTGATCTGTGGGAGCTGAAAGCACCAGAGAAAATAATTTCAGGGCTGTCAAATTAGGAAACGGCTGTTTCCTTCTGTTTCCACCGCTCGTGATAAGAAGCCAAGGCCCAAACTGAGGTGCAAAGCAGGGAGTGGAAGAGGGGACTCCTCCTGTGCTCAGTGGTTGGCGGTTGGCGCCTGTGCCGGGGCGGTGGGGCACCCTCCCTGTGCCGAGAGGACCCAGCTGCTGGCCTCTCTCCTCCTTCCAGCCCCTGGCCAGGCAGGTGCCCGCTGCTCGTGGCTCCTCCTGGTGGCAGAGGCACTGGGGAGCCGGCCGTTGACACCGGCCTGTGTCCCGCTGGCACAGCCTTTCTTCTCCATCCCCTGACCCCATGGTATGGGTGATACATAAATACTCACCTGGCCCCTTTCCTTTGTACCCTCCCAGGCTCTGCTTTCTCCTCGGAGGCCAAGTGAAAGCAGAGAGCTGCCCAGGATGAAGGTCCTCCTTCTGCTGCTTCTCTCTCCCCTCCAAGGTAGGCTGTCCCCAGCCATGTCCTGCCCTGGGCTGGTGGACCAGATTTGGGCTGCTGGACACAATTGGCAGCCCCAAAAAATTGGCTGGGGGGAACCAAGGGGCGTTTGCAGCTGTGGCTTCCACGGATGTGAAACATCTCATGGGCTGACATGCCTCTGGTGGGGTCTCTGGGGCAGGATGGGTCTTTTCCAGAGTAAGGAGATGCTCTCCATCCATCCCTTCTGGAGATGGAGAGCTCCTCTGTCGGTCCCTGCTGATGCAGGTGGTGGCACCAAGAGATGGGAAGTCCTGCTGTCCCAGGAGCCTCGTCTCCCTGGCAAAGCCACACAGCATGGCCTTGCGGACATCAGGGAGGTGGCCGACATCATGCAGCCCATCCAGGATGGGGTTGGGATGCCAGGACGCCAGGCAGAGAGACTGGTGTGCCACACGGGATGGCTGCCGTGGGGGTGCAGTGTTTGCCAGGGGTGGCCACCCCTTTGACTGAACCAGCATCTCCATGTGCTTGTGCACTGCAGGGGTGGGAGCCAGCAGCCACCGGGCAGAGGACTTCCGCTTCTGCGGTGACCGAAACCAGACCCAGAACAGCTCTGTCATCTACGAGCACGGCCCTGCCACCATCTCCATCAAGAACACAGCCCAGGCACTGATCATAAAAAGGCCCTTTTTGCCAAACAAGAGAAACTCTTCCTACACGTACAGCTTGCCCCCTGCTTTGGGCAGGTACCGCTTCTGCATCTACTGGTTCAAGGCCAACAGCACCCTGAGGCTGGTGTACGGGAAACAGAGCTTCATCCTGGGTGGGGGCCCATCCAGCAGCATCACCCGGGGGAAGGAGAGCCAGAAGACTGAAAGAGCCAGCACCTCCATCTTTAACGTGTCCTACATCTCAAAAGGCGGGAAGAACACCTCCCTTGAGAGTGCATCTGAATACTTCTTCCCTTGTGGAGGCAATTACTTTAATGAAATGAAGGGTTCGTTTCACGCCCAGCTCATGCTAGCCATCAGCAGAGCATTGGTGGGGGTTTCCCAGTATATGGTATAGATCCTATGATGATGTAAATACACAGCTGAAGGGGGATGGAAGGGGACATAGGTTTGCTTGAAGCAGCCTAAAGGCAGACCTGGTACCCAGGCTCCCTAACGATGAAGATGGGGATTTTCAAGTGTTTTGCCCCTTGAAATCATGGGCTTTCCAGAGATCTTCAAGGGTCCTGTCTGCACTGCTAGGCACCTGGCTAGCCTCAGCCAGCCTAGTTCCAATGGCCCTGGGGGGAGTCATGCTCCAGGCAGCAGGAGAAGCCCTCTGGGTTGGGGGTCTCCATCAACTCCCTGGGCTTGGGGTTACCTTGCAGCCCTCTGCTTTCTGCTCCCACCAGGGCTGTGCCTGGCTGGTTTGGGGCATGGGGAATCTGGTTCTCCCCATGCATCTCACAGCATTTCCCTTCGTATGCCCATCAGCCTCTCCAGAGAGCATGCCCATCTGTGAGGAAGACGTGGAGGAGCAGCTCACCGTCTTGGACAGGCTCCTCGCCCAGCCCCCGGTGCCAGCAGCGGGAGCCACGGAGCAGCAGATGCTTCGGCGGTGAGTTCCCAACTTGTGCTGTTCCTGCTGGTGCGGTGCCTGCCAAATCTTGCTCACTGCACCCCTTCCCTGACAGCGAACTCGGGGAGCTGGAGAAGACGCTGGCCAAGGTGGAGCTCGAAGGGCAGAACCAGACCTTCGGGAAGGCCACCGTGCACGCGACTGTCCTGAGGGTCCAGCCCACTCAGGCTCCTCAGCACCTGGCCTTTGCTTCCCAAAGAGAGGTGGGTTCTGGGCAGCCTGCCCTGGTAGTCTTGGTCTATCAGCATCCTTTCCCAACCTCCCTCTTTACAAATCTCTCCTTGCAGGAGGGCAGAGAGGTCCATGGGTTCGCAGTGGACCTGCCAAGCAGCTTGTTCATGGTGGCAAAGGAGAGGGAGGATGTGGTAGAGCACAGGGTGCTTCTCGTGGACATCAACAGCCAGACCATGTTCCAGGTAATGCCCATGCACATGGCATGGTGGGGTGTCCTCGCCATGCTGGGGCCTCCAGTGGTACAGGGCAGCAGGGATGCTGCCCAGAGCAGGGTGCTGGTGCTCACTCAGAGAAGGTGCTTCAAAAATGAGCTAGAAGCTTGATGGGGAAAGAGACATGGGACCTCCTTCTTGGGGATTCTCACCTGCTTCATGCCTAGCAGCAATCACTTCCCGTGCTGCCCTTGCCTCCTCTTCTCCCACAGGATGAAAACAGCAGCCGTGTCTTGGGTGACAAGGTGGTTGGCATCTCCCTGGTGGACACGGTGGTGGCCAATCTCTCCAACCCAGTGGTCCTCACTTTATTCCACAACCTGCTGCCGGTAGGTGGGGGAAGAGCCTCATTCAACCTGGTCCCACCAGGAATGGAGGGGTAGGAAGGATTCAGGCCCTGCCAGCTTAGAGAGCGGTAACCATCCAGCAGGCTCATGCCTTTGGCCTGCCTGCACAGGGTCTGCTGTGCCTTCTGGGGCTCTATCACGATTGTGGCTTCACCGTGTGCCCTTGTGGTGGCACTGCCTGCCCCTGTACAGGAGATGCTGCTTTGCAGATCCAGCCCGGTGTTCCTGAACTGGCGGGGGGACACTTTGAGTTAACAGCCCCTTGGCTCATTCATGGCCCTGTCAGGCACCTGCTCAAAGCTGAACCCTTTGGAAAAGGGGACCTGAGAGGAAGTATCTGCTCTGTCTGGAGCCTACTCCCATGATATGGGAGGATCCTGTTTGTCTCCAGGATCCATCTTGCCTCCTGCCCCATGTTCTCCCCTATGGAATGTGCTTGCCAGGCAACAAACCCCCAGCTGCATCCTGATCAAGGCCCGTGGTTTTCTCATTGCAGAGGAACGTGACCCCGCTGTGCGTCTTCTGGCAGGAGGACACCACTGGTGAGTGCTCCTGCACTTGGGTGTGAATCCAGGCACTGCCTTTGCTCCTTTCGTGGGGTACCACAGACCTGCTGGTAGGGGTGAAGGGCACTCTGCACCTCCCTTCCTCACTCCAGCTCCATAAGCCTTTTTCACTTGGCTGATGCCAGGTTTAGTCCTCCATAGCTAACCCAAGAGCTTTCTGTCTTCCCAGGGATGGGTCCTGATGCTGAGGGTGCTGTCTGAGTGTGTGTGCTTGGCGTGGGACAAGCTGGGATCCCAACTTTTGTCCTCCCTGCTGCCATAGACACCTTGGACCCTGAAGGTCCACAAACCTGAAGAGGCTATTCTGCTGCTCACTGTGTGCTCTCCCTCTCTCTTGTGCAGGCAGCGCTGGGAGCTGGGACAGCTATGGTTGTACAACAGTGACGGGGAGCCACCAGACAGACTGCAGATGTAACCACCTCACCTACTTTGCTGTGCTGATGGTGGGTAGCGCCTTCCTGCAGCTCCCTGCATCATTCCCACTGGCTGTTGTTCCTCACCGTGTTTCATTCCTCCTTCTCCTCAGGTATCCTCCCCAGAGATCACCTACATACACAGGGATTACCTGAGCATCATAACCTACATTGGCTGCCTGATCTCAGCTTTGGCCTCCATTTGCACCATCTTCTTCCTCTACTTCAGGTTTGACAGGTCACCCCATCCTCCCTGTTTGTGTCCTGTCCGTTGCCACTACACCTGGGTGGGCACAATGCAGTTTGTGGCCTGACTAGAAGTATGATGAAGGAGCCATTCTTCGAGAAAGAGGAGTTCTCCTCTCCAGAAACCACCCCCTTGGTCAGGTCTCCCACAGGGTGCTCGAAAACACTGTTTTCAGTGATTTTGGAAAATCAGCTTAGCTATTATCGATCTGGCAAGCAGAAGCCTACAAAGATCTTTTCATCAGCTCAGTGGAGAGGTCTTCTCCTGAGTCATGTTACTGATCCTACGTGGATGATTCAGAGCTGAAATGATGTCGCTCCGTACCCTGCAATGGCCTAGACCTGAAATGCAGGGTCAGCTGCAGGGACCTGAATTTGCGTGTGTAATGGGTGGTCCCACCTGTGAGGTTAGGCTCTCAGCCCCTGACACCACCAGAGGGTCTCCTGGCACTTCTGGCGGGGACGAGTTGCCCTATGTGGAGCTGTTGGGTGTTGTGGGGCACCGAGGATGCTGGCCAAGCACAGTAGTGAGGTCTCTCCCCCTCACTTCTCCAGAAGCAAGCAGCGAGACCAGATCACAAGCATGCACATCCACATGAACCTGCTGGGTGCCATCTTCCTCCTGGACATCACCTTCCTCATCTCTGAGCACTTGGCTTCCAGCAGTAGCGAGGCATTCTGCAGGGCTGGGGGGCTGTTCTTGCACTTCTCCCTCCTGAGCTGCCTCACCTGGATGGGCATCGAGGGCTACAACCTCTACCGGCTTGTGATTGAAGTCTTCAACGCCTACCATGACCACTTCCTCCTCAAGCTGTGCCTGGTGGGCTGGGGTAAGCATGGGGGAGGCAGAGATGCCCTGTATGCAGGGATGACAGGATGGAGGGGCACCTGGGTAGATCTTTCCCACCATATATGGTGCCTGGATGGGCATGGAGACATAGCTGTGGGGCAGCAGATGTCTGAGAGCAGAGGGGTCTCTCTGTCAAGAGACTCAGTGGAGAAGGAGGCTCAGTGGCTGAGAGCAGAAGCTGGGCTAGAGCAAGGGTGGGTCATCTTGGGGGTCATCCAGCAAAAGAGGCATGTGAGAGCCACTGCTTGGGGTCTTTAAATAGTAATGGGATGCTCCCTTTCTGAAAGAAACACCCAGGACAGCCCAGAGGGCTGGGCTTGGTGCACTAAGCACCTGTACATTTCTGCTGTGCTT
The DNA here is from genome assembly GCA_028566575.1 of Bartramia longicauda. Taxonomy (NCBI): domain Eukaryota; kingdom Metazoa; phylum Chordata; class Aves; order Charadriiformes; family Scolopacidae; genus Bartramia; species Bartramia longicauda. The sequence goes on along the minus strand of JAOXNH010000060.1, from coordinate 24,051,944 downwards.
TGGGCTCCTGCCCAAAGTGGCCGCACTAGGAAGATCTCATGATCTTTGGTGGCCTAAAATTCCACGACCCTGGGAGACCCCTGGCTGGGGTCAGTGCAGCGCAGCTCGCTTCCAGCCTGGAGCTTACGCCAGGCATCCTTGTTGCGTGCACCATCTTCAGTTCCCCCTTGGGAGGGAGGACATTGGTTTGTACTATACATGGGGAGAAAGGGGCAACAAATCTTTCCAGAAGGACCGAGGGCCAGGGACTAGGGTGGCTGCTTCACTCTGTTCTTGCCACCCAGGGCTCCCGTTCTTCTGCGTGACATTGATCTTCCTGGCTAGCTGGACTAACTACGGCCCCTTCTCCATTCCCATCTATGAATCCGTTGGTGGCAAATCCACCAACGCAACCATGTAAGTAATGGGAAATGGATTGCGTGGTCCCTGGTCTTGGATAAAGTCAAATGGCTAAACCTTCACATGTCCTACAGGCTTTCCTTAGCCCACCTTTCCTTAGCTTTTCTGGGGCTTTGTGCAGGGTGGTGGTGGGGGATCCCCCCTCCCTGTTTAACTAAGCTGGATGTTGGGTTTGCACCATGCTTCCCCCATCCCTTCCAACTCGTGCCCCTGTGGGATGACACAGCATAAACCCCTGCCCTTTCTCCTCCCTCCAGATGCTGGATCACAAGCCCCTTGATCCATAACGTTGTAAACCTGGGTTTCTTCAGCCTGGTGTTCCTCTTCAACTCAGTCATGCTGGGGGCCATGGTCCGGGAGATCCTCCGGCAGAACAAGAAAGGCCACAAGCTCAAGCATGTCCTCGCCCTCTTTGGGCTGAGCATCCTGCTGGGCATCCCCTGGGCACTGGTCTTCTTCTCTTTCACCTCTGGCGTCTTCCGCCTCGTCTCCCTCTACATCTTCACCATCATCAACTCCCTCCAAGGTGAGCCTGGGAAGCTGGGCACTGGGGCTTTCATGGAGTGTTGGTGAGGTGGTGATGGGGTATGAGAGGTGCCATCCCAGGCAGGCTGGCTGGCTTGCTCTTGGCTTGCTTGGTGGGGTTCACCCATCCTTCTTCCCCCCTCTCCCAGGTTTCCTCATCTTCCTCTGGTACTGGACCATGGTGCTGCAGGCAAGAAAGTCCCCTGACTCGCAGAGCAGCTCTGACAGCGTCAAACTGCAACCCAACAGCAGCCAGAGCCACCTCGGCTGAGCCCTGTGATGGCTGTGCCACGCTGTGCTGGGGTTCCCCGCACGGACGACAGCCATGGGAAGGACCAATGCCGTCCGCTTTGCTACTGCATCCACCTTGTAGGGCTGCTAGGAGCCCAGGGACCTGCAGTGGGGCTGCCCCCCCCACCTCTGCCAGCCCCCCCACCAATTTTCCTAGCCACCGCATCTCGCCGGGCAGCAGTGCATCCCTCAGCTTAGCATCCTTGGGGCAGGAGGGAGGGATGCTCACCTGGGCAGTGGGGGCTGCAGAAAGTGGAACGGGCAGGGCACAGGCTCCCCGGTGCCTCCGGACGTCCCTTCCTGCGCCCTGAGGGCAGGGATGACAGGTGGGAGAGGCTCCATCTTCAGCCCTTGCTGGTGGTCAGCGAGCAGTGAAGACAGAAGTCCCCAGTGAAGACAGACTAATTCTGCCCCCGCAACACCCTCTAGCAGCTGAAATAATCTATTTTTGTTATTTTGTTGAATTTCTGTTTCAGAATGCTGTAGAAGTTTAAGGAGCACATCCACACACCAGACTTGTACTCATTAAACTTGCTACTGCTCGGAGCGTGGCTTGGTGGGGTCTCTCTGCTGGGCATGTTGGTGGGTTCTCTGACGGGATCTGTCCCTTAGTTGGGGTTGTCCCATCCTTGGGGCAGGACCTGGTATTTCAACCTGTAGGATTCTGCTGAGCTGGGACCAGTAACAGTGCTCCCAGCAGAGCACTGGTACCCCAGTGCCGTAGGGGTCAGGGTGATGGAGGGGGATGCTGCGGCTCAGGAAGCTGCTGCAGTCTCTGGGGACCATCGCTACCCACCAAAGAGGGAGGACAGGAATCTGAAGATGGAGGCTTCGCGGAATGGGAATCATGTCTCCACCCCACCAGTTCCCCTTCCAGATGTTGCTCCACTTGCAGCTCATCCCCCTCTGCCTGGCTGCTGGCCAGGACATGGGAACATTCCTGGGAAGGGGATGTTTCACCGCCAGCGCTGTACCCCATTTGGGAGAGGGATGTTCCAACACGTTGCTGGGCTGGTAGGGGACATTGTCCGAGGATTTGGCAGGATGGGGAGGAGAAGGGGAAGGAAAAAAGCCCCGAGTCAACTGGGGGAAGTGGCTAAGGGGGAAATGACGTGGCTCTGACGGTTATCGCTGTTGCTTCGAGGTGGGGCAGGAGGTCACTTGCCAATCCACAGGAAGGTGTGAGGGCTTGCAGAAGGGAAATGAGGACACAGCTGTTGCCTCAGGAGGAGCTGCAAGCCCTGAGGGAGCCCAGGGAGGGAGCAGAGCCACTGGGACGAAGGGAGCAGAGTGTTGTGGAGGACCAGGGGCAGCCAGGAGACCCCACAAAGCACCATGAACCTGCTCCTGAGCACCATCCTGCTCCTCCTGGTGCAGGCCGGTGAGTGGTGGGTGAGGGGGACATGGGGACCCCCAGTATGTGTGTGTAAAGGGGTCTGGGCTCAGGGGTAGGTTTTCCTTGGGAAAGTGTTGACCGAAAGACCATGGCAGGGTTTCACCCAGAATGTGGCCAGGCCACAAGGGGGGGGGTCACCTGGGATGTGCAGAGAGCTGGCAGAGGCGAGTGGAGCAGGGGAGTTTGCTGCTGGGGGCTATTTTAACAGCCTGGACCAGCAGCCCAGGCTGCTGCGAGCCGCCCTGGGGGGCTGGATGCGGTGATGTGTTAACACAGGCACGGTGGCTTTGCCTCCACCAGCCCTGACGGCTGTCCAGTTGCCTTTTGAAGCTTGTGAACTGCAGAGCTGCACTTTTGGAACCTGGCAGCTGCCAGATTCTCCTGCCTCCCCCCTCCCCTGTGGGCAGGGGGAGGGCTGACCCTAGATTTTGGGGGTTTTCCACCATTTCCCCACATGCTCTTCTTCCAGACACTTCTAGAGGACAGGAGAGCTGTGCTGGTAAGTGGTCCCCCCTCCTCCCTGCCCTCACCCCCAGTGCCCACCCCGTGCTGTAGGGCCCAGTGGTCACCCTGCTCCCTTCCTCCCCAGCCCTGAGCCGCGGCGACAGCCCCCCCCAATGCTGCAAGACGATGGTGGAGTCGGAAGAGCAAGGCAACGGGATCCACAGCCTTGGCTTGGCCCGGCGCTGCCCGGAGCTGAGGCACTCCAGCAGCCCCTCTTGTGCCTGCTTGCGGGAACGCTGGCTCAGGTAGTGGGCAGTGGTGGCCATGGTGGGGTCTGGGGGCTCAGCCCCTCCATATCCCTCAGTCCCACAGCCCTCCTGCCCCACAGGCTGCTGCAGTCGGCGGGGCCAGCGCTGCATAACAAGCTGGCTGGCCTGAAGGTGCTGCTCCTGAACATCAGCAGGGCTGTCACCCGTGATGTCCTCATCACCTTTTCCCCCACAGAGGTGAGATGCACCCCTCTCCCTCACTCAGAAGGCCCCGCACTTTCCAAGCATCCCGCAACCCCTGCCCTCGGGGCTTAGTGTACCATGGCGTGTTCTTCTTCCACCCTGCTCCATGGTTGCGGCATGGTCCCACGTCAGCTTTAGCATCCCTTGGCAAGGAGTCACGTGAAATGGGAGGGAGGGAAGGAGGGAAAGGAGGAGGGAGGGAAAAGCCCTCCCTGAGGAGCCATCCCAGCAGCTGGTGGGTGGGCAGGGGGAGGAAAAGGAGGAGGAGTAGGAGTGTGTGGGACCTTATGCATCTTGCCCACCCCCAGGCTCTCCCACTCCCTGGATGTCCCAGAGAACCCTGTCCTGTGGGGTGACGGTGGGTTGAAACTCTTCTGGTAGCTGCTCCCAGCTCTGCCCCTTCACTGCTGGGTGCTGGGGATGAAGTTCTCCCCTTCTGCCCTCAGGGCTCCTGCTGATGTTGCTGAGAAAAACCCACCAGGGAGGGCTGAGTTTGTGCCCTGAGCAAGTCTGGTCGGTCCTGAGCAGAGAGGTGATGCTGCCCATAAGCAACCCACCACCACTGCTCTCTGCTGCAGGGCCCTAGGATGCTAAACACAACGGAGAAGGGGAATGCAGGCAAAATCCAGCTCCCCAGGGAGATATTCCGGTCCCTGAGCAGCCAGATAGTGAGTGTGGTGGTGACGGTCCTCGACACCCGGCAGATTGGCATGTTTGAGGTATGAGCTAGTATTGCCGGCATCCCTCCGGCCACCAGCTACCTGCCGGCTCGGCTCAGGCAGCATTGCCCCCACGCAGGAGGTCAACCAGACGGGAGAAGTCCTGGACAACACTGTGGTGGGCATCACAGTGGGAAAGACAAGCATCTCCGGGCTGCAGGACCCTGTACAGATCACCTTCTCCCACGGGCAGCTGCCCCATGTAAGCCAGCTGTGCCCTTCCTCCATCTCTCCTCTGGTGCCCCTCACCGTGGCATCAGCTGATGACACTCTGCCCCCTTGCAGGTTGTCACCCAGCAATGTGTCTTCTGGGATCTCAGCAAAGGTATGGTCCTTGGTGGGGCTGGGCCAGGCGGCGGGCGCAGGTGCTTTGCCCGGTGCTCATGGCCATTGCCCGTCCCTGTCGCAGGGCATGCAGGAGGCTGGAACAGCAGCGGATGTGTCACACAGCCTGGGGACAAGGGGACAGTCTGCTCCTGCAACCATCTCACCTTCTTCACCCTCCTCCTGGTGACAATTCCACTCCTCACAGCTCCTGTTCATACCCCAGCTGCGCCACCTGACCTACATTGGTGGCCCCTCAGGTGTCACCAGTAGCTGCACAGGGAGAGTTATAGCTGCTCCTGGGCAAGCCCAGGTCCCAAAATCAAGCCCAGCCCCAGCTCAGGAGGGCAGAAACAGCTCAGCAGAGCGGGTACAGGATGGAAATGGCCCCCAGTGTAATGCAAGTCCACCATAGCCTGCAGCTATCCCTCACCCCACTCCAAGGAGCATCTCCTCTGAGCCAGCACCACCCCTTCCTCCCCAAAGACCTTCTGGCAGGACAGACTGGGGACTTGCATGGGGTCCCTGTAGCAGACCACCAGGGTTTTCAGCCCCAGGGCTCTGGAAGCTGCAGCTGGGTTTTCTAGGTTGGGCCAGGGCCTGTCTGGGCACGTTTAGTTTGGAGAAGAGGAGGCTGAGGGGGGACCTCATTGCCCTCTACAACTCCCTGAAAGGAGGGTGCAGAGAGGTGGGTGTTGGCCTCTTCTCCCAAGGGAATAA
>JAOXNH010000060.1:23920451-23947059 GCA_028566575.1 Bartramia longicauda | reverse complement strand
AAGCCCATACCCAGACCCATATCCCAATATATATATATTGGGATATATAAACCCAACCCATAACCCATATCTGGGCTCTGAATTTGGGAGCACAGATGCATATGAAGACAAGTGCGACCTGACCATTGCCTGGATGCTGAGCCCATCTCCAGGAGGACACACAGTTAAGACTGTCCCCAGCCCCCAAAAGCTTTGAACAAAATTTAACTATTTAATTTAAAAATGCAAACAAGAGGCAAGGCTTTTGCCATCTCCCTGCCTTGCACGGGGTGACACACACCACACACACATCATCCCGACTCGCTGTCCAAACCTGCCAGAAACACTTTGCTCCATATGGTTGTATAAATTTTCCTGTATCGGCACTGCCAGGAGGGTGAGACCCCCAGGAGCCGGGTACCGCGCCAGGGCAGAGCCGTACCTGGGGGATGCCAGCATCGTGCCGGGCACCGCCAGCATTTTGGGAGAGCCGGCAGTGGGCAGTGGTAAGTGGTTGTTCTCCACAGCATCACCTCCGCTGTCCACGTCCCTGATGTCCACAGTGGGGTAGTTGCCTGGCCCGTGGAGAAGACAATAATTGCAGTGAGAGGGGTGCAGCCAGGATGAATCCCCCATGCCCATTGTCTCTGCGGAGCTGCCCCCAAACCCTGCAGGGTTCTGGAAGGACTCCCCTTTTCCTTCCATTCCCTTCTCACCCAACACTCCTTTCTCCTAACAGTTTGGATCATTTCTTTTTCTTTTTTGCCCAGTTTTTAACACTAGAAGAAGTGCCACCTGCTTCCCTTCTCCTTTCCCAGCCTGCAGTGATTGCAACTACTCCATGCCAGTGTCAGAAAATGGTGGAAATCAGGATTACCAGTTGCAGGTGTTACACAGGAATCCAGGATTTCCAGCTGTGAACCTGCCTCCCAGGGTCTAGAAGATCTCCTGGGTCTTCTGAGCGTAAACATATGGATTGTGCAAGCTCAAAATTACACGAGTGTTTGCTTTTCATGCAGAACAAGGCACTATCTAAGTATGGATTAACAGCCTCTCTCTTTTGCAGAGACTAAAGTTTAGGAGGTAGGAAGTTGGACATTTGTCGGGGGTAAGGAGATATGCCCATTGCGCAAGGGAGAAATGGGGCTGGGGGTTATCTTGGCCGGACCCCGCAGCTGGCTGAGCTGTGAAGCATCATCCTGTTTCTTGGCTACACAACAAAACGCAATGAGCTCCTGCAGGATTTCTTCTAAGGGAGATTTTCACACGTCTGAAAGACCCTGTGCATCCCCTCCAGTCCCATGCTGATGGGGCACCCGTGAGTCGGAGTCTGGCTCAATCAAATCACTGAGAAAAGGCCTGTTTGGGTTGCAAAGTTAAAATCCCATCGCATGTAAGGAAAAGCAGCAAGATTTGTCTCACTGGTAAAAAAGCACAGCAAAGCAAAGCTACAGAAACATAATTTGTCCTTCTGGATTAAAAGGCAGAAAACGGTGAACAGCAAATCTCCATCTTACTATCCTCTGAGTACGAATGGGCTACATGAACGCTGAGGAGAAAACGGCATGTGCGCTGGATACTTAACCCTCTGCCTGCAGGGCCTTTGGGAGAGTCTTTGGCCAAGCAGGTCAAAACATATAGCTTGTCATTTACAGCTATTGGCAAACACTCTCTAGGCATTAGCTAGAAAGGCACATAGTGATGAGGTGAGAGCAGAAAAAACCATGAATTTTGTTCCCCAGCCTCTGTGCTGCAACATGAAGCGGGCTTTTATTTATTTTTTCCAAAAAAAGCAACAAAAAGCAACTACTCTAGGAATAACCCCTTGCCTCCCTCAAGCTACGCAAGCCCATGGTCAAAGCCAACATCTCTAATACCTAGAGGGAATTGCTCCTCATTGCAAAAATTGGGGTTGACAACTCCAGCCTTTGGCTTGCTGGTGACAAGGACAGGGATGCGGGAGGCAGCGGTGGCTTGGTAGCTGGGGACATTGGGGAGCTGCTCTAGTGCCCCGCGGCCCGGAGGGGAGGCGTCCCCGCCATCGGGCTGCTTGTCATGCACCAGCCGATCTAGCTCGACGTCTCGGACACGCTTGGACATGCTGCTAGGCGCCTAGGTGCTTCAAGCAAAGGACAAGGATCTGAAACTGCAATAAAACACAGAGTGGTTTGAGACAGGACAACTGTGTCAGCACAGAGAAACGCAGGGCTGCTGGGGTTTTTGTTGCTGCCTGCTGCTCGCAGGTGTTGGTAGCAGCAGTGGTGAGCATCCTACCTCACGCTTTTCTAGCATCGCTGCAAGATCAGGGTGCTCTGCAGGGCTGCGTGAGCAGAGAAACCTGCAGTCTGTACCAGGGGTCAGGTCAAGCCATCCCTTGTGCAACTTCCCCAGCATCAGTGGAGTTATCACTGAACCACAGAATAGTTTGGGTGGGCAGGGGCTTTGAAAGACCATCTCATCCAACCCCCTGCCATGGGCAGGGACATCTTCAACTCGACCAGGTTGCTCAGAGCCCCATCCAACCTGGACTGGAATGTTTGGGCATCCACCACATCTCTGGGGAACCTGGGCCAGAGTCTCACCACCCTTGGCATAAAAAATATCTTCCTTATATCTAGGCTAAATCTTCCCTCTTTTAGTTTAAAGCCATTACCCCTTGTCCTATCACAACAGGCCCTTATGCCAGGAACTGCCTTTGCTCAATCAGTCTGCAATAGGAGCTCACCACCTAAGTTTTATTACTAACCATTTATCTCCTAAACAGTTACATGAAAATGCACTTTATGCCAGTGGTTATTTCCCAATTTGAGAAAAGTGTAGAGAAAATCCTCTTTATCCCCCCTACATTCTTCAGCGGAGGGAGGAACTCTTATTTCACACCAGAGATTGCTTAATCAATGAGGCTCAGTACTGCGTAAGGACCAGCCTTTCAAAGCTGGCTCCAGCTGATGACAATATTGCCATCAGGCTGTGCCCACGGGATGCTTTAAGGCAGCAAAAAGTCCTGACTGCCCACGCAGGCCCATGTTGCAGAAAATGCCACTGCCCACCCCCTGACAGCAAGCAGCAGGGAGGGAGAAGCTGGGCATCGCATCGCCTGCTTTGGTTCATCTTCACTCAACCTTACGCTGCTATATATTATACCTTCGGCATCGGTTTCAGCAGCTTCAGCTGTCGCCTCTTCCACCTTCAAAATCAAAAAAGCCATTTTAAGGAGAAGAAGACCCACTCTGTCAGTAAAAGAGCAGACTTTGCAGTTTGATTTGGTGCCCTGTATCCCCCAACCGTTCCCCAGCCTCTCAGCTTGTTGCTCAGTGCCAGCATTACAGGGTGAGAGCACCTCTCCTGTGTTGCAGAGTTGTCTCATGTTCAGAGATGGGGACATCTCAGTGGGCGACATTCCCAGAGCTCATCCCAGTCCTTGTTCCTCACCAGGGCACTGCATCCCCCTGGGCAAGCTCTGAGCCCCCAGCACATGCTGGGCAGCAAGAGCTCATTGCAGATCTGACCCAAGCAGGGAGTGGTTACATACCTGTACAAAAGCACCTTCAAGATCACTTATCTCAGCTTCCTCCAGCTGCTCAAACCTGAGGGCCTCCTCTGCAAAGTAGACTTCATCCACACCCTCCTCAATGGTGAGACAAGGCGAATGGAGCAGGGGTCTGCATGGTACAGATCAAGCAGACACAAGTGCCTGAGCTCACTTTTGCCCTTTCTGAGGTTAAACATGTTGCAGATGGGGGTGTCATGTCAATGGGGGACATATCACATCAATGGGGATGGCATCACATCAACAGGGGAGATATTACATCAGCGGGATGGGCATCATGTCAATGGGGGATGCATCATGTCAAGAGGGAGAACATCATGTCAATGGAAGGGGCATCATGTCAACAGGGATGGCATCACATCAATGGGACTGCATCACACCAACAAAGGAGGCATCATGTCAACGTGGGGGCATCACGTCAACAGGGATGATGCACAGCTCTCCCAGTTCCAGGGAGCACTGCCACTCCCACTGCATCGCAAAGGCCATTGGCAGGTGGGCAATACTACAGACATACAGGAGTGGTGCTGCTTGGGGTAGAAGGGAATTGGAAAACATCCTACATAGGAGACAAGGTGAGAGGTGCATAAGCAAAAGTTACATATGCAGAAAGTACAGGCAGTACATTTCTCCTGCTGTGCATAATAATTTCTCATAGATATAAAATCTGCCAAATAAAAAGCCGAGACTCTAATTTCCAGGCAGGGCTGCCCCCCAAGCGCCATCGGAATCCCCCTTTGCCTGTGCAAGACACCACAAGGACACATAATTCTCATTTTCCTTTAGCGCTAGCACAGACCCCCAGTTCCACCATTCTGACAAAGGGGGCTCACAAAACAGATTTTACTGCTTTTATAGAACTTCAGACTGAAAAACAAAAGCCTCATCATGTCATTCTTTGCACTTATCTCCTGATTTTCTCTTTTCTGGTGAGAGGCACAAAGTGAGGATTTGGGATAATGAAAAAATTTTATGGCAGCAAAATGCATGAAAATTGAAAAAACATCTTTCTGCATTCTTGGCAGGTCCCAAGCCAGAAGATGCATGTAACAAGCAGGGGATACTTTTTCTCATTTATCTCCATGCCCTGAAAAAATGTTATTTTCCAAAGTATTTTTAAAATTCTTTTTAATAATTTTCCACCCTTTTTGTTTTTGTTTTTTTTTTTTTTTTAAATTAGGCTCCCTTCAAATGCAATCACAAGTCTTTTCATCCTCATCTAAACAGAAAACCTGTTGCTGTCTCTCTTTTCGCAGAAGCAGAGAAACGTATCAAAGGATGAAACAGCATCTCATTCACCCTACAACTGAAGCTTGAGTTTCTATAGTGGAGCCCCAGGAACACATTTTGATAAAATAAAAAGATATGGTTTTAATACTGAATAATCACGTTTTCAGCTCCTTCCTGAAAATCTAGCTACTTCAGAGGAATTAACAGAGGATGATATTTTAGCACTAGGTAATAAATCCTTAAATGTTTCTCTCACATGAAATCAGAGCAAACCACTAAACTAAGCAGAAAGGTTTTTCTAAACATAATCTAGACCAAAGTCACCATCTACAAGAGCTGACAATAACTCAACTATTTCCTATAACAGGAAAAAAAAAAGTAAAATTCTACCTACTTGTATACTTGTATTAAGTAGCATTTGCAGGTACAACACATAATCCTGTCTTTAAATTCAGCACTGTAACGCTCATGATAATCCCAACTGCCCTGAGTGATTCAATATGGTTTCAAATAACGTGGACCATCCTCAGGGGCTGGCTGCTCCCAGCTCCGGATGAAGGCTCAAGCCGCGGCTCCTGCTCAGGAGGGAGGGGACGGCCAGGGATGGAGGCGATGGAGATGGAGCCTGTGTCTCCAGGAGACACTCGCCTGTCACCATGTGCTGCGTCAGCAGCGAGCCCTGGGCTGAGCCAGTTTGCTAAAGCATCCTTCCTCAAGCCCATCCTTCCCCAAGCACATCCCTGCCCAAGCCCATCCCTCCCCAAGCGCACCCCCGGCCGCCTGCTGGCTGGGAGCTCCGCTCTGCCAAGAGGAATTCACTCCTCCGCCGGTGTTTCAGCCTCTCCAGCTTGTGAACGCAGCTGAACCAACAACTGTGTTCACGCTCCTTTCCAACAAAGCCATAAAGACAACAGCAGCCACTCACCCCGCACTCTCCTTCTCCTCCTCCTTCTTCTCCTCCTCTTCCTCTTCCTCTTCTTCTTCCTCTTCCTCCTTTTCCTTCTCCTCCTCCTCCTCCTCCTCCTCCTCCTCGGCAGCACTCAGGGAGCACAACCACAGCCTGGGGAGGAGAAACTCATCAGGTGAAATCCAGAAAGTATGGCTGACCTCACAAGAGGAGCACTGCCGGTCTCCACAGACCCCTTTGGCTGGAGGTGCTCTCCCTCTACCCCCCAGCCAACATCTGGTTTCACAGTCCATTAGTGTCTGCAGCCCCAAGCGGGTGGGAGGAAGAATGGGAAAAAGTTTGGGAACGCAAAACCAGAGTCCTGCAGCCTTCAAATTCCCCTTGCAGTGCAGGGAGAGGGTGTGCTTCGGGGTCATTTGTTGCTGGTTTTGATCAAAACCTCCTTGTAAATGAAATCCAACCTCCAGGACAGGATGTGCTTGCTGCCCACAGCTTCTCAGGCTCATATACTAAATGGAAAAAAAATCTGAAAAAATATTTTTATAACATCTCCAGCGTCTTCTGGCTGAGCAGAAGAGAGCTATGCTGAGCAGATGTGGCTCCAGGCATTGCTTGTGGCTTGTGGAGTGCACTCCACCTATGTTGGAGTTGAGGTCCACCATGCTCACCCTCCCCTGCACATGTGCTGGGCAGAGGGAGCATTTTGTAGGACTCCCAAACCCTTTGGGAGTATGCATGGACACCTCCCATCCCCCTGCTGCAATGCAGCCCACTCCCAGCTCTGAACACATTGCCCAGCCCTTGGAGGACGTCGGCAGGGGTTCTTCTTTCTTTTGGAAGAAGCAGGGTGAATTACATAAAGACTCCTGCTTCCCAGTGTCATAACAGGTGGATGTGCAGTTGATGGTACCGAGGTTCAAACTCTTTTTTAGGGCCAAAATCTACTTTGGGGAAGCCTAAGCAGAGCATCCTTCTGTAGAGCATCATGAAGCATTGCACTCACGGCTCTGCCACTCAACACTAGAAGAAAAGATTGGTTTGGCTCAAACACCTTTTGGGTCCTTTTGGTGCCCCTCACTGTGGAAACGAGCACCTTGGCCTGCCCACTGCCAGCTCCACCACCAGCACTGGCAAGGAGAAATGCCCAGGGATGTGCTCATCCCCTTCCATGGCCACCATGCTGGTGGTCAGAGGGCATGTAGAGCTGCCCATCAACAGCATCTTCCTTCTCCTACCTGTTTTCTTCTTCCTGAGGTTCCTCCTGTATGGGGGGAAGGGGATGAGCATCTGCCACCAGCTCAGCCTCACGACCCCAGGCCATCATCTCACAGGTGGTTTCATTAATCCAGTCATCATTGACTTCTTCCAGGACAAGGTCGGTGTCCTCAGTTTCCCCAGGGACAATATTAACTGGAACGGAAACGGAGAAAGGGAAGCCATGAAGTGAGAGTAGCCCATTTTTGAGAGGCCAGAGGTAGGGCCAGGGCAGATGCCACATGTTTAGCTGCTTGATGCAGAGGTGCTACCATGTGCCAGGACTGAAGCACTTCCAGCAGGAACAGGCCCGTGCAGCCCCAGTCTCCTTGAGCTGTGCCGTATGGATGCCTTGGGCACTTTTGCCAGAAGAAAGAATAAAATTCACCATTTTGCATCAAGCGCATCCAAAGCCCTATGAAAACTATAGCCCTTTGCATACAGATGCCTGTGGGCTTCTGTACACACATAGCAACCTCCACCAGCAGACAATTTGGCCCATCTCCAGGCCACATTTTGGCTCTTCTTGCAAATAGGAGCCACGGCAGGAAGAGCCCAAAGCCCTTGCCGATCCTGAGCGAAATGACGGGCTGGCACAGCCTGAGTGCCCTGGTTTTGCAGAGCAAAACTCAACCCGGAGCCCACGTTGCAACGCCCGGAGCAACACTCCATGTCTGCTCCGAACGCTGCCCCAGGCACGGTGTAGGAAGCATCCCGCATGCTCCACAACTCCCCAGCATTGCTGGGGTGAAACACGCCGTGGGTTCATGGGGGGTTGTCAGACCAGCTGCAAAGCAAAGAGCGTGGGTCTGACCCAGGACCAGCCCCTTCCATGTCCCAGAGGTACCCAACGTACCCTGTCAGGCACACACCAGAGAAACAGAGGAGGAAGCGCATCCGCATACTGTAAAACCAGTTTATTCTGAGGTCTGGCCGGCAACAAGACTTACACGTCTGCACTGAAGCTAATAGGAAACATGCAAATTCAACTACAGAAAGGCAGGAAACCCACCCACAGTCAGCTCTGTGTTGCATTTACCCTCCCCATGGTGCCCACACTGCCTTTAGCCCGTTCCCTCTAGATCTCCATTAAGTAAAACGTGGGACAGCAATCAGCGAGATGGCTTTTAAAATACACCGCCGCTTTTGAATACATTACGTGAAAACAGGGCAAATACTAACATTGTAGCCTGGTACCAGCAGGGTCCACTATGAACACAGGGGATGGGGCTCAGGGTGGTTGCTTGGCTACCTAGATCATCCTAAAGAGATGCAATGAGGTGGTGGGAGACCTTTCAACATATCAAGGGGGCTTATATGAAAAATGGAGAAAGATCTTTTACCAAGGCCTGCAGTGACAAGAAAAGGTGCAGTGGTTTTAAACTGGAAGAAGGTAGCTTTCAACTGGAGAGAAGGGAGAAATGTTGTACGATGAGGGTGGTGAGACAAGGGAAGAGGTGGTCCAGAGAAGTTGCGCTTGTCCCATCATTGGAAGTGTCAAAGGTCAGGTTGGATGGGCCTTTGACCAACCTGATCTCGTGGAAGATGTCCATGCCCACGGCAGCAGGGTGGACTGGATCATCTTTGAAGGTTCCTCCCAACCCAAGTCACGGGGTGTAGGTGCTCTCACCCCATTCAGCCCAGCATGGGGCTCTGGCTACTCCCACACACACGCTTTTGGGCTGGAGACAGCCCCAGGAGTCCCTTCCAGGACCCTCCTGCCACTACCACTAGCACTGCGTCTGAGGAGCTGGGAGCTTTGGGAGAGAGCAGCCACAGCTGGGAGTAAGGAGAGTTTGGGGTAAAACATCAGGGGAGTTCAGGCAAAGGCTTTTAACCATTAGCTCCTACCTGTTTGCCTAGAGATTAACCTCAGCTGCCTGCATCTGCTGCTGCAAACCAGAGCCCTTTCCACTTGCTCAGAGAAAACGCTTAATGAAAGAAAAACAGTAAGAAGCTGATGAAAGCTTAAAGAGCTTTATAACGTTACACCTTGGAGGGCAGAATTTGACTAAAAGACACCCGTGGGCTTCAGCTGCAGGTCTCAGGGGTGAATATTTGGATGCTGGCGGGGGGGTTGAGAGGGCCAGAGGTGCTGGGAGGGTGCAGCAAGAGGCTTTCTGCCTCTGAGGTGTCCTGAGTGATGCTTTTCTACCCTCCTATAAATTATAGCTTCAGTCTCATAGACATTATTCTGCAAAACCAATAGCTCTGGTTCCTGAAGCCAAGAGGGAGCCAGGACAGGGACAGCCCTAGGACCAGGGACATGCAGCCAGCCTTGGGTCCCTGCCTTCCCAGCTGGGAAGGAGCTAGAGACCATCTGCAGATTCTCCTTTCCTTTTTCTCCCCAGCTGTGCTTTCTCCTCAGGTTGGTCTCATGTGGTTGTGGGAAGGGCTGACCCGCCACCGTCTTCGTTTTCCGTTTGTTTCAGAGGCGCTAAGCCCCTTTGCCCCCTGAAACAAAAGGAGAAGGAAAACATTAATGAGCACGCTGGCAGTTTGGTGCCGGGGCGGATCTCTCGCTCGACCCAATCTCTCCCTTATTCGGGCAGATTAAGTGACCTTGAGATGCCTCAAGGCACCAAAGTGAGCTGTAACGCGGGCCAGCCATGCACAAGGGGTGCAACTGCAGTGACATGCAGTGCCTGCACATCCAGTGGATTCCCACTGGTTTTGCCTCTTCCCAAGGTCCACGGCAGCACTCAGATCTCCAGTTTGTACAAACACATGGAGAAATGCCTTCCTGCACAGTTTCCCACTCCGACATCTCACCAAGCGGCTGCTGGCTCGGCAGGAGCAGCCTCCTGACACATCCCTGGAGGGATGCACAGCCTCCGCAGTGGGTCCCTGCTCCCATCAGCAGCTCCCACGGCTCAACCAACCACTCCTTCCCAGGGATGTCACTTACACAGGGCATCTCCCCCGCTCAGTCCTATCCGTGGAGGCAGCAGAGGCTCCCAGTCGGGCTACCTGTTTTGCTCAGCATCCTGCAATATGGCTGGCATGGGGAACTGAGCCCAGCTGTCCCTTGTCCCCCTCCGTGGGCAGGCAAGCAGCAGTGTGAATCCCGCAATGTTTTCCTACACCCATGCAGACTCACATCTAACACATCTAATCCCAGGATTTTGTTTTCCCAAGGTACCTCCCTAGACATCTCACACCGGGCTTGGCAAGCACCCTCCAACTCAGCAGCAAACATGCCAACGGGGGTGATGAAGGCAGCAGGTTTGAATTCCCTTGTAATCCTTTGATCAAATCCCACCAGCTTGGCAAACATCTTCCGGCACAGCTTGAGGACAGACCTTGATCAGTTCTAACCTCAAAACTCGGGAGCCAAGGATTTGGGGTGCTGCACTCAGACTTCCAAGACCTGAGCTTCACCAAGCCTGTGCCACAACCCTGGGTCTGCTCCTGCTTCTCAAGTGGCAACAGCCTCTCATGGCTTCCCAGGAGATTTCAGGGGCTCCCCAGCTGGCACCCACAGCAGACCAGGCCACCAGCAACTCCTCATCCCAATAACCACTTTCTGACCTCGGCAAGCTAACTGGCAAGGTGAGATGGAGCAACCACTTACTTTCTTCCACAGGACTCCAGGTTGGTGCTGCCACTCCCTGCCAGGAGGAAAAGGGAAACATGAGAAGTTGCCCATTTTCAGTAAACCTAAATTTTTACCCTAAATGCCCCATTTTCAGTAAATGTGTCCCTTTTACCCTAAATAGCCCATGTGATTTCTAAGGGCATGTTGGATGGCTTGGCTGTGGGTGTGAGCATCCCAGGACACACCACTGAAGGGCAGGAGCACATCAGTGAGCTTGCCTAGGTGCAAGGGAAGGAAAGGGTGTTGTTGCTGCTTCTCCTTAGAGCTGGGCTGCGCCCAGGTGAGATGCCAGGGCCTGGGCACCACCTGGTGCCACACAGAAAAGCAAGGAAGCGGCACAGAAAACACAGTCTGTGAGCTCTCTTGCTGCTTAGAGGCCAAATCCTGCTTTTCATCAGCTTAGCAGGTCATGGGGATTTGCATTGTGGAAGGAGCTGGGTGACAGTGTGTCCACAGCAAGTCCCAGCACTGATCTGGTGGCATCTGCACAACAGAGGACGCCCTCCCCACCAGGGACAAGGCATCCACGCGCCTGTGCCCACCCAGCAGACAGCATACCTGTGTGTCCTGCTTCTCCCTGGTCACCGGCTGTGGCATCACCTTCTCCAGCCCCTGAACAAACCAGGCGAACATCCTAGTGACCAGAAACCACTGTTAGACCTGGCCGCCAGAGCCTTGGATCCCACAGCAGTTGTCCCTCTGGCCATGGGACCCAGGCAGAAGTTGCCACTGCATTTACCTGCTGCCGTCCCCAGACAGGGACCGAGGGATGAGGGTGGTCGCCTGCTCTGGCTGCCTCTCGGCGGCTGCCGGCTCCACTGTTCCTGGGATGCTCTGAGAGGCTGAAACGCTGCTTTTTGACTTTGCCTGGGTTTTAGTCCCTTTTGTGCCTGCCCAGGTTTATTTGGAAGAAGGGGAATTAGGCAACGTGCCGATCATCTTATAATTTTTTGGGGAAGGGAAGCAAATGAGGAAGGGTCACTTCCCACAGAGAGACAGGTTTGGGGAATCTCCCTGGCAACTTCTCCCTCAGGGACCCAGCCTGGGATGAGGACAGAGGTGGCTTGGGGACAGACATGGCGTAGGGGCAGTGCTGTGATGCTGGGACCCGGCATGCCCACCTCTCTGGGCAGTCAGTACCCCGGGACACAGGGGACAGAGAGGGCAGCCCCAATGTTGGTGCCTGCCTGCACCCAGCTTCTCGGCAGCAGAGTGTCCCCTCTGAAAGGGCCACCCAGGGAAGGGCGATCGCTCACCTCCTGCCACAGCTTCGCATTTCTGCTCCTTTGGCTCCAGCTGCAGAGGAACAAGAGGGATAGAGGGACAGATGGATGGATGGAAGGATGGATGGATGGTCTGCAGCCCCACATCACCCTGGGCAGGCACATCCCCCACCCCAAGGGGACCCAAGCTTAGCCCCATACACCCTCGGCTGCAGTTTCCCCTCCATTTCATTGACAAGGACCATTAAAGCCACACTCCAGCGGCATTGCTGGCACCAGCGGGTCCCAAATGGAGGGTGCCCCTGGCATGCAGGCAGGTCAGGGAGAACCAGGACAGCACCCCGAGGTCTCTCTTTCGCTCTGCTGAATTCCCCGGAGGTTTTCCTCTCCAAGGTCCCAGCCAGATTATTCAAGAGGATGGGGAGCCCACTCCACTGTCCCCTCTGCCCAGCAGCCCCTGCCTTCCCCTGCTGGGCGGTGCTCACCTCCGGCTTTTTCAGCGTCTCTGGCTGCGGCACGATCCTCTCGAAGCCCTGCACCAGCCAGCCGAGCACCCGCGCTCCTGCCCTGTGAGGAGAACATGGTTGGGGAGCTCATCCTGCACCCCTCCTGCCCTCCCGCATTCCCCTGCCAGCCTCCCCAGGGACCCACCATTCCTCCGTCACCATATCTAAGCCATCCTCAGACCTGCAGTCATCCAGCTCATCCTCCTCAGGATCAAAGGGGGTTATCTCTGCAAGGAGAGCAGGGCTGTGGGATTGGGGGAGAGCCAGGACCTGCACTGCTGGGAGCTCCTGGTCCCCCCATCAGCTGGCTCAAGGGGCCAATAGCACCAGCATCAATGATGGGGTAGGTAGGATGTGGGATGCAGGAGTCCCAGAAAGGCCCCTGGCTCTCCTTACCTAGAGCATCCTCTTCCTCATCCTTGAGGACCTGGACCTCCGTCTGAAAAGCAAAACAGCCCGTAACTTGCCTGGCAGCCCAAGGAGGCTCATCCCTCTGGGCAGGGAGGGAAACCTGCCCTTTCCCCAGGGATGGACGAAGGCAGAAGCCCACACAGGGCAGGTTTAGCGCTCCCATTTAGCACTGGAAGAGTGATAGGAAGAAACAGATAACAAAAAGAAAAGGTAAGAAGAGTTAGAAGCCCAAATACACCAGACCATTGCTCAGATCTGTCACCTACCTGATCAGGAACATCGATGCTTGTCTCGAAGCTCTTCCCGAGCGCCTGGAGTGTCCCTGGGGCTGGGACCGGCTGGGGAATCACCTTCTCCAGACCCTGAGAGAGCCAGGAGAGCACACTGCTCCCCACGCTGCCAGGGAAGGGGGTGAGTCAGGCTGGGATCCCCCCATCCCAGGCATCCAGTCCTCAACTGAAAGCAAAATCCCAAGCAAACCATGTTGCACACTGGAGGGTGCAAGTGCAATACCTCTCAAACACAGAGCCTGGGTCCTCGGGGACCGCAAATCCCACCTTCTTTTCCATTTCTTCAATGGCAGCAGGAAGAAAAAAAAAAAAAAAGAAAGGTCCCATCACTGCTCCACCAGCCCCCAGTGTGCTGGGCAGGAGGAGGACCAGCCGCTAAAGGAACGCTGATCTGCTATCTCAGCCAGCGTGTCCCCCCTGCTATGGGGGCTTACCCTCAGTGCGTGCGTGGTCAGCAGCATCCCCGGGGCCACTGGCCTTTCCCATCGTTGCCTTCAGGGTAAAAGGCAGAAAGTGTCAGAGCATGAGGTACAGAGGACACTGTCCCCCGTTCAAAGGCAACTGCAGACCCTGGGGACGACTTATCCTTCCTGCTGCCTCCCAGCAGCTCAGAGAGGGGATGCATCCTGGCCCCCATCCCTCCCGGGGTGGAAACGGATGCTCTGTCTCTGGGGGCTGCAGTGCTGGGGCTGGAGCATCTGGGAGATACTCCCATTCCGGAGATGCTCCATCTCTGGGTGCCGCAGTGCTGGGGCTGAATGCAGAGGCACCGGGCATCTCTCCACTGAGCTCACAGGGCCCCAGTACCCTGCAAACCAGCACCCCACTCACCTTAGCCGGCTCCGGGTCCCGCACTGGGCCCGGGGGCCTCTCCTCTGTCAGATGGGGCACTGGGGGCTGGGGAACCACCCGCTCGATCCAGCCCAGCATCCCTCCAACTGTGGGTGGCGAGGAGGGGTCTCCGGCTGGTGAGAGGCCAGCAGCAGTGGTGCACGCTCCCCAGGGAATACCAGGTGCACCGGACGCTCACGCTGTCTCTGGGGAAGCCCAAAAAGGTCCTTGGTGTCCTTCTGTTTCCACGTCCTGCTTGGGAAATACAGCACTGCAGTACAGCCAGACCAAACCCAGCTTAAACCTTGACACATCAGCGTTACCGTGAGCAAACTACACCCTTAATTTTAAGCTCGGAGGCTCAGTTAAACTTGCTTTTCCTAAATGCAGCCACTGATTTGGGGGTTTATTTTGCACAAACCTCCATGGCTAGGGTCAGGCAAGGAGAAGCACTCATGAAGCCATGGCAGATAGATCACAGAAACTGTGATGCTCTGCTCAGGGTCCTCTATGCTCTTTTCATTTGAGGGCTCAAAAACAACAGTAATTTGTGTGGAATTTGTTTATGAGCGAGTTCATGCCCCAACATGTATCGACTCTTTGTGCCCCTAGGCATTACCTTTCAGCCACGGCCATCGTGGCCACTGGGGCAGGCACCTGCCTGTGGGCCTGGGGAGGGCAACAAAGGCACCAGCACTGACTTGCTGTGGCTGCCGAGATGGTGATGGAGCAGGTAAACATAAGATGTTGCAGAGCTGGGATTCAGCTGTCCAAGCTCTGTTTGCTTGGTCTTTTTGGGTCCCCCCACCCTTTCTCAGTGCAGCCCTGGGTTGGGGTGCAGCGCCAGCGAGCTGAGTGATGCTGCACGTTCCCAAACTTGGGTACACAACAAGGACTGGGGACTCTCACCCAGCCCAAACTGGGGATGTCTTCAGCTGCCGCCCCTCCAAAGAGCCCTGCTCTGACCAAAATGCCCTTCCAAAGACCACTGCTCAAGGAAGGCCTCAGAAATATCTCGGGCGGCCTCCACACTGCTGCTCACATGCCTGTGAAAGGCAAGAGAAAGCAGATCCCCAAGCTCCATCCAGCCCCCCAGGAGACTGCAGAGGAGTTTTGATCCCGGGTTAACGCATGGCCCCAGCCCCAGAGGACAGCAGGTTATCGGCTGGAAGCCACTCAGCACTGGGCTCTTGCCCAAAACCTGGCATCTTAAATCTCAGCCGGCCAAGGTCCCCAGGTGGGATGACATGCATCCTTGGCTCTTTGCTTGCCCTCTTACTCAAGCCCAGGAGCCAGGTTTGGGTGCAGCCGAAGCATCACCCCACGCGGCACGTCCTCACACCATGGGCAGGCCCAGCTCTCTCAGAGACCCTCACATCCCCAGAGCAGGACAGGGTGGCTGTAAAACACCTCCCAGGAGGTCTGATGACCAGAAACCAATTAAGAAATTGCCTTTTGCCTCCTACTGGGTACAAGGGTTTAAGGAACTGTGACTGACCCAGGAACAGCAGTGAAAACCCAGCAGCACCATGTGGCACAGTGACATTTCCACCCGTGCTTCAGAACCTTCAGAGGTCCTAAATAAGCCAAATGAGCCCAAAGAAGCCCTGAGAAAGCCCCCAGGGGCTGGAGCGAGACCCCTGTGACAGCCAAGGTCTCCTTCTCCCTCAACATAAGCTTGCACAGCTGTAAAAGCCTGGAGCTTAAGCCTCTCCTTGACCCAGGAAGGAAAGTGGAGGGCTGGGGCCATTCCTCTGGCACAGCCAAACAAGAGAGGGGCAGCAACATTCGTGGGTCCTCCAAAAAGTAGTTGCTGGAAGAAATCGGAATCAGCAGCCAGGATTTGCCTGTGATTGTACCCATTGCAATCCTCCATGGTGCAGGCACCAGCTGGTGCCCATTGTGGCAGCTCCATGGGACTCGGACTCGTGCCCGCAGGCAAAGGGCCCCAGTCTCTGAGAGCAAGAAGCAGAGCACAGGCCCATCATCCCTGTTCGGAGCATGGAGCACCACAGCCTTTCCCTCCCCTCCGGCACCAGACCAAACTCTTCTACGTTACACGGCTCCATCGGCTTTGCAGCATTATGGACCTGCTCCATCCCTCCCCTACCATGGACCTGCACCCCCGCTGGGGCTCATCCTCCAGCTCTGTTTTGGAGCACCAAACCCCCCACCACCACGTGCAGAGTCAGCCCCACAGAAACCCCAGCCGTGTCCCTCACCTCTGTCGCTGCCACTTACCCCACACGCTCACTGCCGCCTCCTTGGGAAGCCACCCCCTGGATGCACGGGCTCCCTTGGCTACTGCAGCTTGCCACTGACCCCCCAGACCCATCCCAATCCGCTCAGGGCTCTGCAAGGATTAGCTCAGCGCTGCCCGCAAATGGGATTACCAGCATTCAGCTGTCCCAAATGCCCCAGCTCCCAGCAGCCAGCCTGGTTTGGGTGTGGGATAGTGCAAAGAAAACCCCCAAATCCAGCAGGTTTGAGCATCCTCAAAATCCCTGCAGCCACCAGAGCTGCCCCGGGCACTCACCGGCTGGGTGCAAGCCTGGCAGAGCTGCAGGGAAGGTTGATGTCTTACCCAGGCACACGGGGGCGCAGGGATTTGCAGACAAAGAGCAATGGAGCTGCCGAAACCCCGCGGGGCAACAGAAGGGTGACGTGCTGAGGGTGCTGTGCCCAGGGATGCTCCACCTTCAGCTCTGCCCCGACACTGGAGGATCTGGGGCAGTGGGCAGCAAATCTGTGCTGGGCTGAGCTAAGCCTCCCCTTGCTGAGTGTGCCAATCACTGCCTGATCCATTTACTTCCGACCCTGCGTGACTGCCAGCCTTTCCCATCGCCCCTAATCTGGGCTGCCATCACACCCTGCTATCAGCGCGGCTTCGCTGTGCAACGTCCAGCCCCAGCTTCTGTTTCTGTCCAGAAGAGCACCTGAGCCCCCTGGCTGGATTCTTCCTTTCCTGGTCCCATGGGTGTCCCCAGCCTGGTGAGCAGCAGGTACCCATCCTGCCTGGCCCCAGCTCAGTGCCTCTGCAGCTTTGGTTCACAGCCAGGGAAACTGAGGCACGCAGCAGTGGTCTATCATATCACACCCTGCGCCCCACCTGCCAGGCCCAGGGAAGCCAACCAAAAGGCATTCCTATATTTCTAAGATATTGTTCACTCTGGAGCGGAGTGATGACTGCTTAGACCTCAGCATTAGCCACTAATTTTAATGGCAGGACCATGAATCGAAGGTGCTTGCCACACTCTCCCGGGCCTCGTGGCTACCAAAGCCATTACCCAACCTCAGCTCTCCTCACTTTTGTCCCTGTGACTCTGACCAGCAGAGCTGTCCCAGAATCAGCAGCAAACCCTCCATGGTGTCCAAGAGAGGAGCTCAGGGCTCCCATCCCAGGCCAGGCAGCCCTGGCCAGCGGTGCTAAGGGGCAAGTGAGGCAAGCTGTGTCCCTGCATGGGCCAAAGCCCTGTACACATGTGCCATCGTCCCATGGAGCAGATGGGCCACTGCTCCTTCTCCCTGGTCCAGTCTGCCCCAGGAAGCAGGATGAGCCCAGAGATGGCCACCACTGGCATGCTGCCTCCATCGTCAGGCTGCAGGTCTGGGGGTGCTGAGTACTGGGGCAGGAGATGCTCAAGTACCCCAAAAAAATAATCTCAGTTTTATCTGTTGGGAGCTTCAGCTGCCCCAAATCCACACCCCCAGGCCAGGGGGCAAACCCCCTGCTCCCCGCTGCAGGATGGATGCCAGGGCTGGGGGTGGCAGAGGAGCCTCGGTTCTGAAAGCAGGGGATGAGGGCTGCTGTGTAATGCCTAGAAAACACCAGATCAGCACGAAAAACCACCCCTGTGAAGGGAGCAAGCTGCAGTGGGCCCACCAGCCCCACGTGCAAGCCCCTGAGGAGCAGCAGTGGCTCCTGGACAGGCACCGTGTTAAATCGACTTGTCCCCACAGCAGTGTCAGCAGTGGAAGTGGCACGGGCTCAAATCCTGCAGTTCCCTGGGGCACAGCCTGGCCCAAGTCCCACCTGAGAAGACAATGCTGCCTGAAAGAGCAAAGCAACGCAGGGACAGTTTCAAGTGGACTTTCGTACACTCAGACTCATCAAATCCTGCAGTGAGGGGTTCCAAAAAAGCATCATCTGCTGATGGCTAAACCTGCGTCTCCTCGGGAAACACTCTGTCTTTGAGCCAGACCTGACTACGAAGGTCTTCTGACTCATTTCTACAAGGGAATGCCCAGGAGGAACCCTGGGGAGGAAGGGGAAGGTCCCACTCCTCACCTGGATGATGTTGCCAGCTCTACTGGCACATTTGCTTGAGAACTACTTTCCCTCTACTTCTGCTGACCTTTCATTTCTGTCCCTAGCTTCTACGTGCATGGGGTAAGGCCGGAGGGATCAGTGGCAATTCCTGCATGGAAAATAAGTGCCAAGCAGGTAAGGGCGTCTGGAAAAGCAATCAGACCTTAAGGGGTTTCTTTATAAGGTGCTGAGAGGATGCTGCTCCTGGTCCTCCCCCAGCCTGAGCCTGGGGTTCTGGCACAGGCAGAAAATTATGGAGCTTTGCTGTGATTTAGGGAAACCAAAAATGAGAAAGGAAAAGCCTGTGCAACCAGCGGTGCCGACGCAGTTTGCTTGCCTGCCCTGAGGACACGGAGTATTTCCTCAAACCACAAAGTTCAAACACGGACACAGTTTAGGACTACTGGCTGCCGTTTAACTTTCTGTCTTCCCATTCCAGCTAGGAATAAGAACTTAAGGCAGCTGGGAAAGGTATCATCCTTCTGTCACTGGACACAATCCTGCTGTGTGGCACCAACACGCTCAGTACAGCTGCCACAGAGGGGCTGGTGACCCAGTGCCAGCGTCAGTGAAGGGGAAGGGGTTCCTGCCCCACATGGACATCCCTCATCCTCCTCCCCAGCAGCTCCCCGCTGTAATTTAAAGAGCTCTGAAGGGAGCAGCTAGCTGAGAAGGAATGCCCAGATATCTCCCAGCCACAGGATCCTGGATGAGTGGCTGTCCCCACTCTTGCCTCAGTTTCCCATTCCTGCATTCCATCCCCAAACCTTCACCCAGAAGTGTTTTCTCAGCGATCTGGAGACAAACACACGCGCCGCTTGGCTTGGCTGTAGAAGAGAGGAAGTCAGGTCATCTGCATCTCAAGTGGAGCCAGACAGAGCACAAAGACAGACACGGGAGGCAGCGTGTGGCACACGGCCTCCACTGCAGAAACCTCACACGCCCACGGGAAGGTATAAATAACTATAAATTTATTAGTAAAGCAAAACCAGTTGACACTCACACAGAAGAGCAGGATGTGTTAATACAATATATATACACACATACATGGAGTATCATCTTAGAAACACACGGAGAGCAGTGTTAAAGGCACTGCAAGCCACACAAACCTCATCATCCTTGGCTGCGACTTCCCACGGCCCTGGGAACTCTGCCAGAGGCACGAGGGCAGGTTGGGAGGAGCCTGAGAACCTCATCAGCCATGAAATCCCTTGGACCCAAGGCCCAGTGGCCTTTGGAGACAAGTCTGTGGTCCAGCTGCCTCCCTGCCCAGCATCCCGGACACACTGCAAGAGCAGCATCTTCACATCCAGCAAGCTGCAGAGGCGGCTGCCAGGAGATGCTCAGCAGGACCTGGGGGTGAGCCACTGTCCCCAAACCTTGCCGGCCCGCTGTTATTGCATCTCAGCATCATGCCTGCGTATGCAGGAACCCTCCTGCACGTGAACTCACCACCCAACAGAGGAGGAGTCAAACTCTGAAGAATAACAAGGGGGTTTTTTGCTTATTATGAATAGCTAGGCTCCGGCTACAGCCTGGACTTGACGGTAAATATCCAAGGGAAGCATAGAAAGCGCTCTCCTCCCTCCAAGCAGTAGTGGAAGGCCAGGCTCCAGCACCCAGAGATGGTCCCAAATCACTGTCAGATGACACTTTCCCCCTTGCCGCCTGCTCCAGCGCACGGGCCCCAAGACCAGAGCCCGCATGTCTTACCACCAAGCTATTTGGAGATGGCATCTGCTCCCCTGAGAGCTGGCAGGGCCACCTGGGCATACCCATGGTCCCAGGGGTGTCCACACCACAGCTCACTCAGCACACAGCTGCTCCACAGGCATTCCCGGGGAACTGAGCAGTCTGACCCCAGTCCAGCGCCACAACTTCTCCCAGGAACATCTGACAGCCCTTCACTGACTTAACCCCCAGCCTTGGAGATGTGCCAAAGGGACACACCACAGAAACGGCCACTGTCACCCCAGTGTCTGTCTGCTCCTGGTCCTGGTTCACACTCCCTTGCCAGGGCCAGCTGTACCACGGACACGACCTGGCTGAGCCAAGCTGCCAGGCCACAGGTAGAGCTGTGCCCAGCGAGGTGGACAGCCTCATGAGGAGAAGGACCAGAAGCACCTGCTGGATTCCAGCAAGGTTCAGGTGCCAAACACCTGACCTCATCAACAGTGTTTCGGTACCACCTGGATCCAGCCTGGGAGAGAAACTGGGGGTGTGGGGGGAGGAGAGAGGGGAGAGACCCCACAATTAAAATGGAAAAAGGGATGAAAACCAAACCGCTGCTTATAAATGAGAAGTGAACAAAGGGCAAAGAAGTAGAAGGTCTTATAAAAGTATAAGCAGAAGAGCCATGGAGGGGAAGGGGCTGGGACACAGCTAAAGGTATCTCGTAGGTAGGGTAAGGGGAAGGGAAGAATGGAAAAAAGCCCAGGTAAGAGACTACCTTCTTCCTGGATGCAGGAAGCCAGAATGGCAGCACTAGAGAGCAGGATTTATCTCTTGGACAACATCTCCGCCACCTCCAGCCAGCCTAACCCTCCCTGCCGCCTCCCCCACAGCATCCTATGCTCACGCTGCCTGCCAAAGAGAACAGCCCTTTGGAGGGGCCATCCCCTACTCCAGCCTACAGAGCACCCTCAGGCAACCCGGCAAGCAGGTCTTGAAGACACGTGAGCACTTGCCACAGGGGCTGACGCAACGCCATCTCCAGCACGGCCACCCTTTTGAGTGCTGTGGGGTGGCGAGTGAGGCGAGAGGCCAAGCGGAGGCAGCATGAAGACATCCAAAAGTCTCTTGAACTAAATGCCAGAAGGGAAGTGCAACACGGGGACAGAGTAGAAACACATTTGACCCCCAAGAGGCTTTGGCCACAACTGCGCTTTGGTTTGCAAAGGAAAAACCAGCAGTTTGCAGAGAGCCCTTCATGGCGTAACGCCCAGGGGACATCCATGGGCCCCTCAGGCCAGCCCCTGCCTCCCCACCCAGCACCACGCTCCTGACACCCATGGGCCTCCTGCTGCTTCCATCACCTCTCACCTCACACTACAACACGTGACCCAAAGGCACAGTGATGGAGATGGACCTACTCCCCTGGGTACAGAACACAGCTACTTCCAACCAGACAGTCTCCCTATAAAAACACACCCAAGGCTCTTGGTGGTCACTCAGCCCCCTGCTCTGCACAGGTCCTCCACCCACCAGCACCAAGGTCTGGCAACAGAAGCCACCACAGGCTTCTACTGGATTTGGGCTGTTGCAGGACAGCAAATGAGATGAAGAGACCGAGTCACCATGGGCCCACGGCCAGTCCTCCTTAATGATGCTCTAATTACACATCGAGACATTTTCCAGCCTGGAGGCACCTACTCACAGGCACCGGCTGATGACCTGGATCCATGCTGGTCCCCACTGAGCTGCCCATGGCGTCCTCTCTTTCCCTGGCACACAGGGACACAGTCCCGATGATGCTTTCTCTGCTCAAGGTGCTGCTTGGCTGTTGTCACATCCTAAGCAGAGCCGGAAACAGAGCATGAGGGAAACACTCCCTGGAACAGTCTCTGTGCCCAGCTGGTACCAAGGAGACAGGACCTGGCAGCTCTGTGGCCAGCACATGTTGTGGAGCCACGTCCAGGGCCCACCATCATCCTCCTCTGCCCCAAGCAACTGAGGATGTCCAGCCACCCAGGGAGAGGAGAGAGCAGGGCACAGCCCTTGGGAGGCCACGCTAGCCATTTCTCCAAACCCCTCCTCTAGCCAGCAGCTACCTCAGAAAGAAAAACAGCCGCAAAAGCCCCCCAAGGCTCCAGCAGCATCCATTCCACACTCCTCCTCTTACTAAAGATGAGCCTCTCTGCAAGCTCCCAGCTCTGGGCACCGATCCTGGCTGCTGGTGCTGTGCTCAAGCAGTCAGGGCCACCACTGAACCCCGGCTCTGTGGGACCTCTGGCAGCAGTGCTGGGCCACCTGGGGCAAGAGCAGGGCTAACTGCGGCCCAAGGTAGGAACAGAGCGAGGGGTCAGGGGGTGCCACACTCCCAATCTGGCCCCAGCCCCACGCTCACAGCCTCTGTCCCCACTAAGCCCCTCTGTAAAGGCAGGATTAGCCTTCCTTGGTTTTACTCCTCATTTTTACTCCTACGGTAAAGCATACATGGAATTTACTATGTATTCAACAGCAAAAACCAGCTACCTAGAAACAAAGAGCCTTTTAAAAATCCAAGTTATCGCTTCTTTTTTTAAAAGATCCAGTATGACATCAAGTTAAACTATACAGTATTTTCAATGAATATTAACAAACTTCTTTAAAAAAAAAAAAAGGAAGAAAAAAAGGGAAAAAGAAACACAGACAGAAAAACTCAGTAGGAAGTTCCACATCCTTGAGNNNNATGAAGTAATGTAACTATCGGTCCCTCTTCCTTGGGCAGCAGAGAGCAAAGTCTGCTTTAACCTCCTTAAAGCTGCACATAAAGAAGACACACCCCCAGGGTCACCTGTCACCGACTGTCCCAGCTCCCCAGAACATCCCCTTCCCCCTCACTGTGCTGGAACTGGAAATGAAAAACCTTTCTCCACCTTCCAGATGAGCATCCCCTACCCCCAGCAAAGCAGGCACAGCCCAGCTCTCTGCATCTGTCTACACCGGACAATATTTATTAAACTTATCCTAATCACCTGTGCAGCACGTGGGAAACTTGCTGGCTGCTTTTCACTAATTACAGCTCATCACAACGCTCTACCTCAGCCAGCCAAGACCACAGAAGAGCTGAGGCTGGCAGAGACCTCTGGAGATCATCAAGTCCAACCCCCTGCTCGAGCAGGGTCAGGTTGTCCAGGACTGCATGCTGTCAGGGGCTTGAATATCTCCCCAGATGGATATTTAACATCTTAGTATCTCCACAGACGGAGGGGGAAGGCTGGTGGGCAACCTAGTAAGCATGCCTTCAACCTCCACGGCATCTAACTGGCCTGTAACGGGTCTCTCAGTCACAAGAAACTAGCAAAATCCTGCAGAGGAAAACACCTGAGGCTGCATTGACCTTGCTAGGGGAAATTTATTTTTTAAGTGATGTTTACAAGAACTGTGCAAAACCTGAAAAATACATAAGAGGTAAAGAAAGAGTAAAGGGGTAAAACAGGACTCCTGCAAGAGAGGGGAAAAAAAAAATATACTCCTCCTTTACCCACTGCTAACCTTCCCCTCCTGTGGAGCTGAGCCCGCAGGCCAGAAAGGATTCTCCTGGCTCGCTCTGGTTTCCCCACGCAAATCAGACAGCAAGCCTGTGGCACAGGCATGGGTGACTGTCAGGGATGGAAATGTCTCCAAAATTGTACATTATTAGTAGTGTTTGCCTCACCCTTTAGTGTTTGACCTGCTGAGACAGCCCTTTACCTGAGGCCCCCGAGGGTATGCTAATCACCCCAGCAGTGCAAAGAGGGAAGGGGCCTGGGGGCTGGAGGCCTGTCTTGGCAGGAGAGCCAGGTCCCTCAGGAAGCAGCTTCTAAATGCCAGGAGCAGGGCACGGAGGCTCTCCTCGCCACGCTCTCCACTAGCGGCGCAGCACTTGCTACTGTTCCCTGTGCTGCCGGCAGGGCTGGAGGCAGACAGGCACACTCACAACCCCTTCAGAGCGTGACAGCCAGCAACTGCAAAAGCAGCAATGCCAAAGTGCTTTTGGAGCGGTGCGACCCCATGGCTTTTCCCTTTCTACACTCCGGGAAGAGGGAGAGCAGGGGAGGTTGGGGCAGTCAATCAACGCTAACGATCCGAAATCATCCTCTCATCTGAGCTTGGAGCAAGAAAGTTGGGAGATCCCAGCAGTGGAAACCTGCTACATCCTCACTGAGCAGCACCCCCTGGAAAAGCGAGGGCTGGCTCTGCCTGGCTGTGGAGCCCTCTCCAGGAGGAGAGCTACCCAGCCCTCCCTTCCCACCCTGCTGGACAGGGCAGGGGCCGCATGCCAAGGGCCAGTGCCTGCAGCAGGCAGCTGAGCGCCCGGCACTGGAACTGCAGGTACAGCCTGAGCTACAGTCCAGGGGACGCCAAGCAACTATAGGTATCGTTTCCTCTCCCCACCGCCCTCCTTTCCTCTCCACCCCTTCGAGCTTTTCCTGTCGTCCGTCGCCCCTGCGATACAGGTGGCGTATCAACCGCGGAGGCCAGAGGAAAGTTTATCTGCCCACCCGCCGTACCTCCCCTTTCCCCCAAACTCCCTGGAGGCCGTCCACAACCGAGAAGAGGGAAGGGGTGGCCGAGGCTCAGGAGCGTCACATGCAAGCTGAAAGCCGCCAAGGGGCAGGAGCCTCACGGCAAGCAGGCAGCCACCTGGTAGGCGCCCTCGGCCGTGTGCTGGACGCTGTGCTCCTGCAGCAGGCCCAAGTCCAGGAACCTCTCCCCACACCACATGCACTTGTACTGCTGCTCCCGGGCGTGCACGCTGTGGTGCTTGTTGAGGTGCTCGCGCTGCTTGAAGGCTTTCTCACAGGAGGGGCACTTGTAGGGCTTCTCACCCGTGTGCACGCGCCGGTGGCGTTGCAGGTCCGAGGCGTACTTGAACCGCTTTTCACAGTCGGGGCACTTGAGGGGCTTCTCACGGGCTGGGTCGCAGCGGTGCTGCACAAACTCTGAGGAGGAGAAGAAACGTCTCTCGCAGAGCGTGCACTTGAGGGGCTTCTCAGCGCAGTGGGCCAGCTGGTGCTTCTGCAGAGCTGAGGCTCGCTTGTAGGACTTGTTGCACACCGCGCACTTGAAGGGCCGCTCCGCGTTCTGCACACACTTGTGCCGCAGCAACTCCGAGGACTGGTTGAAGCCCTTCTGGCACACGTTGCACTTGAAGAGGTTTTCTATGCCGTGCACGTGCTGGTGGTAGACCAAGTGCGAGGGCTGCACGAAGCCCTTCTCGCACAGGTTGCACTTGAAGGGCTCCTCGGCCTTGTGCGTGCGGCGGTGGCGCATGAGCGCGTACTGCTGCTTGAAGCTCATTTGGCAGAGGTCGCACTTGAAGGGCCGCTCTTCGCTGTGTGTGCGCTCGTGCTGCCGCAGGTCCGAGGGGCGCTTGAAGGCCTTCTGGCACTCGCCGCAGCGGAAGGGCCGCTCCCCGCTGGGCGTGCAGGGGTGCTGCAGCAGCTCCGAGGACTCCTTGAAGTGCAGCTCGCAGATGTTGCACTTGAAGAGGTGCTCCCCCGAGTGCGCATACATGTGGCGCACCAGGTGGGAGCGGTGCTTGAAGGTCTTCTCGCACACCGTGCACTTGTACGGCCGCTCCGAGCTGTGTGTCCGTTTGTGATGCACCAGGTGGGACGACTGGCTGAAGCTCTTGTCGCACAGAGTGCACTTGTATGGCTTCTCCCCCGTGTGGATGCGCTCATGCCGGGACAGCTCCGAGAGGTGCTTGAAGGTTTTCTGACAGATGGAGCAGCTGTAGGGCTTCTCCGAGGGGTCAAGAGGCTGGGAATGCTCTGCCTCAGGAGGCTTGTAGGTCTTCTCACAGATGGAGCACTTCATGGCGTTGCCATTGTGGACATTGTGGTGCTGCGCCAGCGAGGTCAGGAGGGAGAAGCCCATTTTGCAGACCCCACACACAAAGGGCTTCTGCTCCACCTGGATGCACTGGTGTTCAAGGAGGTCCGTGGCCTGGTGGAAGACCTTCAGGCACTGGGTACACTGGAAAGATCGGTCATGGCCTGGCAAGCACTGGTGTTCATGGGGGTTGGATAGGTGAGCGAGGTCGTGGCCACACACACCGCATTTGTGGGACGGCTCTCCAGCCTGGACGGGGGTGTGCTGGTGGTGCTGCAGCCCAGGGTCCGGCTGGAGCAGGATGCCGTAGACGGTGCAGCCCAAGGGGTTGTCAGCAGTGCTGGGTGGGATGGAGTGCTCTGGGAGTGCAGCTGCCCCAGTGTGGTGCTGCTGCGGTGGTGGCGGCTGCTGCTGCGGTTGCTGCTGTGGCTGCTGCCAGCTTTCTGACATGCTTGGGAAAAAAAAACGGGGTTTTAGTAGTGACAGCTTCAGCTTCTTGGTTGAAAGGGTTCAAGTAAAAACAAAAACTGAAAGTATTCAAGATCCCAGTTCCTCCTAGCTGATCCCCTGAAGTCGAGGACATAAAATCCAGCCCACAGCCAGGATCTTGGGAAACAAAGGGGCGACAGACTCCACAGCCTCCTCCTTAGATCAGCACAAGTTCTTTGTGGACTGATTTGGTTTGACTTTTTTCTTTTTTGGACAAAAGAACAGGAGGCAGAAGCAAGTGCCTTGAAGACAGGAGTCCCTTCTCCGTGCTGGCTGCAACGTGCTCACATTTGGGAAGGGCGAGGGATGCAGCCCAGGGAGCAGCTCTCTCTGCAATAAAGAAGACAGTTCACGTCAGGTCTCAGAGGAGAAACAAGGCAGCTCTCCCATCAACCTCCCCCCATGGCTCACTTTGAAAGCTCTCCTGTCTCATAGAATCACAGAATCGTCCAGGTTGGAAGAGACCCTTGGGATCATCGAGTCCAACCATCTCCCCTACTCTACAAAGTT
>JAOXNH010000060.1:23891927-23902120 GCA_028566575.1 Bartramia longicauda | reverse complement strand
CTCAGTTTCCCAATGAGGATGTTATGGGAGACAGTGTCAAAAGCCTTGCTGAAGTCAAGGTAGATGACATCTGCTGCTTCATCGTAGGAGTTTTGCTAGTTCACATTTACTCTAGGAAACAACTGCTGACAAGATGCCCTGTGACATTGTGACCTAGCTGCCAGAAGCATCCTCTTCTCCTGCAGGGAGAGCATCCAAACGTCACTCACATTTAAAGTTTTGATAGGAAAGGGGGAATGGAAGAGGAAGATTTTTTTTTAAGAACACTACTTTAAGTCCACCACTGTCTGGTGCTAAAGGAAAGAGCCAGTATCTGCTGATGCTCCACTTTGTGCAACACGTAAACAGGAAGATGCAATATTTCAGTTTATATTAAAAAAATATACAGAGGGTGCACATGGATGTAAGGGTTTACGGCTGGGAGTTTGTTCCAGCAAATCTGCTGGCACAGCTCCTAGAGGTCAGGCAGGAATTGGCAGCAGGGCCCATCTAGTCTCTGTGCAGAGGAACCAGCTTGGGACCTGGGGGAGCCCAGCCCCTTGTAACACAGGAAGGCAACTTGCTCAGAGCAAGCCCCACTCCTCGAGGAGAAGGGGTGGGTGACTCCAGCGTGGACCCCAGCGGGGCAGGGAAAGGCAGCAGCTCCTGTCGAGCGTTCAGCCACCGCTGACTGACAAAAACACAGGCTCACGAGGGAGGGCCTGTGGGAAAGGATGCACTCTTTTCCCTGCTAGGGTGGGATGGATTCCCTCAGCAGCTTTCCCAGCCCTGGCAAGCTTTGCAAACATGGCAGGAAAGCCTCACTGTGGACTTCGTTAAGCTTGATCCTTGGCACATGGATACAGTGCAATTCCACTTAACAAATCTCAGCTCCAGCCAAGCCTTGATAGATGTCAAAGCAAGATGGATGGTGCCTTCCCATGTGGGTTTCCTTGGCTTGGCTCCTCAGAGCTACCAAGCTCTTCAGCTGCTAGGAAAATTGGAAAGGTCTTCTGCAGAAAGCCTTCTGCAAGTACAATCCAGCACCACGTGGCAACATGGGGTCAGCATCTCCAGTTCAAAGCCCACCAGCTTCAAAGGCACAAATTAGGCAGCTGCATGATAGGTGTCACAAGAGCTGACCACAGCGGTAAAGCAGAGTCCACACAGAGGACCTGCTGCCCAAGAGGGTGCACCAAACCTTCAACCCAGGTGGAGAGTCAATGGGCAGGATTAAACCCAAAACCTGGGGCAGATGTCACCCAACAGGCCATCCTCATCCTGGGAGAGACCGGCTTCGTTTTACAGGATAATAATGAGAGTGAAGTCTTCCCAATTCAGTGCACAGCCCACCACCAGGGAAGGATCAGCACCTGCCTTTGGTACCTACCCAAAGGAGTAGCTGTGGGGGCCTTGGCCCCAGGAAGGAAAGGCACCAGCTACTCCCAGACTCTTTCTGTTACTGGGAGAGGGCTGCAGCCTCCCATCCGCAAGCCTGTCAACAAACAAAGGCAGATTGGTTTGAGGCAGGGAAGGGCAGCTTTAGCACAGGAAAAGACTTCCGCTCCTCTTATGCTGCTTTGCTAAACCTCCCCTTTGATCCCTGGGGAAAAGGACAATTTGGCAGCCGGAAGGCTATTGTGTGCCTCTTGCTATAAGTAGCTGCTAAAGGCTTAGTTGAGAGGTGGAAAGACTTGTTTAACTACACAGCAAACACAGGGGTGCCCTAACTGACAGGTAGGACCAGTTTGTCACCGCTGGGAAAACAGCTTCAAGGAAGAAGGGAACGAAAAACCCATTTCCATGTACTGAAAGTGAACAGTGTGAGATTTTGTCATAGGACCACAAACCTCCTGAACCGGAGACAGATCCTATATCCTCTAGGGAAACCTTACCATTTTCCCTCTCTTGTGTTGTTCACATCCGTGCTATCCCTTAAACGACAAGGCTGCCAATCAAAGTCAAATTCAGAGACGAATTCTAACATCTGGGTTCCTAAAGAAACTCCTCGGCACACTCCGACGTGCTGACACGTGCAAGTTAAGGATCCGTCATAGGAGGAAGAAGCCAGAAGTAGACTTACAGAGTCAAATGTTTAATAACTTTCCAAGAGTATTATGTCCATATTTAGAGCATATACAAAATAAGAGATGGAAAACAAGGAAAGAAAAAAATAAAACTGGTATCTTCAAGAACACACACTTAACCCAGTAATTCCTGCTTGGATCTTCTCTTTGGAGGCACAGTGGCCACTTGGAGCAACCCCTCTGTGCAACAGAAGATCAGGTCTCATGCTACTTGCAGTGTTTAGGCTCAGCACTTTAGGAACAGCTAGGAAAACTCTGATTCTGTACAACTCGCACGCCAACAACATAGTCCCAGACCCGTTACACGGTTAATTGTGTCCTGTCCGGAGGAGGGATACCAGATGAATCAAAGTTACCCCAGCCAAGGTGAGCTGATCTAAAAACTTGGTCTCAGGAAGGCCTTCTCTTCCACCTGCTTTTG
Source organism: Bartramia longicauda (assembly GCA_028566575.1). Lineage (NCBI taxonomy): Eukaryota > Metazoa > Chordata > Aves > Charadriiformes > Scolopacidae > Bartramia > Bartramia longicauda. Next base: position 23,899,633 of record JAOXNH010000060.1, on the reverse strand, counting down.
TCTTCCTACTGACCCCAAACACTTCTCACATCTCTTCCCAGTGTAGTGTTATTGCTGGACAGAGCAGGGAGAAGAAAGGAGACACTTATTAGACTCAGTGGCACCAAGACAACTGTACTGTGAGAGCTCCAAGCATTGCCCAGGTACCTCCAAGAGGCTGCTACAGCCCAGAAGGCAGGGACAAGTTCCCTAGAGGTGTTACCTCCTGTTAACACTGCCTTCTACCTCCCACTAAGGTCAGCACCCAACAGCCTTCCCCAGTTCCTTGAGATTTTGCCCAGGAATCTTCTCTGCTAGAAGAAGCACCTGCACTGGGACAGGCTGGCCCTGGCAAAGAAGGTGCTTCCTCACAAGCCTCAAGACTGCTGCCAATATGGCAGGGACTCCTCTTCCATCACCGTAACAGCAGGGTTTGGCATCTCTTCCTGCTAGGCAGCCACAACCTCGCCCATCCCTTTCCCACCTTATAGCACCACCGTCTGCACTGGGCAGGAAACAGAGCAGACGGCAGTAAGTTTGGGCTAGAGGAACACAGACAGCATCTCTCCAGCAAGACAAGTGTGGAGCTGCAGCCAGCTCTGAAGAGCAAAGCCGCTGTGCTGAGTCATGGGTGAAAGCTCCAAGAAATGCCAGGAGGCTGCCACAGTACCCAGAGTCCTTCAACCCGAAGAGGAAAGGGCTTCTAGAAGGGAAGGACAACTTCCACCTGTTTTGGCAGGAAAGCCACTCGGCGAAGCACCCCCCCCAGACTGCTCACCCTGGCAACAGCTAGAAGAAACTCTGGATTGTGAAGGCAGCAGGAGAAGGAAAGCCAGCCCGGCCCATCTGCTGCTCCCACCCTCCTTGCCCACAGTTAGCTCACCTTGGCCTTGTTCTGGACAGGCAGGTATAGCTTGAACTCAGCTGGGAGCTCATCCTCCGAGTAGAGCCGGTCAGAGAAGTAAACTCGTCGGATGCGACAGTTGGCGTGGATCTGAGAGTCAAAACAGAGTCAGTCCATTTTCCATACGCTCTTTCCACATCCAGTTTCGCTGTCATGCAGCAGCCTGGATTCCTTGGCTCAGCAGCTGGAGAAAAGACCTCACTGCCCCTCTCTGAATCTGACAGGGCATCAGAGAAGAAACACTGGCTGATGCCCTCAGCTTTGCATTAGATGCTCTCTCCAGCTGGCTCAAGACAGTTGGCCAAGCTCTGGTGTCTCTGCAAATTGAGATCTGCCTTAGCTGCTTAGAGGGTTATTTGCTACGAACCCACCTCTGCTTTTCCACTGATATCAGCAGTTGCTAGGACACTTTCAGTCTCAGCTCGCTGCATTTTTAACACTCCCTCTTCAGGGCCTCCCCGAGGTCAAGAATGAGACTGTCTGATCTGCACGTCCTGCACTATCAGCTGGCAGTGAAATAGTTGCTCCAGTCCCCCTCATGGGTATGTGGGAAGGCAGACATTTCCCAGTTGTCTGCTCATCTCAGGGCAGCCCCACAAGGAACTTCAGCAGTTCCATCATGCCAAGGCACAGGTGTGCTCCACACAAAGGCATTCCTCAAAATAACACACGCCACTGAACACAGCAAACATGAATCCCTGGCAAATGGAACGAGTGTCACATCCTCAGCAGGAACAAACACTGGCTGCATCAGCTCTGGTCCAAGGGGCTCAGTGAAGGTAGGGGTCATTTCACCCGCACTAGGAAACAAGCCTGACCGGGGTTACGTACACACCGTAACACCTCGGGTCTTTACCAGTCCGGCTCCCACTCAGCAGGTCACTGTCTCACAAACTGGGCAGTAAGGCAGCACACAGCTCATTTCCAGCAGACCTCCTCCCAGGAGGATGTGTGGCATGTTGCACGGAGCTTCAAGGGGACTGCAACCCTTACCCTAACTGACAGCCAGCAAGAGAAACAAGATGGAAATGAGCTCCTTCATCCCAGTCTAGTTCAGTGGCGTGAGGCAGCATCAAGACCTCTGTTGCCTTGGTTGCACCCTTTCTCTCCTCCTGCAGTGCTCCTCCACGCAAAGAGCAGGACTGGCAAAAGAACCAGTCAGGAAAAACCCCACATTCCCAATAAACAGCAAGGCTGTCCCAACCAGAAGGAAGATTACCCAGCATAGTTTGTGGGGGCAGGACGTGCCTGCTTCTCACCTGAACTCTGAGGGTCTCGATGTAGTTTGTCCCATAAGCCCGGCGTGTGAAGTCTGACAGGTTGAACTGGATTTGGTTCCAGCCATCGTCCAGCCGCATGGGCATGGTGCAGATGAAGGGCTTCACCCGAGTCGTGCTCTGGTAGTTACTTGCCCGAAAACGTCGGCGTACGTTCTTATCATCCAGCACCTGGGGGGCAAGGAAGGAAGGCTGCTGACCCGGCTGTCAGGGGCCACCAGCTCCCCGAAACAGCTCAGGCTCTACCCAACTCTGAGACAAGGCTCTTCCACTCCCACCCTTCCATTTCACAGCAGAAGTATTTTTAACACAGGAAACAGACCCATTTTCAGGAATAGCAAAAACGTGCTCGTGAGCTGACTGATGCTCCTGTAGCAGAAGAGTGGACACATGACACAGCCAAAAACCCAAAAATCGTTTTGGGGATGACACGCTGCCCGAGACAAGTTCCAACGTAAGACTGCGGGCTCCCTGGCACCTTCCTCACTGGTTCCTGGAGGGGCCTCCCCACTGCACGCTCCTCACCTGCACTTCGAAAGTGAAGTATTTCTTCAGGTTCTTGATGATCATCACTAGGAACGGTAGTTTGATGCCCAGGGTCTTCTTTGGGTCAGCAGGGCACGTGATGTATGTGGTACTAAGGACAGAAAACTACTTTAGGATCTCACACGGCACAAAGCACACAGCCTGAATCGCAAGTCTCTCCCTTGACCTAATGCAATCTTGGATGACAGGCAGAAAAAGACAGCTGTGATCATAAGTTCTCAGCAACAACCAAGGCTTCCTGCAACAGGATGGAGAGTTTCAGAGGTGGCTGCAGGGAGAACCAGATAAAAGGCCCAAAGAATGCATTTTTAAATCCCACTTTTCTCACCCAGGGCATGAAACGCCTTCCTGGACAGCTACACCTCCCCAGTTTCAAGGCCATGTCAGTGCTGTTTCTTAACACAACCTCCTCTTACCCCTGACTCAACAGGCAGAGTTCTCCGGAGCACAGCAGAGGCCCTGCGTGCTCTATATGGTTGGGAGAACAGAGGTCATGAGCCCCAGAAGCACACGTCATGCCTGGCAAGTTCTGTATCAACACATCTTGGGAAGAGGAGTGTTGGCTCAGCCTGGCTGCAGGAGAGGAGTCTCCGCTGCCCTTATAAGGAGCGCCCTGATCTGAATCACTCCTGGAGAAGCCTTAGAGACTCAGAACCCGCTCATGGAGCTGGCATCTCTCTCCCTGGTCGATGGAGATGAGGTTGCTAAGTGAAGCACCACAAGCAACTCCTCTAATAAATCTCCCTTTGATCTTCCTGCTGTCAGGAGAGCAGCTGTCACGTGGGGAGAGCAGCAGAGCAGGTCCAAGACAATAAAAGATGCAGAAGGCAGGGTGCTGCTCTCTCAGTAATTGGCAGCACTGGCAGTAATTGGGACCGGTATCAATACAGCTTTTTTTCCCCAAGTGATGGAAAAATAACAGGACTTTATTTTTTTTATCTCTTAGCCTGAGTGAGGATGAGACAGAGCTCTATAAGCACGGACATGGAAATGCACAGTACAGTGCCACGGAGGGGTATCGTGTTCTTCAGTTTATTGACAAAGAGATTGGAGCAGAGTCTGAAGGAGACGTCTGCTGGGCACCGACATCTTTCACTCTGCTCCAGGGCCAAGCCCACAGGGCAAGCTAGGGCAGAAGAAGATGCCTTCTCCTACCTGACATTAGTGCCTTCAATCTCCAACACCAGCGACTGAATGTCGTTGTCGGTGATTCGCTTGATGTGGCCGTTGCGCACCTGGAAGAATAGCAAGGCAGTGAGCATGGATGTTACTTGAGAGGGAAACAAGAGGCACCCACAGCTCCATTAAGAGGGGAAAAAAGATCTCAGGAGAACCCATCTATGTTCACCGGGCTCTTATTGTCCTGGCCATCTCTGTTTCCAAGGCTTTGATCACTGCCCCAGAGTGCCAGGACTCCAAGCAAGAGCTTATGGCCCAGCATGCTGCAGACACCAAATGCAAGGCTTCAATTTATCAAAATACACAACAGTGAACCCGAGCGACTCAAGCTTCACGTTAGAGGCCCAAATAAACAAACATAAAAATGTCAGAGCAAGATCAAACTGGAGTGGAACAAGGGGTAAAAACAAGTATGAGCAATACAGGGGCAAGAAAAGGGAGCCAGCAGCCAGCCACATCCCCAAGGGCTGTGAGTCTCTACTGCTGGGCATGGCTGACAGCCTCTGTGGAAGAGCAGGACCAGAGGAGAGCTTGCTCAAAATTCTTCAGAATCACAGCGTACGGAAACACAGAGCCATCACCTGCTCTGCTGAGGGGCACAAGGATTTGGCTACTCAGATGCAGCCGGCTCCTTGCGGAGCTCAGGGAGGCCAGGGCCAGAACCAGGAGCCAACACAAATGCATTTTTCTCCACAAGCCACATGGCTGAATCCCAGGGTCTGAGGATTTATTTTTATTTTGATGAAGCAGCTTACTTCCCATCACATTTATCTCCATTTAAAAGGCACTTTTGCTAATTAAGTCCTCTGCTCTTCCCCAGTGCTTGATCAGCAAATTGCAGCTCTCCTTCTGGCTCCATGAATTAGTTTCGTTAGCACCTATCACTGCTGCTAATATAAAGGATGCATTAAGCTTCTAATGGGATGACTCCAGTCATGGGCTACAAAATGATTTACAGGTTTAGCAATTCATCTTCCGAGTTCATTTCTTCAGAGGACCCTACCTCGGTGGTGTTGCATATATTCGCTGGAAGAATGAGACAAGGCAGATAAGCACCGCGAGCAGCCCACCCCCTGACCCATCTCTACACTGAGCAGGTCCAAGAAACCTCAGCCTGGATCCTCAGCTGCTGCTGCTGCTAAGCATGAGAGCGCATCTCCCCCTGCCTCAAGCCTACACAGATACTTCCGGGAAACATTAAGCTCAGAAAGAGGATCCTCACAGGATAACCGTATCTCTCCTTTGCATCAAATGCAACTCCCATGGATTTATAGGTCTGTCCAGGAGAAACCAACTGCCCAAGGTCTGGATGAGTTGCCTTTTTTCTTTTAAAAATAAAATCACCAGGCCTGCAGAAGCCCCATGTGCCTCTCTGTATTTGAAGCAGTGACTGGCACATGGAAAATTAAATCCTGGAAACCACAAGGATACAGCATGCAGACTTAACACTGGGAAATAGCCATGCCTAAGCAAGTGACAGCAGTGCACAACAAAGCCTGCCTCCACAGCACGTAAAACAGCTTACACCAAGGACAGCTTATGGGCTCCACAGAGGGACAAAAGTTCAGGTTTAGACTTCTCTGGAGAGGACAGTAAGAAAGAAAACAGCTAAACATGCTTTAAACCAATTAGCAGCATTTCTATCTGTAACCAGGTCCCCTTCCTTAGTCTGTGAAGGTTTTCCTTCCCCAGATTACAGGGACAATGAAAAGCAGCCACTCTTCCTCCTCAGCATTGCCAGAAACAGGATGAAAGGCAGCAGAAAAGAGAGGAGTTCAGCACAAAATGGTGGGACGGTGGCAGAGCCCTTCCTCCTGGTCCTACCTAGCTCAGTGTAAGCTTCTGGGAGCTGCACCAGTGCCCAGCTGCAGGGTGACAGTGGCCAGGTCACGCAGGAGCCCTTCTGCACAAAACCCAGCCCATCTGTATGTCTGGACAGACAGACGTTTGGAGCACAACGCCCAACACCGGCCAGATCAGAAGGACAAGCAGCTCACTGGTTTGGTAAGATAAGGCTGAAGGGCATTGTCAGCGCTCACCGCCAACAGTGGCTCAAAGCGCTGCCCTCTGGGACTCGGGGGTGCCAAGCACCCCAGCTCAGCCCCTCGTCTCACTCCAGAGCCCAGGCCAAGCCACCCACCCACCGGCAAGCCGGGATGCTGCGGTCCGGGGCCGACCTCCGGAGGCTTGCTCCCACATCGTTGATGGCTGCCCCGTTGGAGAAGGGGCAAAAGAAGAGGCAAAAGCAGGAGCTACCTGGTGGTGCTGTACCACTTGGCGCACGCAGGTTTGGGGAGGAGTGAGCAGCATGGACTGCTGTACTGGAGATGTGGAGATCTGGGATGACCCGGACAAGGATGCTGTGTGAGAGAACTAACGAGTGTCAGAGAAGGGCTGCAAGAGAGGACCCCACCACGGCATTTGTGGGAACTTGAATCCCAGCCGTGCTTATCAGGGAAATTGCCATCTGCATCCTGGTGGCAGAGCACGTGTTTGAGCTTCAGACAGGCACTGAACACTAGCTGACCTTGTGCCCTCCCAACATTTGAAATTGCTAACGATATTCCTCGTTGACATGCCAGCAGAAGGAATACAGAGAAATCAGGAAGCAGATCAACAGGTTTGACAAGTTTCATCCAACTCCTCATTTGCTGTGCAGGAAACGGTCAGCGAGTCCCCTGGGGACTGGCTAGCTTGTCTCCACGTGTCAGCAGAGGGGACACCATGGTGGCAGGAATAAACAGAAGACTAAGCAACAAAGGCAAACAGAAACCACATCGCAAACAGGTCTCCAAACCAGGCAGGCAGAGTGCTGGAAGACGGAAGAAGAGAGCACAGCCCAGCAGTTACTGTCTCTCTGTGGATGAGGCTGAAGGAAGAAGCTCTGCCTGCAGGGATGGTGGGACAGTCACCACACTCTTCCCAAGGTTTGGACATTTGAGTCCTGCCAGAGTCCCCTGGGACAGGATGCTGGTGGACAGGCCAAACTGGGCTCAGCAGGGTTTGCTGCCAAGGCCTGCCCAGAGCTTACCCACAGCCCTTGAGGGAGAAGAGAAGGACTGTATCCTACTAGAGGGAGGTTACAAACGCTCACAACAAGGAAAGGCTTCCAGTGTCCCATAGGTGGATCCATCCATCCACCTGTATCAAGTGAAGAAGCCTCTACTTCACACTGTCTCCATCAGGACAAGCAGTGCACATCCTACAAGGGCCCAACAAGAAATAGTTTCCTCTATGTCACAAAAGCTTGAGATTCCCTAAGATTTAAAGAAAACCAAACAATCACTATCTGCTGGTACTTTTTGCAAGGATAAGAGAGTTCATATTAGGCAGCTATGAATACAGTAATCAGGACGTTCACCTAGGACATGGGAGAACATAAAATCACTCGCTTCCAATTCTCACCAAAACTACGGGTGCATTTTATGCACCGTTGAAGAGAGTACCAATCACTTACTGCAAAGTGAAAGTGATTTTTCCAAAAACACTAACCCTCTCCTGTGGTGATGCCAGAGCCGGATCATTTCTGGGATGTCCGAGTTTGAACAGATCAGCATTTTCCAACAAATAAACAAACAAAGCCACTGGAAAAATCCCTCACTGTTTCTAGACATTTATTCACTTCATGGAAGTGGTACCCACGCCAGATGCCAGCCTGTCCCTCTGCTGCCAGCCTGGCAGGTTCTTGCCAAAAGCCAGAGAGGCTTCACCAGCAACTAGGTTTTAAGTTGGAGAAGGGGAGACTTAGATTGGATCTTAGGAACAAGTTCTTTCCCATGAGGGTGGTGGAACACTGGAACAGGTTGCCCAGGGAGGTGGTT